>OX418217.1:98462551-99148255 GCA_948455865.1 Conomelus anceps
TACTAGATCGGAAAAATCAGCTGACAAATAAGGCCTTATAGTCGTACAAGATAGGAAAAAACATATGGAGTGCGGCAAAGATTTTTCCGTTGACTCACATATATACATTATATGTATAGATATAGTCAACTCATGACATTACTCATTTACCAATGACTCAATACCTGTCTCGAATATTATCCAGCTGATTGCACTAGGCTATCATTATGGTTTATATCATGGTTTATATCTGGGAATTCGCCTATCAAATTATGAATCTAAAGCTGGGCATTCACGTTCCAACTTGCAGTACCACTTGCAGTACTGCTAGTAGTACTGCTAGATGGATAGTCGACTCCACTCACGCTCCTACTTGCAATCCAACTTTATTCCTAGTCAGCTGTGAACGACGCTCTCGAGCCGAAAAATGAAACCGAAGTTGCCCGATGTTGCCCGAGCTTGCCCGAAGGTCATGCAATGACTGAGATAAGTTGGACGACTTTGATCCGACGCCCCCACACACGCTCCAACACCGTCTACATTCGGAAGTCGTCCCTCTAGTCATCCATCTAGTCGTCCATCTACAATTCCAACCATCCAACAAGCCCATTCACGTTCCGTTTCCGGATCCAACCTTGGAGGTTGGACTGCAAGTGGTACTGCAAATCGGAACGTGAATGCCCAGCTTAAATAAAGCAGCTGATTGAATTGTCTTGCATACTTTTGAATGTTTCGCATATTATCCAGCTAATTGGACCATGCCTTTCTATCAAGTGTAACAAAAAATATCGTACATTACACGGCTGTAAACTTTTGCCGGTTCTCGCATATTCACGTTTCTGCACTCGGCTGCGCCTCGTGCATTAACTATCATACGCTCGACCGGCAAAACGTTACTTTCCAGCCTAGTTACGTAATATACTATTACCTATTATTGTATTACGGACTTGTGCTATGTAAGTTAATTTTTATTTTTCGACATTCCTCTTGAATTATTGAACAGTTTATTAGACAGTTATTATTTAATATTAGATCGGCCTTTTGACATTAAGTGGTTGATTCTTGTACAGTAATATTGAAAATTCTTTATCAGTTGAACAATATCGATTTATCTGTTTCCGATTTCATTATTTTGTGTAAGAAATTACTGAACAGTGTGAGTTGTGGATTATTTGTGTTAATAAAGTGCGAGTGATAAATTTAACTGTTGCCAGCGTTATTTCTGCATAGAACACGTAGCAATATGTTTCAAATTGAAAATTAAAACCGTTAATATTTGTCAATTCCACTTATTTAATTCAGTACTGGATGGTTTCATGGCCTCACTAGTAATGTGACTAATGAGGCCACGAAACCATTCCAGTACTCAAAATAAGTGGAATTGACAAATATTAACAATTTTCATTTCTATTTTCGAGTTCCACAATATCAATCAAGAATCTACTGATAAGTTGAAGAAATGTTTCAAATTAGACTAACAATAGAATGATGTTGAATATACCAACTTGTAACTTCTGAAGTATGAGGAATGACAATGCTTTTCATATTAGAATACCAATAAAATTCCGTTGGTGATCTATAAAATAATGGAAAATGCAAATAATAAGGATAAGTCCTGGCTTAATGATTTGATAATTTATTTCAGCCGAATATACAATTATTATAATAAAGCTTATACTGATACAATTCTGTTAGCTCAGTGAGGAAAGCAATCACAAACTACCTCACTCCTCGTTTGTGTAGTGCGCTCTTTGGACTAAAACATAGCGTTGAGGTCTGAAGAGTCACCTACAGTCAAATCGGCTATGGTACTATATACATACATACATAGTAAAGCTGGCCAAGTCAGTACTATAAATTAAGGTCATAAATTACATACAACTATTTCATAAAATCCACAGTGGTAAAAAATTCACTTTCCTGTTCCCTGTTGAATTAACTTTTGTAATTTCTCAAGTAAGTGAGATGAAATTTTGGGCTACTGAAGCAAGAAAAATGTGATGATTGAGCAAAAACGTGAGGCTTTAAATAATTGAGAAAAATACAAGACATTGAGTGTATATTGACAACCGTATAACGTCTACAATACTGAGCCACACAAGTTGGATTTGAAGAGAAAGACAATTTTAATTTTACAAACTGCCAAATATACAGAACATAATTTATAAACTTCGAATTGCGAAATTTTCAGTTTATTCAAATCCAAGTAGTCAAATACGACCCAATATAATCAAGTCTAGAATGAACGCTGCCGTACAAAAGGGTCACTGTAATCTAGTGGTTGGGAAGCCTACCGGTAATTGGGAGGTCCGTGGCTCGATTCCCGGCAGTGACTAGATATTTCTGTGCAGCAGTGTTTGTTGATTATCATCAGCTATTAAATTGTGTTGTCAAAATCCGCCATTACGGAAGTCTTCTGTATAATCAGTAGCACTTTGAGAAATTTGAAATTAATAAATTATGTTCTGTGTATTTGGCAGTTTGCAAAATTGTCTGTCTCTTCAAATCCAACTTGTGACACCATGGATTACATGTACCCTGCTTATATGTGTATGAAACTACTTTATATGTAAAAACGAATGATATTAACCAAAATCTTGACTTACACGATTTTAATACAAGAAGCCGAGGAGATTATCACTTGGTGAGTCACAATAGTAGCTTATTCAAACAAAAACCTAGTTATATTGGTAGGAAACTCTATAACAAGCTACCGCAGTTTTTAAAGAGTCTTGAAAATATAGAAATATTTAAAAAACAATTGAAAAAATATTCAGTTGATGAAGCTTTTTATAGTGTACAAGAGTTCCTTTCACATCAAAATTAAGCCTCACCTCAATTAATTGATATAGTAATCATGGTATCTAGTGTATAACTGTTGATCTGACTTGCCTTATACTCCTTAACTGGAGTCTACAAGACGTAATCTACAAAAAAAAAATGGACAACATAAAACTGATCAATTTTTTAGAATAAATATCGACCATGCAGTGATTTATTCATTTTATCATCAAATATTCATTCACCTGGTAGCTCACAACCAGAAATATGGAGTGTCAACCTAAAGAAGTCGGTGTATTATTCTCATTATTTTTTAAATGACTGCAGTGCTGATATTTATTCTGAAAGATGTAATTAATATGTTTAATAACATAATTCTGGTTCGATGCTGGAAGAAATTCTAGAATAAAAATGATTATAATTCATAAATTTCGAGTTCCTAAAAGTGGTATTAATACTGAAGACTTCCGCAATGGCAGATATTGAGAGCAACATTGAATAGCTGATGGAAATCGATGAACGCTACGCACAAAAATATTAACTCATCGCCGGGAATCAAATCACGGACCTCCCAATTGTCAGTCAGACGTCTCAAACACTACAGTGACCTTTCTGTACTGCAGCGTTCATTGTAGATTTTGCCGTATCTGCTTGTAGTTGGATTTGAAGGAACTTGGAGAATGATTACTCTATTTACTCTTTATTTGCCCTCAGAACAAATCTGGTGATCATGAGAAGCTTAAATAACCTATTCACTAGGAATCCAAACATCAATAAAAATTGATGAAATAACAAATAAGAATGGAAGAGCCCAGACAGACGGAGACAGAGTCTGAAAGAACGCTCTCCGTATGATGAAACTCTAGTGATTGCCTGCTGTTTCAAGAGCTTCCATAAACTTTGAATAGTACTATGTGCTCGTAATTCTTCGCTTCAACTATTCTACTAAATATATATATATATGTGTGTGTGTGTTTGTGTGTGTTCTATTTATACAATCCACTGATTCGGTTCAACTGCTAAGGAAAACTCGTATTTTATTACGTTCATTGGAAGAATTCTCTTTGCAGCTGAAGCACGGTTTGTTTTTCAATTTTGTCGTGGAATTGGATGCACTCCTAACTCCTATTGGGTCACTACTTGTTACGCAGAGTTGTGGGTAAGTGAAGAAAATAGCTGTACGAATGTATCATGTTGATTAGTATGATTGCTTGATTTTTTTTTCAGGTATTTAAATACTTTATTTCCAATCAATAATTAATTAAAACTATAAAACAATATAATATATATTAGCAAACTAAATGGGAATCTAATAACTATAAAACTGCAATTTTTGGAAATTACCCTACTCAACTATGGTTTACCCATGTTCTAGAGTAGGGGGGGGGGGGGGGTTGGGGGGTTAGTGCGGAATTATTAAGTAAGTGAGCTCACATGTTGTTTGAGATAATTATTTCCAAGTTTTGCCTTCCTGTATTTAATATCCATTTGTGGACTGCAGATTTGAATCTTGTTTCAGATGCTGTGCTCTTGATGTTTTCAGGAAGCAGGTTGTACAATTTGAGAGCTAAATGGTTGAAGTGTCTCTGGTATAAGGCTTTCCTTGCTACATTCGCAATAAGAAGGTGCCTGTTTCTTGTATTGTGGCTATGGTTTCTGTTTTCAAAGTGTGCTGTGTTCCTGTGTATTCTCTGGATTATTTCTTTAGAGTAGAGTTGTCTTGGATCCATCACACCAAACTCGTAGAATAGTTGGTCTGATGGGTAACGTGGCGGATTTCTTCTTATAACTTTTATGATGAGTTTCTGAACTTTTATGAGGGGGTCAATGTGGGTGTAGCTCGTTCCACCCCAACCCACGATTCCATAGGTTAGTAGAGATTGGTTTTGTTTATTAAAAAAAAAACAAATAATGTAGTATTACAGAAGACTAGGTAATCTTTATTTTGTGATTATTACGCAGCTCGGTTCAATTGAATTAAAAGCTTACCACTCAGAGTGAAATTTTCAATTTTCTTTGTATTTAATAATTTGACAACATACTCTACCATCAACTCTCATCTCAAATGAATAAATAATAATAATAATGAAAATAAATCATCTCAAATGAATAATAATATAACAATAATAAACAAATAACATTGAAATGAATTTTTTCAAGCTAGAAATGAGGGGTTTGAAAACTCGCTTGCTTTAAACTTCAGTGCAAGATAGAACAAAAAATTTTGGATTTCTGTGGGGTCAGCCTATTTTCAAGCTCATAAATTCAATTGTAAAATTGGCTAAAGTGTTACCTTTTTGTGATGGAATTCCATGCAAGATGGAAGCTCCTGTTCTATCCTTTATCTTGTAATATTATTATATTTATAATAAAAGTGTTATGATCATCTCAGTGTCAAAGACAAATAAATTCATCTTGAGCATTGAAATTCTTCCGGTTTAATCAACATATTTGGCTCCATCAATGCCACTATGTTTTTCAAAAGAATGGAGAACTCGAGACTCCGTCTCTCTTCGGGTAAGATAAAATAACTGGCACTCTCCAGCACATGACCACAGTTGAAAGATAGGCCGATCTTGCAAACTTTATGCACGATAACGAAGCGATTATTTTCCAGCGCGGGAATTTCATTAACTGGAAACGTTGATCGACTGACCAGCTACTGGAGCTGGAAAATGAGCTGGAGAAGGCGGACAGGTGCGGGATCTTCATCCGGCCTCCAGACATTAATTGCTGGGGAGCCTCCAGCTCCAGGACTCCAGGAATGACGTTGATGCATCACCGCCTCACAGGCCCGAGGTGAGTAGATACGCCTTCACTAATGCAGGCTACTATTTTTCCATTAATTGCATTTTCTCCCTTCGCCCATCTCCCTTTAAAATATTGCTGCGATCCTCCGACGTATTGCATCACAACAGCCGCGCTCCGATCTACTATACTAGGCAGGCACTAGGCGTCTGATCGATAGCTGTTGCCAAGCGCACTGCTAATTCAATTCTTCACCCGATCAGAGCTCGAACTTGATCAGCATCGCTCTAAAATCTGGGTCAATGTGACAGTGATTGGAGCTGAACCATCAATCATCGATTTCAAAACTGACCCCTCCTCTGAATGATGACTGTACCGCTTGTTCTGTATCAGAAGAATGAAATCATATTATATTTATTTTATCTCTACTTTTTATGATAAACTTAATGACTTGGATTGAGAATAAAAGACGGCTTTCAATTAAGAATAAATAAAATGTTTAGTCACGAAAGCTGAAACATTTCGAATCGAGATTATCAATTTTCAACAGCTATTGACTTTATTTATTCTCAATTAAAATTGACTGCGAGTCGTTAAGTTTACCATAACAATTTAAGATTACTAACACAGTTCGTTATGGATCGTGAAATTCAAGAATTTATTTAATCCTTTGAGTAGAAACAGTGCATTTCATTGCAAAAAACAAACTCTCTAGGAATTAAACGGAGAAGATGTTTCAAAAGCATCCGATGGGAGTAAATATGATGTGATTAAACAGAAAATTTCTCTGAAAAAACAGGAAAAGTATTTTTTGAATTAAATGGTATAGGATAACCCAGGATGAATTTCAAGAAATTGTAAGAACATTGTCTTTTTGTCCAACATTTTCTTTCGTCTCTGGGTCTCTTGGGGAGATCCATTGCCCTGATCCCCCACATATTTAGGTCACTACTGTAAGGAGATCATTAGAAACGGAAATTTCCAATTGAATTGCTGATTTAGAAACCTAATCTCACATTTTCAAAATGCTTGTATATCTGAGAACACGAGCAACATAAGTAAATCTGAAAACTCAACAACAAGCTACCGCAGTTTTTAAAGAGTCTTGATAGAAATATAGAAATATTTAAAAAATATTTAGTTGATAAAGCTTTTTATAGAGTACAAGAGATCCTTTCATATCAAAATTAAGCCTCACCTCAACTAATTTATGTAGTAATTATGGTAACTAGTGTATAAGATAGTATAATTGTTAATCTGAATTGTCTTAAATGAAGCCTCCAAGACGTGATCTACAAAAAAATGACGCATGTGCTTTCTGCAGGAGATCTGAGAATGCTACTTCTTAGTGGAGAATGAATCTAACTCATGTTATTTCTGAACACAACATGAAGAGCATTGGTTAGTCCATTTTCACTCTTAAAACTTCATTTTGTAAAAAATTCGTTTCTGATCTCAGCGACCAGATTAGAACATTAGAAATAGCGGGAAGTTTGAGCCACGATTTTCAAGTTCATCTGACTTGTCTTAAGTAAAGCCTCCAAGACGTAATCTACCAAAAAAATGACGCATGTGCTTTCTGCAGGAAATCTGAAAATGCTATTTCTTAGTGAAGAATGAATCTAACTAATGTGGTTTCTGAACACACATGAAGAGCCTATTGATTAGTCCATTTTCACTCTTAAAACTTCATTTTGTGAAAATTTAACTCGTTTCTGATCTCAGCGAACAGATTAGAACATTAGAAAGTTGAGCCACGGTTTTCAAGTTCTCAAGTGCCAGACTTGTCTTTTCCATGAGGATGAAGTTTGTTTTGGACGCTCGGCTATTTACTCTAGGCTCATTATCAGTGGTCGCTTGATCTGATAGGAGCCACCCGGCTCGGTTCTGGCTAGACATTGATTTAAGATCCTATTTACATTTGCAACTAATAGGTTCCACGCACGCTACCCAGCCAGCCTCAACAACTCACCTACAATCTTGCAACTATAATAAAAGGATAATTTCCTGCTAGTTGAGTACTGAATACATGATGAATGTTATTCTGTCATGATGACACGTGATAAGGTCGACTGTTTTTAGAGTAGTAATTTCTACGGCACTCCAAGTTAACCCCTTTTTGTTCAACGTCAAGCACGCCGTTTAACAATTTTATTACCAGAATAGAATTTGAAGTTGAAGCTGGATTCAAGGATGGATAACACTCCACAGTAATTTGATAAGTTATCAAAAACTGTATTTTAGTAAACTGTATTTTTAGTAAGTGTATCAAGTAAGTATAATATATTTTCAATTCCTGGATTTCTTGTTCCATGACGAACTGCATTGTTAATATTAACTTTTCAAGTGAATTAAACGACTTGCAGTCAAATTTTATTTAAAATAAGTAGTATTTCACTTACTTTGTAGGCCGAACGTTTTCGTTAGGAAATTTTACATAGGACCATGTAAAATTTCCTAAAGAAAACGTTCGGCCTACAAAGTAAGTGAAATACTACTTATTTCAAATAAAATTTGACTGCAAGTCGTTTAATTCACTTGAAAAGTTAATATATTTTCACTTGGACGAAATGCAGAACTGTTTAAAATAACAAGAAATTGGAATTATTTTTCTCACTTGACGAGGAACATGTTCTTGGGTGTCCCTCCTCAGTGCTTTCTGCCCAAAAACGTGCTTGTTCGCAAGTAAGAAAGAATAATTCAAATTTTTTATTTATTTTAAACAGTTTTTCATGTGGTCTAAGTGGAAGTATTCACTATTCTACTCGAATTCGTCATGGATCAACAAATACTACATTCTATTAAGTTATATATAAATTATAAGCTACTGTATGTTATGAAAACTATATTGTAGAAAGAGAACCCTATTTTAAGTTGTGAATAGTGTCTTGTAAGGTCAAGAAAGCTATTGGTTTGTCTGAGATACATTCTACATTTCTGGTCTACATTTTAATAGCGGTACTTTCGTGTTTTTCTTGGTGACCATGACAGCATTTTAATGACCTACAATTTTTTAATTTTTTAAAAAATGCTATCCTACTTGTATATTGTTCTTGTTACTTTTTATGTGTTCACGGTTATTGGTATTTGTATTTACTTGTTGCTCCTCCCACGAGTGGGCGTGACCTGTTATAGTCTTCAGCCAATCACATACATTTAATGAAGGTCAGCCTATTATAGGAACTCTCTCTCTTTCAGCCAATAGTATCTCTCCGTGTTTAGTATATATTAAGCTACTCTGTACTTTAGTTTAGTTTGTTTTAGAATAATAATGGTGTACCAAACGAAACTAGTACCTCCCGGTTTTCAATAAATGTGGTTGTGACAACTTCAAGTCCTATTATTCAATATGGAACTCGAATTATTGTAAAATTAAGAAAGGAATAATAATTATTATGCTGAATGAGTTTACTAAGTTTTGACTGAAAACCTTGTAATAGAGTGATATTCTTCCACCCTTCAATTGCTTCAACTTTCTCATTCTTTAATATTCAGTTTTAAACCAGTCAAACAACATTAATTACTCCAATTTTCACATTCTTCAATACTCAATTTTGAACAAAATCAAACAAATTCGAACTAGGACATATTTCTGTTACTGTTGATAATAATATTGAGTTTGACAATCACTAAAAAATCGTTCTTGGAAAAAGTCTATCAAGAACTGGAAGCAGAATCGACTGGCTGGTTGAATAAATATTGACAACACAGAGCCCCAAGCAATGTTATATAACTCTTTACTGAATTCTATGTTATACTAGATCAATCAATACACCATTCAGTCGTACAAAAGAATCGAAGAAACCAAGTCTAGATGCATCCACTTAAAACAGCACTCACTCTGCACAGAAAATGATCTTTACTGAGCAAAGAACTGAGCTTATTTCCAATACTTGTTACATAACGGGGACGCAAGTAGTAAGTAGGCCAACTTTCTTTGTTATGTAAGTGCAAAAAGGGATTCGATACTTTAGAAGCTGGCAACGTGTTTCAATATCGGAAAATGATTTCCTTTTATGTGCAACAATCGAAATCGAGCACCAATGGTTGGACAAAGAGTAGAAGAATAAGTGGGAAGGATAGAGAATAAGAAACATGGGATTGGAAGAACAAGGAAGACAAGATAGTGTGAAGAAGATAAAGATGGAACTGGAATCGAAAGAGGAGGGATGTGGAGTTTCTCTATGAAACTCATAGAAGACAATTGTCTTCTGAAAAACGAATTCAACGCCACCCTTGAGAAGTTTGTGCGGGGTTGATTCTTTTAATAAACGAAAATATAATCTGAACAATTAGTAAGAAAACAGTATAAAACTAAATAAATTGATATTCTTCATTTATAATGTTTAGTTCCTCAATAATTTCAAATCATTTCAGTAGACGTGGTGATTGGTCATGCGGTGAGCGTGGTGTTCAAGTGGTCGTGATGTTCAGTCACGACCGCTCAAGACTGCGCTTGGATGGGTGACCGTGCTTCAATGACTTGATGTTACAAGCTTTATTATCACTTACCCGGTGGTTCGGAACCCACCTAAAATAGTAGGTCCACCATGTTCCCCGTAACATGGCACAAACGCCGAGGTGGAACTACCCGTAAGGGTCTCCCCACCATTAAAAGCCATACGCTTATATATATATACTAGCAGCTACCCGTCCTTCGTACGGATTATGTTTAGAAATACTACTAAATATGTTTCGGCTTTTTTGATAGCAACGATCATGAAGTTGTTAGCAGCTTATTAAACAACTTAGGACGTAAACAATTCAGTAACAGTTATCAGAGAGAATATTTGAGAACAGCTGATTGATATATTATCATAAATTACGTGATTTGTTTTTGTTCTTATGTGGTAATAATAGTGCTACCTGGCGAATTCCCAAGAGCCTAGCACAAACCGCACCTTCCTAAAATGTTAATTTTTGTTTTGATAAATTGAAATTAGAAAATTTTGTTTTTTTTTCAACAAAGAAATAATTGATAAAACATAAGATGAGCTTTGGTTCACCAGACATATGTTTCCTAAAAGACTGCAATGCTCCGAATACACAAGTCTGCAGACAGCGTAAATAACGCCGCGAAGGGCCCACCATTTATATTTGAGAACAGCTGATTGATATATCATGATAAATTACGTGATTTGTTCTTATTCTTATGTGGTAATAAAACTTGGAAGAAATGTATCCAAAATCGCACAATACTTGGTTTTTAAACGTTTATTATTCTGTTAAAAAAAAAGTTAATTTAGTTTTCTATAGCTAAAGACATTGTCAAAAAGGTTTTCAATACTGATAAATAACTTTAATCCCGATCTATGCTCTCGTTTTTCAGGAGAAGGCCGCGTAAAATGTATCCAAAATCGCACAATACTTGGTTTTTAAACGTTTATTACTCTGTTAAAATAAACGTTAATTAAGTTTTTTATAGCTAAAGACATCATCAATAATGTTTTCAATACTGTTCAATAACTAAAATCCCGATCGATGCTCTCGTTTTTGAGGAGAAGGCCGCGAAAAATACCTTTGCGGCCGTGACAGACAGACAGACAGACAGACAGACAGACAGAAAGTGAGATAAGACTATTTTCGGCTTATTTAATGTATAAAACGTAAAAATAACCAAAAAATATACAATTCTGATAAATGTACAGACAAAACTCTAATTTTATTTATATAGACTAGCTATTGTGCCCGTCCTTCGTACGGATTATGTTTAGAAATAAGACTAAATATGTTTCGGCTTTTTTGATAGCAACGATCATGAAGTTGTTAGCAGCTTAGGCCCCCCCCCCCCCCCCCCCGTTCAGACGATACAGTTTTTTTGCGGTACGGTTTTTTTACTGTACGGCGTCAACTGTACTGTGATGTTCACACGGTCCGGCTTTGCTGCTTATTGCTGTGCTCTCCTCCTTCTTCCATTGAGCTTCCAGTTCAGATTTATTTATTCCAGTCCAGGAATTTTTTTATTTGTGTAAGATTTTTTCAAATAAGTTTCTTACTGAAGGTTTCTCTTAAATTTTGATCAAAGTACGCAAATTCTGGTTTCAATATTCTACACATTTTTCTCTCATTATTTTTATATTAATCTTAAGTCTTGTCCCACAAGGCGGGTCTCTCATATATTAGAGAAATTAAATTTTCACAATTAATATCTTCCACTTCTGGACACTGGAATTCACTAATAAGAAGATCAATGCTGAAAAATATCAATAAAGAAGATCAATGCTGACGATCTGAAGACTGCTTCCAGCATAATAAGCGTATCGTTTGAACATATCCATTACCGGTACAATACATGTGCCACCGGATACGGATAGTTATTTTGCGGTACAGCTGATTTTAGTGATACAGTTTTCGAAGACAAAACCAAATGTAGAAATCGGCTAGAACAGCTTTTTTACTGGATCCAGTTGAAACAGTATTGTGTGAACATACAATATGAAATGTACATGCAAACGAAAGCACTGCAAAATAACTGATACAGCAAATTTACTGTACCGCACAAAAACTGTATCGTGTGAACGGGCCCTTAGTAAACAACTTAGAACATCAGCAATTCAGTGACAGGTATCAGAGAGAATATTTTTTGAGAACAGCTGATTAATATATCATGATAAATTACGTGATTTGTTCTTATGTGGTAATAATAGTGCTACCTGGCGAATTCCCAAGAGCCTAGCTCAAAGCGCACCTTCCTAGAATGTTAATTTTTGTTTTGATAAATTTAAATTAGAAAATTTTGTTTTTTTTCAACAAAGAAATAATTGATTAAACATAAGATGAGCTTTAATTCACCAAACATATGTTTCCTAAAAGACTGCAATGCTCCGACTACACAAGTCTGCAGACAGCGTAAATAACGCCGCGAAGGGCCCACCATTTATATTTGAGAACAGCTGATTGACACATCATGATAAATTACTTGATTTGTTCTTATTCTTATGTGGTAATAAAACTTGGAAGAAATGTATCCAAAATCGCACAATACTTGGTTTTTAAACGTTTATTATTCTGTTGACAAAAAAGTTAATTTAGTTTTTTATAGCTAAAGACATTGTCAATAATGTTTTCAATACTGTTCAATAACTAAAATCCCGATCGATGCTCTCGTTTTTGAGGAGAAGGCCGCGTAAAATGTATCCAAAATCGCACAGTACTTGGTTTTTAAACGTTTATTACTCTGTTAAAAAAAAAGTTAATTTAGTTTTTTATAGCTAAAGACATTGTCAATAATGTTTTCAATACTGTTCAATAACTAAAATCCCGATCGATGCTCTCGTTTTTGAGGAGAAGGCCGCGAAAAATACCTTTGCGGCCGTGACAGACAGACAGACAGACAGACAGACAGACAGACAGACAGACAGACAGACAGACAGAAAGTGAGATAAGACTATTTTCGGCTTATTCAATGTATAAAACGTAAAAATAACCAAAAAATATACAATTCTGATAAATGTACAGACAAAACTCTAATTTTATTTATATAGATATATTTCAGTTGACCGTCATATAAAATATTCAGTGATTGATCTAGTCTTCTATAAACTGCAAGGACTTTTGTTTTGTGGATGAAGCCCACATAGGTCTTAGACCTGTGCGTGGGTGATGAGTTGGATGATGGTGATTGATGAGTTGGACCTACAGTTTTAGGTGGGTTCCGAACCACCGGGAAGTGATTTTACAGCAGAGAACAGTGTCTTTTTTGCTGGCCAATCTAATCGATCACCGTTACAAACAGGTCCTACGAGAACGCAGCTTTTCTCTGATTGAGCAGATACCTGCTACGGCTCGCGGCTGTCACTTCCCAATATAATAACTAATATAACTACTCTAATAACTCTATAACTAATATAATCATAGTGAATAAATAATAATCAATATTGATTATATTTTAAAGAAAGACTCCACATTACTTTGTTCTAGTAGCCATTGCTTAAGTGAGAGCCTGAAAATATTGCAGCTTGAAGCATTCCTCATTTCTATAGGAGAAATGAGTTTTATACAGAGTACACAAAACAGGATAAATTTTTAAAAAGAATGGGAATCTATAGAAAAAAATTGGAATAAACAATTTTTTCAGCACAGTGTAAATGCATTTATAATTTATATCGAAGTATTTATATTTGTCAAACTCGGTGATAACCCTTCAACCAAGCAACCCTTTATCGCCATTGGTGGATTAAAGAGGATATTTTCTTTTCGTTCTTTTCCTTCATCGGTCATCAGATTCATTTCTATTAGATAGATGGATGATTACCAGAAATGAATCTATAATCTACCTCCTAGTTTATTGATCTTATTTTTTCTTGGAGCTATAATTGTGATTGTGTTTATTTTTCATCTAATTTTTTGTAATTTAAAAGTATTTGTATTGACATTGAAGAATTCATCATTTATATCGAAGTATTTCTAAAGTATTTTAGAAGTATTTGTATTGAAGAATAGTTTATTTCTCCTAGTTTATTTTTCATCTTTTTTCTTGAAACTTTAATTTTGATTGTTTTTATTGTGATTGTATTTATTTTTCATTTAATTCTTTGTAATTTAGAAGTTTGTATTTATATTGAAGAATTCATCATTTATATAGCATTTTAGAAGTATTTGTATTTATATTGAAGAATTAATAATTTATATTGAAGAATTTATAATTTATATTGAAGAATTTATAATTTATATCTAAGTATTTATATTGTATTTTAGAATTACTTTGTACTTCCCTTGTTCTTGTTCCACTGCGGGTCTCATCAGACCCAGTGGAAACTGTGAAAATTAAAAAAATAAATTAATTATAATAATACAGTATAATAATATGGTATAATAAAGTAAATTTACTTTAGTTTACTTATATGGTATAATAATACAGAGTTTGAACTAAACAAAAACCTGTAATTAACATTGCCCTTTTTGTAATTATGGGTATTGTTTTAATATTTTGATTGTTTCTGTTCTTAAGTTATGGAAGAATTATATCTGTTTATTTTGTTTTTATATATTTTTGAAGAGTATGTTATTGAATTGTATTTCGGTGAATATTTTTTTTTTGCTTTGTTTTTCGATTGTTTTACCATGAAAGGATGAGAATTGTTTGTTTTTTTAGTTTTGTCACCTCATGGAGATACTGTAAGATCTTTATTACTTTACCTTTAAATTCATTATTGATTTCTCATTTCACGAGCTTTCTATGTTTACTAGCAATATTATTGAATGAACTCACAGCTAGCGCTCAAGTATTTACTTTGCTGGCTGTGCCAAAAATGTGTTATACACTTTATATTGTGAATTTCTTTTATTTGTGTTTTGGCGAAAAAATAAATATTATTATTATTATATTAATTGATCAAGCAATAGCTCTAAGTCAGACAGTTGAAGAGATTGATTGATTTGATAGATTTATTTATTGTCTGTACTAGGTCTTGACAGACCCATTACACATTGAGCGGAAATACAAGATTAGAATAAATTATAATTGAAGAAAATAAAAATAGATATTCACCAATATTGAAAATCAAAAAGAGAGAGAGCAAGTGAGAAACTAACAGACAGCAACAGAGTAAGTGAGAGAGTGGATAAGAGTGAGCGATGAATTTGGAAAGATAGAAGGGAGAATAGTAGTGGTGACAATGTACAAACTTGAATGAGTGAGATTGTGTATTGCTGGTATAGTACGGTGTTATTCAGTAATGTGTGTACGCGTCGGAAATCGCAGACAGAAGAGTGTTGGTGTGTTTTCACTGTAGGTTTTCCGATAATACATTGTTCCATTACCGTCTGAAACGAGCGTCGCTTCTTCTGTTACGACGATCCTTCTGTATGAATCGACTGACGCTTTTGGCGCGTTTGGCGTTTTTATGACGCTTGCAACAGCACGATAGCAGCAGCAACATCCTCATCAAGTCATAACTCCTTTATCCGCAGCGGTCTGCTCGAGGAGAGAGAGAGAATGTGGGAGAGTGTTTGGGTAAGGGAGAGAGCGAGAGCGTGCGTGAGAAAGAGGGAGTGAGATATAATTTAATGGCTGCATGCGGTCTCTCCTACAAACAAACCCCTCACCGTCGCCAAATCGTTAGTCACCAAATTTCTGTAACAGAGAGGCTGAATGCTAGACTGCATGTATCGGAATATTAGTATAGTAATGTCATAAATATAAATTTGAACACTCCCAAACAATCAATAGACGCGCGCTTTAGGTTTAATTGTGATATTGATTTAAACCTATCAGCTAGATTTAGCACGATTTGGTTGTTATAAACAGCTTGAACTTGAACATGTAACCAAGGGCAGTCCCTGCTCAAAATTGGGGGGGGGGGGGGGGGTCATAGATGAGTTTTTGCTGAGCTTTTTTTTCGAGATTCACCCTCCTCCCACCCCTTCATCATAACCAATAAGCGTGGCCAGACATTTCTCGATCTCGAAAGGTTTTTTCGTCAGGCAAAATGTTCAGTTGACGCCCTGGATACGTGTTTTAAGAAAGGGTTTCAGAAATGTATCAAAAATACGCCCATAATTGACGTCTTTTGAAATCAGCTACTTTTTTCAGCGTTTCTGGAGAACTATATGAATGAAAAAGTTGGAACTTTAGATTTTATAAATAGGTTTTGAAACTAGACTCACGGTAGTGGAGACTTTTGAAAAATTTCCCAAAACACGCCCAAAATAGACGTTATGTTTTTGAAATCTAAACGATGATTTTTCAGCTTTTCTTATGTATGCTACTACATAGACTAAGTTTAGTTTGGCATCCAAGTTTATTTAGGACTTGATGAGTTTCAAGTTGATTTTTTCAAATTTTCCTAAAAAAGGTGCAAAAATTGATATATTTTAAAAATATTGTATGAGTTTTCCTCACTCTTCACTGGGTCTAGTCGGACGAGTAAGTCGATCAAAGCGTGCCTGCCGGGTTTGCCAATGATGGAAAATTTTATTTGATTGACTGCCTTTAATATTTACTTGGGAGGGCGAAGTTAGGGCGCAGCCGGCCCTCTCTTACACTAAACCCTCCCATACAGTACTAACTCACATAGACATATACATATATATATATATATATATATATATATATATAGGACAAGAAAAAAATTAAAAAAAAAATAGAAAATAAAAAATAATAGATTTCAAACTAAGACTGGACGAACCGAGATGGAGATCTGCCCAGCTGCCAACCAAACAATTGAGTAATTGATAAAAGTTATCTTTACTGTACCCTAGAATGGATCGAGAACGGGAAGAGTTATCCCAATTTAATAAGTACTGTCAGGGCTTTTCCGGCTGCTCCTTGAAGGGCTATATTTATATAAAAATCTCACATATAACTCCCTTCGAAAGACCAAAACCTTGCACAAATAAAATTGAGTGTTGAAGGATGCAATACTGGTAGAAGGTTTACCTGAAATTTGTAAAGTAATATCTCCTTTCCAATAGGAATCACCGTCCTGGTGGGGTCTCAGGATGTTCACCTCTCCTAAACTTATTCTAAAAAATTATAAGATAAAGTAAGGTGTAACACACTGGATCTCCTTTCCACTCAATAATGCCGTCAGAGACAGGTAGGTTACTAAATGATACAAATAATTCATAAATCACTTGTTATCATTTCTACAAGTACCACCTACCGCCCTCAATGTCAACATTAGGGGGTGTATGAGCTATCACGTGATATCACCCTATTTAGCTGGTTATTGGCAGGAATCTGAGAAACCTTGAATACCCAAGTAGTTGCCGGGTGGTCGTATGCTGTTCAAATGCTTAGCATAAACTGGCAAATGCAATAAAAAACACATAGACTCCCTCAAACCTACTGGCGTTAAACAAAAGTTCTCCAATAAATCACTGAATAGAATATACCATACTAACAGGGATAATAACGGAAATGCTTGTTAACACTTGATACATTTATTGAAACATGGACTGAGCAGACAGATGAGTAGAATGTAAGGAGTGACGCCCCTGCTATATTCATATAGCTCTGAAATTAATGGTGAAATTACTTAGAAAGATAAAATTGTCAGGATTTTTAATTAATGAAAGTTCTATTGATTTAAGTAAAAATGAATAATGATAGAGCAGTGAGCTCTCAGGTCTCGCGTGGCAATGAACGGCAGCTTTTACAAGGTGGCACCACTATTTTATTTTCGCCTATAGTGATATTTTATTTATTTTCGAAGTGCGCGCACACATAGAATGCCTTCTAATATTATATTGTAACTCACTTGGTTGGTTGGAGTACTGTTGCATGGATTTAGATTGAATTTCCTCTTCTGTGTCCTCGTGCTGGCTCCGGATTTTCTTGACGAAAATTCTAGTATGTTTTAGCGGTTCACTATGAATTTATAACTTTTGAAAATAAAAACTTTTTAGGCTGAACGTAGGCCGAATAAACCACCGTTCGGACAGGTGTGGTTCGAATTGACATTAATTTTTACATGAAACAAATTTAACATTTAAGTTGGACATGTCCTTTTCTGACAAGATCTTGAGCCGGAAGAAAGGGTGGATTTCTTTTCAGAACTTTTTACATCCTGTATTGAAATTCAACCCCTTCCACGACTACTTATAGGCTAATAGAGCCGGCAATGTTGTAGAGTGATCTGCAGCAACAGACACTCAAGAAAAAAGATCATGATTTTTTGAACAAATCAGATCGTATAACATAAAGCAATAAAGAGAAAAAATGATTAAGTGGAAATTCGAAACACTTCATAAAAAACAAATCAGTTCGGGACACAAAATTCAAAACTTAAAATCTATCATCGATCAATCCTACATCGACTTTGTGATATCGATAATTTCCAAGCACATGTACTCAAAAAATCACGAAATTCAAGAAGTGATTGTGATACCTTCAAGAATTTGTGCTCAAGTGATTCAACAGTGATTGCAATTAACAAAATTCAAATCAAGTAGTGGAAAATAAGTGTACGACATAATATATGAGCATTTCCAAAATTCTAACCTGGAATTTGGTTATGTTAGTCCTCGTTGGACATTACTAATCACAGATGAGAAAATACAAATAAACTAGGTGAGTGGATGGCTTTCAGGCCTCATTCTATAATTTGCTTAGTTTATAAACACAATAATTGCTCGAATTGATTATTTGGAGCTGAAATATGCAGTCTTTGCTACTATCGACTTATTTTAAATCGATAATCATTATTGACTATTTGTATGGTTGATATCTCGATACATTGTGTTGACATTGACAGTTGTAGTTAGCCGGTAGTATGACTTATTATTCCATAACCTAGTACTAGCTTACTTTGTCTACTTAAAATATGATTTTTATGACAGCGTTTCATGAAAGACAGAGGTAATTTTCAATTTATGAGTGTAACAATTGTATCTCAATTTGATTCACCAAGTTTGGATGCTCTAAGCTAAATTATAATGACGTCATGTAAGTGCCAAATTTAAACATGATTGACAGTTTGAGTTAGGATTGATTTATCACCATATATTATACAATGTAAGTAAAATGAACCGTCACAGTACAAAAAGGTATAATTGTTTGGCGAAAAAATAGAAATTATTTGAAAAGTGTTCATTATTTTGTTAAAAACTAGAAACTAGCAAAATTGGTTGGAGAGCTAATCAGCAATAAATTAACTATTCATACGTATTATCTTGCTGTGCAGAACTGTGCAGAACGGTCAGTTCTGCACAGCAAGATAATACATATGAATAGTTCTACTGCAGTTCACGAAAAATGGATAACCACAACAATAAAAATAAATTAAGTTTATCCGCAATGGTGGATATTGACGACAGCATTGAATATCTGATGGAAATCGATGACCAGAAATTGGGAGGTCCGCGGTGTGATTCCCGTCGGTGACTGTTATTTTTGTACATTAGCGTTCATTGATTTCCATCAGCTATCCAATGCTGTCATCAATATCCGCCATTGTGGAAGTCTTCAGTATAAATTAATACCACTTTGAGGAATTCGAAATTAATAAATTCAGCTTCTAAGCAGTAGCTGAAACTTGTTCAATGCAATAGAGTTGCACCTGATCTGAATTTTAATGGAAATTATTACTGTCATTGTCTACTCAACCAACCATCAATTTATTTAGTAAACCAACATTAAATATAATGTAACCAGATTTATAGCCACTATATTTGATCGATGCAAAGGAATTCTCGAACAACCGAGAATAGTGGCCATATTGCCTAGACAAGCTTCCCTTTCAATGAAATATCACGCTCTTTGTACAAGTTATAGTTTTGCAGCTCCCAAAGTTACATTACTTGAGCAAGTATGCTTTGTGTATTGTTTACAGTTCAGTATTGTCTACAATTTCGCGAAACTCACCACGTCTTCCGAGGTAATCTTGGTTTATAAATAATATGTTCAATGGTTGGAATAATCCTTTGACAATGCTCACTATTTCCTATGATAGTGAAACTAATAAATTCCCTTGTGATCTGAACTTTGGAGTCTTGCAACAATGTTGTTCTATGGCAAAATGCAGTTTCTGTGAAGTTTGTAATGAAACTTGTGAAGTTCTTGATTGGAAAGTGGGTTAAGTAAATTTCTAAGAGAGACCATATTGTTCGTATAACACTGTTAAACAGTCGAGAGGAAAAATAATGTATTTGAAGTTAATTCATGATTATCTAACAAAAAATTATAAATTCTCTAAGACAGATAAATTGATACATTCAATAAAACCGATCTCATGAGACTTTTGAGCGTAACCTATAAACTATATCAAAATATAGTAAAATTGCCAGATAAAATGAATGAAAAATTATTAAATAAATCTCCACGGTGATTCGCTGCCTGGAGGAGAGCGTGTAGCAACAGGGCGATCGTGGTGTCAAGTCACGAGTGCTCAAGACTGCGCCTGAATGGATGATCGAGTAGCTATGACGGTGTTATCTTCTTCATTGTCAATTTCTCTATGGTCAGGAACCCACCTAAAACAATAGGTTCACCATACTTAGTGACACAGGTACCAACGAGGTACAAAAGCGGCCAGGTATAAAGGTGGAACGCACAAAGTTAACCCCACTAATAAAGCTATTGTATATGTTTATTCAATAATTTATATTTAACAGTTTATTAATTTATATTTAATATTTATATAGTCATAGTATTAATTCAGACACAGACTATAAACGTATGTCTTTGGTGATAATTATTGATGTTTTAAGCATCATTTACTAACTATTCAAATTATCACTGATAAGTTTACTATGTATTATTAATCATATTATAAATAGTACATTATGTATTATTCCTACTAAACAAAAGTTGTAAAGTGTTACTTTTAAGGTTCCCCCAGAAAGCGTAAAACCCCTGACAGGGGTCACGAACATCAACCCGTAACACAGAATTAGATGATCGTAACATCGTTGTGTAACATCTGATTATGTCTTTATGGTGCGCCTCACGGGAAGATGTTACGATCAACTGTATTCTTTATTTATGACATCCAAAGTACAATCAATGTGAAATCCAAATCCTATTTAAGGTCTGTTTCACTAGAAATTTCACTCAAAACTAAAGTTCAATTTGAACAAAGCACTTTGCTTGAGCTCAAAACTGTTTTCCCTCCTAAATTTTCCCTTTTCGCTCCTGTTTTCCCTCCTAAATTTCAACTGAAAAACCCAAATTTAGGTTAGATTCCAGGAATTTTACTGGAATAAGTTAGCTATTACAATAATTTAATTTCAAATTGATACTGTATCTCTATTTAAATTATGATTTTTAATAATAATAATAATTTTTATTTCTCTGCAGAAAAAGTACAATTGTTCAAACTTAAATTTAGAGAAAAGCAAAAAGATTCCAAAGTACAGCAAGAAGAAAATATTTGCAATCATAACTACTATAAAACAAAAATATACCTATTCAAAACACTAAAAATCAAACTTGCCAAAAAATCAACAAAAACACTAATAAATTTCTGCAAAGATTAGGTAACTCCCGAGGCACGCCTATTTGGGAGTTCCAGCACATCATTTTTAAATATTTATATATATATATATATATTAGTATTTTTATTAATTTTCACTCACTTATACTGAAGAGATGCATTTCACTTCTAAAGAGAAGCTTCATCAGCCTGAATTATTTTTGAATATTCTATAATTACTTTTAACAGACTGATGAAGCTTTTCTTTAAAAGTGGAATGCATTCCTCCGGTATCTCCAGTATAAGTGAGTAAAAAACAACATTTGAATAGAAATACAGTGTCAGTTTTGATATACAGTATTAGATTGTTCATCAAGTATTTCGTCATGGAAAATATCACAGATATTAGCTAATTAGCTAATCTATTAGCTAATTTTTTAGTTCATAGTTCAGATTAGCAACTGATAATACCCCATTCAACTGAACTAGCTAGACGATTTCCTCCTCCTACTCCTCCACCTCCACCGCCCCCTCCATCTCCACCACCACCTCCCACTCCCCGACCGCCATCACTCCTTCTGCTCCTCCTCCTCCTCTTCTACTTCTCCTCCTTCTTCTCCTCCTTCTTCTCCTCCTCCTTCTACTTGTACTTCTCCTTTTACTTCACCACCGTCTACTTTTCATTCTCCTTTTCTTTCTCCTCCTTCTCCTTATCCTGCTTCACCTTCTTCTCCTTCTTTCCTGCACCTCCTTTTCCTCCTTCTCCTTCTCTTCCTTCTCCTCCTCGTTCTCCTTCCTCTCCCCTTTCTACACCTCCTCCTTAATAATTGAACTTTTAGTTCAATTCAAATGAAGCACTTTGAATGCAAACTGGGTTTCTTTTCTGTACTCATCTTTACAAAAAAACTTGATACAAAAAAATCAGTGTGGAGCTATAAATTATAGACATATTCCTGTACTTTTATGTTTATAAATTCATAAGTTACAAAATTGGGAAGGGTGAGTGGAATTGCAGAGTTGCTCGCCATACATTTCAACTGTTTGAAAAGAGAAGTTAACAAATATTTTATGTTTTCTCTCTTGTTCCACCTGAATTCTACTTCTTCAATTTAATCACTTCCCGTGACTTGTCATCATCATTTCATGCATATTTCAAAATCCTTTTATAAATCAATTTTGAGGATGTCTTCCGCCAAACCATTTATGTCACTTAATCATTTTATCTCTTTGCTTGTTCATATGCACAACACAAGAAACGGAAGACAGCTGCTCGAGACCACGTGATATTCTAATTACCAATAGTGTGGGGGGGGGGGGGGTGTAGTGGTGGTGACATGACAGAAGGGTCTGTCAGACGCCATTAGTCAACTTGTTGGTGTCAGTTTGGACCCTCCCTTATGAGATTCCACATCAGCCCTATCTCATTTTACATGGACGCCCACTGGAGTTACGAATTTATTCCAGACTTTTTTTGTGAATGAAGCCTTGACCAGAAACATGCCGACCACTTTTTGTCTGGAATTGTGTTTCTACATCACCATCCCATAATAACTAGCATAGCATATAAACGAGCATATTTTATTACAAGACTATGAGTGGACAGAGGTCCAAATTTCATAAGAATTAAGTTTTTTAACGGAATATTCCATAAAAATAAGATTGGTAATCCAATATTGAATATTCAAAATGTATTCTCAACTGTTATATTATTAGCGTATGGCTTTTAATGGTATGGAGAATTTTTAAATATATATAACCATATAACTATACAAGTAGTTCTACCTCGCCGTTATACCATCTTTTGGGGACATGGACATGGTGATCCGTTTTAACAGATGTATAGAAAGGGTAAATAGATTAGGTTCATGTAGGCCGTTGTTCAAGAGACTTGGTCTCCTAACTGTACCCTGCTTATATGTGTATGAAGCAACTTTATATGTAAAAATTAATGATATTAACCAAAATCTTGACGTACACGATTATAATGCAAGAAGCCGAGGAGATTATCACTTGGTGAGTCACAATAGTATCTTCTTCAAACAAAAACCTAGTTATATTGGTAATAAACTCTACAACAAGCTACAACTGCAGTTTTCAAAGAGTCTTTAAAATATAGAAATATTCAAAAAACAATTGAAAAAATATTTAGTTGATAATGCTTTTTATAGTACACGAGTTTCTTTCACATCAAAATTAAGCCTCACCTCAACTAATTTATATGGTAATTAGTGTATAAGTTTTTATAATAATTGTTGATCTGACTTGTCTTATAATCCTTAACTGGAGTCTCCAAGATGTAATCTACAAAAAAGATTATATTTTTCAAATTAAAATTCTCCAAAGTTAGAGTTTGTAATCATGAGTCGAAGGGTAAGTAATAATTAAAGTAAAGATATGTAACTAAAAACATAAAGAGTGGATTTGTGGAAAGCATATACATAAAAAGAAGTGCATGCTACTGTAATGTAGAAATAAGTAGTCAGCCATTCTATTTCAACACGTGCAGTTGATATTACGTTTATTTTTTTTTTATTGTTAAAGAAACCTACTGAAAACGTGAATATGAAACTTGTGCGTGGTTTATGAGTAAGGCAATCGCCAGTGGGGACTTTTTAACTAAATATCAATTTTTGAAAAAATGTATCTATAATTCAAAGTTTATTTACAAATAATTTTTTCAGCCTTTTTTTATTCTCTGTCTTCAAATTATGTTCGTTATCCAATTTATACCGAAGTATAATTCCATGTGAATTTTATTGAAGAAACAGAATTGGACCTTTGATATTTTAACAGATTGGATATTTTGTGTCAAATAAATTGATAGGAGGATAACAAGACCTCTCTTAAATTCTTTAGAGGAGTATCTTGAAAGAACAGAAAAGTGTTAGACTATGTTATGTAGCATATTACAACAAAGAAACTTCATATCAAGGAACTCAACCAATCCCAACAAATATTTTAACCATGGTAGATTGAAGAAGTCTTCTTCAACTTACCATGATTTTAACTACAGTATTCACAGTGCTATTATTATATATGACAGACCTTGTGCTTCGTAAGTGTTTAGTTTATTATTGAGTGTATTAACGGTTAATTAGACTTTATCAGTAATGGCGAAGGTGATATTGTGGAAGGTATCCATAATGAATAATAAGACGAAATTGTCACAACCGCATTTATTAAAACTTCGAAAACTATCTCGAAGTTTTAATAAATGTGGTTGTGACAATTTCGTCTTATTATTCATTATGGTAAATTAGACATTCCCTTTCAAGTCATTGAACTGATTATTGAACACCTAATATTATTACATTATTGACAGTCGATTAATAAGTTTTGTACAGTGATAATCTTCTTATAGTAATATTTGTTATTAGTTAAACGTTATTGAATTACTTCCTTCTTTATTGAATTTCTTTTGTGATAATTACTAATTACTGTCTTTTTTGAGTTAACTGTGCGAATAAAGTTCAAGTGCTACTTTCAAGTGTTGCCAGCATTATTTTAGTGATAGAACCCTTGACAATATCGAAAGTGTCATACAGATATGAATCAAAGCACCATCCTGTCACACACTGATTTAAAGTAGGGAAGTTTCGCTCACTATAATACAAGATAGTGATCGAATTGTAGCTGAGAGCGGCTTGCAGAAGTGCTTACTTTTTCTACTCTGTAAACTTGCCTTACTGTGAACGTTATCAGGCGTCACGATTTCACGAAAGTGGAGACTTTTTTGTCGTGATCAATCACCGTCTTTACTTGTCACCATTAACAAGGCCCCAACGAACAAACGATCTCCTCTGCAAGAAGAAATATCCAGCTACTAGCGGCTGCCAGTTAAGTGACCTCCCCCCTCCTTAGAACCCCTCTGCCTCCGCTCCGCTTTTCCCGCCAAATTGAGATCGCCATTTGTAAGGTCCAAAATCGGTCGAGTGACTTACAGTCTGTTTCCACTAGCGTTCGACAAATTTCCCATGTACAAGCAACAGTTTCTTACGCTCCATTGACAGCTTTCTTCCATTCAGAAACCACAAAAAATGATAACCATTTTATTTTAACTGTAACTAATTTTAAAAAATGCATCAAGTCTGTAATAAATTGTTAAATTTATAAATGGGTAACGCTTGACATGCGAGAGATGTTTCCGGTACTACCCTAGTCTCACGAGACAAAGTGCCACTATTAAAATGAATTTAGAGTGATTTCAGAAAAAGTATTTGAATTTATTCGATAATAATAATTATTAAACTACTGAAATAATTATTGCCAATGAGCTTACCAAGAATTACCTGTGTAAGGATGAGCTTGAAAATATTGTATTTAATCTATTTACAAACAGTCATTTGTTCAGCAGGAAAAGTGGGGCGGGTCATCTGCCGTAGATGGTACCAGCTCTCGTACTCCCCGAGCCATCAGTTTTTTAGCACAATTTTACTTGTGAATTTTCACTAACCTCTCCATTCTTTTTTTTCAACAACTAACAATGGATCTCCAACCTTTTTGTAAAAATTCATGGAAGATAAACAAATTATGCTGTTTCATTACACAACTGTGAACTTCACTTTCAATTTCATTGCTGCGATCTATAACTACATTCCATTCCAATGTTAGACGCAATATCTCCTTCCTATAAACAGGTGATAAAGAAGTGTTGACACTGAATGGTATATTTTTTATTGTAATTGGAGAGAGTTTCATTCAACATCTCATTTAATAGTCAAAATAAAAAATTCTTTGTTTCATGTTCTAAAATGAGTCATTCTCTGTCTATTTTAAAAGTTATCTGCTCTTTTATCAATAAAATTTATAATCATTTGTTCTTATATATTTTTTAGAAAATTATTATTTTTCTCGTCTATGATTTCTCATTCATTCATTCATTCTATCTACATTTTCGTGTTTGTTAGTCCTTCTGAAATTAAAATTAAATTGATATTTATTGCCAAAAAATTCTTACTAACATCTTTAAAAAATGTACAGTAGAGTAACAATGTAGAGTAAATATTACAATGTAGAGTGCATATATACAAAACTCCTACACTAAATTGTATTAAAAAAGAAAAATTATGGCATTTGTTCATTCTAATTCATTTACAGAAATGTGGATTTTAAGGATTGGAAAAGAAATAAAATACTGAATGGCGGGAAAAGTCCTATTTCAATGATTAGATTAAATTATTTACTTTATTCATGTAGACTTCAAAATGCACAGTCTTAGATTCTAGATTATGATAGTTAAAAATATATAAATACTGTAATTGTTGTTCTATGAATTTTACAAATCTAAACTAAAGAATTAATCAACGATATGTATACAGTATAAGATGCAATTTGATAACGATGATATGATTGTGATGTATCTACATGAAACGGCGAAGTTTGAACATATAAATGTCCATTCTTGGAAGAGGATATTCAAGAATATCCTTCTCATCAACACTTGACCGTAGGCTATAATAAACTGAAAACTGTATGAAAGTTAAAAACTAAAATAAGATGAATAAATTATTTAAAGGATATGAATGATTAGAACAAAGTGATTAATAGAGTTAATTTACAATAATAATAGAAGTTATGGATTGATATTTTCTGATTGAGAGTAAAAAATGAGACAGAAAAAGAGATTATTTACAAATGAGATGATTTATGTTAAACATTAATATGAAAGTGAGTAAAAAAAAAATATTTTACGGATTATAATAACTAAGATCCCTAAGACATTAAGGATTTGAATGGTGAATAAATTGCTTATGGAGTTGATGAATGATGGAGTGAATGACGAAAGTTGTCATGCAGTTGCTCTAGGGTTGAACAGACACAGTCATTTTCTCAAAAAAGATATTTTCTCAATGCCAAGATAAAGCCCACTCGACTCTCAAAGGATCTAATAGGATTGGGAAGTGCATTCCAAGCACGACAGGCGCTAACAAGGAAAGATTTAGTATAAATGGTAGTTCGGTGATTCGGTATCCTTAGAGTATTTTCTCCGGTTCAAGTATGTGAAACATCTATCCTCCTACCTTCAGAAACAAATTTAAAATCATTTTTTAAATAGTTTGGTTTGCCATATTTTAAAATATCTCTAACAAGTTTGACTATTCGAAATAATCTCTGTTCGGGTAGTTTTAAAGTTGAGCTAGCAATGTGGGCTTGAGTGATCCGTTCATGACGTTCAAGAGAGTAGACAAACCGTAGACAATAATTTTGGCAGCGCTGCAGTTTATCATTTAGAGTGACTTGCATGTCATTTAGTACAGAATTGCAATACATCAAGTGTGGGAAGATCAGAGATTTAACCAATAATAATCTAATGTTTCTAGGAAGAATATCTTGCAATTTCTTCAATGAATGCATGGCTGAAAAGACCTTTTTACATGTTTTATTGATTATGATTATGAGAGTTTATGATACTGAGACTACTGTTATTTCCACAGCTTTCAAATGTTATACTACATCATTCGTGAGGAGATTTTCACTTTCATAACTCTTCCACCAACTGAATGAGTTTCTATGATATACGAATCTCTCCATAATTCCCTTTGCATTATTATTATGGACAACTATCTGTGTTATTTATATAGCTATCAAATTCCATACTGCAACATTCGTTGTGAGAAATTCACTTCCATAACTTTTCCACTAACTCTACCCATTATATGAATAATTCTCCATAAATTATTGTTATGAATAGCTATCTATGAATTATTCATAGATTTTATAATTCAATAACACTCAAAGGCAATCAATCTGCCTCCTGCTTTGAATTGTGTTCAACACCAACAAACTTCTGATAGTCCACATTATTGCAACATCAACTGCCCAAAATTTCGCCCACTCACAGTTGAGGTGTGAACGTTGGTCAACTGAGTACTAAAGTGGACAACGAGTGAGTAAAGTTGGTGCCTCTATTGGCCATCTGTTTAGGTTGATATAGTATTCAGATGGCAGCTGAGCAATGAGGTGGTGGCTTGAAAGGCAGGAAGGATGCGACGTACACCATGATACAAATTGCATTGTCAGGTAGTTAGTGATGCCGCCCCCTGGGGGGGAAACGGTGAGGTGATGAGGGGGGAAGGGACAGTGCCGGTTCAATTAACGTCTTGGTTAGAGTGGTCGGCTGGTCAGGCTGACTGGCCCCGAGCACATCTTCATAGTTAGCACGTCTCGTGTAGCTTAGCCTCTCCTTGGCGCCACTTTTGTACCCTCTTCCCTCCATTTCTATCATCTTCCCCTCCATTTCCTCCCCATTTCTAACATTTCTACCCCTTTCCCACCATTTCTACTCCTTTCCCGCCACTTTTGTTGAGTTTCCCGCCAATTCTATCCCTTTCCCGCCACTTTTGTTCAGTTTCCCGCCATTTCCCAACCGGCTAATGAACGCGCGCGCTGATCAAGTGACCAGCCACTGGCCTCTCCAGGGTGAAATCAAAATTCGCTCCCCAGACGTGAAGTTGCACAGTGCAGACTCCTAGCTAATACTATTTGCATTCGACACTCATCTGGCCTACCGCTCCTAATCAAATACGTAAATAAATTAACAAATCAGGCTACCTAATTTTTATCAGAGCTGGTAAAAGGCTAAGACCTTCCTAAAAGTGTTTCATTTTGAAAAAAAAACAACAAATGCTTTCTTTAACATGGAACTACATCAATTTCTTGCATATTTTCCTCATTCAAGTCATATATACTTGTATTAATTTGATTTAAAGACAATCCGTGATCAGCCAAATTACTTAGAGGATGGGATTGAAATGAAAAATCATGTATAAAATCATTGAAAACCCGCTATATAAAGACGATTTGCTTTTGGTTGATGCTTTTTGGTTTGAACTGGTAGAAAACACCTCAATAATGAAAATTATTGAAGTAAACATGTCTTTCTACATTCTGCATTCATCAAGTTATTGAAATCAGTCAATTATCGAAGGATTGACACTTGCTTGGGTTAAACTGTGAAGGAACATCTCAGTAATCGAAAATATTGGATAATAAACTACTTTTCTACATTCTCTACATTCCGCATAGAATGGGCTTACAATAAGTAGAGTTTCAATTATAATTTAACTCATCAGTTATTAATGACATAAGTCATTTTCTAAATGAGTAGACAAAATCTAATGGTTGACAAAATAATATCAAATTTCAGATGCAGACACAAGAGCCAGAGAAAAGGCATTAATCAGGTTGAGTTTGTAGGTTGATGCTACAATAGAAAGAGCTGTTATGAAAATGTTGCATAATGAAACCAGCCATCATCTCGAATGCAGTATAAAATGCTCAAAATATAATAAAAAATAGTTGGGTTCATGGGGCAATCAGGTTTCAAAAAATAAATACAAAAAATCCGTCCATCTCCAACACTGTTATAACTTGTTCTATATGGACCCACGATAATTTTCTATGTGGGTGTTGCGTTTTAAAAATCAAGGAAGCATTTCGGTCCGAGGAGCGCGTATATCCAAGGCAGTCTCCACTAAAGAACGTTATAGCCCATACAGGAGTGTTAAGTCAGAGGTTCAATTATTTATTTATTAAAATACATTAGACATCGGCTGGAAGCTGAAAGTCATAATGAATCCATCATTGAACAACACGGCTTGGTATCAATGAATAATAACATGTTATGAGAATATACAAACTTAAAATACTAAACAAAACAATATATTTTACAGAAATATGTAATTGTTTTAATCATTATCATTTTCGGGTTGGCCTAGGCCAAAGGGATGTGTTCTCAATGCAAAACTAAATGTGTACATTACTGAAACACAAGACATATAAAATAGGCTGCTGGAACAAGTAATATCAGAATTGATACAGACGGCTTCAGTAGAAATTTACTGTATTGTTACGGGTTCTATGTCTAAAATAATGCTGGCAACACTTAAATTTATCACTTGCACTTTATTAACACAAATAATCTACAAATCACACTGTTCAGTAATTTCTTACAGAAAAATAAGCAATTAAAAACAGATAACACGATATTGTTCAACTGATAATGAGTTTCCAATATTACTATACAGAAATCAATCACTAAATGTCAAAAGGCCGATCTAATATTAAATAATAACTGCACAAGAAACTGTCCAATAATATTCAGAAAGAACCGTCGAAGAAGAACAATTAACTTACGTAGCACAAGTCCGTAATACAGTAATAGGTAAAAGAATTATCACTATAGAACTGTCAAAAGAATTATCACTACAGACAACGAAAGTTCATTAGATGGTTTGTAATAGCGCCAACGGGTTTGCACTGTCTGTATTCACGGGTACTGTCACTACTGCCACTTATAAAGACGAGTTTTAAACAAGACTGAACGAACTTACAAAAGTCTACCTCTATTTATATAATTTTTCATAATTGCGATATCTCTAGATTTCTCTAACAACTTCTACCGATTTCTAAAATAAACAATGAAAGACATTCATGCCTTCCACAATATTCGATAAGACTCCATTAATTTCTAATCAAACAACTAGAACATTCTACAAATTACCAAGTAAACACCATAAAAGTGTCAAAAGCAGAGTAATTAATTGCTTAGAAGTAAACATTTACATAGCAGATAACACCGAGAACAACTGTTTCTTCTTTCTCTTTATTCTCTCCAATTTCATATTCGTTACAGTATCATAAATGGCAGCAAATGTGTAGGCCACACCGCCACAGGGATGCGTTTTCAACGCAAGACTCCATATGAACGTGTGCATTACTGATACACAAAGACATATACTGAAGCAATTTAATATCCGAAATGATACAGAAAACCTGGATGGCAATTCCCTTGTGTATCCTATGACACACACCTTCCTAAGAGCAGATAGAATAACTACTTAGTGTTTGTAGTAATAGTGCCTACTACTAAATTCAATAGTAGTAATAGTAAGCGTAGAAAGCGTAGTAAATTGTAAATCAAAATCAACTATAAATCAAATCTAATATTTAACACAAAACGATTCAATCCGTTCAATAACTGATACCCATTAACAACGTGTTTCTGCTTCAGTGGTTCACTGTACATACAGGCAAAACCTCCCCAACAGCGACCATTTCTAAATTATCAGCAAAGTACATTAGAGAAGTGTAGGTGAGGTACATTTAGAGGGTGCACAATACATGGATGTGGCTTTGGTAAGTGACGACTGATTTATTGCTGGAGGAATGAATCCATCGATGGTGTTGAGGGTGGTGGGGGAAAGGGAAGCAGAAAGGGTAGTACACGTACAGTCGCGAGTGGTGGGATCAAGGTGGGGGGAACAGACAGACCATGGGACCCCCCGAAAGGAGTTTCATCTTATTGACGCGCTTTTATTGCTTGTTTTATTGGCGTTGAAGCAGCACTTCTTGACTTCACGGCCCGGCAACGGCATTAAATTGGTGACAGAGCTGGCTGCCACTCATGCTTTTGCTCCCCCATCACAATAGTTTGCTTCTTTCAGCAGCGTCACGAGCATCGATGTAAATGCCAATGAGACTCTGTTTGTAATCCGCACAAATAAAAGTTTCTACGTTCCTCATTTCATGGATTTGCTGACTGCTGTACAATAGAGGTGTTGAGTTTGGTAGTGAATAAGTGTTACATTGGTTTAGAGTTTTGACGCTGGAATTAATTTTCTATTGAAGTTTGCTTTATAGATTACTGCTATAAGTGGCGTAACTATAAAGGAAGGTCAAAAAGAGAAGAAATTTTGTAATTTTAACAAACCCTGAGAGACAATAATTATTTTAGACTGGAGTAAAAATTCGTCTTGAATCACTGACAATGGACAATAGAAACAATAAGTCTGGGCGCGTGGCTCTGGTTTCACTACTAGCCGTCCTGTAAAAATTAACTAGTTGACCTTGAAGACATCTGTCGCGTCGCACAGGCCACATGTTTTTAGAAATGAGCGATAAACACTCCCCTCTCCGCCCCGCGCCATGTCTGACCACCAAACGGCCGCGCGCCCAGACTAATTGTTCCTACTATAGTTCCAGAGGGATTATTTTCAAAAAAAGTTCCGGGAAAGTACTCCGTACCTCACTCTTGAATCACCTACTCTTTAATAACGGTAAGTAGGTATGTTTGGAGACCTTTGGGACAACCCCCCCCCCCCTCCCCCCCACAAAAAAAAAAAAAAAAAAAAAAAAAATTAAAAAAATTAAAAAAAAAAAAAATTAAAAAAAAAAAAATTAAAAAAAAAAAAAAAAAAAAAAAAAATTAAAAAAAAAATTAAAAAAATTAAAAAAAAAAAAAAAAATTAAAAAAAAAATAAAAAAAATAAAAAAAAAAAAAAAAAAATTAAAAAAAAAAAAAAAAAAAATTAAAAAATATTAGAAAAAATTCCGAAAAAATTCCGACCGATCGGCCAAGGTCAGGGGACCATGGGTGGGGACCTGGCATGAGTATATATGGGGGATCAGTTGCTGGTAGGGTCATAGTGTCTCAGTGAACGCGGACGAGTGCTTATACTATAGCCCAGACCTTCTGTTGTGAATTCACCCAGATCTTCAGTAGTGATTAAAATGTAAGTACAAGTGCTTGTAACATCTCAGGACTTAGTAAATTTTTGAAACATTTTAGGACTTAGAAAAATGTTAGGACTTAGAAAAATTTTGCATCATCTCAGGACTTAGAAAAATTTTGTATCATCTCAGGACTTAGAAAATTTTTGTAGCATCTCGGGACTTAGAAAAATTTTGAAACATCTTAGGACTTAGAAAAATTTTGAAACATCTTAGGACTTAGAAAATTTTTGTAACATCTCAGGACTTAGAAAAATTTCCGAAAAATCTTAGGACTTAGAAAAATCTCAGGACTTAGAAAAATTTTCAAAAAAATCTTAGGACTTAGAAAAAATTTCCGAAAAATCTTGGGGACTTAGAAAAAATTTTCAAAAATCTTGGGACTTAGAAAAATTTTCAAAAAATCTTGGGACTTGGAAAAATTTCCGAAAAATCTTGGGACTTATAAAAATTTTCAAAAAACCTTGGGACTTAAAAAAATTTTCAAAAAATCTTGGGACTTGGAAAAATTATCGAAAAATCTTAGGACTTGGAAAAATTTTCAAAAAAATCTTGGGACTTGGAAAAGTCTCAGGACTTAGAAAAATTTTCAAAAAATCTTGGGACTTGGAAAAATTTTCGAAAAATCTCAGGACTTGGAAAAATTTTCAAAAAATCTCAGGACTTGGAAAAATTTCCGAAAAATCTCAGGACTTGGAAAAATTTCCGAAAAATCGTAGGACTTGAAAAAATCTTCAAAAAATCTTAGGACTTGGAAAAATTTCCGAAAATCGTAGGACTTAGAAAAATTGTCAAAAAAAAATCTTGGGATTTAGTTTTACATGGGGCATATGGGGAGGGGCATGTGGGAAGTTTGCTGGACTATAAGGAATTACATGTGGGGAGGGGCATATGGGGAGGGGCATGTGGGAAGTTTGCTGGACTATAAGGAATGATCTCTAGACTTAGTCATACAATATTACTTTGAAAATAGGACTTAGTCATACATGGGGCATATGGGGAGGGGCATGTGGGAAGTTTGCTGGACTATAAGGAATTACATGTGGGGAGGGGCATATGGGGAGGGGCATGTGGGAAGTTTGCTGGACTATAAGGAATTACATGTGGGGAGGGGCATATGGGGAGGGGCATGTGGGAAGTTTGCTGGACTATAAGGAATGATCTCTAGACTTATTACTTTGAAAATAGGACTTAGTCATACATGGGGCATATGGGGAGGGGCATGTGGGGAGTGGAGCAATTATGTGACCAGCTTACTAATGGAAATGCACTATCTGTTTCAGATGAACAAGGCCAGCCGATGCCAGATGACCGAGGGCTCTCAGGGAGAGTTTGTTGTGCTGGAGGACACCTTCAACTCCTGCCTCCGCACCCTGTTCTACAACAACAACTGCATGGATGATCCAGCCAAGGACTTCCACTCCCTGCTCAACAGCCTTGAGGACAGAATCATTACGGCCATCTCTAACGAGTTTCTGCATCATGGAACTGTGAAATTCAACTTGGTGTTGGAGGCTACCTACTACAAAAGCAGCCTCGATGAGCAGAACCAGGAGAAGGAGGAGTTCCAAGATGTGGCCTTCAAGACGCCCAACTATTCGGTGGTCAGCATCACAGAGCTCACCCACATTGTCAAGGCGGCATGCCAGAAAATGTTGGAGGAGGAAGCCAAGTTTGAGGGCAATTCCAGCGGATGGACCCTCCTCAACATCGATGGCCTACTCATCCGTATCAGCAAGTATTCGCCGCTGCGGGGATCATCATACATCGAGCTGCCTACCAAGATTGCAGCAAGGTTGGCTGTGATAAACCCAAAGAACAAGGACCAGCAGTGCTTCAAGTGGGCCATGCTTGCCAAGCATGTCCAAGGAGCACATCCAGAGCGGGTCAATGACCGGTACTACCAGCTGACCGACAAGTACAACTTTTCCGGATTGTCTTTCCCCACCACCATCAACCAGATCGATACTTTTGAGAGGAACAATCCCAGAGTATCGGTCAATGTCTATGGTATCGATGCCGACAACAACATCTTCCCGCGACGAGTTGTCAAGGAAATCAAGGCCGACCATACTGATCTACTCCTGCAGTGTGAGAGTGAAACAGCGGATGGTGATGACTTGGAAGTGAATAGCCACTACTGCTGGATAAAGAACTTTGAAAAGTTGCTGCGAGCCCAGCTGACAAAACGTAGAGGACAGATTATCATCTGCAGACGCTGTTTCACCCATTACACCCTCAGCAGAGAAGGCGAGCGCAGGATGAAGGAGCATGAAGAGTTTTGCGCCCAGAACCGGACAGCAAGGATTGTGATGCCCAAGCCCAATGATGATGGAAGCCCACCTACCATGAAGTTTGAAAAGCACTTGAACAAGTATAGGTTACCACTTGTTGCCTATGCAGACTTTGAGTGTTTGTTGGAGCAGCCCACTCCTGAGGAAGATGGTGGAGCCCCAGAGCGATGGATTGGAAAGGCTACAAGAGTTCTCCAATACCATAAGGCAATGAGTTATTGCCTTTACTTTGTGAGGGACACTCAACAATTTCCCTCATGGCTCACCATCAGCAACCTCATTCCCCAGGACCCAATTGTGTACCGTGGGCCAGATGCTGCTGCCCACTTCATGAAGACACTGACTGAGGTTGCAACTGATATTGCAGAAGCCATTGAATGTCATCAGACAAGGATGTCCCCGCTCTCTGACAAACAAAAGGTAGATTTTGATGCGGTTGAGTTCTGTGAAGCTTGTCACAAGAAGTTCACCAATGACAAGGTTCGGGACCACTGTCATATGACTGGGTTGTACCGGAATGCATTATGTAACAAGTGCAACCTGCAGAGATGTCGTCAAACCTACATCCCTGTATTCCTCCACAATTCCTCAAATTATGATACCCACTTGATCATTCCTCATCTTGGATCTGACAAATCTGAAATTTCAGTTATTCCAAACACATCTGAAAAATATATATCCTTCACCAAGCACATCTCAAAGAGACTCCATCTGAGATTCATCGATACATTCCGGTTTACACCTGACAGTCTGGACAACCTGGTAACGAATCTTGTCAAGACAGCTGAGAATGCCTCTGATCTTGCCAATGTATTGGTGCACACCTCTAAACAGTTTAGAGATAAACTGGCTCTTGTGTCCCGTAAAGGTGTGTTCCCGTACGAGTACTGCAACTCATGGGAGAGATTGGAGGAAACTTCGCTGCCACCTAAAGATGTATTCTACAGTAGGCTAACAGATCGCGGTATCAGTGATGAGGACTATGTACATGCGCAATGTGTCTGGCGTCAGTTCAGTTGTAGCACCCTGGGAGAGTACAGCGATCTCTATCTAAAATCAGATGTGCTCCTGCTGGCTGATGTATTTGAAAGCTTTAGAGACGTGTGCATGAGGACATACGATCTGGACTGTGCTCATTATTTCACATCACCAGGCTTCTCCTTTGATGTTATGCTCAAAAGTACAAAGGTGGAACTTGAGCTGCTGACCGACTACGACATGTACATGCTTATTGAACGAGGTATCAGAGGAGGTATCACCACCTGCATTCACCGCCATGCCATTGCCAACAACCAGTATACTGGGGCGCCTGTGGATCCAGAGAAACCTACATCCTACCTCCTGTACACAGACGCCAACAACCTGTATGGCTGGGCAATGAGCAATCCACTTCCTTGCCGGAAATTCCAATGGATGGGCAAAGAGGAACTGGAGGCAGTTACCAGAGACATTGCAGGTGTTGCTGATAGACAACATATAGGATACATCCTCGAGGTTGATGTGGAGTACCCTGCCGAACTGCATGATCTACACAACGAGTTTCCATTCCTACCAGAAAACCGGAAAACGCAGAAATCTGGATATGTTCGCCTGATGACAACGCTGAACTCGCATACACGCTACGTCTGCCACTACCGTCTTCTCAAACAAGCTGTCCAACATGGTTTGAGAATAACCAAGGTCCATCGAGGTGTGAGGTTTGAGCAGACCGACTTCCTAGCTTCCTACATCCAGCTCAATACCAGTCTCAGACAGCAGTCAAAGAATAAGTTTGAGAAAAACTTCTTCAAACTAATGAATAATGCTGTCTTTGGCAAGACCATGGAGAATGTGAGGAAGCGTATGAACATGGAGTTGGTCAACTGTGAGAACCATCTAAAGAAGCTTGTAGCCCGACCATCATTCAAGGATCGAATCATCTTTGGAGAGAACATCTGTGCAGTCACCCTACATCAGGAGAAAGTTAATCTCAACAAACCGATTTACGTTGGACTATCTGTGTTGGACATCAGTAAAACCCTAATGTACGAATTCCACTATGATGTGATGAAACCCATCTACAACGATCGTCTCAAGCTATTGTACCAGGACACAGACAGCCTCTTCTACCTGGTTGAGACAGAAGACATGTACAAGGATATACTCAACATCAAGGAGCTGCGAGATATCTTTGACACGTCAGAATATCCAACCGACCATCCTTGCTACTCTCATACAAACAAAATGGTGTTGGGGAAGTTCAAAGATGAGTATTCGGCCAGAGCTCCTCACGAGTATGTTGGACTGCGCTCCAAGCTGTACGCCTGTCGATGCTACAATCCTGATCCTAGCCAGGCAAAGAGTGGACTCATCAAGAAGGCTAAGGGAGTACGGCGACCTGTGTTGGGTCAAGAGCTATCAAAGGATCATCCCGATGCCAAACGCTACATCGGCTTCCATGACTACCTGGACTGCCTCTATGGAGATGAGGCGATCTATAGAGAGCAAGTCATGTTCAGCACACGAAAACACCAAATCATGACGACTGTGCAAAAGAAGAAGGCCCTTAGCAATGCTGATGAAAAACGAAGCATAATGGATGATGGCATCAGCACTATGGCATTTGGGCACCATCAGCTCAGTAACAAAAGAACTTCCAGTGATGAAGACCAGCCTCCCACAAAGCGGGCTCGTAATGATGATGACATCATGGACAGCAGTGATGATGACGTCATGGACAGCAGTGACGTCATGATTACTTCCAAGAATTAATGAGCATTGAGGCTATAAATGGACGTGCATCGGCGGATGACCTTCAATCATGATGCAGGCAACATACTATCTACTTGTGGCAGCTGCTGTGAGCGTTAGCTCGTTGGACCCAGAGTACAGGACTGAGGAATTTCTAACATCAAGGGAGCATGGACTGGATAAATCAAATGTGTTCCACATACGCCAGTGCCTGGTGTCAAGAATGGTGCTACACCGGAATACTACACAGGAAGCCATTGATGCAATGGGCCGTGACGTTAACGAATGGTACATGAAGCTGGCTGCAGAATGCAATGTGGAGGAGGACCTGTGCCGACGAGTCCATTGCGCATACAATTTGCGCACCTGTCTCCACCCATCCTTCACATCGCTGGGCTTTCTTGAAGCCATCATTGCTGCATCAGACACGGTCTGTACACCACACTGTCCTACGCTCTCTACTACTACAGCTGTACCGAAGACTCTGGACAACTCACTGCCACCAGCCATCACCAGTGGAGCCAGCAGAGCGATATAATGTGCGATTGTGGAGATTGTCAACATGTTACCAGCAACCACTGGATTCTGCAACCACTATTCTGTTTCGGCTACGAAGAACAACCTGAACCATTTGGAACATTACAAAACTTTGTGGAAACAGTGTCATTATGCTTTCCTGAAGCCTTCATAAGTAATCTTTACAATGATGCTATTATTTTACAATTCCCTCTTGGCAAAGGACTGTGTGAAATTGCTGCCAACCTGGGACAGCTGTACCATTGGGTGCTTGTCGATATCATGGACTAAACTGTATGTATATCATTTCTATTGTCAATAAATATTGTATATCCACATGTCGGCTACTAATTTCTAACCCATGATTGACTTAAACTAACCTTTTGGCGCCATACCAATGAAACATGTCTGTGGAATTGCGCAATATTATGCAAATGTGTTACGTAATCGCTGACCTTGACAGCTTCATTGGTATGATGCAGGAAAAAACATGTTTGTGTGCAGCAGTACTGACCTTGGCGCCATCCAGGAAAAACGTGACTGTGTGCAACAATCACTGACATTCTGGCGCCATTTCAATGCCTAGTATATATATTATGTAAACATATATTATGTATCAGTATGGAGAAGGCTACAATAGCAAGAGAGTTGCACAGGTCAGCTCGTCGGAATTTCCCAACACGTATGGTAACTGTGAAGGGGCTAGATGATCTGTATCAGGCTGATCTAGTTGAGATGATACCGTATGCACGTCAGAACAAAGGATACAGGTACATTATTACAATTATCAATTGTCTGAGCAAGTATGCTTACGCTATTCCGATAAAGAACAAGTCAGCCGATGCAGTTGTCAAGGCAATGCATCCTATATTTGAGCAGAATCCAATGAAACACTTGCAAACTGACGATGGTAAAGAGTGGTTCAATTCAAAGTTTCAACAACTTGTGAAACACTATGACATCAATCACTATTCAACGTATTCAGATAAGAAGGCTTCAATAGTGGAACGTTTCAACAGAACACTTAAACATTTAATGTGGATCAAATTCACTGAGCGTGGAACCTATCGCTGGACAGATATTCTAACCTCACTTGTCAAAGAGTACAATGGAAGAATCCATAGGACAATAGGTATGCGACCGGTTGATGTTACAAAAGAGCATGAGACATTACTGCTCTCCAGACTTAGTGAACAGCGTCAAGAGTATCAACAGAGCTTGTTGGAAAAATCTGAAAACCGGTTCTATCCAGGTGTTCACCAAACAGTCGATCCAGGTGATAAGGTTCGAATAAGCAAGTATAAAATGACATTCGACAAGGGCTACCTACCCAATTGGACAAATGAGCTGTTCACAGTAACACGTGTGCGACCTACAGTGCCTGTAACATACGAGTTGGAAGATTGCAGAGGACAGCGTGTGCAAGGAGGATTCTATGCAGAAGAGATTGTGAAAACCAAAGTACCCAGTGTTTTTGAAATTGTTAGAGTGCTGAGAAGGAAAGGTAATAAACTGTTGGTGCGCTGGAAAGGATACGATCGCAGTCACGACTCTTGGATTGATAGAGCAGATTTAGTGTGATGAAGCCGGTTGTGCAAAGGAGTCACAGGTTCAATATAATTGACTTTGATCAAGTGGTGAGAGGCTGTGGTCTGACCGACCCAGAAATGAATGCAAAGAAACGTCATGGGCCTTTGTTCCCCAACCATATGCGCTGCATTATATGTGGACCGTCAGGCTGTGGAAAAACCAATTTACTGTTCAACATGCTTTTTGATCTTAAAGGAATCTCATTTTCAAACATCTATCTCTACTCAAAAACTGCATTTCAACCAAAGTATCAGCTACTGCGCACCATTATGGAAGACCTTGGACCTAAACTGAGCTACACCGAGTGTGACACATGTGAAGAGATACCTGCACCGCATGAGTTGCCCGCCAACTCGATAATAATTTTCGACGATGTGATCTGTGAGCAACAGGAAGCCATCAGACGTTACTTTACCACTGGTCGACACAGTAACGTTGATGCATTTTATCTGGCACAGACTTATAGCCGTATACCAAAACAGTTGATATGTGACAATGCCAATTTTCTAATCATGTTTAAACAAGACGAACTGAATATGAAACATTTGTACAGAGATCATGTGGGATCTGACATGACCTTTGACGAATTCAGAAGAATATGCAATGACGTATGGTCATCATCTGCGCATGCATTCCTTGTAGTTGATCAGTCCTCAGACAAGAATAGAGGGCGCTACAGGAATGGCCTTGATACATTCTTAGTTGAAGCACAGCAGTGATTTCGCTCAGTCTAGCACTGAACGCCGAGTGAGACGGACGAGGAGATGAAGCAAACTGTGGAAGAGATTGCACCAACCATCATGGAGATTGTCAAGCTGAAGCGTAACATCAAGAGGAAGCATAGAGAGCTGACACTGGGCAGGGAATTGACAGAGGAGCAGCATGCAAAACATTTCAAGCCGCTTAGTGATCCACTTGCCAATATTGTTGAAACACTCAAATCTTCTAAACCACCGGCTCAACAACAGACACATCTAATGACTACACCATTTTTGGATGCACCCCGTATATTGCCTACACCGCCAACAACACCAGCCAGCAGCAGCACTCCCTATCCAGGAAGGATGAAGCATAGACTGCAATCACTGCCAGATATTAGAGAAGAGGAGTCACCAATCTTTGAAACATATGGAACAGGTGAAGGTGCAAGTCCAGCTGCAAGTACTTCGAGTGTTGCACGACAATTGTGGAAGCGTCAGGGTGATGACGATGATGATGATGAGGAAAACCTTAGTGTTGAGAAATTGCTCGATACTAGCAGTCATGTGGCACAACAAGCGTTGGCCCAATCTGATCTGGCTTCAAAACCAGTGGGGGAGTACATTATGCAATCAGTGCGCAAGGACTTTAACTTTGATGATGCATTTGGACCGAAAGTGATAGACAACTTGTACTATCTAGGCAGTAAGCTGCTTACCTTTGGACCTAAAGGTAACAAGATTGTGCTGTCTAATCCTGCAGATGGTAGGATTGAAAAGACTTTCAGAGCTACACCAGGCCTTTGTGAGCTGGTTTTCATGAAAATGCCTGACAAAGGAAAAGTGAAGGTAGACGACTTGAACACCTATAAACTGCTTTTGGACTTTACCAATGTGTACCGAGAAAACTACAGTCCAAATGGTAAAATTGCAAACTATAACAATATCAAGTATAAGAGGACAATCAAGGATCTGATAAGAGGAGGAGAAGCAGTCAGTGGGAAAGGAGCCAAAGTTGCTGGACGAGGACTGGTGGCACCTTTCAATATGGTTGCAAGTAATGGCAACAGGATTGAATATGTCTACTACAACGATCCCAACGAACTTGTGGACAGACTGAAGCTGTTGGATCAGTCTAAAGCAGTTGGCAACACTGGACATGAGAATGAAATCAACTCAATCTTGGAAGAGTTGGAGGAAGGCGGTTACATAGTTGGTAAGCCTGCACACACTATATAAGGCGGCAATGTTGCATTGATGGGCAGTAAGTCTCTCGAGAGCAGACATGAATTCTTTGGGAAACATCAATGCCCGTCATAGGCGTATGATCAATTTGGCAAATCCACGCAGCAATCGTGATGCTGTGAATCTGATTACATGTAGAGATATAATGTCATTTCATTTGCCAAAGAGAAGAGATCCCGATACATTGCAATTAATGACAAGCCTTAAGAAATCAATACTGACGGATATGCAAGATCCAATTCAACCTACAGATGGAGTGAACAAACAGTATTTGGAGAAAAGGATGGATGAACATTCAAAGGATGTGGTTGAAAAGTGTCTCACTGTCATGTTGGATGTTAGTTCGTCAAGTGAAAACCGCAATTTGACTAAAGAACAATTGAAGGATAAAATGTTAAAGCTTATGGGAATCTCCAAACCGTCTAAGGGTATAAAATGAGATGACAAGGCCGCTGATCAACATTCGATGGCTGTATGCAGAGGTAGACGGAGGTATCGAGGAAGAGGAGTACTTTCAGCAATCACAAACGCAGCGGGTACAATAGTCAACAAAGCGATAGACATACTGCCCGTAGAACTTCATCTTCCCGGCTACCAGTACTGTGGACCAGGTACAAAGCTTGAAAAACGATTGGCAAGAGGTGATCCAGGAATCAACAAACTTGATCAGGCCTGCAAGCAGCACGACATTGCCTATTCGAGGAATAGCGATACAAGGAGCAGAGCAGCAGCAGACAGAGATTTGGCTGAACGGGCTTGGAGTGTGGCAACATCTTCAGACGCTGGATTGGCAGAAAGAGCTGCAGCATTAGCGGTGACCAACATCATGAAGGCCAAGGCAAAGTTTGGAGGAGGAGCTAAGAGGAGAGCTGCACAGAGCAGGAGGAGGAAGAGAACTACAGCGGCTTCCAGGAAAAGGAGTGGTAGAGGTCTGTACCTGAGACGTCAGAAGACGGGAAACGGGGTGCGTCGCCGTCAATGTGGCGGCAGAAGATGATTGTTGCTCTACCCGACCGAGCACTAACAGATGCCGACCTCTACAAGTACGCCTGCCGTCTCAAGCTGAAGAAATTTCGAGGAGTTTTCATGCGAGATGCTCTACCAACCAATGGACCACTGGATCAAGAGTGTGGCATCATCAACCTGGACCAAAGTGATGGAGCTGGCACACATTGGGTGTGCTATGTGAAGAAGAAGGATGGCATCGTTCGCTACTTTGACGGATTTGGCAATTTGAGACCACCGCAGGAGTTTATCGACTACATGCACAGAGGATCGAGTCCAGCAGCAAGGATCGAGTACAACTACGACCAGAAGCAAGAGGATCTCTACTCTCATATATGCGGACATTTATGTTTAAAGTTTTTGCTTGATGAAAATAAATAACAATGTACAACAATTGTCTTTTCATTTCTCCCACCCACATAGTATAAAGGTTCTAGTCTATACTCTTATCAAGTCATTGTGTAATAGTACACTGAGCAGTCAAGACCATGATGCTCTGCTTTGGAGGTAATACATCTGTGCTGAAAAGTGAATTTTACCCGCCACTTGATACAAGCAATGGCGAATGGGAAATTGGACTCATCAGCTTTACTAGCTGCAACTCTATACCAAATGTTGAGAATGGCTACAACAATGCACTACATTTCCTGGCTCCAAAAGTGGACCAGAAGGACGACTATGCAATGACTCATGAGGAAGTTACAGGTAAAGTGTTTGCTCAGCAGTTGTTTAGTGATACTGCTAACCAGGGTACTCAAAGGAAGCCTAGAGCTGCCCAGGCTGGAGGAGAAAAAGCTCCAGTATTGGTTTGGCAAAAGGTAGTATTGCCAGAAGGTAGTTTTGAATTTCAAACAATTGCCAACCTGCTGGAGGCAAGGATGAAGAAACGTGGAGTCAAGTTTCAGATGGCTGTGGACCCATCGACCTTGAAATGTTTAGTATTATGCGACGCCATGTTGGACTTTAGACAACCTGATTCAATAGGAAAGCTGCTGGGATTCGACCAAGTTGTAGAAGCTAAAGTCGAGACTAGAGGTATCATGACAGTGCAAATCAGTCGTCCCAATGTGCTGCGTATAAAGTGTAACATTGTGAGTGGATCCTACTCAAATGGAGTCAAGGATCACGTGATCTATGAGTTTTACCCAGATGTTGATCCAGGGTATAAAATGAGTGTGACTGTACAAAATGTCATCTATTTACCGGTAGACACCAAGCAGATTGGTAGCATTACATTGGAGATTGTTGATGAGAACGGACGTCTGGTGGACTTTAGGGAGGAACCGATAAACATAACCTTACATTTGCGACAACAACCCAAGTGATGGTGCTATTATTTGGCAAGTGGAATCAAGGATTGGATGTGGAAGCAGCAATGTCCCCCATGGAGGTGGTAGAACAAAAGTCTATTAATAGGGCACCATTTGTGAAAGACGTCATTCGACCATTGGACTCTGTGGTGTTAACATCGAGCAGCATCAAATATCTGCAGAAGAAAGGCTATCAAGTTGTAAGAGGAGGAAGACGACGACAACACTGAAAAATGGGAGTTTTGGATGTGACAAGGGCTGGCCCTTCAGCGGAGAACAGCATCACTGGCTATGAATATCATTCTCATGCACCGTATACTACAGGCTTTGGTGCCAACGATGAGATTCGGATAGCAATTCAGCAGCAGGACATCTATACACTGCCATCGGAGAGCTATCTGCACTTGGAGTACAAGGTGACCAATGCAGCAAATGCAACCTTGGGAGGCTCACCTTGTGTTTCTGGATTCTTTGCCCACCTGTTTTCGGAAATACGCTACGAGATCAATGGAGTTGTAGTGGACAGCATACGTAGCCCTGGCATTGCCAGCCTGATGAAGAATGCCATGACCTTTGAGCGGGAAGAACAGCTCAAGATGGATGGAGCCGGCTACAGATATGATGCCCAGGCAGGGTTTGGCACGTTTGATGCCAATGGTGCCAACACAACCATCATGAATGTGCCACTTAGATACCTGTTGGGCTTTGCTGAGGACTATAGGCAGATTATGCTGAATGTGAAACAGGAGCTGGTGCTGAGACGCAGTGCTGACACTTCAGACTGTTTGAATACAGCAGGCAAGGTCACAATTGAGAAACTGGTGTGGAGGATGCCCTATGTAGAGGTGTCTGATGAAGCTAAATTGCGTCTGCTGAGACTGGTGCAAAACAACACGCCCATCTCAATGCCATTCAGACATTGGGAACTGTACGAGTATCCATCTTTGCCACAGACCACAAAACATACGTGGACTGTCAAGTCGACTACTCAGCTGGAGAAGCCAAGATACATTGTGATTGGACTGCAGACTGGAAGAAGAGGAGCGGCTACTGTGAATAGCTCATACTTTGACATGTGCAAAATGAAAGACATTCGAGTGTTTTTGAACAACAAGTACTATCCGTATGAAAGCATCAATGGTGATGACAACCAAGTGTACAATATGTATGCAGCATTCAATGGAGTCTACAATCGTGATGACGCTCGAGCAAGCAACCCACTTTTTGAGAAACAGGCTGTGCGGGATGGTAAGATGTTACTGTTTCCCATTGACTGTTCACATCAAAACGAATCTCTCAAGACGGGAAGCATTGACATCAGAGTTGAGTTTGAAGCAAGTGACAACATTCCAGGAAATACACATGCCTATTGTCTGCTGATACACGAAGTGGTTAAGGAGTATCAGCCAATGACCGGTCTTGTTCAATCAGCCTAGAGAGAGAGCGGTGGAGGATATAAAGGCGGTCAGCAAGCAGCAGTATGCTCATAGTTGCAAGAAGCGTCGAGTGAAGCAGTCATCATGTCCAGGAGAGTTCTACGCTTTTTGGATGAGGAGGAGGGGGAGTTGCCACCCAGCGATGGAGAGGATGTTGTGGGCTGCTGCCCAGGCTACTACACTCAACATGAGACATCGTTGATGAAGGACGCTTCTACAAGTACAACCGACCTCAACCAGGCTTCCACTGATGATGATGATGACGAAGATGGCATCACACCAAGCAGGGCTACAGAACTTTTTGGACCAATACCAATCTACTTGATGGACTTTCAAGGCTTTGAGGGATTGAATAACCAGTTTATTGTCAAGGAGATGGCAATATTGGAACGTGACGATGAACATCATGTGTTGACTCACCACTACTTTTTCAAGTCACCATACCCGGACATTTTGCTGAAAACAAGCGGCCTGGTTGAAAGCAATCAATTACAAAGAGCTAAACATGGACTGAGATGGTCGGGCAATGGAGCCGGCCAAACACACCTCTCATATTCGGCCTTGAAGCAAATTGTATGTGACACAGTTGGAAGATGGCTGCACGAGAACAGTGAATCGGGACGGCCAGTCAAGATCTTGGTATATGGATATGAGAAGATTTGTCTGCTGGAAACGCTACTGCAGCTGAACAAAAAGGAAAATGTGGAGTACGTGGACCTGAGTTCGCCCTACCTATTCCATGAGACGCCCAACTTGGAGGTGCTGATGAAGACTACTACAGTCTACTGCCCAGAACATTACCTGCTCGACTTCTTGGAGACTGTGAAGATGAAGCTGGCTGGTGACAATGGAGGACGAGGACGCTTGGATGTACCGCCATTTTGTGCGCTCAATGTAGTAAACATCCTGCACAATTGGATCATGCAAGCATTACAAAGAGATAGATATTTTTGTCGAAGTTTATTTTTGTCAATAAAGAATGAAATGTGAATATTGCGTCATCATTTACCCCACCACCTCTAGTATTTAAGAGCCTGCTGCTGCTCAGTATAGTTTAGTTTAACACCTACAGTCAAGATGATCTCAAGGATTTTGAGCTCAAGGGCAGCCGAGACACGCTTGAAGGCGGCAGTCATGGATCTAGAAGCTGAGCTACTGCGGCGGCAAGACAGCTTGAGCATGGACAATTTTCAACTTGAATCTGGGCATGCAGAGTCATGTGACGTCAGCTCTGAGAATATTCATATCCTTGAATGTGATTGTACTCGTCTCAGGAGACTACGCTATGCTGTCATCGATGCAGTACCTAGTCAAGGGTTTATACAATGGGTCAGAGACAAAGACGACTTCCCAGGTGAAAGATTTTGTCCAGGTCCACAATCTGCAAACTTCAACCGTACTAGTGTCAATTCGTTCCTGAAAGATATCTACATGGGCATTGCATCGTATAAGGAGGATAAGAAGCAACGGTCTCCAGCATCATATGTGGATAGACTGCCATTCATGGTGACAGCCTGTTTTGATAATCATTGGAGAGTGCCATTAGACACAATATACAAGTTAAAGAATAGCTTGGTAGCCATAATGGACTTGCGTTCAGTGCCTGGATGGAGGAACAAGGATGTTAAGCTGGAGATTGATTTCAACGACAGCGATGAGACTTGGTGGTGTGACTTTGAGTGCGGTGACCAGAGTCTATCTTTGGTTGGCAGAAGAAGGATTACATTTGCCGGCTTTGACTACAACTCTATGGATGGACGTGTCAGATGCATTAGGATTGAGGATGGTCAATCAGGCGATCCTGCTCTACTGGTATCAATTCGTAAAGCTGAGCAACATCCTAGATTATGGCCGCCAGGTGATGTGACCGATGGCGTGGGCCGTGTAAAGGAATCTCTTAATAGGTCGGCAGAGACCTATGGTGTTACCAGAGACTTTGAAAGGGGCAATATTGTAGCCAATTTCTATGTATTGTTTCATACTTGAGATTGTTTAATAAATAATGTATTGTAAGAGTATATACTTTTCTTTTCAACCTTTTTTCTTTGAAGCAACAGTGCACTAGGTGAACACTTGGTGTAAACTTTTAAGCCTAAGTGAGCACTAGGTGAACACTTAGTGAACACTGGTGATCACTAGGTGAGCACTAGGTGAACACTAGGTGAACACTTGGTGTACACTTGTAGGCATAAGTGGACACTGAAACTATGGTAGGGGAAAATGAATAACAAATCAGTTGCAGATGTCACACTTTTATTTTTTCATTCATTATTCTTTAATCAATTGGATTCTATGGGTTCTCCCAGCAGGATGGCACATGAATTTATATGATTTCATGTCGACGGTTCCTACAGCAGGGACGAATTTGAAGGTGGTCCTGCAGTATGACTCTGGAAGTATAACCCATATGTGTGCGTTGTCGGAATCCAGTGTGACTGCCACCTTTTCACCATATTTTGTGGTGACTCTCTCTGCGCTGATCATTTGGTACGTGTGCCCTGGCTCGAGATCTTTCATGGATACGAGGTCTAGCGGCTTTTGGGATGCAATTGTGTTGTAGATGGCGTCAGCGGCATCATTAGTGGATGACATCTGAAAATGAACAGGTATTAGCATAATCTTACAGTCAGCATTGTGGGTCAGCCATTCATGTGGATGAGATTTCATGCAGTAGATGAATGAGATTTCATGCAGTAGATGAATGAGATTTCATGCAGTAGATGAATGTGATTTCATGCAGTAGATGAATGAGATTTCATGCAGTAGATGATATCATGGTTAGCCATTTGAGGTTAGATTTCATGCAATGGATGAATGATAGGTTAGGCATTAGATTTCATGCAATAGCTATGGAGGTTAGATGATCTAGCAAGAGACAAATACTTACTGTTATTGAGTCTTTAGCAGGATTCACTGTAGAAGCTAGCAGTCGTTTGCTGAGATACTATGGATCTACAAGCCAGAGGTCCTCTATATATACTTGGTAACCGGATCTCCCCAAGGTCAACTGTGCTCCCACCTATTTCTTGTACAGCCATAAATTAGTTGCATACGTTTTTCCTGGATGGCGCCAAGGTCAGTAATGCTGCACACAGACATGTTTTTTCCTGCTTCATTGGTATGGCGCCAAAGGCAAGTGATTACGTAATGCATAATGTTGTGCAATTACTTGTTTTCCTGCTTCATTGGTATGGCGCCAATGGCGTCAGTAATGCTGTACACAGACATGTTTTTTCCTGCTTCATTGGTATGGCGCCAAAGGCAAGTGATTACGTAATGCATAATGTTGTGCAATTACTTGTTTTTCCTGCTTCATTGGTATGGCGCCAAAGGCAAGTGATTACGTAATGCATAATGTTGCGCAATTACTTGTTTTTCCTGCATTGGAATGACGTCATACAAAATGTCAAGGCCGGTAGGCTAGTGAGGCGGGGTATGGTCATCTGGCATCGGCTGGCCTTGTTCATCTGAAACAGATAGTGCATTTCCATTAGTAAGCTGGTCACATAATTGCTCCACTCCCCACATGCCCCTCCCCATATGCCCCATGTATGACTAAGTCCTATTTTCAAAGTAATAAGTCTAGAGATCATTCCTTATAGTCCAGCAAACTTCCCACATGCCCCTCCCCATATGCCCCTCCCCACATGTAATTCCTTATAGTCCAGCAAACTTCCCACATGCCCCTCCCCATATGCCCCTCCCCACATGTAATTCCTTATAGTCCAGCAAACTTCCCACATGCCCCTCCCCATATGCCCCATGTATGACTAAGTCCTATTTTCAAAGTAATATTGTATGACTAAGTCTAGAGATCATTCCTTATAGTCCAGCAAACTTCCCACATGCCCCTCCCCATATGCCCCTCCCCACATGTAATTCCTTATAGTCCAGCAAACTTCCCACATGCCCCTCCCCATATGCCCCATGTAAAACTAAATCCCAAGATTTTTTTTTTGACAATTTTTCTAAGTCCTACGATTTTCGGAAATTTTTCCAAGTCCTAAGATTTTTTGAAGATTTTTTCAAGTCCTACGATTTTTCGGAAATTTTTCCAAGTCCTGAGATTTTTCGGAAATTTTTCCAAGTCCTGAGATTTTTTGAAAATTTTTCCAAGTCCTGAGATTTTTCGAAAATTTTTCCAAGTCCCAAGATTTTTTGAAAATTTTTCTAAGTCCTGAGATTTTTCCAAGTCCCAAGATTTTTTTGAAAATTTTTCCAAGTCCTAAGATTTTTCGAAAATTTTTCCAAGTCCCAAGATTTTTTGAAAATTTTTCTAAGTCCCAAGGTTTTTTGAAAATTTTTCCAAGTCCCAAGATTTTTTGAAGATTTTTTCAAGTCCTACGATTTTTCGGAAATTTTTCCAAGTCCTGAGATTTTTCGGAAATTTTTCCAAGTCCTGAGATTTTTTGAAAATTTTTCCAAGTCCTGAGATTTTTCGAAAATTTTTCCAAGTCCCAAGATTTTTTGAAAATTTTTCTAAGTCCTGAGATTTTTCCAAGTCCCAAGATTTTTTTGAAAATTTTTCCAAGTCCTAAGATTTTTCGAAAATTTTTCCAAGTCCCAAGATTTTTTGAAAATTTTTCTAAGTCCCAAGGTTTTTTGAAAATTTTTCCAAGTCCCAAGATTTTTCGGAAATTTTTCCAAGTCCCAAGATTTTTTGAAAATTTTTCTAAGTCCCAAGATTTTTGAAAAATTTTTCTAAGTCCCCAAGATTTTTCGGAAATTTTTTCTAAGTCCTAAGATTTTTTTGAAAATTTTTCTAAGTCCTGAGATTTTTCTAAGTCCTAAGATTTTTCGGAAATTTTTCTAAGTCCTGAGATGTTACAAAAATTTTCTAAGTCCTAAGATGTTTCAAAATTTTTCTAAGTCCTAAGATGTTTCAAAATTTTTCTAAGTCCCGAGATGCTACAAAAATTTTCTAAGTCCTGAGATGTTGCAAAATTTTTCTAAGTCCTGAGATGATGCAAAATTTTTCTAAGTCCTGAGATGATGCAAAATTTTTCTAAGTCCTAACATTTTTCTAAGTCCTAAAATGTTTCAAAAATTTACTAAGTCCTGAGATGTTACAAGCACTTGTACTTACATTTTAATCACTACTGAAGATCTGGGTGAATTCACAACAGAAGGTCTGGGCTATAGTATAAGCACTCGTCCGCGTTCACTGAGACACTATGACCCTACCAGCAACTGATCCCCCATATATACTCATGCCAGGTCCCCACCCATGGTCCCCTGACCTTGGCCGATCGGTCGGAATTTTTTCGGAATTTTTTCTAATTTTTTCTAATATTTTTTAATTTTTTTTTTTTTTTTTTTTTTAATTTTTTTTTTTTTTTTTTTAATTTTTTTAATTTTTTTTTAATTTTTTTTTTTTTTTTTTTTTTTTTTTTAATTTTTTTTTTTTTTTTTTTTTTTTAATTTTTTTTTTTTAATTTTTTTTTTTTTTTTTTTTTTTTTTTTGGGGGGGGGGGAGGTGGGGGGGGGAGGGGGGTTGTCCCAAAGGTCTCCAAACATACCTACTACGGTACTTTCTTGTTTTTCTTGGTTGGCCTTGACTGCATTTCATTTTTATTTTATTTTAAATTGTTCAATTTCGGTCTGCTTGTGTATTGTCCTTGTTTGTTACTTTTTGGCTCTTGATTTTTGACACTGATTATTCCTTGATGCTCCTCCCACCAATCGGCGTGACTTGTTTGGGCCTTCAGCCAATCACAGACCTTCAATGAAGGTCAGCCTATGAGAGGTACTTTCACCCTCAGCCAATAGTATAATTCTATGTTTAGTATATATTAAGCTACACTATACTTTAGTTTTAGTTTGAGATTAATAATGGTGTACAACCGAAACTAGTATCTCACTGTTTTCCATAAATGTGGCTGTGACAACTTCAAGTCTTATTATTCATTATGGATATCTTCTACAGTATCATCTACGCCACTTCGAAGGAAGTACAAGTTCTGTTCTATGTTAATTTGTTTGTGGAAGCATTATCAACAAACATTTTTTCCCATTGCTTATTTCATTACCCATCAAAACATCCCCGCACACCTGGTCTAGAGTATAGCACATGTATAGCACATAAAGTATAAAGTATAGCACATGAATAGAGGTGACAGCGCTTTGTTTGTACAGAGCTCAACCTCCGAATGATTCCGCAGTCTTTCGGCACAAATAGTTGTCGGAGCTCAACTCTCAGTTCCCTACATGACCAGGTTAACAGCACCTGCAAAATTTATTAGCGGTCAGGTGCTCTGCTGGACTTGCACAGGAATTATTAGTCCAACTATTCACAAAGTCAGTGGGCTTCCCCCCTCTCACGTATTTATCGCAATGAATTATGAGAATCAGAACGCTGACCGCTGGCTTTGGAATGTTTGGGGGGGGGGGGGGGGGGGGTGAGTCTTAGTTCTGTTCCCTATTAATTTGTTGGCAGAAGCATTATCAACATCATCAACGGAAGCTACGGATTGTGTAGTAGCCTACAACTAACTGGAGACCCCGATCCCTTGCTGAGCTTTTGTTCAATCGTAGGAAGGGGGGCGTCTGCAGTGCCTCCCCCCCCCCTGTGTGTTCTAACCGCACTCTTACAACAGGCTTCGGTTGCCATAAATTATTTATCAGGCCTTGGTGACACAGCACACCTCTCTGCCCTACTCTACAACTTATTATCCGATCACACTTTGTGCCAAATACACTAATTTCCCGCTAAAACTTATGCACGTTCGAAAGTTTGGAGCTCTTCAAACTAGGGTAGTTAACTACAAAATAACCACTGCGTACTGCGTATTTAGTACAGACCTGTAACACTATTCATCATTGTTTTTGCTTTTTCAATCTACTAATACGAAACAGCAATGATGAAAAAGTAGAGGAAAGGTGACGAAACGACCAAAAACAATCTGATAAACTCTAAAAATATTGAAGATGAATAACTCGATCAAGGTAAAGCAACCAAAAAATGATAAATTAGTTACAGACATCTGATAATAGATGAAAAATTTAACGATACTCAACAATCCAGTCCAAGCTACAATTTGAAGATTGACATTGACCTACTTTATGTCAGTGTAAAGTTAGTCTACTTTTTTAACTTTTTAGGTAAATTCAACACATTCAGTCAATATTTAAGTAAGTAATATAATTAAGTAATAATTAAGTAAGTAAGTAAGTAATAATTAAGTAGGTATGTAGGCTAATATTTCACTTACTCATCTCTAGGCCAATCGTTTACGAATCGTGAAGAATCATTTTCAAAGGCCTTTGAAAATGAATCTCCACGATTTGAAAACGATTGGCCTGGAAAGGAAGTAAAATATTACTTATTTTTAATAAAAATTGACTACAAGTCGTTGAATTCACCTAAAACGTTTATATTAACTACGCAGTTCGTCATGGAACAAGAAATCCAGGAATGTGAAGTTACTGTTGTTGTTGTCCCCCAGTGGGTGGGGGTAGTAGAATTGCACCCACAGTATCCCTGCTTGTCGTAAGAGGCGACTAAAAGGGCAACTGTCCGTTGACCTCATTATCCTGGAAACCTATCCTTTATCCTGCTCTTTGCCTGCAGGACACCAGGCGACCTCCTGCAGTATGTAGCCTTGCCCGGGCATGCGGGGCTCTGTCCGGGTTGACTCCACTTCCCTAGCTGCTCGTGGGAACCACATGAATTTCCAAATATGAACCAGAACCAAACCTCAAGGTAACTCCAGAAGTTGCCTTGCCCTCAAACCTATCAGGTTCCACCCCATCAGGGCAGGTTCCTCGATTTGAATCAACAGTCAAGGACAATGCCCAGGGTCCTTCAGATCAATTTACATCACAGTAAAGCAGCCTCGGCTGCTTTCTGCCAGTTCTTCCTCAGAGAGGGATTTGACCTAGCAAAAGGCTGCTAGCAGACACAAGCTCCTACTTCACCAACTGGCTGGTGAGGCTGGGTAGAGGTCAGGTCAAGCAGTTGATTGCTCTGATAACTGGACATGGCCACTTCAGGAAACATCTCCACACAATTGGACTCAGAAATGAAAGTCAGATGTGTAGGCTTTGCAATCAGTCTGAAGAGACTGCCAAGCACATCATACTGGATTGCGAGAGACTCGGGGCAAGGAGAAGGGCTCTGTTTGGCTGCAAACAACCAGGTGATGAATGGGACGTTAGCATAGGGAAAAACTCCTGGATCTTGTAAAGGGCACAGGTATTGGTTTGCCCAACTAACGTACTAGGGACACACAATAAGCTTCGGTTGACGTGTGAGGATCTTTGAATCTTTGGATCTTTGAATCCGTCCCTTCATAACATAATAATAATACTGTTGTTGAATTTGATAAAATGGATTCGATCACTCAAAATATCCCTAGAATTTTTCTTAATAATCCAAGTCATCTCCTAAAATTCTAAAATGTCTAAATTCCATTTTAAAAATCGGAAATTCAAAATTTTCATCGACCTTGAATTTATGTCTATACGATTTAGCCTGTCTGTTCACGATTTATTATATTTTTGACCATTTGTTCATCATTGTTACTTCGTATTGTGGGACTATTTTTTGCTACCAATGGGCGTGTCTAATATCGACCAATGACAGGCCTCCAACTAGGAGCTCGACCAATAAGAGGCTCCCAGTCTGTTCACCAGTAGTATTCGTCTAAGAAGAGTATATTATGTTGAGATGCTCTGTATTTCACAATCTTATATCAAAACTGACACTGTATTTTTATTTCACACTATATAGAAATAGAATTACAGTGTCAATTTTGATATAAGACTGTTCATCAAGTATTTTGTCATAGAAAACATCACATCTGTATTTTACTTCCAGTTTAATTGAGATTGAAAGTGACATGACTGTTGAAGCTATAGTAACTTGTGTTATTATTTAAAGTGGGAAGACAATATCAGTATTATTCATTATGGATATATCTCCATCACCTGTAAAGAATGAATATATTATTCAAATTTAGTAGTATTAGGTATTGAATGAATATTACGTACTATCCCACATCGCAGGGGGATGTCATGCAGGCACATATAAAAGTGTAGAGTCGGCCCATACCGACTCTACACTGACCTTGATACAGGTTTCTGTAGATATACCAATTACACTGAAAATGGCGCCCGTCGTTGCCCTGATTTACAGATATATTTACCACATAGAAAAACCCCTGTTATGATTATCTATGATAATATATATCCGAAGTGGAAAACGTAAATATATGCTTTTTTTATAAATCCGTATAATAGTAAATAATTATATGTAGCCTATATAGAAACCTGTATTAAGGTATATGTTTTAAAAAGGTGCTGATCCTACAGTAGAAACAACCACACACGTACAGTAGAAACAATTAGTCTGGGCGCACGGCTGTTTGGTAGTCAGCCATGGCGAGGGGAGTGTTTATCGCTCATTTCTAAAAACATGTGGCCCATGCGACGCTGCAGATGCCTTCAAGGTCAACTAGTCAACTTCTACAGGACGGCTAGTAGTGAAACCAGAGCCACGCGCCCAGACTAATTAATTGTTCCTACTGTACAGAGGTATTCTCATTTCTATTTGAAACTATTCACTGATTAATTTAAAACTAAAACTACGAATGAATCGATTCATTTTTTCGAAATTGGATAGAACTTACAAGCTCTTTTCTCACCCAAACCCACTATCCACTTACACACAACGTTACTCGAAAAATGTTCTACTTTAGATTTGATTTGATTAGATTTGAATTGGATTATAAAAGCTCCACTGTACATGATAAAGAAAGGAAGAAACACATCAACGAGCTGAAATCTGAAAACTGATAAATTAGTACACAGGTCAACATTCCCAGAATGTTTTTGCACTAGTAGACGACGATCAACATGCAATCCTCAACTACATACCGTACATCAGAATAGGCTAATGGCCGTTTTCACACACACCGACACGGCGCCGGCACGACACCGGCAAGATGTCGTCCCGGTGTCGTGGGGGTTGAGATACAATGCTGCCAAATGGAACAGCTTTCACATTCACCGACACGGCACCGGCAGCCGGCTGCCGGCGCCGGCATGTCGTTGGCAGCATCGCTCCCGCCGGTGCCGGCGCCGACACTTGTGTGTCGTCCATAGTTTTGAACAGAATTTGGTCATTTTGTCAACAGTTTGAGGTTAGGTACTGAAAAAAAACGTCTGGTACAGTACGATGGCTGATAGGTATGATGTTGTCAACCTAATTGAATTAGTCGAATCCGAGCCCTGTTTATGGGACAAAACTATAGAAGAAAATGAGAACAAAATCTTTAGAGACAGAAGCCAATCTCATCCGAGTGTCTTGTTTTTTTGATTTTATCACTTAAATTCACTAATATATAGTCGAAAGTTTCCTAACAGTACTCATACGAAAAAAATTAAAAAATTTTGTTGGGTTTGTCACTAGCTTATCAAATAAGGTGTAATATAAGCCATCCAAATAGCGAACTTTTATTATTGGGTTAATCCAAAGTTGTCTATTACGACTGTGCCTTTTACGTCGTAGATATAATAAATATAACAAATACAACCTCCTGTTGTAATCAGCCATCGTACCGTTTTGAACTGTGCCGCCCACTGCAAAATAAGGTTAGTTCTTCACCGACAGCCAGATGCCGTGTCGGTAAGTGTGAAATGCTTCAACGATGTCGTGACGATATCGGCGCCCGGTGCCGGTGTCGTGCCGGCGCCGTGTCGGTGTGTGTGAAAACGCCCATTGGATAATGGAAACTAGATAGGATTTGATAGGAACGTCACATTTCTAGATCCAAGTACACAATCAAACTAATATTGGGTTAGAGAATTATTCGTTACAATTGAGAGCACTTTAATGACAAAACGTTAACTGAATGATTGGACGTGTTATGCGCTTTGATGTGGTTTCATGATGTAATAACCAAACAGCTCTAAAGCAATACGAGACCTTTCGTTAGTAATTAGTCTGGCAATGACAGTGCTGCAAAACGTTCACAGTAACGATAACAATGCGTTTTGCGTTGATGACATTACACTTGTTTTTGTCAAGCAATCGAACAACAACTGTCATCATTCTGTAAATGTTTGGCTTTACGGCGGATAGTTTCATCAGTCGTCATAAACAAGAAGTTTGATGTTGGGATCGGAAACAGAGAGCCAAACACACACAGCCAGCAGTCACATCTCATAATATTATGATTGTAATCATTCCCTGCTCTTTATGATTTTGCTTTCATTACATCATAAGCTGTAGTAATGAAACGATTGCGATTTAGTCCCTCTAAAATTAATTGTCATGACCACTGTCACTCTATGATTGGGTTCTGTCTAATAAATAATATTGCCTCTGGAATAATATATGCATCCAGGAATCGGAATCGGATTTTCAATCTGTGTAGATTGGAAAAGGGATTGAAAGACACGGGGGTGAATCCAGAAGTCTTTTTAGGGGGGAAATCAACTGAGAAAAATGTTGGAATATATCACGTAAAAACAGGTCCTCAACTCCGAAATGTACACAAATGAAGTTTTTTTTAGTGTCGGTTGACGATTTCGGGGGGAGGGGAGTAATCTACCTCGTTCATACCCATCCATGGATTCGCCCTTGAAAAGATAAGGAGTAGCTTTGGGAACGTCAATTCTTCATTTGAAGAGGATGTTGCTTCGATTTCAGAAGGGATTATGAATTAAAATAAAGTAAAAGCTACGTCGAAAGTAAGCGTTGACCAATCCATAAGCTAGGGACTTTTAGATAGATAGAGAGGTTGCTTGTTGACAATTATTGTTGCCAGGCTAAAGCCTACGGTACTGCAACAAACAAAAAATCAGTAAAACAGAATCTTTTTCAAAGTAATATGGTACATAATATCATCTGTTTTATAATAAATAGGTTTCTGAATACATAAGTGATTACATAATAAATAAGGAAGCTTATGAAAGAAAAAATACTCTTTAGTCCTATTCCTGTATAATAAAATTTGAGGTACAATGAATGTGTAACGATATCAAGAGAAAAGATAAAGAAAAGAAAGACTTTGGGAGCTCCGGGACAGGAAGTAAGTTTTGGGTCCTTTTTAAAGTGTATAACGTTTTTGTAACTTATAGTTCCTTTAAGAGCCAGGGGCAGTACAGCTGCACTGCAGTGGACACTGATTTATTTATTCACACACAAAATCTCACAGACATTAAAAGCCTTAATAAATACAATATAAAATTAATTTTACAATTTTCGAAAAGAAAGATAAAATAATAGAGTAATTTGAGAAATCAAAGATTAGAAATAAGAGAAGAAATAATCGGGGATGTTTCACAGAGACAAGTTGTGCTTTTAAACGATAGCAGTGTCATAGGGACAAGGTGTCGTTGAAGCAAGTAGTTCTAAAAGTGGCAGTGTCACAGAAGCAAGTTCTCACAGAGACAACGTGACTGTTTTAAAATTATATGCAGTTTCACTGAGACAAGATCTCATGGGAACAAGTCCGCGTGGCGTGTTGCCTACATCTGAACTTGAAGGAATTCCATTTGTTTTAGTAATTTTTTTTTATTGCTGATGATGCCCACATGAGTTCGAGACTTGTGCGTGGTTAATGAGGTGAATTATTACACATAAATGCCTGACGGTGTCATATGGTTTTTTATATTTCATTTTATATTAGATACATATACACACATTATTCTTTCAGTCTAAAGGTCTAAAAGTCATAAATATATTATTAAAATACAGCAGACATTCAATTTACTAAAACAAATGGAATGCCTTCATGTTCAGATGTAGGTAACACGACACGCGAACTTGTTCCTATGAGATCTTGTCCCAGTGAAACTGCATATAATTTTGAAACTTTGACCTTGTCTCTATGAGAACTTGCTTCTGTGACACAGCCACTTTTAGAACTACTTGCTTCTACAAAACATTGTACCTATGAGACTACTATCGTTTAAAAGCACAACTTGTCTCTGTGAAATCTTGTCTCTGTGACACGTACTCAAATAATCAGAGAAATAGATATAAATAGACTAAATAAATCTAGTGTTTTATAAGTAAATTACCTTTGTAGCAAATTTGCAGCTCTACTCACCTGCCTAGTTTTATGTTTCCTCTTTTTTTTTTTAAATCTGTAAGACAAAAAAGACATATACAAACAAAGACTCTCTCTCTCATTATATATAGATTTTTGTATATGGATGAGATGAGAAACGTTTCTAGAAGCTGTTAATGAGATGGTTTCAAATTTTCATATTATTTTTCTACATGAAAATATAAACAATATTATTCTACACTGCATAAAGATGGAGGGAGTCTATATACTTACCAAATATGAGATGAAAAATTGGATTCAGCACGTGTGATGAAATACGTACTTTGTAGCATCGCCCCCAAAATGAAGTTACACTCATTCTCTTCCCGCTTTTAGATATTGTTGTCATGCACACTCCTAAAATAGAAAATATGCTTTGAAACAGCATTCATCTTTCATATTCTTACCATTAACAACCTCCTCACCAGACATGGGGAAACTCCCCTCTTTTATAAATGTAGCAAGGCTGCAAACTCCAACCTGAAAAGAAGAAAACTGCATTTCAGCTCAGTCCTACATACGAGCGATTATAAACGTGCATTTTCCATTTTCCAATCGTCCCCATATACAATTTTCCGCCCTAATACTACCAACACAGAGCTTTCCCGCGCCAACACCGTTTAAGTGGTTCAGGTTCTATGCACACACTTTTCCATTCAAATGCAAGGACTGTATAAATATAGAAGAATGTTATAACCATTCATGAATATCCTCCCAAGTAGCAGAGGATGTGAATTCTCTATGAATTAGATTTAGTTAAACACAAAAAATGTGTGTCATTTTCGAGATAAATATTCATGTGATTATTTTTTATTTAATCATTTCTCTAATACAATACAATCAATGTGAATACAACAAGCTATTACATGAAACTGCTTTTCACAAAATTTCAAATTAGAATTGAAATCATAGGTTAGTCTGTTTCACTAGAAATTTCACCTTTTATAGCAAAAAACAATATTAATTTTTTTTTGTTTCCACTTTTAACAAAGTACTATCCCAGTCCTAAAGGAGTTGATTTAATTTTGAATCTTAAGATTTTGAGCCAAACACTTGTTACCAGACCATTATAAAAGTTTGAGTTTTGAGTTTCGTCATGATTAGAGATGTGAACAAAAAAAACGCTACATCAATGTGTTACTTTTAAAACGTTTCTGTCGAATTTATTCTCATTGAATTACTGCTTGTACAAAAAAGTACAGAAATTTGGAAAATTATGAATACATTCTATTCTCCAATAAGCTAATATTTGCCTTATTGAGGTGAATTGAGTTTATTTAATCAGATTCAAAAAAGGCTGCATCAATAGTGTTGCTTCCCATATGTCTCTGTACGTCATTCTTGGATGCAAGAAGTACACTCAGTTACACTTTTATCAATCTCAATCAAACTAAAACTAAAGTGCAGATACAGTGAGTAGCTTAATATATACTAAACACGGAATGTGTTTAGTATAGTGAGAATTGGCTGAATTGTGAATTTTAGTGTGAATTGGCTGAGGGAGAAAGTGCCTCTAATAGGCTAACCTTCATTGAAAATCTGTGATTGGCTGAAAACTTGACACGCCCACTGGTGGGAGGAGCAACAAGCAAAAATAATAAGAGTCAAAACAAGAGCCAAATACTGGCAACAACAAAAAGGACAGTACACAAGTAGGCTAAAACTATAAAATTTTAAAACTAAAAAAAAAGCTCACTGGAATGCAGTCAAAGTCAACCGAGAAACACGAAAGTACCGTTATTAAAATGTAGGCCAGAATAATTATTATAATAAAACCAAGTTAGTTGTATTGAATTGGTTGAAATAAATTTGCTTGTTTAAACTAGTATTGGAATCGTTTTTTACCAAACTAGTTATCACTTATCACCAAAGCTTCTAAAATGTTCTGAAATGCATTTTAGTAAGCTACAATTTTTTAATTTTCAAATTATGTAATTATAGCCAACTTGTGTATTGTTCTTGCTTGTTTCTTTCTATATGTTCCCGGTTTTTATTCCTGATTTTGAAACTGATTATTCCTTGTTGTCCCATTTGTGGGCGTGATTTGTTAGGGCCTTCAGCCAATCACAGACCGTCAATGAAGGTGATCCTATTAGAAGCACTTTCTCTCTCAGCCGATAGTAGCATTCCGTGTTTAGTATAGAACTAAAGTACTCTGTAGCCTACTTTAGATTTAGTTTGTTTGAGATTGATAATGGTGTAACAATCGAAACTAGTATGTCACTGTTTTCAATAAATGTGGTTGTGACAACTTCAAATCTTATTATTCATTATGGGTATCTTCGACAATATCATCTCCACTACAAAGAAAGAAAAATTGGGGTGAAATTCTCAGAAAGCAGGACTTCTGTAGCAGATTACCTGATTATAATTAAATCATATTCCTGCAGAATAAACTAAAATAAAAATCTAATTATGAATACATATTATATATAAAAATAAATGAGAACATGAATTATTGATATGATGAATAATTAGACGAAATTGTCACAACGACATTTATAAAAAAATATTGAGAGTATAGTTTTGGTTCATATACCATTGTCAATCTCAATCAAACTAAAACTAAAGTACAGAGAAGCTTAATATTTACTGAACATGGAATGATACTCAAGTATCATACTCTTAGTATCATTTCATGTTCAGTTAATATTAAGCTTCTCTGTACTTAAGTTTTAGTTTGATTGAGATTGATCAATAACAACCGAAACTAGTTTCTCAATATTTTTCAATAAATGTGGTTGTGACAACTTCGTCTAATTATTCATTATGGATACCTTCCACAATATTACCTTCGCCAGTGCAAAGAAAGAATTGATATGAATATAAATATCAAAACAAAAGGCCTTTACTGCGAATAGAGAAGAATACACGTCATCTGCTCAGCTCATTCTTCTTTCCTCAATCAGATTAAGGAAGAAATTCATTCCTTAACGAGTGTGGAACTTCCAGATGAGATAGATAATATTATACAGCTGTTCCATCCAATTTGGACTGAATTTCTAAGCGCTTTCCTGGTGCCTAAATAAAAAGAGAGATATTTCAATTTGATTATCAAAAAATTCCAAGATCAAAGGCTAGGATTCTTTCATTAGTCCTCTTTTCAGAGGCAGGGTATAAAGGCAGCTGAAATCTGCATTTAGAGCCTCAATAAATAAGGGTTCTTTCTGGACCGCGTGCACAGGTAGATAAAAAATTGTCTTAAAGCTTGTCAAAGAAGTTGAACTGGAAATTCTAAGTAAATGACTCATCATCGAGTGCCACGCTCCGCTAAGTAACTGTTCCAAGATGAGTTGGCACGATAAAGTAGCCGGATCTCCTTTCTTCCTTCCTTATCTCAATTTCCAGTTTTCCTGATAAAGGACAAATAATAGTCACAATGGAGACGAAAAAGTTGAAATGAGATTGCGAGTTAAATAGCGCTCCTAAAATAATGTTCCCCATCTCATTCCAAATTCAGAAGCCATTATAAGTTGAACGGAATATAATTTGCAGTCGCGAGTTGCGAGTATCCAAGGTATTGTCTCGGCTTGATTTTTCACTTCACGCGTCTCTGACTCCAATTTCCAATCGCAATACGGATGACTGAATTCAGCGAGACCGATTTCGATTTTACTGTATTTGCAAGGAGCGAAGTTTTCACGCTAGACAAGACACTTGGGTACTTGGAGGAAAATCTAGTATCTCGAATCATAAAGATTGTAAATGGAATCATACTTATGATTATGATAGTAAATCACACTTTATGCTACTGTATACTCCTATGCCCGGTTTCTGAGTTGGTCATTAAGTTTAATGGATCATTAACTCACAGCTGGAGCAATGTTAACCCATTATTATTATTATCAATTATCGCCATTGTATGTACTTATATAGTATTATATCCATTCAAGGCCTGAAAGATTCTTAAGTTTTCTACTGTACACTCCACAGTAAAATTTATAATAACACAATAATGCCCGGTTTCTGAGTCGGTCATTAAGTTTAATGGATCATTAACTCACAGCTGGAGCAATGTTAACCCATTGCTCCAGCTGTGAGTTAATGATTCATTAAACTTAATGAACGACTCAGAAACCGGGCATTATTGTGTTATTATTAATTTTACTGTGGAGTGTACAGTAGAAAACTTAAGAATCTTTCAGGCCTTGAATGGATATAATACTATAAGTATACATACAATGGCGATAATTGATAATAATAATAATCGACTTCGTCTTGTACGTTAACTTATTATACTCGTATGGTAAACACCATTTCCCGCACTTGTTACGTAATATACTATTGTAAGTTCTTCATAGTTGGAGTAATGTTGATGATTGAATAGAATAAACAATAAAAAATAAGAGAACTAAAATAGAATAACTACAACTACATAGTAAGATTTATCACTATAAAAAAGTAATTAATCATTATTTATCATCATTAGTGATAAGTCAGACCAGATGAAAAGGCCAGATGAAAGGAAAAATTATGTGGGTGGGCCAAAAAATTATCAATACCCATTTTTATGAGATAAACTTTTTTTACATTTTATTCGTGAATTTAAACGTTTAATCACAATGTTGATTACCCTCAATAATCAAAAATATAGTAAGAATACTCTTCTTTAACTCACGATACTGAGATCAACTTTTCAGGCAATGTAATTGTTAACTTATTGTCATTAAAGTGGTGGGGGGTTTGAGGGTACTACAACGGAAAATTCGTGGAAAATTGGCACTTGAAAGCAGTATTTCTCAACATTTTTAGACAAAAATTTACTCATTTTTATCCACTGACAGCAGGAAACTTCTTGTAACAATGAACTATTAATGAACAAAAATTTAGCTGCAATGGAGAAAATATATATTTTGCATTATATTACATATTTTTTATATTATAATATTTATTTCACAAGTGTGGTTTCACTATTAAATCAAAAGTATGTCGCGGGACTTAGTTTTTTCCCATCACTGTGATGAATGGTCATTGTCAATAAACATATTCCAATAATTCTTTATCAACGGGTATTTTGAATTTTGATGGAGTGTTTGCTTGTTTTCTTGTTTAGCAACGACTCCTTAGGAAAATTGTTCGGTTTCAATAATTTGTATTGACACTAGCCAACACAAACCAGTATTCATACGACTCTCTTACTCGCTTTGCACTCAATAAAAAGACGTTATTTGTACTTAATAAAGGTCTGTAAAGGGAATTCCTAATCACTTTATACGAGTCATACACATATTTCAACACCTGTTGGAAATGTTCTTTTTAGAAATTCGCTTTTTTAGTATTTCATAAAAATTGTATTTCTGAGTTTAGAATGCATGTTTCCACGACTCTCATCCCAATCCCAAAGGAACCGATTTTACTGCTGTTATTATCATTGGAAGTACACATTAATCATTTTTATCAACATTAGTGATTTTTCGTCATTGTTAATCATCATAATAATTTCCAATAATTCTATGAAACTGGAATTTTAATGGAGTCTTCGTTTCAATTTCAATAATTTTTATTGACACTACCCAATACAAACTCGTTTCTCGTGTTCATAATTCTTCCTAACTCGCTTTGTACCTTTTTAAAGGGTACTTTATTTGCATTTAAAAGAGGAGCTTTATTTGAAGTTGATAAAGGTATATAAAATGAACTTCTAAAACGAGAAGGTCTATAAAGCGAACTTCAAATCACGTTCAATTAAACATGGACATGAAGTATTTAGGTCTATTGGAATTGGTCTCGATATTTCCCCAAAATTGTATTTATGAACAGTTTAGAATACGACGTGATTTCTCGAATTTTATCCCAATCCCAAAAGAATCGATTCCACTGTTGTTATTATCATTGGGCATACAGTAGTATATCGTTCAGAGTTGATAGTGTTAATCGATAAACGCACCAATTAAACGCGCGCATTCGCAAAAAAGGCGTCTCTTGCTGCAGGGGCATCGCGGCGCGGCAGTCAACCAGAATGAGCCCTATCTTATCAACGACGTATTCAACATTTGAGGTGCTTAATGATGTGGAATCAACGTTTTACCAACGTCATTAAGTTGACTCGACAGATCGCTACGCGCGCCCCACGCCGCAAACGAGTGGCTCGTTATTTCACGGTGTAAAAGACCGGAAAAAACGCAAAGGTTCGCTTTCGGGCGCCCCGCTTTTGAATTTGAAAATAATGAAAATATGCGACTGCCATTGAAGTGGGAAACTGACAACAAAGAGCGAACACAGACATGCTCTTCCTCTGTCTTCTTTCACAATGGACCCACGCGTGACGTTAATGACTCATAATGTTTCATATAGAGAAAGCATCGCCGTGAACATAGCATGACTGACGCGCACATTACGTTCGTTAGGCAGCGACCAATAAATTCAGGAGGCAGTACTTTACTTCTTGCTACTGTTACTGCTGTGCACCCAAAATGAGCAATCCTTTAATTCAACACTGGAGGCTACCATTGTTGGGCTCGTATTTCAGTTGAGTTTATTTTGTGTAATAGTGAATGTGGTGAAATATTTCCATGTAAATTTAGCTCATACTGTCTGTTTTTTCTAGGCGGATGCATGTTCCTGACCAATCCAACGGTTTAAAAACCTGGTATTTTTTCTCACCACAGCATTTCACAATCCATTTACAATATTTCACTATTGTATACCGTAACAACGGATTATCCAAGGATTCGACCCTGACATTAAATTATAATACAATCACAGCATCATATAATTAACTATTATAAATTCCACTATAATTATACAATATCCTCCCATATCATTACTATGTAGACCTTTTCTATTCGCAGTTATGCACAGCATGAAGAAAGTTTCCTTTCTTATTATTATTTTGAGTTTTTACTACATTTGATGTAATTTTTTTATGGGAATGCTCAGGAATTCCTTGATTATTTGTACAGTGCTGAGTACTATTTTCCTTTGCATGTTGTAATTTGTGCATTTTCATACTTCCAACTCTCTCAAATTTGCTGTCACCTTATTTTTTGCAATCAATGCAACTGCAGAAATTTATTTCTATTCATTTTAATTTATTTATTAATTGATATATATGTGTTTTTCTTCTTAGTAAGATACATTTTACTTTGTTTCATGACTTGTAATTTACTCTTTTTCTTTCTGTAAATATGTTTACTATTTTGTGATTGTAACATCTAAAAATAAATTCAATTCAATAGAATGTAGGGAAGTTTCACAGTAAAAGTATCCAACAGCGTTTTAAGATGAGTATAGTATATAGTATAAGTATTATAGAGAAAATATCAAAATTATTATCTAATATCAAAAAATATTATCTAATATCAAAACTGACACTGTATTTCTACTTAAATTGTAATTCTTGAATCTCTTGTTCCATAACGATCTGAGCTGTCAATATTAACTTTTTATGGAAAATTTAACAACTTGCAGTCAATTTTAATTGATAATAAATAATATATTTACTCACGTAGGCTCTAGTTTCTATTCTTACTTCACTCATTACCCACGCACAAGTCTCAGACCTGTGGGCTTCATCCTCCAAATAAAAAAAATTAAAATTATGCTGCTCCCAAATGCTGTGGAACTCCTATTAATCTTAATAAAATCCGAGCTATGCCAATTAACGGAATGCGAATGCTATCGAATTGAGTTTAGAAGTGAAGTACTGTGGCAGTCGATGTGAAATGACATTATAGATGTTGCGTGTTCATAACGGGTACATTCCTTAACTCATTCTATAGTAGCTATTAGTAAGTATCGCGTATTAGTAATTATCAATCAATTTCATTTAAATTTACCATAAAAGTTAAATCATGAATTTTACTCACTTAAAGTAAACGTATCCATTTATGAAGGCTACGTCCAAATCAGTTCCAAATCAAAATCAGTCAACCCGTTAGGTGTGACAAGATGGACATGGTGAATAATGAAAAAAAGCGCGTAATCATTAGAAGCAGTTGGAGTGAGGGTGACTGTAACGACTGTGAACGTGTTCTGATCAAGAAAGTGTGAGGAGAATGTCCGAAGAAGAATGAGAGAAAGTGAGGTAGTGAAGGAGAGTGTATGAGGAAGAAAAAGAGAGAGCATGAGCAAAAGGGGAACGGCTACAATCGTAGTAATGAAGGTGGCGCTGTCAGACACACGCCTGGTACTGGGCCTGGACCTGAGCCTGGCCCTGGACCCCAGGTCTTGGACGGTGACAAATCTGCTCCCGCGTGAAAATTGCGCTTTTCTTTTCAACACACCCGCCACTGTCATCATCCCCTACCTATTTTCTTCTTCTACAAACCTCCCCTCCATCAATACACACATAGGAAACTGTTTCGACTACGCTTTCAGCGGTTAACTTAGCACAGTGTTATGTATATAGAAATTACAGCTAAAGACTTGAAGAGTTTTACAACAGGATTTTTAAATTAAACATGTGATATTTGAGTGAGATATATAGATTTCAACCGCCACTGCCAATACAATTTCAAAAATGTGCAACTTAACTTAAACTTGCTTAACTCCTTTCGCTCCTGGAAGATCATAGGGAATCCGAACATTTTCGCCATCCATTTTTTTTTCTTTTTTTGTAGATTACGTCTTGGAGACTCCAGTTAAGGAGTATAAGACAAGTCAGATCAACAATATTATACACTAGATACCATAATTACTTCAATTAGTTGAGGTGAGGCTTAATTTTGATGTGAAAGGAACTCTTGTACACTATAAAAAGCTTTATCAACTAAATATTTCTTCAATTGTTTTTTAAATATTTCTATATTTTCAAGACTCTTCAAAAACTGCGGTAGCTTGTTGTAGAATTTCCTACCAATATAACTAGGTTTTTGTTTGAATAAGCTACTATTGTGACTCACCAAGTGATAATCTCCTCGGCTTCTTGTATTATAATCATGTACATCAAGATTTTGGTTAATATCATTCGTTTTTACATATAAAGTAGATCCATACCTGATCCATACCTGTTGGCTGCAAGCCTCTTGATCTCTGCAGTGCAATATTGATACAAAAATGTGTTAATTTGACTTGTGATTGAAGCTTTTTTGCATCACAGTGAGGTGTCATGTATCAGCTGTTCTACAAGCTTTCTGCATTTAGACATTTTAAAACAGTAATAGGGCTCATAAGTTGAATTTGGAAATTAATTTTGAAACGAATGAAAGGTAAATAAATAATCGGGCTTCGAGGTGCACTGAATCGAGTTTAGAGAAAGCTTTGTGACGAATTTAGTGTTCAAATCGTTGCTGTTTATATTAATACCCGTACACACAGCACACACACACACACACACGTTCTCTCACGTATTACATAGATATAATAATGGCAAAAATAATATGAACCGATAAATCTATCATAAAATAACTGTGGTCAACTATTGGTATTTAGTGATTAAACCACTGCAGGATCTCGAAAAGTAGAAATGTTACAAAAAGGTTACAAACCTAACGCTTCATAATCTGTAGAAAAAAAGAGAAAAATATACACAGTAGGCCTATACGAATTTCCACTCTTCCTGCTGTGATTTGAGGCTGTGCGCAGGGTTTTTAGTAATACTTTTTTCGAAATTTCTTATATTGGTTTTTTTCAACTATTCCATGAAATATGGGGGTTAAGAGTTGAAATTTTCCTTCCTTTTTGCGGGGAAATTGATCTCACTACAAGTCATTTTGAACTTTTGATAATTATTGTTTATAGCTGAGACACCTTGGGAAATAGAATGACAAATTATTATTAATTATTGAAATTATTATTGAATCTTATTTCAATCCAACAATTAATTTCAAGAAATAAATTTAACAATTTTTTCAGATCTTTAAAAATCTCTTTTAAAAAAATAGATGTTAGATTGAAATAAAAATGTGCCATTCTCCATAGTGTCCTACATAGTTTCTGTTAGTTATAAAGTTTTTAAAATTTTGACAATTTTCTATCAAACTTCGAAAAACGTTATGACCAAAAGCCCTGTGCTCAGCCTTGATAACCTTAAGATAAAATACCGATAGAGGACATAGTTCTATCAACCCATGAACTTCAAGAATGTTATTGACAAGAATGACATTTCCTTAATATTTATGAAATATTACATTCAATTCCTAATAAATTAAATGGCGCTGCAGCCTTACAGATTCTTATAACCTGTTGTTCATGCGGTTTCCTCACAGTAGACGACAATAAAATGAATTTTAGAGTCGCGAAGTGATTTAGGCAGCCATCAAAAACAAGGCACTTGGTCAGAGTGGATAGGCCTACGCTTTTGTGTTGGCCAGCAGTGAGCTTGCCTGCCACTTGTGTGTGATTGTGTCCTAAGCTTTGAGCAACTGCAAACAATTCGCTCAGAAGCTTGCGTTGAAAATTTATACAGCTTTGTCGAGCAACGACGCTTTGCTCAGCTCTCTGCCGAGAACAAACAATTGCGAAACGCCACTGAAATCCCTTTCAAGTGTGTGCTGTGTATAAATGTATGCTCTTTTCAACCCAGCAATAATATTGTGGGACAGCATGAGCTACGACTAGTTGCAGTAGTAGATAGCCGTAGAGTAAAACAACTGTAGAGTACTTTCTTAGAATATAGTATCAGGGAAGTGCTGACTTGTCCAGTAGCAGATAGCCATAGAGTAAAACAACTGTAGAGTACCTTCATAGACGATAGCATAAGGGAATTACAGACTGTCCAAGTACAGGCAACTTTATTTAGTGCGTCTGCATGTAATCGAGACCGTCCACGGCCTATTCTAGAAATTTAAATCAGCCGTGGACTATCCCATATAATTTTAACACTTGGGAATCAAGAATAGAGTAGAACAACTGTAGAGTATCTTCTTATAAAATACTACCAAGGAAGTGCAGATTGTCCGCTTTAGAATGTCCACATAGAACCAAAACTATCACATATCAATTTAAAACTTTTTTTGTTGATTACATCTTGGAGACTACAGTTAATGAGTATAAGACAATTCAGATCAACTATTATGCAATCTTAAACACTAGCTAACATAATAATTAACAATATATCAATTAGTTGAGGTGAGGCTTAATTTCGATGAAGTAGGAAATCAACACATGGAAATCAAGAAGATGCCGAACAGGACTGGCTGTCATTGAAGTTTTATACACTTTTACCCCCGTATTGAGAACATTACTTCAGTGCCTCTTGATTCAAGTGAATCTTGAGATTAAATAATTGGAAATGGTATTGTAAATATTTTATGCAACATGGCTGAACTCAGACAACATGCAGAATTGTTTTTTTTTTAGATTACGTCTTGGAGACTCCAGTTAAGGAGTACCGTATAAGACAAGTCAGATCAACAATTATACACTAGCGATATCATAATTACTATATCAATTAGTTGAGGTGAGGCTTAATTTTCATGTGAAAGGAACTCTCGTAAACTATAAAAAGCTTTATCAACTAAATATTTTTTCAATTGTTTTTTAAACATTTCTATATTTTCAAGTCTCTTTAAAAACTGCGGTAGCTTGTTGTAGAATTTCCTACCAATCTAACTAGGTTTTTGATTGAATAAGCTACTACTGTGATTCACCAAGTGATAATCTCCTTGGCTTCTTGTATTGTAATCATGTATGTCAAGATTTTGGTTAATATCATTCGTTTTTACATATAAAGTAGCTTCATACACATATAATCAGGGTACAATTAGGAGACCAAGTCTCTTGAACAACGGCCTACATGAATCTAATCTATTTACTCTTTCTATACACGTAACCGCTTTCTTTTGGATCTTAAATACCCTATCCGTTTAAAATATTTACTGGATGAGATCTAAGTGAAAATATGTACTATTCTACTCACAGTTTGTCAAGGATCAACAAATACTAAGAACAGATATTATCATCTATGTCATCTCTGATATGGTAAATATTATATGGTAGATATCTATCTATATAGGGTATCAGGGCAACAATGGACACTTATCTGAAAGTTTGGAATACATAGCAATATACATAACTTATAGCATTTTATAATATTCCTAACTCTTTGGAACTTTTATCCATAGAAGCCATATGAAGTTCTCTAGAAGCCAGTATTATATGGTTTGTTTATAGAAGGGGCTGGCTATTCAGTGAAGAATCTGTATTGAGTTTTATCAGATTCTTACAATCTGGTTTGACAAAATTGTATACACAAATAATTATCTGTATAAAATTAATAATAATTAATAAGGCATACAAAATTACTGAATTCGTTTTGAAGGAACTAACAATTATCAAACTGACAAATAGATCGAACATGATTTAATAATTTCGAATTAATAGCACGTTGAGGACAGACATCGAAAAATTAATGAGTTTAAAATACTGCAGAACTTTGTAATTGAGAAATCTCAGAACCAGAGCAGACATAGCCTTTTTGATTGTTTATAGTGTCAGGCTGGTTTCTCCTCTGCCCTCGATAATTAAAAATAATATTTGAAATAAGTATTTCCTCCTTGGAAATGCTGTAGATGCGGTAGATGCGGTAGAGCTTAAGATTTGATCAAGGCGAAAAACTTGGCAGATTCGAATCAAACCTTACAAGAAAAGCAATATGCCCCTCAAGTAATCCTTATAATTATTTCTCATAGGCCTTGGAAGGATATATTACTGATTAATTGCAGATTTCCGGTCGTACCTAAATCTTATGCTAGTAGAAAAAAAAATGTAACCAATAAATTCAGTATCACCTGTGAAGTGGCCGCTATTATTTGGATAACGCCACTTTATGTGATACACATTCAGATCCACTAGGGATCGAATACTGTCTCTACCCTTGCTCAATCTTGAACAGGTAAATTCAACAATTGAACTCCTGACTCACAAATGAGTGATGTAATATAGTTGGACCAGAGCAATCGTCAAACAGGGTGTAAAACAGAATAATGTAAGAAATAATACTTGAGAAATTTATTGGCACAAAAAAGAGAATATGTTCCAAGCATGGAACAGAGAATTAAAATTAGTATGAAATATATTAAAAATGAATTGAGGTGAATCTATGGTTATTAATATATTTTTTTAAATGTTGTTGTAAGATGTTTAAAAAAATTGAATATAGTTTGCGTGATTTCACCTCACTAAGGGTGTTTTTGACCACGAGGATGACGATTTGTGCCTGTACAGTGGTAATTTGAATTAGGAGTCGTCTAGTATGGGTATTTTTAATACGCGCACAAATGGAATTCCATTAATTTATATGATTTTATATTTACCACTTTGATGCATGAGGTCGACAGAAGGCGATGTGGAATATTGCTGTCTCCTCATTTGGTGGCCATCGTGTACCTCACGATTCAGCTGGGCTTAAGTCGTAGTTGGGAGTTTCACAATGTTTAAATTAATTTAAAATAGACATCAGTCGTCGTTAGGAACTCTACATTAAGTACTTTGTGGTCCTGCCAGAGAAATTTACATTTAACACTTAATTTAACAAATATTTAGCCACACAAATTATTGGCTACTCCCTCTGGACAAATATGGCAAGGACTGTCGAAGCCCCTGAATAAAAATTTTCACATAGAAAAAGTCACGTGACATCCACAATTACAGGGGTTGAAACCTCTTTGGAATTCTGCATGTAACGGACTAAACAAATACAACAATAAGAGATTTATAGCAAATCCATTTTTTATGGATGGGGAAAATAATGAGCGGTCCTTAGCGTTTACAATATAGTTTTTAGAAAATAAAATAATTTGAACATAATTTGGTTGATAAAACTTGTCCGAAAGCCGGTTCATTTACAGCTGACAGATTACTGATAAGGACGGTATGGTAAACAATGAATCGAATAAAGTTTTTGGTTAATTGTTACTATGTCTATGGATAATTGAATAAATACTTATTGTACAGTAAATTAGGTTCGTATTATGATTTATTTATCCGATTTGGTTTATTAACAATCTATTCAAATTTATTTTTAATTTATTCCTTTTTATTTCTGGGTGAAATAGTCGTATGACTAGGCTGCTACATCTAGCATAAATCTTTACTTTTTTTGTGGTTAATAATTAATTTAGTGCCCATATAGCATTTCATAAAAATGCGACCCCACAATAGCTATGCAATGTCATTCATTATTTATAAGCTCCAAGCCCTCAAGCTGAAGACAGTATAGTTGAGAGTAAATTTGATAATGATGATGAATCCAAATTCTGAAAGCCCAGTCTGAGAAAACTGAGGACCATTTGGAAGTCAATCAATTTCAATTATCTGCTCTTATCAAATACAAAATATGAAAATACAATATTGCATTTGTGGCGGTCATGAAAAAAAATCTGAAAACTAAAATCTGAAAAAAATCTTAAATACCTTATTGAAAAAGAAAAATCTTAACATGAACTTTTCAAGTTAATGTAGAAAATGACCATACAATTTTAAGTTAATTTTAATTAGGAAAATGGCCAAATATAAGAAAACTTCAAATATTTTTAAATATATAGAAGAAAACTTCAAACTTCAAATATTGCATTTGTGATATTAATGAAAGTGGTGAGAACTCATATTTTTTTCTGTAAATGAATATGAAGTAAATACAAAATTTAAATGGAATACGGTATTCAACAATGTAAAACTTAAGAGAGGGTAGTCAACTTTGAATTATTAAAAAATTGTGCAACTATAATAAATTGCTAAATGCTAACAAAATATTGATTTTCGACAATCCTTTTTTGAAGCTATAAATCATTCCAAACACCTCCACAACTGCAGACATTGACAACTGCATTATATAGCTAATGGAAATCAATGAATGCCATATTACATACACATCGGCATAAATATGCATCACATCGATGAACATTTATACATTTTCGGATCTGAAATCTCAAACAAAATTCAAAATTATTAAATTCACTTTCTATGGACTATTGGACAGCTTCAGTGCTTCGTTGTTAAAGTGAACATCTAAATCAATATTCCTGTTTTGAAAAGAATCAGGAACTGTACTTCAAAGTAAAATTTCTGGTTGAACTTCAACCTAAAATTTGGATTTTTCATCACAAATTTGTAAAAAAAAGCAATAGTGGGCTGTGTTTGTTGTATCTTTACGTGATTGTGTTTTTTAATAAATAAATATAATTAGCAATACCGGTAAGGTATTTGCTTTTCATGAATCCATGAATGAAAACCCTAAATTTGGATATTACCATGATGAATTTCATAATTTTATTTGGAAGATAAAAGTGTATGCTTTATATGCATCAGTTACCTCAATAAATTAGTTTCGATTTCATAATATAGTCATTATGAGTTCACAAAAATATATAACATGTAATAGGATAGTGTTAGATTGGTATGAGTAATTCTTTTATGTTTTTCTCTTCAACCATATTTGATAAATATCAGAAATCCAGGATAGTAATTACTGTCGAATCACAGAGGCGAATTTGATAGTGATCAACCTACATTGTAATAATATAAGGGATGAGAGGGGGGAGGAGAGGGAGACCAGGACAATGCATCACATGTGCGATATGTTCAATTAAACACATGCAGACATGCACATTTCAACGGCTTTAGTGACAAATTTGAAGCAGGAGGTAGTGCTGAATGACTGTCATATGTAGCATATGTATGTTTTGTACTGTAGCAGCTCTTCAACGTTATGAGTGGTAATTTCTGCGCATTCATCATCAGCTCATTAATATTGCTGCTCAACTTATCATTCTTCAAGCCAGGTGCGTATTGCGCTTAATACATTTACGCGATACATTACATTTCAAAAATACATATTAGCGGTACACAATGAATCAAACACTAATGGCATACGCACGGAATTTCCAATTTTTCTTAATCGATATATATTAATGAGGTTGTTAATGCTTTGTAGTTTGTAGCCTGAGTGTTCTAACCCCCTCAACATGTATTACAGTACAGGCTTCTGATGTATTGTGTGCTATGAATTTATTAAAGGATTATTATGAATTTACATTCATGTGTGCAGTGATGGAGAATTTGCTGTTTCCAACCCAATTACTGAGCTGAAATGTATTAAACAAATTTCTCAAATGAATCTACTATATAATATAATAATAATGATGTTGTAGATCCATCTTGTTTCCACTAATATGTAATATAAACTTAAAAAAACAATTTTAAATGGAAATTAACTCACGTTATGGCGTGACGGCCGTTTCGCTCTGTTGTCTAGAGCATCATCAGACGACCCACAGTACACTCTATATAATATAATGAGTACAATGAGTGTACTGTGCGTCGTCTGATGATGCTCTAGACAACAGAGCGAAACGGCCGTCACGCCATAACGTGAGTTAATTTCCATTTAAAATTGTTTTTTTAAGTTTATAATAATAATAATAGTAATAATAATAATAAATTTATTTCTCTCAAAAAGAACATTACAATTTTTAAATAAAACAGAAATAGTTACATATTAAATAATACTATTCATTAAACATTTTTGTTTGAGAAATTAGGTACTCCCGAGAATTCCTTTATGGGAGTTACCAGCTGTGAAATTTAAATACATTTTGCAAACATGAAAACAAAATTAATAAGCTACATCCTAAACTCGTAGCATTAATAAATACATTTATATTTTAAATTGAAACAAAACTTACAACTAGTTTTCCAATCAAGTTAAAAGGAAGCAACAAAATTAAGTTGAATGATACAACACTTATTATACAATGTATAGAATATACTTATATATTGTACAATGTATTGCATTGATGAATTGAATCGCCCCTCCATGTTCACATTATGCGTCTATAGGCTACAATCTGTTGCTAATTACTATTGTGATCTACAAATTTGATTCAACTTGTAATAAGCAGATAGTCATTTATTCAAAACTCAATCAATTTAGTTACCGGTATGAGAAAAGTATTCTCATTTTTAATGGGTGGATAATTAATCAATTTCTTTACACTAATACATCAAATTTTTCTGCAGCATAGTGAGATGAAAAATTTATGATCCTTTCAGTTCTATCTCATTCGTTTTTCTACCACAAAAATATGAATTCCAGATTTTAATATGATTTCAATTGACTTATTCATAAGTTCAATTGAAATCAAACTATGCAATCACAATAAATTGCGATTGAACTTATTCATAAGTGATAGGAATAATAATTCGTTCCCACAAAATTCTATTGAAATTAACATAAAACTGACATGTTATAGATATATATTTCATGAATATCTTGGCTCCACTATTTTTTAAGCGATATATGCTTAGAGTTTATCACCTGAGCTATCATATAAACTTTATAGAAATCAATAGAATTAATTAATACTTCATAGAAATAAATTGGAAGTCTGCCAAATAAAAGTAATTTTATGAATTTTTTCTCATATCTAGCTCCTAAGTTCTATAACTTACTGCCCTTAGAAATACGTCAATGTGTAGAGCGAACAAAATTCTTAAAGTGTGTCAAGATTTTTTTAATGGAATTTGAGAACCTTGATGTATTTTTCAAATCACGTCGATAAGGTAAATGAAAGGAAGAGTATACTTATGAGTTTCAGAATAATATTTTGACTCAGATGTAGAACATAGCCGATATTCAAAGCCAAATTGCTAAATGTTCAAGCCTTCAGCACAATACTAATGTGTTTTAATAAATTGGTCTACCTCAACCCCTATTTTCCACTGAGCGGTAACTTTAATTTTGTATTGCCATCTCTCACAGGTTTTTTACCTCGAGATGCATGATTTCCAACAAAATACTAATATTATTGAAATTCTGTACTATATTATATTATTCTCTGTTTTAATTTTATAATTGTACATTCAACCAGGGCATTCCAATCTTGAATAATTAATGCTATAATTTCTTCTAATTTGTTCTCGTAATATAATTTTTAATTTCAAATATTCAATTATTGTACTGCTTGGATGTTTTGTTTCTGCTGAATTTGTGAAGAAACAATAAATATTTCATTTCAAATTATTAGATGAATGGTTTACATGACCTGTAAGTAGCGCTGTAGCAGTAGGCTCTAGGTTACTTATCAAATGATGAGTAAATATTTCCTTAAGTACCCTAGTAGCACAACAATATTTTTAAAATATTGTATAAAATGTTTTGTAAATATTGTCAAAACAATTTATTAATTTTACGAAAATATTGTCAAAATCTTGTCAAAACATTTTTTTGCACCACTGAACATTTTTCTTACAATATTTTAAAATGTTTTTAAAATATTGTGAACAATATTACAAAAATGTTTTAGAAAAATTTTCACAATCTTTACTACAAATAACTTAAAATGTTTTCAAAATATTGTATAATTATTTTGTACAAAATGTTTCAAATGTTTTTAAAACCTAACCTAACTTATGTTTATCTATGGTACCAATGGTATGAGACTTGTATTTAGTTATTTCTTTTAAACATATAATATAAAAACATACAATATGTAATATAAACTTAAAAAAAAAACTACTTTTAAATGGAAATTAACTCACGTTATGGCGTGACGGCCGTTTCGCTCTGTTGTCTAGAACATCGTCAGATGACCCACAGTACACATGAGTTAATTTCCATTTAAAAGTAGTTTTTTTAAGTTTATATTACATATTAGTGGAAACAAGATGGATCTTCAACATCATACAATATGTATGTTAATATACAAACATACAACTACATTGAAGTTATAGTAAAACTGGCATCAGTTTAAGTGATGTTAATTTGAAATGTCCCTTATGATCAAAACGATTTGATTTAATGTAAGGGTTTTGCCTTCAGTGTAAGCACGTTCCTAATAATAATTACTGGTACAACCAATAAAATAACACAAAATTTACTTGCTATTAGGACTCCCAACTAATGGTTAAACACTTCAACAAGAGCAAGAGTAACAACAAGTGGAACTGTGAGTGAGTAATAAAAGATGGTGGCTGTGTGTAGGACAAGTAATAAGACGATTTCGATGACCTTGGTATTCTAGGAGAGCAGGCCCCGATCCATGCTATACTGCGCATGCGCAAACATAAAAAGAGCCTTATGGGTAATTCACAATATTTTAAACATATTGTGTGAATATTGTTTTTACAATATTACCACTGCAAGGTTTTGAAAAAGTTTTAAAAATATTGCAGAACATTATTGTTTTTACAATATTTAGAAAATATTTTAGAAAACTTTTAAAAATATTATTACAATATTGAATTTACAAAGTTTGTGGCAATGTTGGATAAATATTTTTAAAAAAATTTCCAAATAATTTTGTGCTACTAGGGTAGGCCTAATGGTAAGTGACAGGTATGGCTTTGTAATAATAAGTTAGTATGGCATCTATTCTGTGATATGAAGGCTTGTAGAAGTCATAGGATGAATAAAATCTACTGTTAATTTTATTCATATTACAAAAGACTAGGTTGCATTGTAGTCTACATTATTATATTTATAATAGGCCTATTCCTGGATTTCTTGTCCCATGACGAACTGCGTTGTTAATATTAACTTTTCAGTTGAATTCAACGAATTGACTGCAAGTCATTGAATTCACCTAAAAAGTGAATTAATTATAATATCCATTCAGTTCCAAACTTGCGGTTGGTCAATAATCCAAACTTTATGAATTTACCTAATACCCGAATGGATATTTTTAAAGTTCTGAGTTCTAATGAACTATTAAAAGCTATCAAATCAGTTCAAATTATATAACAAAGCATTATAGAAATTTCAATGAATTAATTCTCAGTTTTGATGACTTGCGAAGGAGTCACATTGACATAATAAATCATATTAAAAGATATAAATTCAAAAGTAGCCTACAATTATTATTGTACGTATTGATAATATAATGCAGAGTATTACCGATGCAGTAGGAGTGGAAAATCTATTCTGTTACTAAATGTACAGTAATAACTTATTTTGGTAGTGATTTAATTTTCTACTTTAATTATTAACTTTTTGTTGAAAATTCAACAACTTTTTGCAGTCAGAACTGACTGCAAGTCGTTAAATTTACAACAAAAAGTAAATATTAACAATGCAGTCCGTTAAGGAACAAGAAATCCAAGGATTTAATTATGTTGAGGATTCATCTGTATTTTTCTAAAGGAACAAAAAAATACCATTATATTACATTGAGTTCACTCTCATAATTTGAGTTACATACATCATACAATGAAGACTTGCCTTGCGATAAAGCAATAACATTTAAAAATGTAGGCTAATAAAAGTAGCATAAATCTGTATAGGTATTGTACTGTTATTTCTAACTTATCACTCCATATTATCAGAAGTGTCCTTGTATATGATGTTGGATAGATAGGTCTAAACAATAACTAGGTCTAGCCTGCTTTTATAGCAACATTACTTCCTGTTCAATCCAGATCAATTCCATTCCATAATCAGTCCTGATCGGTGAAATAATGTGGAACTCTATTCATTTCTGTCAAATACAATCTGATTCACAAAGCTCTCAGACACTGGTCCATAATAGGCATATATCATACTAACATAAGATGAATGGTATAACATAATAACATAACATAATAAAATAAGATTAAATGGTATATTATTTTTTAATTCAAAATTTATTGTAAATCATTTAAATATTCATCTACAAGTAGATTTGGGATTAAGGACAGGCCATTTCTTATTCAAGAAAATTGATTCAGTTTAGAACTTGACTAAAGTATGGATATGGGATAATGTCAATTATTATACTGTGTGTGTAGTGACGGTACGCTTCACTAGTGGTCGTGAATAGAGGAATTGCATTTTTGCATAAATTGAGTTAGTGGATTAATATAAATGCATGTCTGTTTTTCTTTGCATAACGCTTATTCTTTGTAAAAAGCAGCTTTATCTTAGTTTCTTATTTTTCCACATATTTTTCCACCTACATTTTTTCCTTTATTTTATATACCGTAGACTAATTAACAACTTGTAAACAATATTTGACAACTTTCAAATAATATTTTTCCTATACTGTGGAGTATGGGGTTTTTATGCCACAGCTTCACTCACAGCACTTTTATAAATTGTGAAGTGTCAAAAATAAAGTCAATTTATCTATCTTTAACTTGAAATTAAAAGGAAAAAATAAAAGAACAAAGTCTTTATCATGCGGAGTCAAGACTATATAAAGTCTTCTCTATAACTAAACCTTAGCCAAATATAAATAATATAAAATTAACATAGTACCTTACATAGTATCAATAAAGCAATATATGAAACAAACATTTTACAAAATTTAAAATGCATATTAAAGCATTGAAATTGTTTTCTGTAAGTTGCACTGTTTTATGAGATCATCAGAACTCAGTTCTTTAACATCCTAATATTCGCATAGATATAATGTAACCTGGTGAACAATTCCTTATTATTGTAGATTATTTAATCATGTGCTGTACCCGACCCAGCCTGAGACCTGAAACCTTGTAGCTAAGCATTTAAAATCAAAATCAAAACCTGAAGTTACATGATAATGACTATTTAATTTCCTGGATTTCTTGTTCCATGACGAACTGCATTGTTAATATTAACTTTTCATGTATTTATTAAAGTTTTTCAGTTTATCTAGAATTCTTAAGATTATTTGACACCTTTTGAAGCTGGACTCCACATTGTGATGCGTCATCAGCTTCTGTTTTAAAGAATTGTCAACAAGTTAATCATTCTTGGCTGTTGTTCCAGATAAGGCTATCTGAATTAAACTTGTTTAAAATTTATTTGTGTTGAATTGTTATATTTTTCTCAAGACAATGCGGTTTTTGAGTCAAGATAAACAATTCGCCCTGTCTATTCATTAGCTTCCAGTTTATGAGAACTTGAAACTACAAAATAAATATTATTGTTAAATGAATCGAAATGAACTCAAATCAAATAATATAATTTCAAATATAGCTGATTTGGATTACAATACTGTAGTTGGCCTTCCTAGTCATTTGCAACATCAATAGAAAGGAGAAAATATCATTCACTCCAATTTCATTCATGCTATATCGTACTGCGTGACCTTGTCACAGAATAGTTACTAAAGATACTTAACATGTAATGGTGTAATAGGTGGAGAAGTTTTCATGAGAAGTCTATACCTGTAGATGATGCGGTTTCCTTTTAGATCAAAATTGAGCCTCACCTCAACTAATTAATTGAAACTGTAATAATTGTCCTAACCAGTTTATAAAATTGGTAATATCGTATATAATTGTTAGTCTGACTCTACTTGTCTTACATGGGGTACTTCATAACCGGAGTTTTCAAAACATAAGCTTAATAAAAGAAACCAATAAAGTATGTTCTATATAAATATATTTGCCAGTTTTCAAGATTATCAGTTCCTTCAAATCCAACTTAAAAAAAGGTCATGGTACGACCATACATTTGGTCTAGTTCTAGTAATGTCTGAAATTTTATACAGTCCTAGACTTTTTTCTTGTTGTATCTATTGTTAGGCTAGGTAATATAATATAATAATTCAGGTTTAAAGGTCAGAGCCTGTTTGTATGTTTCTTTTAAATGTTCACTTGCTCACTCTATTTTATCTTTACATCTTTTCTTACTTTTTATTGTCCTTATTTTATTACTGTATCTTTTTTTGTCATTACATATAGTCATTTCACCCCATACTTTATTAAATATAGGATATTTTTTCTTTTCTTTTATAAGCTTCCTTATAATTAATAATTTATTCAGAAACTCATTTATTATAAAACAGATGATATTATAACATATAACTTTGTAAAAGATTCTGAATTTTTTGTTTGTTGCAATAGGCTGTAGCCTGGCAACAATAATTATTGTCAATAAACAATTTATTCTATTCTAAATTTGTACAATATATACAACGCATATGGGATATTCTGACCATTACCTATGAACAAAAACAATTAAATTGGTTTTTATCGTGAAGTTGTTCACTATAAAAACCAATTTAATTGACATTTTTGCACTATATATGAATAATTAGAAATATTAAATGAAGTAAATTTCTGTTCATGCTGCCTCAACACGTTAACAAAAAGTCACTTTTTTACACTGTGTAATCTGGAAGTTTAGGCCTTTGAAGATGAGCCTCAATAAATTTTTGGATAGAATATTTAAAAAATTATTGCAGTAGAATGAGTTCCATGAGCGAGATAATATTTTGTGTCATGAGGGCAATAATTTTGGTTCTCTTACATATTGAAATTCCAATAAATAAATAATTATATTCTATTTTACGACTCGCTGCTAGCGCTCATGCTTTGGCTTCTGTTGGCTGCATTGTGAGCTAGAGCTGTTATTGCTCAAACAACAGAAAACTTTTATACCAAATAATGGCTTGCTTTTATACTGAATGATGTGATGGATAGTAGCCTGGTATAAAAGTGTAACAGATAATTAACCATTATTATGATAGGACGTTTGTCCAACCGGGGTCTGAGTCAATTATTTTCTTCTTTTTTCCACTTTTACTGCGTACAGTTGTATACATGGCTGAGGATGACGAGTTTGTTGGAGAAGAAAGAATCCTGCCTCACATGGCAGCCAGTGAAGGACTTGTGGAATTTCTTTGCACTGGCAACGCTAGATGCATTCCACTATCCAGTTGTCAGCCTCTTTTCCAATTGATTGAGAAGTCCTGCCTGAATATTAACAAGTAAGTTTAATTATCAAATGTCAAATATTTAAATCATGATAATTTTTCCAACACTAAGATACACATTTAAAGGGTTAAACTACATCCAGTATTCTACATTGAATAAAAATGATAATGTTCATATTCATAATACATTTATAGACCTATTAAATTCTGTTATGTTTCACATTACGAAATATTTGATGAACAGTCTAATGTCAAAATTGACTCTGTATTTTTTTCTAATTCTATTATTAAATTGAAATACTGAGTCTTTTTTATATAAGATTATATTAAATTGCAGTTATAAGTTTAATTCTATACATATACGGGTTGAATTCAGAGATGAAATTTTTTCAATAATTATTTATGTTTTATTGTAGTGAAAAGTAATATGGAACTACAACATCTAATTGTAGTAGTTTACTTGCGGTTCCTAATTTTCATCATAAATATAGGATGTAGTTGTTTTAAATTCCACAAATTTAATCTGAGTAGGATATACAAAATAAACAATGCTGATACATGAATTTATTGACGAATGTAATTAATTGCAAAGATCCCTTAGCTTCAATTCTTCTAAATCTAGGCTCATTTTTTCGTATTGATATTTATCTGACAGTAACTCAAAAGTTGGTTAGTGGCTGTCCGTACTACAGTTGTACAGTAAGATAAAATGTGATTATCTTCTTCACTTCTGATTGTATTTTTGCCATTATAAATTGAGAAAACATTAAATGAATCATAAGATGTTAAAAGGGACTCAGTGACTAGTTTGGCCATAGGCCTATTAAGTTATTCATATTAATAGTATCCTGTAAATTCCCGGAGAACGGAGTCATATTTGGAAACTATTTATAAATTTTTAAACTATTTAAAAAATGTTAGTGAACTCTTATTTACGTAATAAATTCTGAATAACGGATCACTTGCGTTTAAATAATGTAGGAGGACTCTTATTAACATGATTAATTATGAATATCACTTGAGTTCAATATTTGAACCACAAGAGTCCAACATTGAAGATGAAAAAGAAATGGAGCATTGCAACATTGTATTGAAAAGTTTACAAAAAAACGATGTTATTGGTGAACATTAGTAAATAATATTATGACTGATATAATATGTGAATAATGACGCATGCTACACGGCTGAGACGATGTCACCAACCCTGAAGGATTAGGTGGTTGGATAGTTCTGAAAATCTGAAAGCTGAAAAATTGTGACATTTTAATTGGAGAGTGCCTTAAAATTTACAAATGATTTCTATTCTAGGCTAATTGTGATAAACTGATCATAGAATACGAAATTCTTCAATTTTTATTCATTTTGTTGATGGATCCAGAGCTTGATGTTATGACTATAAGGCAATTATATAGCCAATTTATAACAAAAATAATGTTGTAAACTCATGTGAATAAACATAGATTTTTATCTAGACACGTTTCTTACATCATAAGACCTTTAAGCAATATTATTTACATTCCACATGTCCATAAAAAATCTGTAGACATCAAACTCACTTTATATGCAGGAGATTATTAAATATTATTCCGATTCATTTTATCAATGGCAGTATGAATGGAGCTTCATTTTCTGAATTTATTAGATGGGTGAAAATCAACTTTTATTTGAAAATTGATAGATTAGCTTGATTTGTATTGAGAAGGATTTATGTCAACTATTTTAATATCTTATTCCTAGATTAAGAAATTTTACAACACGGTTTTGATTTATTTTCCTTTGACTTTAATATATTGTAACCCTTAGTCAACTATGGTTAAGCTGACAAGTGTCTATATGTTGGACTTTTTATTTTTATGAAATAAACTAAAAAGCAATTTGATAGAAAATTGCATCAACGCTCAAGCTTGCATTATTAATGCATGTTTGAATTAAAATATTAATTTATTATTATAAAAATATTATATAGTAATGTTTTAAGTTAATGTTTAAGGTAATGTTTCAAGCTTGCTTTACTAATGCATGTTTAAAAATCATGTTCACAAAGCATGTTTATTACAATTATAAAATGCTATACCGGTATAGTAATGTTTGAAATATGTATGCCTGTGTATTTATTTATTATATTTTTTGAGGGAAGAATAAAAATTGGATAGAATTGAATGAATATTATCATTCCAGATTGAGAGATTTTACATGTGGCTACAAGGCCGATGAGCCTCTAGTCTGCTGTCCACAATGTTCCAGAGATGAGTCTCCGATTGGAGGTTTTCCCGCCAAGCCTCCGCCACGGCCTTCCAATAACAAACAGTGTGGTCATCCCCAGCTGTACAACTGGCAGGGGACAAATTACAAAGGCATCGGCTCTCAGCCATGGGTTGTACGGGTTGGCTTCAAGAGTAAGTTCATTCACACAACATAGATAGACTGAATATAAGGTAGTGCTTGCACAGTGGAGCATCCAATACTTTATGATAATCAGAAAAATCAATCAGAAATAATCAGGCAATTCTTTTTAAGATAACGTATAGCTTTAACGTATAGATGAATGTGTATACAAACCAGCACGCCTCTGAGCTACTTTCTGCATCCAAGTCCTTTTTTAGGGAATGATAGTCCTGAACCGTAGCAGGTTCAATCATATAGAGATAAGCTGCGTTCTCCTGAGCACTCTTTATAAGGGTGACCGATTAGATTGATCAGCAAAAAAACACTGTTCTCTGCTGAAAAATCACTTCCCGGTGGTTCGGAACCCACCTAAAACTGTAGGTCCAGCTCATCAATCACCATCATCCAACATATTATTACCCACACACAGGTCCAATATTAAAACTGACACTGTATTTCACTTTTAAGTAATGTTTTACTCACATATATTGGAGATGCTTGAGGAATGCATTTCACTTCTGAAAAGAAGCTTCATCAGCCTGCCGCCAGGGGTCATGCTTTGTTGGACCTCAAGCATCTCCAATATATGTGAGTAAAACATTATTGAAAAGTGAAATACAGAGTCAGTTTTAATATTAGATTGTTCATTAAGTATTTTGTCATAGAAAACATCAGACACACACAGGTATTAGACATATGAGGGCTTCATCCTCAAAAAAATCATCATTCGACAGAGACGTTTAGAAAGCAACACAATTATTGATGTAGCCTTTTTTGTATCTGAGATGAACAACACTTAATTCATCTCAAGCCACAGATGGCAATATTGTGGTCTCTAATACATAGAGTGAATGGTTTTATATGCTTCACACTTGATAAAAGAAGTATAATTTACCCACAGTAAAGTGATAACATGCAAAGAACCAACTAGTCTAAACTAAAAATTAATTGAGCAGAAGGCCAAGCATGTTAAAATACAGGCTGACGAAGCTTATTTTCAGAAGTGAAATGCATCCCTCAAAAGCATCTCCAATATAAGTGAGTAGAACAATATATAGAAGTGAAAATACAGTGTCAGTTTTAATATTAGATGTGAAAATATTTGTTGTAAAACAATTATTGATTTCAGTTGATAATAATGCAATTATTTAAAGGATTTATAAAATGTTCTGGTCAAATAAGTTCCATAAACTGGAGAAATGTATTGCACCATCTAGCATCAAAATCAGCAACTCCATTCAGCTTTTCACTACTAAAAATCTCATTTTGGTAACTTAAAGCAACTGCTTCCAAGAATATAACAACCAAATATTTTGAAATGATTGTTTATTGAACAATAATATTGTATAATAAAAACTTAATAAAAACACTTTTAAGTGGAATCTAAGTTTTTATTATATACTACTGGAAACAAGATGGTTCTTCAAAATCATAATACTGTATTATTGTTTTTAGTTGTTATTATTTTTTGTGAGTTTGTTTAGCAAACTTTGCAGAAACTGCAAGCATTTGATAAAAACTTTAGCATTAGATTGCACTAAAAGTGAAACCCTAATATCAATATATATTTATATATATATTTTTTTTTAGATAAAGTGACCAAGTTATTGGAACATCCTTGCTGTGGCTCAATTATAGCTCCACGTGTAGTTCTAACAACCGCTCACTGCGCTTTGAAGAACCCAGACACCTTGAGCATGTGAGTTGCAATGCATGCTAATGATAGAAAAGCATGAGTTTTGAATATTGTAAAGCCTATGGACTCTTAATTGATCGATTTCCATCAGCCAGTTGTTAATGCAGACCAACAATAAATTATTAGGAGATCAGTGGTTCGATTCCCAGCATTGAATGAATATTTTTGTGTGTAGAATTCATCAATTTCCATCAGCTAGTTTGTTAATGTCTGCAGTAACGAAAACATACGGTATAATTTAAAGCATTAGAAAGGATTACTTTGTTACTGTATAGGCTAAGGAAGCAGATCCTTCTAACTAGAATTTGGCTAGGAAATCTGGCTAAGAACTAATACTTGATGTTTTGCTTCTTATTTAGAGTTTCAGTGCGTGTTGGTGAGTACGACATCTCACAGAACCCAGACTGCACTCCTACATTTTGTGCTCTGCCTGTGAAAGACGTGCCACTGAGTCATGTTGTCATACATCCCGGATACTCTTCCAAAACTTACCGTCACAACATTGCATTGCTGGTTCTTAAACAGAGGCTGAATTATTCAGGTAGGCCAATTAAATAATGGTGCAAATATCATTTCTAGCTCCTACATTTGAGACACAAATTTTAACGTTGAAGAATTTTCTTGTAGATTAGGCCTACATCTCGAAGACTCCTTGAAGGAGTGTAACACAAGTCGGATCAACAATTATTATTTAAACACACAATAATATCAATCTTATATACTAGTTATCATAATAATTACTATATTAATTAGTTAAGGTGAGGTTTCATTTTGATATGAAGGTAACTCTTGTACACTATAAAAAAGCTTCACCAACTAAATATTTTTTATTTGTTTTAAAAATATTTCTATATTTTAAAGAATTTTTAAAAACTTCGGTAGCTTGTAGAGTTTCCTACCAATATAAATAGTTTTTTTTCAAATACACTACGCAATTGTGACTTCCCAAATGATAATCTCCTTGGCTTCATGTACGTCAAGATTTTGGATTAAGTTATATCACATACTGTTGTGGGTATTTTCCACATTATGTATGGACAAAATACATATTATTAAAAAATAAATAAATAAATTTATTTATAAATATCACAATGATGTATTCGACAAAATAAATATTTTGAATAATCTATCAGTTACAGTTCAACCAGTGTGCTTACAACAAACGCATTCACCTTTAGAAGGGAACCGAGCATTACTAGTTGGGTGGGGCAGAGTACCAGGAGATACAGGTTTGTCAGTACAGTATTTCAAGATCTTAATCACTACTTTAAATAGAAATATATTGCTTACATTTTCAAAATTTATTTTGGAAATTGTAATTTAACTTTTCATGAATAATTAATACCGTATATATACAGAACTTATTAATTTCGAATTCCTTTAATTGCTATTACTTTATACTGAAGTCTTCCGCAATGGCGGATATTGACAACAGCATTGAAAAGCTGATGGGAATCGATGAATACGAGCCGATATGGCTAAGTTGAAAATGAATGCTGCTGTGCAGAAGGGTCTCCATGGTCTAGTGGTTAAGGCGCTCAACCGGAAATTGAGAGGTCCGTGGTTCGATTCCTGGTGGTGACTGATATTTTTGTACAGTAGCATTCATCGATTCCCATCAGCTGTTCAATGCTGTTGTCAATATATCCGCCATTGCGGAAGTCTTCAGTATAAAGTAATAGCAATTAAAGGAATTCGAAATTATTAAATTCTGTTTATGTATATTTGTCAGTTTATTCAATTTTCAGTCACTTCAAACTAACTTATGAGATGCAAGCCGATATGGCCAAGTTGAAAATGAATGCTGCTGTGCAGAAGGGTCTCCATGGTCTAGTGGTTAAGGCGCTCAACCGGCAATTGAGAGGTCCGTGGTTCGATTCCCGGTGGTGACTGGTATTTTTGTACAGTAGCATTCATCGATTCCCATCAGCTTTTCAATGCTGTTGTCAATATCCGCCATTGCGGAAGTCTTCAGTATAAAGTAATAGCAATTAAAGGAGTTCGAAATTAATAAATTCTGTTTATGTATATTTGTCAGTTTATTCAATTGTCAGTCACTTCAAAATAACTTGTGACCGTATATATGTTTTTTTTCGGAAGATATCCACATTATAGTCTTGAGACTTGTGCGTGGGTAATGAGGTGAACTATTATGACAGAAATTATCCAAGGGAGAATGAGATGTAGGAGTCAGCAAGAGTCTTATATAATCAGAGACAAGCGCATCCAAGCGCTTGCCACGATCGCCAAGGTTCAAATCAAATCGATTATTTATCCTATATAACAGAAATAGAAGCACATGGTACGTCTAAACATACAACATTAAATAAATTCATATTTTCATAACAGAAAGTTGTACAGAAAAGGGGATATTATAAGTAAGGTTCTCCACTGAGGTCGAAGTCAGAGTGCTATAAGAAATAGATAATGAAACATGTTTTAAGAACTTCAAGAACTGTTTGAGAATGATTAAGGAACTAAGGGAGTGATGATTTGCATAAATCTCTATTTAGAAAATATATTTGGAAGCGAATGGTCATGTTATGATAGAAAAGTAGAATAAAATAGAGTTACAAAATGGAGAAATTGGGAGTGCATGCAGACAGAATGCAGGAAGAGGGAAAATGGAAGGAATTGAAGGAAGGGAAGGAGGAAGGAGAAGACGAAGCAAGAGTGAAATGAGAAATATAAAACACGAAAGATAAAAAAAAAAATATCACCTATTCTTATTTTATAAGAGTGCCGGTATATGAATTATAATAAACCATATGCTGTAGTATAGTAAAGTGATATGCTATAGTTAGTAAAAGATTTAACCAAATTAATGTGCCTAAAAAAGTAATGCACTAGGATTATCTGAAATGGTCCACGTTTCTAGAAGTTGTGATGTTTTCCATGACAAAATACTTTATAAACAGTGTAATATCAAAACTGACACTGTATTTCAATTGAATATATGATTTTCACTCACTTTTACTGGAGATACTGGAGGAATGCATTCCACTTCTAAAGAAGAGGCTGACGAAGCTTCTCTTTAGAAGTGAAATGCATTCCTCCAGTGGCTCCAGTAAAGTGAGTGAAAGTGAGTAAAAATCATATATTTAATTAAAATACAGTGTCAGTTTTGATATTAGATTGTTACTGTTGAACGCTTTCTATTAAAGTTGGGAGTGCATGTAGACAGACTGAAAATCTGTAAATAAGCAAAAAAGAAAATAAGGAAGGTGATGGTATCGAGGAGGAAAAAGATAAAGCAAGAAAAGAATACAAACGACTTAACCACTAGATTACAGTGAACCATCTGTGTAGCAGAGTTCATTTTAAGCCGCGTCTCTACCAACCAAACATGTCTGCCGAACATTGTTGGCGAATACAAAAAACGGACAAACATTACACATATGGTTCACCGAACATGTTTGTAAGTTCAATTGAAATGTTCGGTCTGTAAGCGAACAGTGACGACCAACAACAGGTTCCCGCCACTTACCCCCACCACACCGATCATAATGTTCGAGAAGGCGTCCACATCAAACCAACACCAAACAATGCTCGGCGACATCAGAGAATTCTAGCGAACACTGTTCGCCGAGCATGTTCGGTTAGTGAAGACGCGGCTTCAGAATGACAATGTCAGCTCCTATATCACAAGTTTGTTTTGAAGGAATTTATAATATAAAAATAAATAAATATTATAATATAAATATATAACTATTCATATGTATTATCTTGCTGTGCAGAACTGACCTTTTTGAGTCGCGGCGGACGCGTTTCGAACTATGTTGTTCTTCTTCGGCGCATAAATATATAATATACACTGTCAGTTTTGATTTTATATTGCAACACACAATATTATTTAGTGTATATGTACTTGCGATCGATGAGCATCAGTTGTCTTTTTTGCAAATAAGAATGCCAGCATTGGCCTTCATTTCTGAAGATTATTTTTCTACTTGATTTTTTTCTCAAAGCGATTCCGGTGATTGGATAATTGGAGTTCTACTACATTTTATTGAATACGGTATCTTAATACTCACAGTAGTTCTATTGATTTTACGTTTACTTTTTCAGATGTAAGAAAGAGACAGCAACAGATTGACTTACCAGTAATTGGTCTGGACAGATGCGTGAGGGTTTACGGAGGATCAGTACCTTTGTCCATGAACGAGATCTGCGTTGGTGGAGAGGAGGGCAAAGACGCTTGCTCAGGTTTTGGTGGAGCTCCACTCGTTCTCATGGATAAAATCACCAAAGGTCACTTTACTCAGGTGAGCTCATTCATATTTTATTCAAATTTATTCAATTCGAATTTTTCAAAGTGCCATTCATTAATTATTAAAGTATAATAGGTTGGTTGGTTATTGAAAGAGTAGGCTACACATGAAAGAGACGATCTCTGCTTGCGAGAGATTAGCATTGGCCATTACTAAAGACTTCTGCAATGGCGGATATTGACAGAAGCATTGAATTTTACAGCTTACCATGGGCTCTTACTGTCACATATTAGGTATGCTATCCTAGTATGGGGTAATTCATCAAAACAAAATCTTGATAGGGTGTTTTATTAATAAGATCCAAAAGAAAGCGGTTAGGTGTATAGAAAGAGTAAATAGATTAGTTTCATGTAGGCCGTTGTTCAAGAGACTTTGTCTCCTAACTGTACCCTGCTTATATGTGTATGAAGCTACTTTATATGTAAAAACGAATGATATTAACCAAAATCTTGATGTACATGATTATAATACAAGAAGCCGAGGAGATTATCACTTGGTGAGTCACAATAGTAGCTTATTCAAACAAAAACCTAGTTATATTGGTAGGAAATCCTATAACAAGCTACCGCAGTTTTTGAAGAGTCTTGAAAATATAGAAATATTTAAAAAACAATTGAAGAAATATTTAGTTAATAAAGCTTTTTATAGTGTAGGGGAAGATGGGGAGGGTTGACCCATTTTTCATTATTTATTTTGTTTCTTCTTATTGAATGATTTCTTTAAAAAAATTATGCATGAAACAAATAGCTTAGTACTTCAGGTATGACACTGCATAATCAAAAATACTTGCCTGAACTTCAAATTACTCTAATTAAATATAATTGAGAGTGGTGTATTATGGGTCAAACCTCCCCACTTCAGGGAGGTTTGACCCACTATATGGGAGGCTTGACCCATCCATGCACATCTCCTTTGGTGCCAGCCCATAATTCAGCTTTGAAGATAATATAAGATAATTTTTTAGGTCTTTTTCCTCATCATCTAAGAATATTTGAGATGTATTGTAGTTGGGCTGGTATGTAGTCTCCTTCTGTTTGATGATTTTATCATGATATCTGCCCAGTGTTTTCCTATCAATAAGAAATTCTTGTGCTATTGACCTCACACTCCTTCCACTTTCAATAAGACACTTGATGGCATTCTTCATTACATCTAGATCTATTTTTCTCCTTGGATTTGCTCCCTTTTTCCATTTGAAAGGCATTCTGAAAAAATCATGCAATTTTTTTGTATTTGACCAGCCAATATCATTAATATTGGCTGGGTCAAGCCTCCCTAACAGTTCTGGGTCAAGCCTCCCCACATGACATACTTCAGTAAAACGTAACCTCAATCATGAAGTAGTGATGGTAACCGGTCTATTCTTATATGAGAAGATAGCTAAAAGCATCATTGATTTCATGGTAAAGAAAGTTTTTTAGAATAAATTGATTTAAATCACCAGATGTCTTAGAGGTGTAATCACAAAAATATGAGAAAAATATGTTCCAAAAATATATTCATACTTCAGATCTCTGGTTCAACGATTCACTGCCTACTGTGAATAGCTTATTCAAATACTTGTTCTAGGAGCTTTCTGCCTATGCCAGAGCGAACTGTTTCTATCAGCGGGATTTTCAAATAATAGTGGTGGGTCAACCCTCCCCTATGGTCAACCCTCCCAGTCTTCCCCTACAAGAGTTCCTTTCACATCAAAATTAAGCCTCACCTCAACTAATTGAAGTAATTATGGTATCTAGTGTATAATATTGTTGATCTGACTTGTCTTATACTCCTTAACTGGAGTCTCCAAGACGTAATCTACAAAAAAAAAAAAAAAAAAAAAAAAAAATAGCTTATGGAAGTCGATGAACGGATACTACTCAAAAATAATTAGTCACCGCCGGTAGGACAGTGACTGAACAAAAGTGAACTTGAATATTTTTGTGTAGTACTGGTAACGTTAATTGATTTCCATCAGCTATTCAATGCTATATTGTCAATATCCGCCATTGCAAAGTCTTCAGTATAATTAATAGCACTTGAGGAATTCGAAATTGATAAATTATGTTCTATCTTTTTGTCAGTTTGATAGATTATCAGTTCTTCAAAACCAGCTTGAAATTCATATTTTCCTGTTCAACAAAATAATGATACCGTATTTATTGATAGGTATTGATTGTAGTACTCTAAAAATTTACACTTTTCTAAGTAGGCACGTGCCTTGAGAGTATCTATAACTAACTTGAAGCATAGACTAAAGAATTCAAGACTTGAATTCTTTGGTCGAAGCTTTATAGCTACTCTCAAGGCGCGTGTCTACTTATGAGAATGTCAATTTGTAGAGTGAACTTAGATGAATTCCTGGTTTTTTGTTTTGTCATAAATGACATTTTCATTAAAAATCAAATTTATTATAGAAACGAGAGCCGAGGTGTTTCACTTCAGGCTTTCAAGGCGAAGTGTGTTATTAAACAATGATGACGTTCATGAGATCGACAAGTCTGATAGTGGCACGTTCATGCGAATTGTTTGAATGTGTTGATAAATATTAAAGGTATGTAAGAACGTGTCACTATCCAATCTTGTGAATATTAGGCCTCTTTTCTGGCATTGAAAGGAGTGTATGGACCACTTAAATAGAGAACCAAAATTCTTAATCGGGGAGTTCAACTCGAGAAGCCAGAAGATCGCTTCTTTCGACCAGTGGAGTGTTAGGCTTGCAAAACCAAGATCTTTGAAAACTCAATAAGTCTGTTACAGTCCGGGCAGTTTAAAACTTATTGGGGGATCGAAATTTTGGCGTGTTGGCCAGCAATTCTACTGGGCGACAAGGGCATGTTCGGCTGATTTCTGAGAGTTGTTAGAAGTGTTATAAGTGTTTGAAGTGGCCATAGACTCCTGGAGATCAAGGAAAGGAGAGGCAAGAATATCAGGTTAGTTTTTAAATATAAGTTCCAACTCATAATTATATACACGTCTTAAAATAGCAAGCCAAGCGAGTTAAATTTGATATGTTCTTTAATGTGTTGTAATATTATAATATATAATATTATAAATAAACAAACTATAAAATTAGAAGTATTTTGTTGTCTATGAGTTACGACCCCAGAGTAATCATTCAGACAAGTTGTTGATATTAAGAATATCAGGGTTACATAAATGGTGGTTACATAAATGGTGGAGGCTTATGCTGGTGTATTCATCTGGCACTAACCGTCAGACTTTCGTGGTATCCTCAATTAGGACGTGTGTAGGGTTATGAGTTTGGTTGATATTAGAAATATTCGAATCAAAGAATTAAATTTGCACGAGGCTCTTGGTATAGCTACCCAATACAAGCTCTTTTTACCAGCAAACGCTGACTTAGACTTTATTAGATCTCAAATAAGAATCTTAAAGTTAAATCTAATCAACCCACAAGAGTACATTATTGAACAAGAAAGGGCGTTGAATCACATAATTCAGGGAGTTAAATTATCTGAAGAATTGAAGAATAAGTGTCCCAACTTAGCCTTTTTAGAAACAACGCTAAGAAGGAAATTTTCGATAGGAGAACCATCAATTACAGAATCTACTTCTCCGGTTAAGCAATACAGGGATTCAGAAATCCAAACAGCGATAAACATGGCAGAAAAGAAGAGACCGTTTTTGGCACCAAAAACCTTTAGTGCAAAGAAAGGTGAAGATATATTGGAATTTTTTGAGTATCTTGATAGAGTATCATTGGCAAATTCTTGGGATGAAAAAGATAAAGTTTTATACCTTCCATTTTATTTAGAGGGGAGTCCTTTAAAATATTTCGAGATGGTGAAATTAATATTAAAAGAAAAGAAAAATTTGGATTATGAGGCTTTAAAGAATGAATTAATTAGATATTTCCAACCAATACAGTTAGATAGGTATGAGATGGAGTTGGGGAATTGTAGAATGAAACCTTATGAGAGTATTAGAGAGTATATGGCCCAAATTTTGTTTTTATGCTCAAAAGTCGATCCTAAAATGTCAGAGTCTAGGAAAGTAAAATATGTACTTAAGGGATTATTACCACATATCTTAGATAAGGTGGTGATGTTAAGAAATGAAACAATAGAAGAATTGACTAATAATCTCGAGAGATTTGAATTGTCAAAGTATTTCTTGGAGGACAGATTGTCGAGTGCAGAAATAATAGAGAAAAAGAGTACAGAGTCGGATCAGAGAATCATGCATATAAGTAGGAATATTGATAAGTTGATAGAAAATCAGCAAATATCAACACAAGAGAGTAAGGCAGTAAAATTTTTTGGAGGCCACGACACAAGACATAATAATTATAGAAATAATAACGAAAATTATAACAGGAGGGATTTCCGTTATAGCAATAGTGGTAGGAAGGATGATAGAAGAAGATGGAATAAGGAAGTTAGCCCAGGACCTTGGAACAGAGATGAAAGGAAGGGCGAGGAAAGGAAGTTATGGTGTGAAATTTGTGAAATGAAAAATCATTCAATGCGTGATTGTAGGTTCAATTTAATGAATAAAAACAATGATAAGATTACTTGTAGTTTATGTAAAAAGGAAGGGCACTCTATTAAGACTTGCCAATTCAATGGTAGAATAAAACATTCAAAAAACGCGTAACGGGGTTCAAGTTACAGGAAAATGGGGGCCCCGAGATAGAAGAGAAAAATCCCAAGAATAGCGAATTGTTTTCTAAAAGAAAGGAAAAAATGGCAGTCAAAAATGAATGCACTTATAAAGCAGGAAAGTTGGTCGAAGTTGGAGAAATCAGGGCAGATAAAGAAAAGGAAATAGAAGAGGAGAGAGTCGAGGAAAATAAATCGAATATTACTGTAAAAATTTTTGAAAAATTTGAAGGTTTTGGAGGAAAGCGCAGTTCTGTGAAGAAATGTTATGAAGTTTTACTAGCTGCACTATTAACGTCAAAATTCAGCCAAAACTAGAAAGTTTAGCATAAAAAGACAAAATTTTGTGGGTTTTTAAATTTTTTTTTTGGGCAATTATATTTATTAGGGCAAGATCAATCAACTTTGTTCAGTAAACATTTTTATTGGGGTAATGGGTTTCGAAATATTTGGCTCAAAAAGAAAAAAATTTTTTTTTGGGGGTTTTGTTGAAATTTTTTTTTTGACATTTCGATTTGTTTTGATGTCATTGGGTGTAAAATAAAAATTCAATGAAATTCACCGAAGGGGACGGTTACAATTCGATAATTTCGAGCGTAAGTGGCTGAAAACATATAGCTACAGTACAAAGCGTCCGTTTTCAGCAGAAAGCCAAACATTTTTGCAGTGAAAGTTAAAATTTGTGAAATTTATTAAAATTTTTTTGGGCAATTATATTTGTAAGGATGAAACAGATCAACTTTCTTCAATAAAATTTGTTGATTAGGATAAAAGGTTTTGAGATAATCAGTTTTAAAAATTTGAAAAATTGAGTTTTGTTGGTGACCTTGTATTTTGTTGTAATTTTGACTTATTTTTTAATGACATTCGGTTGTTGAGGGAATTTGTGATGAAAAATTATCAGTAACAGTTTTTGGTAAACTCAAGGGTTTTTGAGGAAAGTCAGGAAATAGTAAAATTTTCTGGAGGAAGATAGAATTTTAGATTTATACCTTTAAATTTTAGGTCCAAATGAGTTTTATAAGAATATTTTTAGTAATTATTAAATATCGATATATTGCTAATCAGTTCTACGAATAATATATTTGATTTTATTGTTCATTGATTAAATAATAAGGGTTATATTGTTAAAATTCCTTATCTGAAAGCAGAAATTTGAGTTTATATCTTTATATTAGTGAACCTAAAGGGTATTATGAAAATGTTTTCAGTAGTAATTGATGACTAATGTATTGTTAATTAGTTTTGATAAGAATATAAAAGATTTCATTCCTCGATGATTAAATAATAAGGGTTATATTGTTAAAATTCCTTATCTAAAAGCAGAAATTTGAGTTTATATCTTTATATTGGTGAACCTAAGGGGTTTGATATTAAGAATATCAGGGTTACATAAATGGTGGTTACAGTTTGATGACGAACTGTGTTGTTCATTAACTTTTTAGGTGAATTTAACTACTCGCCGTCTATTTCAATTAAGGATCTTTATTAAAATTGACTGCAAGTCGTTAAATTCACCTAAATAGTTAATATAGAACTTAGAAATTGATACTCAACACCAGTTGTTATTCTTGTGCCACAAAGTGGAATTTCTATTGAAACAGGCCTAATCTAATATTTGAATCCTTCAGTTGAAATTTGGTAGAAAAATGTCAATTTTAATGTGAACTTGAAAATTGATATTCTTCTACAGTAGAAAAATCAGTAATTCTTGTGTCTGAGAGTGGAATTTTCAGTGAAACAGACCTAATCTAAGATTTGGATCCTCTAGTTGAAATTTAGGAGAAAAACAGTTTTTTATTTCATTTGACTTTATTTCTGTCATAAGATATAAATGAATAGATAATAATTAAGTATATAGCAATCCTGGAATTGTGACAAAAAACTCCAATTTAAAAAGTCTGAAATATTTTGGTGAAATAACATAACGGTTAAACAAAAAGAGAAACACATGCGTAAGAAGAATCCTTCTTCCAATTGAAGTTACTTCATTTCTATAATAGAAACGGAGTAACTTCATTATTATTATTATTATTCTCCTTACATCAAAGAATAAAATCAACAACCAATCAAGAGTTTGATCCTACTAATTCTTTCTTATTTTAAAAGAAAGATTCAATTCTTCATCACTTAATCTACTCATTGCATTGACCAGATTATTGAGTAATGAAAACCCCCATGATTCAAATCAAATAATTATCTGTTCAAAATAATTATTTCTCTTATAACTTTATCATTAGTGTTTAGTTCATTTGCAAGAATTAATCAATCAACTCAGCCTGAAAAAAAAATAATATCTTGTTCATCGATTTTTAGTTTCCATATCCTCAGTTTTTTAATCAGAAAAAATAATTTTCATTCATTCCACGGTACTAAAATTAATTTTAAATATTAAAATTATACTTTTTCAATTCAATCTTCTATTCAATAAAGTTAACAAAGCACACAAAGTGCAAAAACATATCAATAATTTACTGGATTAGATGAAAGGCACAGCTAAGAAAAAAGTCATTAATACTACTTGCTTAAAGAAAAATATTTGTCTGCAAATGTTTTTTTCTTATGTGAAAAAATAAATTGAAAAATGAAAACCATTTAATACATTTATACTCCTAAAATTAAAAATAGCGAAAAGCATTTTATTTTTGTCGATTTTACCCAAGATTAATAATATTCTCAACGAATTAATGAAAACATCTATTATTTTACCTTTATAATTTGAACTTCAATGTTTCCAATCTACATGAACATTTGAGTCCTATAGAATCAAAACTCACAATCTCCAAAAAGTTGATTCTGAGATAATTGAAAAAAACTGATTTCTTGATTATTTCAATTGATGGGCATGATGTTATGATTTATGCTGTTTCTTTTATACTTGAAAACATTGTTGAGATTGAAAAATAACATATACTGCAATTATTGTTGCCTTGGCAACCAATTTAAATGTGGAGATTGTTAGTTTTGACACTCAATTTTGGATATTGTGAGTTTTGATTCTAATATAACTGGATATTGTTAGTTTTGATTTTAAAATAGGAATATGAAAAAACTGATGTTTGATTTTGAATGAAGTATCGCTGTTTTTATAAAAAAAACAATTCACTAGTTCAACATTCTCAAAAATATTTCAATTCAGTAATTGATTGAAATGAAAATTCAATGTAAGAATGGAAAATGAAACTAACTTACTGGAAATGAATATCAATAAAATAAATTCAGATAATGAAAGTCAACCTGACAATGTTCTGCAGCAAAAGAAAATGTAGACAATATGTACAGCAAAAGTAACTTAATTGTGAAATTAAGTTTATAAAAGTTACATAAAAATAGAAAATATCAAAAAAATTATCAAAAAAACATACAATAATCTTCATTAAATGAGTTGGCCAGGTATGTCCTCAACAAGTTCGCACTCATTTTCAATGTAGTCATTGTTCAGCTGTGGCACTGTTGTTTGCTGTCCATTAATAAGATGGGAGAAAAATGACAATTTTTCAATATCATGCCACTTATCTCCAAAGTGCTTGTTCAATAGAGCAGCTACATCACGTTTTTTTTCTATTGAAATTTCATTACCTTCTGGTACCTGGAGGATCACCAAGTTAGCGGCTGTCTTCTTCTTCATGAACAGGGATCGGTATTCATTTAAATCATTCATGTAGAACAGTTCTCCTCTTGATTGGATAGTAGAACGTATTTTTTTTATATAAATTCGTTTGATCTTCGATATTTGGAAATGCCAACTTGGTGTGGCTTTCATTACATTCCTCATTGCTTCCTTAAAGTTGTACAAAACACAGTCCTGGCCCAATGTTTTTACAGTTGAATGTGCACTGACAATGTCTTTCAACTCTTCAAATGTTAAAATCGTTTCACAACTCCTTATTTTCTTTTCAATGTATGCAAATACTCTATCAGGTGGAATAAAACTATGACCTGTGATAGGGAATATAATTTCAATTTCATTAATATGGGATGGTGCATTATTTGCAAGCCAGTAATGACACATTGTCATGAGGATTGAGTTCTTGTTCTGACCTGAACAACCATCAGATACTAGACGAAGAGATTTGTATGAACTAAAATCTGTTGAATTAAGAACATCATACAAACAAGATGCAATGGTATTGGCCCCTTTGGAAAATTGATTCTCCATCCAGCAATATGATGTAACATTCTGTGTTGTCAAATCACTTTTACTGTTCCCTTTGACAACAGTGAAGTTATAAAAGTAAATCTGTCGACTGTAGTAGGTACTTTGATCCGGAATCTTGGGAATGGGCAAATTTTTTTGACAATCATATGATATAATGAGCAGGTCTTCACGGTCTTCTTTCAATTTATCATAGAATGCATTGGCTCTCTTAATATGCACTGTTTTTTCAAATTTAAGAGTGAATTTAGTTTCTTCATCTTTAGCCATTTTAATTTTCTCATCCAGTTGAAGGCACTGGGAACACACATCAGTACGGGGTGAACCAAATCCTATGTTGTAATTTGTATTGAACACCATTCTGAAAAAGCTTTCTTTAACAGGTATAATTTGAGGTTCATTACAGTACATTCCATACATTTTTGTAATGTTCAATTCACTTGATAGGTACTGACGATTTCGCTTCCCCCTACAGTAATGGGATTCATTGATCTGGAATCTATTTATGAAGTTCATAACACACTCTTTCTGTCCTTGATATTTTTCTGCACTTTTAAACCCCCCTCGTTTTTCTTCTACAAACCCTTCAGCATGAAAGGATTTTGCAATACGATTCAGTCTGAAACGCGATATATTCAGAATGTCTACAAAAGATTTCAGACAGACAGGTACAAGTTCTTTCTTCAAATTCCTCACAAAATATTTACACTGCACTAACCTATCATTGTTCACCCCAGTCTTTGGTCGTTTTCTTTTGACTGTATTAACCTCAATATGTTTAAGAAGGAAGTTATCTTGAAACTGTTTATCATATTTATTGTAGAACACTTTATGAAACTCTTTAATATCACCCATACTCAATGTTTTACACGAAAATGTTCCTTTTTCATGGGAGCACAAAGGGTAGATTGGCATACTGGAAGGTCTGTGCCGATCACGTTTTTCAGCATTCTTCTTCCATGAATTTGTATTACGTTTTCTTTTTCGCGTTTTTCCATCCACTACAGGTGTAACTGCTGTCTCCATAACTGCACAATATTGTAGTATGTACAACCAATACAATGTTTGTCAACTCAGTCTGAATGAAAATTGGAAACATAAACAGTCATAGGCAAACGTGAACGTATTAACAGTCACAGATGTTCTGGCAGTGCCTGTTGGATATCATTGATGTGAAATTTGAAAAAAAAATTAATTAAATTTTTCACTATAATTTGAAAAATATTTTTAAGAGAGTTCCAATTGAAATATGTTCAGCTTAAACCTAAACATTCAAGTTGAAATAATATATGCAACTGAGATTCAGAGCCGCCATGACAGTTGAATAAATACTACTCTCTCATTGGCTGCTACAGCAGATAGAATCAAAACTCACAATATCCATTGGAGATTGTTACTTTTGACTCTAAGGATAGTTTTCAAGCTTGTTTTTCAATGGTTTCTTGTGAGTTTTGATTCCAATCGACTAGATATTTGGATTCCCCTCAAAAAATACTATTAGAATGCTATATAACCTCAATTTTGCAAAAAATGGAGATAGTGAGTTTTGATTCTAGAGGACTCATTTAAACTAACATATTAAGATATTTAAATGTTTAAAAAATGAATGAACCTATTTAAAAAGGAAATGTTCTCGATTGAATTGTCTTGTATTCCGATTATCAATGATTATTGTTGAACAAATTAAATCCTAGAAAATTCAACTTCAAATTTTCAATTTTAATCTTATCCTAAAAGGATAGGGGAAACAAATAACGTATAAGGATTGTTACATATGTGCCATTTAATAAATATTTGTTAACCAAATCTGCTTTATTCTAGCATTTTAAAAATTTTTATTGGAAGATTTTGGTGACCTGAGACTTTTATTTTTACAGATTGGTATCGTTTCATTTGGTTCGGAGAAATGTGGAGTGGAGGGTATTCCCAGTGTATATGTGAGAGTTGATCAGTATTTAGATTGGATTAAGTTGAATTCACCAAATGAAGGATAATATTCATCAATATCTATGGAGATACCGTAACAGAAGTCTATAATTAATTTAATTCCAGAACCACCTTGAATACATACTATTTATAATCTAAATTCACATGCTCTTATCAGCGTTATTGTATATTACATAATTGAATCATATTGATAAAAAAATTAAATAATTGAAAAGAATAAATTCATCCACAATTACATTCATATAGCTTTATTTATAATCGTAAGTTAGAAATCTATAATAAGTTATTCGAATGTAATATACAATAAAGCATACGCATATATATACTTATTTCTGGATTTCTTGTTCCATGACGAACTGCGTTGTTAATATTAACTTTTCATGTGAATTTGACTGCAAGTCGTTAAATTCACATGAAAAGTTAATATACTTATTATTGATGTATGATGTAATTATGTGGACTTGATTCTTTCTCGAGATGTTAATTACACATATAATTTGATATATTTTTATCATAAGATATTTTTATTCGATAAATTCATCGACAAATATTGCCTTTCAACAAAATTGACTGATTCAATCTTTGATAAATTGATGAGATATTGCCAATTATACGTTTTATACGTCAATATATTTTGTCACAATAAATAAATATTTGGAATGTGTTATTTATTTTTTGCTAATGGAGCTCGATTGAGTCGAAGACTTGTTCATGACTTAGGGTGAATGATGTTATGTATGGTTATCATACAATAATTTTAGGTGGGCTCCAAACCACCGGGCGATGGTGGCAATATTACTAAAAATTCTACCAGTTGCTTTTGATGCTTTCATTAATTACATAATTACATTTCCATAGTTGTCAATAATTCCTTACTATGTTATTGTAATGTAAAAGCATAATCCATGTTATTAGTAAGCCTACTTGTCATGTTACATAACAAAATGTACATCCTTTATAAAAAAAATTCTAAGTTTAATCATGTGATTTACTGTATTAGGCCTAGATAAGAAAATAATTATCGTGAATATATTTGAGTATGTACGGTAAAAGAAATAAAATAAGGAAAAGTGGTTATTCGTTAGTTATTTCCTTCCTTAGTCCACTATTAGAGATAAGTATAATAGGAATGAAACATAATATTCTAATGCCCGGTTTCTGAGTCGTTCATTAAGTTTAATGGATCATTAACTCACAGCTGGAGCAATGTTAACTCATTGCTCCAGCTGTCAGATAATGATCCATTAAACTTAATGAACGACTCAGTAACCGGGCATAAGTCTAATTGACAATGTTTGTGATTATCCAATAAATGATTATGAGAAACTTGAAGAAATCCCCCAAGTAATAAATCCAATTAACTTATTGAGGCGAGGCAGAATTCGTTTATCCGTTGATTATACTGAAAAATTCAAGAAAGGTGATCACCTATAATGAGGGATGAATAACATTAATGTGGCCTTATTCTATGAAGTGTAAGAATATATCGGCAATTCTGAATACAATTGCTGGCTACTTTTTTTTGTAGATTACGTCTTGGAGACTCCAGTTAAGGAGTATAAGACAAGTAAGATCAACAATATTATACACTATAGATACCATAATTACTATATCAATTAGTTGAGGTGAGGCTTAATTTTGATGTGAAAGGAACGCTTGTACACTATAAAAAGCTTTATCATCTAAATATTTTTTCAATTGTTTTTCAAATATTTCTATATTTTCAAGACTTTAAAAACTGTGGTAGCTTGTTATTTGTAGTTTCCTTTTTTTTTAGATTACCGTACGTCTTGGAGACTCCAGTTAAGGAGTATAAGACAAGTCAGAGTCCTACCAATATAACTAGGTTTTTTGTTTGAATAAGCTTACTATTGTGACTTACCAAGTGATAATCTCCTCAGCTTCTTGTATTATAGTCATGCACGTCAAGATTTTGGTTAATATCATTCGTTTTTACATATAAAGTAGCTCCATACACATATAAGCAGGATATAAACATATAAGCAGAATCTAATCTATCTACTCTTTCTATACACTTAACCGCCTTCTTTTGGATCTTAAACACCCTATCAAGATTTTGTTATAATGAATTACCCCATACTAAGATAGCATACCTAATATGTGGCAGTAAGAGCCCATGGTAAGCTGTAAAAAGTAACTTTTTGTCATTCAATCTAGCGAGCTGTCACAGGACAAATAGGCCTACCCCAGATGAAATTTTACAACATATTTTCTCAATGTATGGAGCCCAGGTCAATCGTCTATCCAACAAAACTCCTAGAAATGAAATTTTTTCTTCCTGGTCTAATAATATTGATTATCGTTTACAAACACGTTTATAGCCCTATCTTCATTTAAATTATGTTTGTTTTTGAATTGAAGGTATTGGCATTTTTTACTATTTATAGTTAATTTCAACTGATTTAAAATTGGACAGACTGAATAACATTAATGGCAAAACTCAATACAATTGTTGGCTACTGGTAAACAAAAATAATATATTGACAATAATTTGAATAAGCTCATTGAACATTTATTAATATCGAAACAAATAAGCAGCATATTAACATCCAAATCCTATTTTTGTGGAGCTGGGAAGGTCATGCATTTTGGTTTCGCCTGGATCTGATTTAAAAAAATATATTTCATCCACTGAGAAAGTTTCTCATGAACTGATTGAGTTTGATATTTTCCCAATTCTGCTTGAAAAATAAGTGCAATGTGTCATCAGTAAAAGCATGCTCTGGATCTCAGAAAAGATATAAACTCAATTAGTTAATTATATTTTCTGTGTTTGGATCCTGCAACTGAATCAAGAGCACAGGACAGGTAATTTACATAGAGCAAGAAAAGAATAGGGCCTAAAACAGTTCCTTGAGTAAACCTCAGGTTGCGTCCCCAACTTCACTACACTTTCCACCACAACAACCTATCTTCTACTAGCCTACTGAGTCAAGATTCATAGAATTTTCAACTCCTTTCCACGGATTCCAATATTTTGCAATTATTGTATATTTTATCATGTGCTAAAATGCCTAAAACGCGTCTAAAGCCCTGGACAGGTTAAATATAAACCTTATAGTTTTCATCATAAAAATTAAAAAATCCTGAGAAGTGGAATCTTTTCAACTAGATTTTTTTTTATTTCACAAGGGTCTTTTTATTGGTTCGCCATTTTACAAGACAATGATTGGAATAAAGGTTGTAGAGAATTTCTTTCTGAATCCTGTCGAGGACGATGGAGTGGGATTAGCGAAGTGGCATGACGCGCTCACCATCATCCAACTCATTACCCACGCACAGGTCTCAGCGACTTATTTGGGCTTCATCCTCAAAAAAAAAAAAAAACTTAGGGAAGTTATCTTGACGCCTGGCTGTTATCTCTACATCGACAAATGAGCATCTATATTGATCCGACTAAACTGCATAATTACTGAATTCAATATAAAAACTTTATTGTGTCGCTTGAGAATTTTATTGATGGTGTGGGGGGTTGGCCTAGGCTATATACAACCCCATCAACAAAACCGCTGATGTTACTGACGTTATGTAATAAATTCGCTAATTTGGCAATATTTTATCCGTCAATCTTTATCCGCACCCCTTTTACCATTATTTTTTCTCCTTCTGGGTTATCTGCAAAATATCGATACATCGATATATGTTCATCGATCTATCGATATCTATAACCAGTATCTATAACAGGAACAGCTGTTATCGACCATTTTATTTACTACGCAGCTCGTATTCAGCTTTCAGCGTTTCAGCTTCTGCAAAACAAAAAACTACTTGCTCTAGGTGCAGTTTACGTGAAAGTAAAAATTAAAATCTGATAAGTGTTTGTGATTTGTATTTCGTGTGAATTGTTTAAACAGTATGGTGATTGTAGTAATGTATTAGCCATTGACACTTCTATTTGGTGATAACAAAAATACAGACACCCTCAACTTGCCGAAAAACATGGCAAGTTGTTGTCGATTTCAAGTAAATCTTTCTGACCCAGTGCCCCTTTTGAGAATTATTACTAACCGAGAATATTGGCCTTGAACTGAACGGCTTTGAATTACAATATGGTAAGATATTGATCCAAATAAGATGCATTATTACTGAATTTTAGAATGTAACCTTGAAAATAATCATGGCAATATTAACAAACTTTGCATTTGCAACAGCTCAATTTTCGATTGCATAAGAATAATAGTGATAGCCTTATTGATAATGGATAGAGTCAACTGTGCAGTAGGATAGAATCTTATCCATATTCCATATGCTCTAAAGGACTTTATAGGTAGATCCTAATCAGGCTATTAGACAACTTTCAATACAGTATTTATCATTCATAAAATTGAAATCTTATTCTCGTTTCTTGCCTAGTATAATAATTGTAATTGATTGGCCCCCCTACTGATCTAACCTAGCCTTTAACCTACGTCGCACACCGGTTAGATAGCCCAACTTGAATCCATTGAAAATTCCGTAAGCCTTATTGAATTATGAATTGCGATTTGCTTCTACACCACTTGAAGAATCAAGCTTTCCACTAATTGCTAGGTATTGTCCTTCTTAATCTCTTGAACGAGTTCAAAAATGCTTTGGATTTGCTTATTTTAAAAAGGCCAAACTAATCTGGTTCCCTGATTCTGTAACAGTAGCGTTTGAGACATCGGTAATTGTGCCGCAGATGTTAGCAAATAAAAAATCACTTGAAACTTCACCAGATTGTAGTATTATGTCTCCTGATCACAATTATCAAGTTTTCAAGTGTCGGTCTCAATTAAATAGCCTAATTAATTATTCAATATTGAAAACCAACCTTTCGAACAGAGCCCCAAAATGACTAACTTCAGCAATTAACTTTAATTGCGTGTTTAGAATGCATGAATCTTTGTAACACAATAATTTGCATTTTAATTTATTAATTATTTACTCATGCAATTTATCTACTTAATAATAAAGGCATTTTCAATTTGTTCCAAAATCTCATCACTTGATGCATCGCACATAATTATACATAACCTGTAGCCAGCTAGCCACAGCCTTCAAGCTCCTACTTCACCAACTGGATGGTGAGGCTGAGTAGAGGTCAGGTTAAGCAGCTGATTGCTCTGATAACTGGACATGGCCACTTCAGGAAACATCTCCACACAATCGGACTCAGAAATGAAAATCAGATGTGTAGGCTTTGCAATCAGTCTGAAGAGACTGCCAAGCATATCATACTGGATTGCGAGAGACTCGGGGCAAGGAGAATGGCTCTGTTTGGCTTTAAGCAACCAGGTGATGAATGGGACGTTAGCATAGGGAAAAAACTCCTGGATCTTGTAAAGGGCACAGGTATTGGTTTGCCTAACTAACGTACTAGGGACACACAATAAGCTTCGGTTGACGTGTGAGGATCTTTGAATCTTCTGGATCTTTGAATCCGTCCCTTCATAACATAATATAACATAGCCACAGCCTGGGTTTTAGCACAGATTACAGAACAACAGATTTAGTTGTCTGTGGTTTTAGGCTTTTGGATGTGCGAACATTTCGCGCATGAGCAGAAGCGTAGTCTGCGTGAATGGAACGAAGTGGAATGGAAACTAAAATGGACCTGCTTAACCAAACCTTTCCTAACCTGGCTAGATGTGACTGAACTACCTTTGAAATACCTTTAAATATTTACCTTTAAACCTTTTAAATATTTACAGAGGTGGTTCAGTCACATCTAGCCAGGTTAGGAAAGGTTTGGTTATGCAGTTCCATTCCAGTTTCCATTGATGTTCTGATGTAGATGGCACTGATATAATCCATTGGCACTAATCCTTGATGGCACTCCATTGCTCTAACTATCTGTTTGTCTATGATGTTATGCTTAAGGTACTATAAAGGCTTTTCAGAGCCGTAGCCTATTTATGTTCAAAAGGTGAGTTTTTAATATTGAATAATTAATTATTTAATTGAGACCGACACTTAAAAACTTGATAATTGTGATCAGGAGACATAATACTACGATTTGGTGAAGGCTTCAAGTGATTTTTTATTTGCTAACATCTGCGGCACAATTACCGAGACATCCAATAACTCATATTTTGATTAGAACTCTTTGTGTTAAAATTGTCTAGCTAGTCGAGATCTTTCTATTGTTTTGATTTTTGATTAATTTCAGTCAAATGTACCATCAGCTTCTGGATGCGAATCGGGAAGTAATGGAAATGGTGGAGGTGGCAGTGCAATGGCCGGAGAAAGTCTGGATGGAGAAGACCAGGAGGATTCTTCTTCTTCCTCTTCTTTTGACATCAACTCTGAGGTAGGATTTGACAGAACATAATTCAATAACTTTCATTCATGAAATATTTATGTATTTTTACAGGTTATATTACTGAAATAATGCTGACAACACTTAAAAGTTACACACGAAACTCCATCTCCACAATTAACTCAACAGTAGACACTTATTAGTTATTATAAATTATACATAAAACATACAAACAGTTCAATAACTTTCAATTAACAATGGATATTCCAATAACAACATTAATTTTTGTCTAAAACTAATAAATCGCTATCAGGTAGGCCGATCTGTTACAATTCTTCTATGTACAAAAGACTGTTCAAAAACTCAATAATAAACTAAGCACTTTCAGTACCATCGTTTGATGTCTCCTTTGTTTGCACAGCACAATCGAGAACAACAAAGTAGAACGAAATAGAGTTCTCTAGATTCACATTCAAAGCATGAGCGCGAGCAAGATCAAGGAGACAAAGAGAGAACCAATGAACTTCGCTTTGTTTATTTTACAAACCGACCCTTGCCCGAATAGAACAATGCTATGCTTGTGCAGTTATCCAAACAAGTATTCATTACTATTTTCTGATCGTCGTATAAATCATTCAGTTTGAGTAAGTTGCACAGACTAATAGACAATTTATCAGTAATCATTTAGTTGTTATTGATTCAATAGTGGCCCTAAGGTTTGTTTCACATACACCTGGCAGTCGGATTATCAGTGTCGTTTACATGGCATTATAATTGCATTGCACCATAAGATTTCATAAATTGGTAAGTGTAAAGCGCACCATAAGATACAATGTTGCTATGGCCAAGTACAAACAACACCAGTTACTCAACTGCCGGGTAGACTAGTGTGAAACAGGCCTTGTTGTCCATAATTTGTAATATGGTGTTCGGCTAAATGATCGGTAGGGCGAGTGAAATTGCAGTATTGCTAGCCATACAGTTCAACTGTTTGAAAAGAGAAGTGCACAAATAAGCTGTGTTTTTCGACGCTGTAATTAGCAGCTGCAATATTGATACAGAACTAATCTGTAACTTTGGCTTGTGCCTTTCAGCGTATCATCTATATAAGGATCATAGTGGCGTATCATGTATCAGCTGCTCTATGAGTTTTCCGCATCTTAACCATTTTACAAAAATGCTAAAATTCAACATTAATTTTTAAAAAGGTAAATAGAAATGAGAAATTGGGCAACGGCATTGAGTTTAGAGTAAAAATCTCATGCTTTCCAACGGGTTGTTCAAATTGAACATGTGATATATGGATTTCAAACGCCAATGCTAATACAATTGCAAACATGAATTAGGAGCTGCAATATTGATATGGAACAAAAATGTTGCTTTGGCTTGTGACTTGAACCTTTTTTGCATCATAGTGACGTATCATGTATCAGCTGTTCTATGAGCTTCCTCCAACTATACATATTTTGAAACAATAATAGTGCTTAACCTCCTGAGACCTGAAGCTGAATATGGTTTAAATTAATTAGAGACCGGAGTGATTAATACTAGTACATCGGCAAACACCAGCTTGAGGCCCAACATTCTTTGTCACCAGACTAGAAGTAAGACCGAAGTGCCTAGTATTAGTCACTCAACTTCAAAATTCATTAACACACGTAATGTTTGGAGGAGCGAGCGCTAGGTAGTACCACTTGATCATAGAAATATTTTTAAAAAATGTTCAGGTCTCAAGGGTAATTTTTGCAAGTGACTAGTATTAGGCACTTCGGTCTTAATTCCTAAATATCCAAAAAAATCCAGGTCTCAAGTAGTATAAGCCATAGTGGCTAGTATTTGGCTCTTGGTTCTCAGGACGATAAAAGTGAAATTTGAATATTCTGAAAAGAATCAAATAAAAATCAAAATTCTGAAAAGTATCAAATGAGAATCAAAATTCGTGGTACACTTAAACGAGTTTATAGTGAGCTTTGTGCCAAATTTAGTGTTCCAATTCGTTGCAGTTTTTGTGAAATCGGTAAAACATACACATACACACTCTTATTGTATAGATTTCGCAACTACAATATTTTTAATACATTTTGGTTCATACTCTGACTTTTATGTTGAACGTTGGTTACCAGTACAAATCCCCGTCTTTCTATTATGGTGTAATAACTCGAAGATCCTAAGTAAGAAAGAATTTAGCACCTATATAGATTACGCCCTATACTTTAAAAAACATCTAAATTATATTGTTAACAACTCGAATAAGATGATAAGAAATGTTAGGCATTTCACAGATATTAAAGTACGAATTGTTTCCTCCAAAGAACGTTTATATAATGGGCTAAATCTGATTCTTGATCCTTTCAGTGATCCATTGCGCAAATTCTGTGTGAAATGTGTACAAGCTCATCAAGTTTAACTATTTCTATTGTTTTGCAGACTATTATCTCCTATATTTTTCTTATATATTTTGCATTTTCATTTATTTACTCTCTGTTATTCTGTGATGTTTCCATGAAATACTTGATGAACAATCTAATATAAAAACTGATACTGTATTTCACTTTTATATATTGTTTTACTCAATTATATTGGAGATGCTTCTTTTCAGAAGTGAAATGCATTCCTCAAACATCTCCAATATAAGTGAGTAAAACAATATATAAAAGTGAAATACAGTGTCAGTTTTAATATTAGATTACTCTGTTATTCCTTTATTTTCTTTATAGCCGTATTCTCTAACTTTTAAGTACTTCTTCATTACGCATATGGTGTTTTCTTTGTTTTTTCTTCATATTTCTTAAATTGTGCAGACCAGTCTTTGAGGTCAATGAGTATTGTTTTGGCGTTGAGCTGTAAGCCTCTATTGGTTGTGAATTTTTATGTTTTCAATAAATAAATAATATTATCATGTGGTTATTTTCCTCTTTTCATTGGATTGAACTATTGTATAACTATCAACTATATATTGTAAGCTGAATTAACAATATTTTAACTTCTGTATCAATACTATTTAATTTTTGTATATTTCAGATTTTTTTTATGTTTTCTGATGATATGCTTCTTTGTTATGAAATATGAATAGATAAATAAAATATATAAAATCTTACAGAAGAAAGAATCGGATGAATTGGCCAATTTCAGAGCCCAATGGCAGCGTGAGTTGGAAAGTGTGTCATCACGAAAAACAACAAAAGAGAACGAGTCGAGTTTTGAAGATGCTACTGTTGAAGAAAAGGTGAGATTAATTAATTATTTTCCTCGTAAAATCATACATTCAATCATATTCGAATTGAATAATTATCTACTCTTCAGTTTTACTTATAAAATCTCAATTGACAGGTTGCAGGAATCTACACTAAAAATCCGTTAACGCTGAACTAGTAGTTCTGTGAACAGTAGACATCACGCCCAAAAATAAGAGTGCTTTCACAGAGGAACATACTTCATGTACTCAATGATAATCATCATCGAAAAATTGAACACATTCATCAAACCTAACCCTTGATTCAGTTCGCGTAGTCTAATTCATAACTGTTTTCCACAAAAAGAAACTGTATCACATCGCCAAGGTTGTGCTTCTATTTTCCAGACAGCCGATTTCTCAAATCAGATTCCACATATTTGATGACCGAATTCATATAACATAGACCATTTTATGAATTTAATTTGTATAATTATCATTTACTTAGTAAATCACTTGTCATACTACCAGATTATAAATATTGATAATGCATTAATAGAATTATACTGATAAAATTTGTATAATATTATCATTTAATTGATAATTACTTGTTATTTCACTCAATTGGATTATTATAAATGGTTTGTTTCTCACAAACAAATATGTTATTCTTATGAATGATAACTTAATTCATGTGAAGGCTCAACGAGATGAATAAGAGGGCCTGAGGGCTATCTTTAAATCTTATTCCAATTAATTATTGCATATGATGGGGAAGCTCATTTTAAAAATCATATGTTTTTCTATAGAAGAAGGAGAGAGAGCCTTTCCTTCCAAATATCCTTTAAATGCAAGCAAATTTTGAAAATCCTGACACCTACGTCACCGGGCATTCCTTAAAGGAAGATCTATGCAACATTTCATAGAGTTTGGTCCACGCGTTTCGCCGTTCATGCGTTACAAACAGACAGACAGAACGGTTGACTTGAAACAGAGACCTCTCTTCGTTCAGTCAAACATGTGATGTTAATTTTCAAGCCTCTTGTACATTCACGTGCGAGAATGTGATGCAAAAAGGTAAGAATGGTTGAATTGATTGATTTCTAAACAAATCTAGAGGAAGATGTAATAAATTATTTAAAGGTTCAGAAATTAAGGCAGTCAATTCAATAAATGAAAGAAATATTTAAAAAATAACCTTGAAAATTTATATTTCTGCGTGACATTTTTGGACTTCTTTGGATGCTACTGCAGCATTGCAACATCTATAGCCCAACACACACGAACGGCAATCCAGCGGCAATTCAACTACAAAATTGCCGTCGGTTGCTGACAGATCGGCCATTCCTGGCATCATATATCAGCTGTGGTGACTTGGATTTGTGAGAATTGGAGTTGTTCTCCTTGCACAACCTAAATTTATAGAATGAAAGAGAGATTCAGATAGCTTTATTCGAGTAAAAGTACAATTCATATGACTTCTGACTATTACCTTACAATGAATGACATCACCTAAATTCATGGAAGATAGATAAAAATAGATACAAGACGATACGTTACTATTACACTGTTTTGTAAGTTAGATTACTGACATCAATAAGAATATTTGCATAATAAATGAATTGTAATATCAAGGTGATGCATTTACACAAAAGGGCGGAGTTAGGGCAAAATAGCCCTATCTTACACTCACCCAGACTGAGTGAGAAAGTGAGAATGAATAGGTGAGTGTGTTTGTGTGAGAGAAATGGAGTGAGTGAGGTTTGTTATGTATTTATTGTAAATATGACTGATAAATATGAAGATAATCAATATTTACTTATGTTTTGTATATTTTGGCCTGCCTATTATTCCATTAAGTCAAAGAGAGACTTTTAATAACTAATAATTGTAAAAACATATTTTATGTTACACAGATATGGAAAGCTGAAAAGCCGTGTTTATTTTTTGTAACCGAGCATGTGTCCATGTGGCTACTTAGTAAACTACTTAGCTTGAAATTCGCGGTGATATAGCCACGAATGGCGTCAGATCCCATGCAGTAGGACCTTGCTGGCTTCCATTTCCGGTTACTTTTCTTTATCATAATTGGTGTACATTATGCTCCTTCCACTTTCTTATACCTCCATCTCCATAGTAATATCGAATCAATATTATTTTCCTTTGAGTGAAGCAACCCAATATATTCGGTGAAATAAATTAGTTTCCTGACGCACTCTATGTACTCAGTAATAATAATTTTTATATATTTTACAGGCGAAATATCTGTTCGTGAAGGGCGCTGAATATGAACAAGCCGGGAAATTGTATGAAGCCATTCATTTCTATAAGAAAGCTGTCCAAATGGTTCCAGACATAGAGTTCAGGCTGTATGAGGAAACATCGAAACAAGCCAGACAGGCACATGAAGTTGAAGGTGAATTTAAGATAATACTAATAGATAGTAATAGAATTTAAGATAATATATATATATAGAGGCATGATTAGGACCCTTCAATAATAACTGAATAATAGTTTGTGGAAAAGGCAATATTGCGGTGTTTGGACCTGGAGAATGCAAACTTTTAAAAACTTCAATTTTATCAATTATTATTATTGTTATTATTATGACATTTTAAGCGAGGACTCGGGGGATTTATTTGACCAGTTAACAAAGTGGGGAACAGCTAATTAACAAAACAATAGTTTGTGGAAAAGGCAATATTGCGGTGTTTGGACCTGGAGAATGCAACCTTTTAAAAACTTCAATTTTATCAATTATTATTATTATTATGACATTTTAAGCGAGGACTCGGGGGGGGTGGGATTTATTTGACCAGTTAACAAACTGGGGAACAGCTAATTAACAAAACAATAGTTTGTGGAAAAGGCAATATTGCGGTGTTTGGACCTGGAGAATGCAACCTTTTAAAAACTTCAATTTTATCAATTATTATTATTATTATTATGACATTTTAAGCGAGGACTCGGGGGATTTATTTGACCAATTAACAAACTGGGGAACAGCTAATTAACAAAACAAGACAATTTATCACACTAGATAAACACAATAAAATCGATACTTAACAATATGTCTTAATAAATGGCACATGTTCACAATTATTACTATCTTACTTCTACTTTAAGTTTATAAACATTAGTTGATGGCAGTGTTGAAATTTCCAACCAAAATTCAAATAATCTGCATAAACCAAACTAGTATCACATGGATTAGGATGATCTAGTATAGATCACATGATACATTGAAGATTACAATTCATGCAAATGTTCCATTATCAATTTATAATTATAGAATATAAATTGAAGTTATAAAACGTGTAGAACTCACATCACAAAGTCTGGAAGATGATGTTGGTTCCCATTTGTCGCACTACAAGTTTGTAGCCAAATTTCTATTCTACAGTTATCAGTGGGAAAACGAAACGTTCGAAAGCCCTTGACTTCCACAAGAAAATCATAAGTTGAAAATTAATTATCTGATCTGCAGGTATCTATAAACAACCCCCTTTTTATTATGAATAAATGCAAGAAAACCTTCACTCAACTACAAATCCCTTGTCAGTCAAGTTAATCTTATAGTTACAATATACTCACAGTATTCCTTTGATCAAGCACACACTTAATTGGAACAATTTACTCTAAAGATGTGTAGCCTTACTATCAATGTAAACACAGAAGTTACACTCAATGAACAACTTGATCACTGAACACATATCACTCACAATCTCGTCTACCCTGACTCACACATTGACAGCTACATTGAACGATCTTTCAAAATACACTGACTTTCAGGTCAACTGAGCTGGTCCCTTATAAGGTTGTGGGTTACACACAATAGAGATTTACAAAATTCTGGAAGAATGCAGTACATTAAGTAGCTGACAGGGATTACCCAATAAAGAACAATACGTTGCCAGAAGCCTCTGGAAAGATTGAAAAGAATCAGAGAATTCTAGAAAAAGATGATTGACAGGTAGAGGCTATCTATAAGGCGTTCTTGAGATTATGTACTATCATATTTTGGCTTCATTTTTTAGTATCGGCTCGTCAAAATAGTTTTCTTTGTAGTGGCGAAGGTGATATTGTGGTAGGTATCCATAATGAATAATAAGACGAAAATTGTCACAACCACATTTATTAAAAATATTGAGAAACTAGTTTCGGTTGTTATACCTTTATCAATCTCAAACAAACCTCAGTTATAGAGTTTTTAGTGATAATGGTATAACAACCTAAACTAGTTTCTCAATATTTTTAATAAAAATGTGGTTGTGGCAATTTCGTCTTATTATTCATCGTCAAAATAGGATGAAATCATCATATTCAATTGTTGCACCATTGCAATGTAATTCACTGTATATTCGACCTATTGAAACTGTTTCCAATTATTTTATTATATATATCGACTTCTGACCTTAGAGAACACCCGTAAGATCTGTGAACAATTGTAAGTTTTTATATGTATTCAATTAAATTGATAACTCACATTTCACTGGAGGATGAGACTATTTTAATTTTTTGTTTTCAGTTACAAATGAGCATCCCTTGAGAGAAGACAATGAATATATAGATGGAGATGATTCAGAAGAAGACTGTGACAACAGAATTAGTCTGCTAGCTCGTTTGCAACGAATCATCAACAAGACTCACTGTGTTTGTCATCCGAAAGATGAGCAAAAGGTACGAACGTGTTTCAATCATGAATGTATAAGAAAGTGGAGGGAGCATATAGTTGGAAAAGTGTAGCCGACGGCATATTTAGCGGCTATCCGGCGGCTATGCTTCACTATAAAAATAATATCGTGTGACATGGCTGGCTCAGGTCTGGTGTCAGAGTTATCAGGTCGCACCTGAATAAGTTCAGGGCCTCTGACGTGACTTAACGACTGTTTTTTAGGCAGCCGGGACCGACAGCTTAACGTGTCCTCCGAAACACGGGAGTGACCCGAGGTAAAAACTTTCGGTCAGAACTGGGATCGAACCCGGGACCTTTGGGCTAGCAAACCAGCACTTAACCCACTCGGCTACGGCCACTATAGATATACTCCAATGTTTTTGTAGTTGTTATATATATCTACCAGAAAAAGCCAGGCTTTGCTCTGAAGTTGAGGAAGTAATGTATGCTCGTAATTATCATGTCATCACCTCGAACACTTTTTCTTGATTGCGCATTGTCAATTAAAAATTTAGGTCAGCCAAATTTATCAAATTTAAATTCCTTGTTTACTAATCACGATAGCTGTTCATGATTTTGTCTCTTGTAATTTCTTACATTATTATTGTTTGTCATCTCCATGCAATAAATTCATATATTTCTCAATTTTTTTATATTGATTATTAATTATTATTGTCGTTCATTAGAAAAATGAATTAATAGAAACCTGGAGTTTTTAGTAGACTGCATTTAGTGAGCCAAATTTACTATTAGTCCAAATTATCAGGTTTTTCACTGTAATACATGAATAATTAGGAAAAAATCCCTTTTTAAGCCCAAAGTATTGTAAAATGAGTTAAATTTCAAATGAAATTTATTAGATTGTCCAATTTTATCAATTAAAGTGCATTCTAATTTCAATTCAATTAACTTTATTTTGCTAAGTGATGTTATGTTATTTAATGAATTTTTTTTAAATTAATAGAGAAAAATAATTTTCATAAAATCAAGATATGAACTGGTATGATTTCTCTCATTTCCAAGGGGAGCCTATTGAAAATGTTTGGTCCCAGATATGCTATTGACCTCTGAGCAAATGAGTTATTCATCCTAGGAATGAGTAAATCCAAGTTTCTTCTAAGTGTGTTATGAGAATGCTCAATGTTGAAAAAAATTGTGGGTTTCTCTTGATGAAAGTAAGAACTCTGCGAATATATATATTTGCATTAAAACTCAGCTTTCTGAAAAAAGATAATCACATGGAAAAGTGAAGTGATAGTGATTAGGGAAGTGATAGCCGAGTGCCGTAGCAGGTGTCTGTTTAATCAGAGATAAGCTACGAAACTCCTGGACGCTCTTTGTATGGGTGACCGACTGTATTGGCCAGCAGAAAAGACTGTTCTCTGCTGTAAAATCACTTCCCGGTGGTTTGGAACCCACCTAAAACTGTAGGTCCAACTCATCAATCACCATCATCCAATTCATTACCCACGCACAGGTCTCAGACCTATGTGGGCTTCATCCTCCGAAAAAAGTGGATGCTTGAAACATATTATCCTTAATCTTACTTTGAACTTTGAAGAGTGGTTCTATGTGACAGAAATTATTGTCAATATGCCATATCTTATTATCGACTCAACCAATGAGTAGTATAAATTTTATTTTCTAACCTTTAATAACTACATTATAGTTGTAGATAAATTCCTTTCAAACAATTCGTAGTTGTGCTAGTGTTTTTTCATGTTTCAATTTCAATTACAGAGCACGCATATCTCTGAATTGCCGATGGAAATAATTTTGTACATCTTACGATGGGTGGTGTCGTCAGAGCTAGATCTGCGCTCATTGGAAATGTGCTCGCGCGTCTGCAGGGGCTTCTATGTGTGCAGTCGAGATCCGGAAATCTGGAGGCTGGCCTGTCTCAGGTCAGTCCATTTCGAAATTAAAATTGAAATATTTTTCAATCTCTATAAAAAATACAAAAACAGAAAAATATAATAAGTTGGAGAAGCCTCACATGGCACATGCCTGTGAGAGAGGAGCGAGTTTTAGTAGAACTATAGTAAACTAACCAGTATTAATTAGCGTATTCAACAATGCTTATTAAAAACACACTTTAAGAGAGTAATGCCCGGTTTCTGAGTCGTTCATTACATTGCTGGAGCAATGGGTTAACATTGCTCCAGCTTGAGTTAATGATCCATTAAACTTAATGGACTCAGAAACCGGGCATAAGAAAAATTAATAGCTTACTCGAAGTACGATATTTGTTCCTTTCAAAAAGTATGGTAAGTAAGGTATATGCAATGTATCAGATTGGGGAGAAAAAGTATAAAACAAAATAAGAAAAACGTAAGGAGCAAGCAAGAATGATAGAAGCACTTGTATGGTTTTAATTTTGATAATTATGTCAACCCAAGGAACGATTTTCGTCCAGTTCTGAGAGTAGTATGGTGTTGAGATTCGGTTTCCTAGAACGCGGATTTCGATTAAATGTACAGCGTACAGGGTCGTATACACTATAATATATAAACTTGATTTGCTTTCGAAGCATGTTTTATAATGATATAATATGATGATGTATTTCATCAATTACATATAACCTGCTAGTATACTCATATATATTCTTGAATACTTAATCTGCTTTCAATAATAATAATAATATCGTGTGATCTGGCTGGTTCAGGTCTGGTGTCAGAGTTGAGGTCGCACCTGAATAATTTCTGGGCCTCAGGCAGCCGGGACCGAAAGCTCAACGTGTCACCTGAAATCATATGCTTTCAATAATAAGTTGGAAGTTAACTTATAATTTCCAACATCACGCCATCTTGATTCTTGATCTATCTCGCGAGACATCAGAGAACTTGACACTATGAAACTGGATACACGCTGGAGATAGAGTTTTTTTTATCTCGAGCGTGTATCCACAGTTGTTATGTTGAAGGTTATCATCCTGATGTCTCACCAACTCGCTGAACAGATCAAGATGGCGTCGTGTGGGAAATTATAGGCTAACTTCCAACTTATTATTGAATGCAGATTATGTATGGAAAAATACATGAATATGATTGCAGATTATATAAATTAATTGGATGTGTTATTGTACTATATTATTAAAACTGTATCTTGAAAGCAAATCGAGCGTATATATTGTAGTTTATGCGGCCCTACCCGCTGTCCATGTAGTCCAGTTTTGCGTTAAACAAAAGGGAGGCTTAAGAGCCTTATGAAATATAGTGACACTTTTTTCTCGTTTCACCCACTTTGTAGTGGTACGTTAAATCAACTATTATCTTGACGAGGCCTTTATGAATTCGCCTCTTTCCGCCTTCCCCAATTCATTCTTTCAGAAGTGTTTTTTCTGATCTTCAGACATCCCTATCCCTATTTTTGTTTTTCAAATAGTATTCCTACGGTTTAATTGTTTCATCTTTTATCTTCAGCTCATTTGAATCGTCCTGAACTTATTTAAACCAATTACTTTTTGTTTTTCTATTGCAAAAGAAATCGAATATTTGTTTTGTATATCTGTTGTTGTACATCCTGAAGATTTGGGAGTGAAAACTTATTCTTTTTTTATTGTTTAAAAGTTTTTAAATTTTTGTGTACAAGTTTTTATTAGATACTAGCTGGCCCGACGCGCGTTGCTTCGTTCTCATAAAAATTCTCCTTGATTTTATTATTCGCTACCTCCCGCTGAGGTTACATTTCAAATTAGGAAAGAAGTTAGTCCTAGGGCTCTTCCAGCTGATCATAGAGGCTTCGTTTTTTTCTTAATCACCACCTCCGAATAAAGAAACATTTCAAATTTAAACCTCCTACGACTATAAGGGTAGAAGCTAGGTTTTTTATTTTATTATTCGCCACCTCCCGCTGAGGTTGCATTTCAAATTTCTAGTTGCATTGGTTAACAGATGTCATCAACCTGGCATAATTACATTTCATCATACCCAGTCATATGCTTTCTACATACTGCAAGGCTCCTGTAGGTAGCCTACATGCAAAGTGCATAGTCTTTTGCTGTTCAAAAACAGCGTAAATAACGCTGCTAAGGGGCCTGCAATATGATTAAAAACTGTTGACTTCTATCAGCTGTTTGGCCGGCAAGTTCAGTAGGTTAGGTCTATAAAATGGATTAATTAATAATAATTTTATTAGCTCCCCTATTAAAATTTATGGTCAGAACCCATCCCCAATATTCACACAACATATTCCCAAAGTTTCATGCCGATCTGTCAAGTAGGTTTAAAGTCTATAGGGAACATACATACAGACATTCATTTATATATATATATACTAGCGGTACCCGGCGTGCGTTGCTACGCCAGTGGCAGCAATGAGAGGGGGCATAGTGGGCTGTGATAATGAGGAATGCGTGGGGCAGGTAGACGGGCTATGCCCAAATAAAAACACACCTAATTTTTGTACATATTTTGTAACAATATATTTTCAGGAATTTTATTAATTGTACATGTTTTTAAAAAAATATAAATTGTAAATGGATATTGATATTGAGATTGATATTTACAAATAAGTTCAAGTTAAGCTTGAAGTTTTAAAAATGTAAAATCAATATTTTAGTTCATCTTAAAAAGATCTACCGAATAGTAAAAAAAAATATTAAAAAAAGTATGACTCCCCCCCCCCACCTCACCACCCAGAAACAATGTGGCACTTTGAACTCCGAATTTTACAGGAACTATCTCAAGACTATACTGCATTGCACCTCAAATCTACATCAAAATCATTTTTCCAAATTGTAATATTCATAATTTCACTTCTTTGACCCCCCCCCCCCCCCCCGGTCACATCACTCAGGGGGTGAGGGGCACTTTGATTTCTCAAACTTCAGAAACTATCTGGGACTATTGTACCAGAAAAATATCAAAGGGAACAAAAGCAGTTAGATCACAAAAATATCAAAGGGTAAGTAAGCAGCCCCTCCTCCACTCGCGGAAAAAAATGGGGGGCTTTGAACTGCCAAACTTCACAGAAACTATCTTGGGACTATTCTACATTGTGCCAGAAAATTTCATCGAAATCGCTTCAGCGGTTAGGACACAAAATATCAAAGTATAAGTATGCCCCCCTCCCCCCCCCCCCCCCTAAGAAAAAAATGGGGGGCTTTGAACTGCCAAACTTTACAGAAACTATCTTGGGACTATTCTACATTGTGCCAGAAAATTTCATCGAAATCGCTTCAGCGGTTAGGACACAAAATATCAAAGTATAAGTATGCCCCCCTCCCCCCCGGAGAAAAAATGGGGGGCTTTGAACTGCCAAACTTTACAGAAACTATCTTGGGACTAAGTTATTGTACATTGTGCCAGAAAATTTCATCGAAATCGCTTCAGCGGTTAGGACACAAAATATCAAAGTATAAGTATGCCCCCCCTAACCCCCGGAGAAAAAAAATGGGGGGCTTTGAACTCCCAAACTTCACAGGAACCATCTCAGAACTATTCTACATCGTCACTGAAAATTTCATTGAAATCGGTTCAGCGGATTCTGAGTTCAATTAGGACACATAAATATTAAGAGGTACAGTAGCCTACGTTTTGCCCCTCAGAAAAAAATGGGGGGCATCATGAACTCCCAAACTTCACAGGAACCATCTCAGGACTATTCTACATCGTCCCTGAAAATTTAATTCAAATCGGTTCAGCGGTTTCGGAGTTTACTGGGAACAGACATACAAACATACATACACACATTCATTTATATATATATATATATATATATATAGATTAGCTTTATTTCATTATTCTGAAACTTGAAACCTATTATTTGTCTTTCTTTTTTCCAAATTCTTTAATAGTCCTTTATTATTACTGTTGAAGCGCTTGTCTGTTATAAGATGGCTCTAGTTGGCTTTGTGTCCTGCAGTGTTGGGTTCGAATCTCATTCAGCCATGGATGCTGCTCATCATTCACCCTTTTTACCTCATTACCCACGCTCAATTTTCCAGTCTCCTCGATGATAATTATTTATTTCGGAATTTATTATCTTTCAATCATTCATATATTACCTTATATAATTTTTCTATGATACATTTTTTATTTTTATTCTATCTCCCTTATATGGATCCAAAAGTACAATAATTTATAGCTAATTTGTAATTCAACACTACGTTGCTCTGTTAAATTTTTATTTTTACTGAACAATGTATTCATCAAATATTATAAAATCTATTTATTAAGCAATCAGTCCACCTGGAAAATTAAATAGGCGACTATAGCCTATAAATCTGTTCAATCAGAGTGATAAGCTGCGTTCTCTTAGGTCCTGTTCGTAACGGTGACCGATTAAATTGGCCAGCAAAAAAGACAGTAAAATTTCAGTAAAAGTGAGTGTAAATCACATATTTAATTGAAATACAGTGTTAGTTTTGATATTAGATAGAATTTCTTATCAATCACTTCCCGGTGGTTCAGAACGCACCTAAAATTGTAGGTCCAACTCATCAATCACCATCATCCAACTCATTACCCACGCACAGGTCTCAGACCTATGTGGGCTTCATCCTCCAAAAAGAAAAAAAAAATTGGACCAATATCAATAGATATTGGCTTCTCAGAACTCACCCCTACACACAGACGTATAGTCTTGTTTTCCAGTAACTATGTGCAAGTGTAATATTTCTTTTTTTTTGTACATTAGAGACTCCACTTAAGGAGTATAAGACAAGTCAGATTAACATTAGTCATATACACTAGATACCATAATTAATTACTATATCAATTAGTTGAGGTGAGGCTTAATTTTAATGTGAAAGGAACTCTTGTACACTATAAAAAGCTTTATCAACTAAATATTTTCCAATTGTTTTTTAAATATTTCCATATTTTCAAGACTCTTTAAAAACTGCGGTAGCTTATTGTAGAATTTCCTACCAAACTTTAATGTAACGTGTATCTTTTGTGGAATAAAGAATATCTGATTTGATTTGGTAATCATCCACAATAAAAAATGAATTATTATTCCGTGTCAGTGTTTCAGCAGCATGTAACGCTTCTGGCATTATCAAATTAAAATTAAATTTTTGAAAACGTTATTGTTATTAAAATTTTGTTGCAACATGATATTATTCAGTTAGAGGACATGCTATTTTAAATTCTGTTCACTAAATGCAGAGGCCTAATTGATTACCATCAGTAATCTCTCACTTATAATGTGTTTTTCGTTTCTAGAATTTGGGGTCTTCACAGTGGGGACTTCTCTACTTTTGGGTCGTGGAGAGAAATGTACATAGGGCGGCCGCGCTTGCATTTTAATGGCTGTTACATAAGCAAAACAACTTACATACGGCAAGGCGAAAACAGCTTCCAAGATCAGTTCTACAGACCTTGCCATATTGTGGAATACTACCGATACCTTAGGTGAGTAACAATCGACTGCAGCAGCCTGCACAGGCGATTACTGTGGCAAGCTTCGGCCACAGCCTTGTGGCGCGCGAAGGCAACTGCAGTGGTTCTGTATAATAAGGCTCTAAGTTAAATTGAATGTAATACATTGAAGATGAATATTGTTGAAAACGCAAATGTAGAGGGGAATGCCAACATTATGTCAACAGTATCAACATTATGTAAACAGTGCTTACATAACTGTTACATTGATAACGGGCACTTGTTGTTTATCATCTTTCTCCTCTGGTTGTCTCTCTTGCTCTCATATGTCAAAAGTGTGTGAGGGAAGTTATAGCCGCGAGCCGTAGCAGGTATCTGTTCAATCAGAGAGATAAGCTGCGTTCTCTTAGGTCCTGTTCGTAACGGTGACCGATTAAATTGGCCAGCAAAAAAGACACTGTTCTCTGCTGTAAAATCACTTCCCGGTGGTTCGGAACCCACCTAAAACTAGGTCCAACTCATCAATCACCATCATCCAACCCATTAACCACGCACAGGTCTCAGCCCTATGTGGGCTTCATCCTCCAAAAAAAAAAAAAAAAATACGTTTCTAGGATGTTCGCGCATCATGAGAGTCGAGACAACATTATTTGTTGTGATAGAACCCTCTGGAAATGAGATTTTTTTGAACAAACAAAACTTACAAAAGCAGCTGTGCATGTTAGCAGTAAGTCAGTTGCTATTCAGAATCCAAAACATTTGTTCGTATCGATTAACAGTTTACACATAACAGTGTTATTGCTATATATTGCGATTGCATGTATCAAGTGCCATTACAGACATTGTGCTTCGAAATTGCTTAGTTTATTTTTGAGTGTTTTAACTTTTTATTAGACATTTATTATCAAATTATTGATTGGCCTATTGGTAGTTAGTAATTAGTTGTTCACAGTGATAATATTGTTAAAGTAATATTCATTATTAGTTGAACGTTATTGAGCTGTTTGTTTATTTATTGGTTTTCTTGTGTGATAACAGATTAGTGTGTGTTTTGAATTAATTGTGTAGATAAAGTCCAAGTGTTACTTTCAAGTGTTGCCAGTATCATTTTAGTGATAGAACCCAAAATATTACTGTTTTATTTTTGTCGGATTGTAGATTTTTCCCCGATGGAAAAGTGATGATGTTGACCACCCCTGATGATCCCTATTCGGGCGTGAGCACCCTGAGAAGTCGCTTCCCCCGCCACCAGGCCACTCTGGTTGGCCACTATCGGCTCACCGACGAAAGGGTTGCCATCGCTCTTCAAAGGCCCGAATCCAACAATAACAACAACAATACTAAAAGATCTCGCAAGCCCAACAATGTTCAGAATCAGACGTTCCATGTGGTGAGTTGCTGTTGCTTTTCAAAAATAACCTACTATTTTTCATTTACGAATTTTCTATTCGTTCAAAAAAAAACATTCAATTTATTATTTCATTATTATTATTTTCTTTATTTTTATTATTATTATTTTCATTATTATTATTATGATTCGTTTATTATTAATCTACTATTTTCATTTTATTTCTCACACAAGAACACACAAAATACAAATAATGAAGTTTGACAGATAGAACATATGCAATAACAAACAAGAAATTATTTAAATACTGACTATGGTGGGGTGTGCTGCAGGGAGGAAAGGGGGGGGAGAATACCCAACCAACTATGGTTTCCCATGTACTAGGCGGGTAGTAGAAAGAGAAAAGAGGGAAAGGAAAAGGAGAAGATATAGAGAAAAGACCTGAAGATGAGTACAGGGTGGAAAAGAGGTGAAGAGAGAGTGAGTGAGAGAGAAGACAGAAAAGAATAAGCGAGTCCACAATCTCATGTCGGCACACTTAAAATCAAAAGGGCATGGCAAACATCAGTCAGAGGAGAAACTTGGATCTCAGACATCAAGATCGAAGAAATAATTTCTAGAAATCCAGTTTTTTTATCTATTGGTTAGTTTTCCTAGTAATTTTAGTATTCATGAGAAATAATTACAGAATTAAGTTTAGGATTTTAGTACTTATATAAATCAAGTGCCTCCTAATATATAAGGCTACTCTGTATTTCAGTTTTTGTTGATTGTGATTGAAAATAATGTAACATTCGAAACTATAGTCTCTTGTGTGTTGATAATTAAAGCGGTTTGGACAACATACATAATGCTACCAATACCAAATCAAATCAATTTACTCTCATTCTTACATTACATTCACACTGAACTTTTCTTTATTTACAAATACTTACAAATAATGAATACAATAGTTATAAATATTAGTGTAAACACTTACGGTAGGCCTATCTTGCATGAGATGAAAACTAGTATAAGCTTAATGATTGTGTGCTAGCAGTGAGTTGACAAATGTATTTTATATTTTTATTTATGCTGTGTAAAAGAACGAGAATATATTTATGGCTGAATTATAAGAGGATGGTTTTGTAAGAAAGTCTGAAAAGGAAGAAATTTGCTTTTTGAGACCATAGAATGAGAAAAACTGCAAGAAAATTATTTACCACATAAAAAACAGCTGTTAATAATAATAATAATATAAACAGCTGTTTATATATCCATTATCGGGGCAATGAAATTAGTACAGGCCTATCAGCTGTAGAGATTCTATAAAAAGCCTGATCGCATTTATTCACCTACAGCTGATGATAACTCAAAATATATTTTCGAAATCTTTTGCGAATTCCATATGGTGGAAACTATTTTCTATATAATATAGTAATATATAGATATATTAATGAAGGGCTGAGAATCTATCATTTTGTTTCGCCCCAAGAAGGATGAAGGAGTGGGTCAATTTCATTGGAAAACGAACTTGATATGTATTAAGGTTCCAAGAATATGTGTTTAAAATTTGAAGTTGATTGGTTAAAGCGTTCGAAAGCTATCGTCGAATATTCAAACATACAGAAGAAGCCGTGAACCTCCAGCCATGAGTCACAAGTGAAAACTAAGAACTCGCTACGCTCGTTCAATAATATTATTAATTTTAAAGAATATTTTATTTCCCACCCATGTATCTGTCTCTTTCTTTAATGTTACTGTTATTTTGTCTGTAAACATTTTTTGAGGTAATTTATTGATAATTTAAGTACAAATATTAAAGTCTATTTAACTTCAGTCGAGTTTTGATATTGCACTTGTGGGTAGTGGCTGGTTATTTCAATATAGCCTGCATATAGTAAATTATTCTTTTTAATGTTTATCAGAATGTAGTCATTGTTTTTTCTATACTTCTGGGTATTGGATGGTTATTTAAAATATACAGTAAAATCTTCTCCAATGCTTCTTAGAAGTATATAGTTATTACTTTTTGTATGCATCTGGGTATTGGATGGTTATTTTAATACATACATAAAATCACTGTTTCTTTGAAGGATATAGTTAAAGTTTTTTGGTATACTTTTCTGTAGCTTGCCGATTACGGTGGGCTCGTTCCTCAAGCTGGAGCTTGCTCTTTTGTGGAAGTAGTTCCTAATTTTGTATTTTTTAAATATTTTTTTTCCAGTGTAACTTATTTTTCATATTTTATTGAGCTGTGTATTGTGATAAGGAATTAATGAAAAAAAAAAAAAATTTCAATTTCAGGAACTGCAGATTACCTCATACAGATCTCAGGTGCACAATCAATTGATTTGGACCGGATATTCGGTGCTCACACGCAATTGGGCTGGCCAAGAGACGAAAACCTCTTTTGAACTGGTGCCCAATCGGTTCCCTCCGTTCTGGTTTTCGAGGGTCAAAAGCTACAATGCAAAGTCAGAAAGTCCTCTCATGTAAGTAGAAGTCGAGTCTCCCAATTGGTGTAATGTACCTCTAGCATTTCGTCCGGTCTTGCCCGGGAATCCAGTTTGGAGTTTTTCTTTTCTGGTAGATAGTTTATGGTAGTGGCCACAAAATTACGAGTTTGGGAAGGGTAAGTGAAATATCAAACAGTTCATGTTTGAAAAGAGAAGTTCACAAAAAACTTTTTTGTTGCACTGATAATGTGAATTTTTAGTAATTTTATAAGTAAACTAGTTTTTAGCTCTACCCACCTGCATAGATTTGTGATCAGTTATTTAGATGGATGCATTTCAGAAAAAGCACACAATAAGTAAGCTCGCATAAGGCTGGGTAATTAGCAGGTGAAATATTGATACAAAGCTTATTTGTTGCGTTGTCTTAAGAGACATTGGCTTATCATCTATATTATCACCATAGTGACGATCATGTTATCAGCTGTTCTATGAGCTTCCTGCATCCAAGCACATTTTGAAATAGTAGTAGTGTCACAAGTGGAATTTGAACAGTAATTTTGACATGTCTGAAAGGAAAAGCAAAAATAGGGCTTCGAGATGCACTGAATCGAGTTAAGAGTGCTAATAGCCCAGGCAATGAATGCAAAAAAATGGCCATTGTCGTAACAAATTAGGGGAAAGCTGATTCTTCTCCCATAATATCAGTCATATAATGTTCTGCAATAAATGTTCTGTTCACTTTGCCGGTAAACCTGATAGTTTCTTTTATAAAAATTGAAATATCTTCAAAAGAGAATTCTATCAACTAGATTTTTCATTATTTAGGGGGACATTTTTGTATGTCATTTTACAGAAAATAGCGTTAAATAGAAGTTATAGAACTTATTTTTATGAATCCAAAGATGTGTATAACAGCATCATACTGACGATTAGAGATGACGATTTGATAGGATGAGTGGTGTAGTGGGGGGGGGGGGGGGGTGCCCCTTTGCTAACATTGTTGGGCCCTTCTCTCAGGAACGGTTTGTCGCACTCCATACCTTTATTTTCTCAGCTCTTTGGGGCCTTTTTACAGATAATTTGGAATTCTACTTGAAAGGGCAGTATAGGCTCCCCCCTATATCAGGCATGGGCACACTTTTGAAGGAGGGGGCTAGATGAAATGAGAAATTATGTGGGCGGGTCAAAAAATTGATTATTACTCATTTTTTACATTTCAATCATCAATTAAAAATTCAAGTCTCAATGAGTATTATCCTAAATAATTGAAGATGTAGTAGAAAGACTCTTGTTTAACTCACGAAGGGATGCAGTAATCCAACTGAGATTAGCTTTAGAAGCAATCTGATTTTTAACCCATCTTATCAAAGCAGAAGGAGTCAGGGATACTTCTCCACAATGGTCTTGGTAAATTAGCGTTTAAAAGCAGTAATTTAAGCAACTCTAGACATCATTTCACTCATTTTGACGCTTATTAGAGTATGAAGTTCTTAGTATGAAGTTATTTAGTGCTCATATCATTTGAATGTAAGGGAAGTGATAGCCGCGAGCCGTAGCAGGTATCTGTTCGATCAGATAGATAAGCTGCGTTCTCGTAGGTTCTGTCTGTAACGGTGACCGATTAGATTGGCCAGCAAAAAAGATTCTGTTCTCTGCTGAAAATCACTTCCCGGTGGTTCGGAACCCACCTAAAACTGTAGGTCCAATTCATCAATCACCATGGCCCTGAACTTATTCAGGTGCGACCTGATAACTCTGACACCAGACCTGAGCCAGCCAGGTCACACGATATTATTATTATTATCAATCACCATCATCCAACTCATTACCCACGCACAGGTCTCAGACCTATGTGGGCTTCATCCTCAAAAAAAAAAAAAAAAAGTCTCACTAACAATCATGCTATAAATTTTATAGATGGCCTTCTCCATTTAATTTCACTTTTATATTCAGTTTGAAAACAAGTAAAGTTTTTTTTTAATGTTTCGGTAGTTATACTTATGTCTGGTATTTTTCACTATTTACTCTAAAAGCTCAACTTCTTTTTTGTTCTGGATAAAAGTGATGTCACAATTTCATTGAGACTAAACATTCCAGTTGGACCTTTTTCAATGTGTGAACCTTTTGGCATTGATAATAATCAATAATAAAACTACTGTAATATTCATATAACTTGGCAGCGTGTAGCAAATGGGACATGCTACATCTGAACCCAGCATACTGCTGCCAAGTTATATGAAAACTACAGTAGGCCTACAGTAGTTTCTTTATTTTGTAACTGATGACCAATTTCAAGCATCTATTCGTTTCAACATTTAAAAAATTTATCCAATGACAACAGAGGCAGGAAACCTCTTGAAACAATGAACAAGAATTAGGCCTATATCGTCATAATACAGTAATTGCAATTTGAGTATTTCTTCCTTCCCTGTCGATTTTACGTTGTAAGCGGTAGCTCGACTCTTTAGTAAGTTAACTCATATCTAAGCACTGAGAGCAAACTAAGATTCGATAATATTGTACTGCGAAATCGAAAAGATAAATGAATAAATAACCGTTAAAAAATAAAAAATATATTTTTTACATTATATTTCATATAATTATTTCTTATAACTTGAATTGCATGTGTGATTTTAGTCTTCACTCGAAATCATGTTCCGGGCTAGCTCACGAGCCGTAGTTTGCCCATTACCGCCCTAAAGTGCCCTTGGGAAATTACGATTTTCATTATAAATATTTTATAACTCGTAAACTACTGAAGAACGAATTGCAAAATTCGTCTCAAATTGTAGGTAACACCTTTTTCTGTCATATCCGTAGTAAGAGAACCACTGAAAACACATTTTAAATCAAACTAAACAATTATATGTGTAGGTTTTCCCGATAGTACAGTCATACAATGTGTTGGACAAAAAATGTATAGGACACAGATATTTTACATAATACAATTCCCTGAAAAATACCAGTGGCATCTTTGTATCATGCATGAATTTTGAGTTATTGTAATTCAAAATGTTGAACGATTATGAAAAAATTGAAATTTCAACTTTATGAATGATTATAACTTTCTATTCATGCTACAAGCCTGCCGTTGGTAAACAGTTTTGGGTAATTGTATTATCCACAAGAAAGGGATCCTATTTATTTCATGTTCGACACATGGTGTGGCTGTAATATCGGAAAACCTGGAAAATTACCAAAATTTTTGCTACATATAAAATTGTTTAGCTTGATTTAAAACGTGTTTTCAGCAGTTCTCTTACTGAGGGTATGGAAGAAAAAAATGATACCTAGAGTTTGAGACAAATTTTGCGATTTATTCTTCAGTAGTTCACAAGTTATAACTATTTATAATGAATGATAAATCATCATTTTACAAAATAATGTAATATAAGGGAAGCCTATACTGCCCTTTCAAGTAGAATTCCAAATTATCGGTCAAATGTGACATTTTACATATGAATTGAAATAGCCTCGAAGAGCTGAGAACATAAAGGTGGAGTGCGACAGATGTTAGCGAAGGGGTACCCCCCTCCTCTACACCACTCATCCTATCAAATCGTCATCTCTAATCGTCAGTATGATGCTGTTATACACATCTTTGGATTCATAAAAATAAGTTCTATAACTTCTATTTAACGCTATTTTCTGTAAAATGACATACAAAAATGTCCCCCTAAACAATGAAAAATCTAGTTGATAGAATTCTCTTTTGAAGATATTTCAATTTTTATAAAAGAAACTATCAGGTTTACCGGCAAAGTGAACAGAACATTTATTGCAGAACATTATATGACTGATATTACGGAAGAAGAATCAACTCTGTTCGATAGTTAGTTACAGAAATATCGAATTTCCAATAATTAGAAACATTTTCAACTTTGAGGGGGCTTGGGGGAAAAGTTGAGGGGGGATTTTTGGGGACTTTTCGGAAAATGTACTTTCAAACGTGTACTATTGATTGGCATTATATAGTCTTGCTTGTCTGACAATAATTATTTATTGGATTGGGCTGGATAGCCAAGCGCCATGCAATACACAGTGCTGTAGGGTTTAGCGACGCGGTGTCCGCTACTATTTCATCACTCACTATGACGCCATAACTTGAACTATAGTAATCAATAGACACATCATTTTAAAGATTATCAAATCATCTATAAGTTTTGTAAGGAACGGCACAACCAATAACGCGATATTAAAAAAGATATGATCAGTTGAAGTCGATTTTTGTGGTTCGTGGTGACATTTTTTTCTATAAACTATATTTTTACTGAAAAACTAGGCTATCTACATAGAAAATGTATATGACATATTTTTTAGAGAATAGTTTTAAGTATTAAATGAGATGAGAATCACAACGATACCTTAATTAGTTTCCGAGTTATAAGCCTTTAACTGAAGTACTGCTCTTGCAATGTTGATAGGGGGTTGGTGGGGGAAGCAAGCGGGGTGGGGGTCGGGACTTTGGTTTTTTTGAGTAAGTACTATGTATACTAACATCCTGCAAAAATTCAGCTTTCCCCTAATTTGTTACGACACAAAACATTCATTGCCTGGGCTATAAATTTATGTGCTAAATTTAGTGTTCCAAATCGTTGCCGTTCTTGTGAAATCCGTAAGAAAAAGAACACAAACGCACCACTACTCTCTCTTATATAATTATGTAGATTGAATTTTGAAGTGTCAATATGATAGTAAATTCGACATTCCTTTCGATACGTTCGCTGCGGTGACGTAATCTGTCTATAAATAAACCTACACCCTAGGAACTGAACTCAATTTTCATCTGGTTTTCAATAGATAAAGTTTAGTTACGATCCTATGATCAACATGGTTGATTATAAGTGCTCATCAGCTTGTGCATCAGGCTTATTTTTGTCCTAATATGGCGTAGTGTGACAGTGGAGAGTGGCTGATTGATTGACTGTTATAATCTCACTTTGCCAGGTCTTGAAAAACCTATGACAAACATCAAATATCAATTACATTTTGTATAAATTATAATACAATAAAAATTAAAAATTATAGAAGAGGAGAAAAAACCAAAAAAATTTTGAGAATAGATGAATAAATAAAAAAAAGCAATTAGAGTAGTAGTATGAGTATCAACTTACGTTAGCTTATTAAAGACGTACACGATTATTGCGCTCATCTCATCAATTAGTTATCATGCTCAGTTGGAGTTCTACTGTAATAAACTGTATTTTGTTAAAACGATTAATTTTTCTATTTTTAGTTTCATAAAAATAATGTTTCTCTACATTTTTCAGGTGAACAATCCAGCAGTTGCGGTTTTTATTTTTTATACTCAATAATTTGAAGGCCTATTGAAGTAAGTGAATCTATTGGGTTTGTGTTTTGATAATTCTAATATGTTCAATTATTTATGTGACTATATATTGATGATGTATATTATGTTGATACATCTAGTTCCTAGTGAGTTTATTTTTTAAAATTCTGTTCTAATAATTTCAAGTTCCTTTGTATAATGAGTTGGTTCAATGACTAATATAGAAATGAACATTTTGATAAACATGAAAATGGGTTTCTAAATGCAGTAATCATTAGTTGTTTTTTTTAGAGTATTACCAGTATAATATGCGTTGCTATTATAATATAAAATGACGACTCGTAGTTTTCATTTTCACTTCATTCCATTGAGGTATCTCCATCGTCTATCTTTACTTAGCTAATCTTTGTTAGCCCTGTCCAAACGGAGATACTTATAGAGTGCTCTAGTTTGCAGTCTAGATAGCTCTACGATAGCGTTCTATTGATATAAGTAGATCTCCGTTTGGACGGCTTTTGAATCTTGACTTGGGAAGTGATAGCCGTGAGCTGTAGCAGGCATCTGTTCAATCAGATAGAGATAAGCTGTTTTCTCGTAGGCACTCTTTGTAAGGGTTGACCGATTAGATTGGCCAGCAAAAAAGACACTGTTCTCTGCTGTAAAAGCACTTCCCGGTGGTTGGGAACCCACCTAAAACTGTAGGTCCAGGTCATCAATCACAATCATCCAACTCATTACCCACGCACAGGTCTCAGACCTATGTGGGCTTCATCCTCAAAAAAAAACATTAGCTTTTGTTGCTTTTTCAAGGACGTTTGCCTGTAAACAACTATTAGTTTTGCAGTCATTTACAAATCATTGCTACCACTATTTTATAAATAATTTCTCCCTTATTTGATAAGCTATTCCTATTAATGACAACTCAGGTATCTTGAGTATATTACACTTACATTTTCTTCATAGAAAATAAGAGGGTGATAATCTCAATCTCTAAAATTCTACCTTATTATTTTTATCTGTATATAATGGAATTATTATTTCCAGTACGATAAGCTTATCGTTACCTCTTAGTAACTCTGAAAAGAGACGTTATCATTAAGTTATTCATATCATTATATCTCTGAAAAAAATAGTTCTATGAATTTTTCCAAACTAAGTATTGCACGGTACCACAGATGAAGAAATCTAACCTAACCTAACCTGACGGTACTTACGAGTTATTATGATTGTTATGTTGTGAGAAATTTTATTGTGTTGATACTATGTGTATCATGTGATTGAAATGATTCAACTTCTATATTTTCGGCTATAAAATCACAAACAAAATGTATAACTATATCCACTTTCTTTGGACTATTAGACTGTTTTCGTGGTCCGTTTTCGAAGTGAACTTTTAGACTAATAATAACAACGAATGACATGACTGGCTCAGGTCTGGTGCGAGAGTTATTAGGTCGCACCTGAATAAGTAAAGGGCATCTGGCGTGACTTAACGGTTGTTTTTAGGCAGCCGGGACCGACAGCTTAACGTTTCCTCCGAAAAACTTGAGTGGCCCGAGGTAAAATCTTTCGATCAGAACTGGGATTGAAACAGGGACCTTTGAATTTTTCATTAATATTCTTGCTTTGGAAAGAATCGGTAACTGTACTTCAAAGTGAAATATCTAGTTAAACTTGGAAATAACCTTGAATTTCGATTTTTCTTTTGAAAATCTGTAATGAAAGTAGTTTTTGGCAATAGCATCCATTGCTTGATTGTGTTTTTGTAATATTTAAATATATAAATAGTACAATCTAGTTTTTATTTTGGTAGAAATAATTCGGATGTTTTTGTTTCTCAGCTCTTGTATGAATTTCCAAATATTTTTCAATAAAAATAAATATTTTTCAATAAAAATAAATATTTTTATTTCTAGTCTAAAAGCAGAGTACCGGATGGTACATAATTAGTTCAATTTAATCGGATACATTTATTATTTGCTTAAATTTCTTTAAAAAAAAATTAAAAAATTATTTAGCAAAATGAATTATTATTCTATTAAATCGCGTTCCTTAAACGGTGATTTGCAATTATTATCGTCTGTATAAAAGTACTGAAAGAAAACATCGTCCATGTTTTTTAACAATTCTTCAAAATGAACAGGAAATCTTGTGGTCCACAACAATTTTATTCTTATCACTTACGACTACAAATGTAAAACAACAGCAGATTTCTTGGTAAAATATTCTTGTTATTGTACCAATAATAAGCGTATGGCTTTTATTGTTGGGGATTCCCTTACGGGTAGTTTCACCTCGCGGTTTGAGTCATGTTATGAAGAACATTGTGAATCTACTATTTTAGCTGGGCTCCGAACCACCGGGTAAGTGATAATAAAGCTTATAACATCGTCATTGAAGCACGGTCACCCATCCAAGTGAAGTCTTGAGCGCTCGTGACACAACATCAAGATCTCATAAACACCACATTTATCATAATTGTACAAATAACTCGATTGTTATGAATGTTGATATATTATTTTGGATTATTTAATTAGGTGTGATTCAGGTTCATAATGTGTGATTCAGATTATTATTAATAATACGTTATGTCACCTGTGTCGACCTTCTCATCCCTAACCTGATATATTTTATCTGAGACGATCACAAGATGCCGAGAAATAATCTCACAAGAAATAGTCAATAGAAAAACAGCTCTACAAGAAATAAACTTGTAAACTGAATTCTATTTTAGAGTTATTCCCGTTCAAAATCCAATCAATTCACTCTATAACAGTACAAAGAATCTTTAGAAATGAGCTATGCTTTGTTGAATGAATGTACAAATCCTATTTGTTTTATGTTATATGATTTTGAAAGAGCATCAATTTAATGGTTATAATTTATGGTTGAACCAAATTTGTCATCGTGTGCAAAATTTGAGCACTGTCACCATAATCAATCGATGCTCTATCTCATGTACTATAGTTCTGTCATTAATGGTAAGATCCAATGATATTGAATATATGTGTTAACTATAATGTATGTTGAAGTGAAAATTACATGCTATCACACAGAATCACTTGTTTGTTATTTGTAATTAGCATTTCACATGGTCTTGCCCGGGAATCCAGTTTGGAGTTTTTCTTTTCTGGTAGATAACTGATGGTTGTGTTCACAAAATTACGAAAGTGGGAAGGGTGAGTAAAATACCATACAGTTCATATGTTTGAAAAGAGGAGATCACAAAAAAACGGTTTTGCACTGATTATGTGAATGATCAGTGTTTTTTATAAGTAAACCACCGTTTTAGCAACTTTGCAGCTCTACCCACCTACGTAGAATTGTGTTTAGTTCTTTAGAATAATGTATTACAGGAAAAGCTCAATACACACAATAAGTAAGCTCGCATGACGCTGGGTAGTTAGCAGCTGTAATATTGATACAGAGCTAATCTGTTGCTTTGGCTTTAGACATATCTACGTATCATCTATATTATCATCAAAGTGGCGTATCGAGTTATCAGCTGTTCTGTGAGTTTCCTGTACCTAAATAAATTTTGAAACTAATACTGCCCATAAGTGAAATTTGAACATTAGTTTTGAAAAGTCTGAATGGAAAATCAAAATCAAGCTTCTAGGTGCTGAATCGAGTTTATAGAATGATTTTTTATTTAGTTTAGAGGAAGCTATGTGTCAAATATAATGTTCCAAATCGTTGTCGTTTTTGTGAAATCCGTGAGACAAAAAACTCACACGACAGATTACAGTAACGATATAGTTATAGTTCTATTGTCTGTGCTCACACACACACCTACTCTTTCTTATTATATTATAGATTTCTTCTTTAGATTTGAATACTAGTAGTTCTGTGAACAGTAGACCTCACGCCCAAGAATGTGGGTGCTTGCTCAGCTTGTTATATTGCGCTAGCAATACCAATGATAATCGTCATCGCAAAATTTAACACACGCTGTGATATGGAAGTATTCACGTGGCTCCAATCTGTCATACCTCATTCTACAGCAAGTGTTTTGTTTTGGCAATGGCCCAGGATACTGAATTAAGAATTTTAAAATGTTACACAAACTCTCCCTTCCCATCACTGGGGCCAGTCAGACAGCTGCGAGCGAAGAGAGCATGCTGACTCAATTGTTTGAATTTTTCCCTTGTGGTCGCTCATTTTCCAATGTGGACAAGGGGTGGAGCCCACTGGCTAGAGTATTAAAACGCGAACATTGCATGGCAACCGACAATTTTTCTAACAATTTTTTGCGTATTTGGTAGTTTGCCTCCATAGCTATAGTAGTTGAAGATTTGTAACAATTTTTAGGGGATTTCCAGCTCTTTTAACATCAATCCCATTCAATTCACCACATGAATGAAAGCCCCAGAGATTCAGAATAACTAATTAATAAAAATACCTGCAATAATCCACTATCCACTACATGGCGGCTCCGGTAGCTCAGTTGGTTGGAGCGCTTCTCTGTGATAAGATAAGGCTCTGTCTGGCTTCGTTTCCTACAGCCTTAGGTTCAAATCTCATTCAGCCATGGATGTTTCTCATCATTCACACATTCATCTCATTACCCACGCACAAGTCTCCAGACTCATGTAGGCATCATCCGCAATAAATTTTTTTTTTTAAATCTTTACCTCTTCGCTAGTGACTGCTATTTTTTAGTGAATGTTCAATGCTGCTAGGTCTCTGCCTTTACCATCCTTGGTATTCTTGAGATACGTCTTATAGAAGTGTTGTAAAGATATTATGAACATTCCATTTGGACAAGCGTGAAATCATGAAATTTGCCAACACTATTCGCTGAGTCAGCTAATTTTCTTGGAAAATATCAATATTTTATGAAGATCTCAGGTTCTTGGGGGCTGCTTAAGCCCCCAAAACCCCTCCCTGGGTGTGCCACTGTCTGCTGAAAAAGCTATTCAATCAGAATCTATGGTTTTCAATTAAGGCTGTGTGCATGGTTTTTGGTCATAATTTTTTTCTAAGTTTCTTGTATTGGATATTATTAGGACTTTGAAATGTTATCTATTGCTGTGGGAAAAAAAAATCTCTAATTTTTCTGTGAAATATGGGGGTTCAAAGTTGAAATTTTTCGGTTTTTGGGGGCAATTGATCTCTTCTACGAGTTATATTAAACTCTTGATAAATGTTCTATTCCTAAAAAACAGCTAGAGGAATAAAATGACATAATTTTTATTTCAATCTAACAAATAGTTTTTCAACATAAATTTTTAAAAATCTGTAAAAAATCAGTTTATTTAAATTTTATTTTGATAAACAATTATTTACTGAAATAAAGAATATTTCATTTTATTCCTCCAAGTGTATTCTAGTAATAGACAATTTATCAAGAGTTTAATATAACTCGTAGAAGAGATCAATTGCCCCCCAAAATCGAAAATTTTCAATTTTAAACCCCCATATTTCACAAAATAATTGAAAATTTGCCTTACAGCAATAGATAACATTTCAAAGTCCTAATAATAGGTGGTTCGGAACCCACCTAAAACTGTAGGTCCAACTCATCAATCACCATCATCCAATTCATTACCCACGCACAGGTCTCAGTCCTATGTGGGATTCATCCTCCGAAAAAATATCCAATACAAGAATCTTCAAAAAAATGTTTTGATAAAAACCCTGCGCACAGCGGGTGGTATCCTTTAGGACGACCTAACAGTTTGATCGCCCTACTGCTAACGCAGCATTCCCAAACCTAACCTGGCTAGATGTGACTGAACCACCTTTGTCTACTAGGTCGGTCAAAACGTCAGTCGTACAAATGGTGTCCTCCCGCGTACAGCCATAATGGTTGAAATGGTTGCGCACTGCGACCGGTACAAAGATGTGTTGGGCTTCAAACCAACCGAAGTCCGGTTTTGAAGCTACATACAGCTTCCCTCATCACATTCACTGCACAAAGAATACTGAGCAGCTCAAGTCTGCTACGCTTTTGGTTGCCAGTCCACTACGACAGCACAGCGTTTGTTAGTCGGCCTCTTTTGTGATTGGATGTTGAAGAAATGAAAAAAATATTAGAGTCAAGAATGAGACAAAATTTGTGGTAAATGTGATAGTTTAATTTATCAAAATAATAATTTATTTTCCATATTGAAATATACATGCATTTATGAGTTTTATTTGCACATATTTCCAGGCTTGATAAAAAAAATGATTCGGTACATACGGTAGCGACGCTATAGCTGCAAGTAAATTTTTATATTTTTAAAGTACAAGAATTGATTTTTCTTTTTTTATTAAAAATGTTAAAGCGGTCGAGAATAAGTGTATGATAATAAAGTTGTTTGTTTGAGTTTTATAGCAATACATTGAATTATTAAAAAATTTCAAGAAGAGCTTTGGTTGTTTGTGTTAGTGTGATCTGAGGTAAATATTATTAAAATTAAATTCTTTAAAAAAATACAGCATATTGTAGATTTTACTCTTGGTTCGAATTATAGTCGAGCGATCGATTTTTATCTCAAAGAATATTGTAGAAACTATATCAATTCTTAATTACTTCAATTTATTCAACTTTCAGCATTTTTTTAGAAGAAAATAAATTTTATTATTCCTTATTCTCTATTATGTACAAAGATTTATTCAATCTTCAATCAGCTCTTAAAATAAGTACGGTACGGTACTAGCAATGATACTTTGATGAGTGTAATTATTATAGCTTACTAATCATGGTTATTTACACAGTGTATTTATAACTAAGTAAAGCTTTGTACTTATAAAGAGGTTATTGGAACGTAATTTTTCAACGAATATGGTACATTCTATATCAGCAAAATTCACTCAATATGAGTGACAACAGTGCTAAGATCAAATTGGAAAGAACTTTGAAGAATTTGACTAGATGAAAATTTATCTACAATAAGATAGTTTCTCTAAAAATGAGATGAAAAAGGTATAATACATTAACTATTACTTTAAGGCCTACATTGTGATAAGCTTGAGTTGAAGTAGCATTATGCTCTAGCACTGTAGTCTAGCTTCTTACGATCTACTGGATTTTTTCCTTTAAAATAAATCAATAACTCTAGCGTCCGGTTGCACGAAAGCCAATTAAAAAAGGAGTTTAATGTCATTTAACTAACCGTCGTAAGTTTAACGGGTTTATTTCTGTTGCAGAAAGACCCATTAGCCTAGTTAATTTTCATTAACCGAACGGGCACCGAATGATCAACAGCTGATTCTGAAGTTGAGAAAAAATGAATTAGAATCATTTCATTTTGAATTATTTGAATCATCATTCAACTATCTCAATATTATTATATTCTTAATAGATTTTATTCTTTTTTGAAAGTGTTTTAGCACCTACGACCTAATTTGTATATCCATGTTCTGGTACAATAAACATAATCTATAAAATGTAAGTTAACAGTCATTATAGTGAGATTTAATCATCGGTGATCGGGCGGTTAAATATATTTTACGCCGGTTAACCTAATCGGCGTTATCGCTTGTAAATGTCCTTTGTGCAACTAAATTCTCTTCAATAAGTTTAATTTCCGTAGAATGACGTCATTCTACAGTGATTAAATTTAATTGGCTTTAGTGCAACCGGCCGTATAAGTTTTAAAGAAAATTATTGGGCTATTAGCTACTTAAAAAGATTCTATCAGCATTTTGAATTATTGTTTCATGGTTCAACCAAACAATGATATTTTTTGTAAATATTATTTTGAAATTCTGTCTATAATTCGCAAATAATGGAGAGTTCAATCAGACATTATCTGCATTAACAGAACAAAAAGTTGAAATCATGACATTTCTAGTGCCTTCTCAGTTGTTTAACTCTTTCCACAATATAGCTTTCTCTCTTAAAAACGTTCATTATGCTATAATCTATAAAAGCCTCACACCCACAAGCCTACCGTACACATTCAGACATTCTTTTCTATACAATATTCAAATCAGTAGGCTATGCCCGCCGCTAAGAAGATATACCTACTTACTGCTAGGCTTCGAGGGAAAATAGGATACAGTATCTGGGGAGGGAAAATCGAACATTAATGATTTTATTCTTGAAAATTGTTGGAATAAAATTTATGTAGTAAAACCAGGGGTGTAGTGGAGCGTGAACGGTTTTCAGGAACAAATATATTCAAAACATAACATTTTTATCATTCAGTGATAATTTTTGTCTCTAAATACAATATTCTAAATTAATTTACAATTTATTCGAAAAACACCTGCCATTTTAATTATGACTCAATAGTTGGTATCCGGTAATACCCCATAATCAACTGCTCAAAGCTTATCCCATACAGTTCTGCAGAGTAAGAGCGTGGATTGAGTCACATGCATAGGCGTATTCTGACGGGGGGTTTGGGATTATATCCTCTCCCCCCCCCCCTCTTAATGGCGATGACCAAGCACTGGGATAAGATGCACTTAGGCAAACAATATGGGTCTATCTTGAGTCCATATAATGTGCTTTAAAATGGATGGAGTCATGTTAAGAATCACTTGAAATTATTGTTTTATAGGAATTATTACTATTTTTTTTAATTCCTGGCGGGAAGACCCTGGACCCCTTCATTTTCATAAGAACAAGTTTAAAAATCGCCTGAAAAGCAGATCTAAATTAACGGGTGTTTCAAAAATTACGCAACCCTGAGATCAAATGGCGGAAGTCATGCATGGGGTTGAATGTTCTGTGCCTCAATAGATAATTAGGCAAAATTTAATTCAATGTCAACTATCTACGTCTTTTTAGAACGTACTAGTCGAGCATTAAATGACAGCAGTGGTTTTATCAAATTGAGTCAGATCTATTTTTGTTTCTCAAGATGATTCCATTCTTGGGGTCCTTGGAACTGCCTGATGTTTTCCTATAGGGCTCGTTGCATTACGAAATTGATTACAAAATTTTAACAATATAATTGACTTTAACTCAAACGAAATTGTAAAAGATTATTTTAAGTAGAGTAATAAAGAAATCTTGAAGGAAAGTTGCTACTAATGTGTTTAAATTAGTACAGATTACTCGATTTTAAAGTTACAGGGCATCAAATCCACCAACTAACTTCCCAGCATTTGAACACAATATTGAATTCCAATCATGAGCATGTTGAATAAATGCCGTATATTATACCTCAAGGGTTGCGTCTTTTTAAACACTTTATTATAAGTGAGCTGAACATAAACAATTACATTAAATTATAGTTTAATTATCTATTTTATGGAAAAAATTAGCGTTCCCACACTGGAAATGTAACCACTATACCACTGACTAAAACTAACGTACATTCTTCACAAACAAAACAAAATGGGAAAGAAGTAAAAATATAGATGATTATAATGACAGGACTATTATGAAATTGTCTTTATAAGTAAATAGCAGATTTTAAGAAGTTTTTTCTCTCAAATGGGGAGAATTTGACTCGAAAAAATAAATTGTTAATGGGACAAGCGTATATTTGTTTATGCATCGAGGAAGAATTCTATCCATTACAACTACAATTATTTTAGGGATTAGGCTAAGTTTATTCATGAAAAGTTTGAATATATTGCATTAAGAATAGTAGTAATGGAATGGAAGGATTAAGACTAAAATAATGTTATCTTTTCATGGTAAATTAAACGAATTTTGCAGTCATTTTTAATTGAGAATGAATAGATAAATAATTTATTCACGTAGGCTGAAACGTTTTCGAATCGGGATGATTAATTTTCAAAACGTTTTCGAATCGTGATGATTCATTTTTGAAAACGTTTCAGCCTTCGTGAGTAAATTATTTATTTATTCTCAATTAAAAATGAATCCAAGTTGTTAAATTTACCATAAAAAGTTAATATTAGCAGATCGTTATGGATAAAGAAATTCAAGAATAATATAATGTATCTAAATGGTTTTCTCTGAATTGTTGGAGATATTGTGGATATATACAGAATGAACTAGACTATAAAAAACGAGAGAGATATATATTTTCGACAGTCACGCCATTCTCAATTTCAATCAAACAAGATTGTTTGATCATCAACATGTACTTTGAGATGTCAAACATGATATTGTTTGAATTATATTAAAAATGGCGTGACTACAGAAACTGTATTACGGTAGGTGGCTACCTATCTCATTTTTTCATAAAAATGAGAGCTTCTGGTCTTGGACTCCACAATATCCACTTCAATTAGAGAATACTCTTTTGATACCAGTATACAGAGTGAGCATAAATAATTGATTTATTTATTTATAATTATTGTAGAGCACATTTCATAGGTAAATATAATAACATGTTTATGTACTTATACATGTATGTAGATTTATAATAAGACGATTTCAAACAGTTCTTATTTACAACATAGGACAGATTCAATAAATTGCTATATGGGTGCATATTTTGCTAATTTTTGTAAACATGTTTTTGGCTACCTTGACCTCTTCTGGACTAACTACAACAATTCCAGCCCTGCTCACATTGTCACTGTAATGAAGCAGGCGGTGTTCGTTGGTGGAAATACAAATTTTAGTACATACACAAACTGTTGGCGGTTATTTTCCTATGTAGTCTACCTATGAGCTGTGATCAATACTCAAACACGGAGGAAGTTGCTCATCAAGATTTATAAAGATAGGTACTCTTGTTTCAATGCATTAAAGTTGTCAGTAGTCTATATATTAAGAGAGCGCAGGTGTGTATGTGTGTGTATGTTAGTCTTGAGGATTTCACAAAATCGGCAACAATTTGGAACGCGAAATATGATACAGAAATTCCTCTAAACAAGATTCAGTGCACCTCGAAGCCCGATTTTTTATTGAAATCTGTTATTAAAGTCTTACGGATTTTACAAAAACGGTAACGATTTGGAACGCGAAATTTGACACAGAAATTCCTTTAAACTCGATTCAGTGCACCCCGAAACCCGATTTTTATTTTCTGACTTCAAAATTAATACCTACTCAAATCTAACTTATGAGCACTATTACTGTTTTCAAATGTGTTCAGATGCAGGAAGTTCATAGAACAGCTGATACATGATGCGTCACTATTATACAAGCCAAAGCAACACATTAATTTGCCTCGTATCATTCATTCAGCTCCTAATTCCCTTTTCAAATAATTGTATTGGCATTGGCGGTTAAAATCCATAAATTATATTACATGTTTAATATATACAAATTAGTTTTAAAGTAACTGTTGTAACTGTCTGTAAAGTATTAAACTGACAAATACGCAGAAACAGAATTAATTTCGAATTCCTCAACGAGCTATTAATTTATACTGAAGACTTCCGCAATGGCGGATATTGACAACAGCATTGAATAGCTGATTGGAATCGATGAATGCTACTGTACAAAAATATCACCGCCGGGAGTCGAAACGCGGACCTCACAATTGCCGGTCGGGCACCTCAACCCTTTAATTTAAACATCCCGTTGCAAAGCACGGGTAAACTACTAGTAGTAAATAAAACTGTTTGAAATTATCTTTTTGATGAAAATTCACATTCACTTTGGTACATCGACATATCTTCTTTAACCTTATCTTACCTGAGCAAGCTTTCTTAATTTTCTATAGGCTACATCTTTAACATTTCATTCATCCTTATTGACATTTCTATATTCTGTCATTGTTTATTGTCAAAGTTGATTAAATTTATTCAAATTGGTTGAGTTTTAATTTATCTTCTGGTTCGCGAATTTTCTTATACTTTTCGTCTAAAGTAATTATTTGGCTAGAATTACTGTTTGTATTTCGCTTAGGTTTTGTCTTAGCCCAATTTCTTATTTTCTCTATATGTATGAAATATTTTTCGGAATTTGTTTAATTGATCCATTTCCTCGTTTGAGGGAAATAAACCTTTTTGGAAATTTTGAATTTACCTATTAAATGCGCTCCATAATTTATGATCACTCTCTTTTAGTATTATCAACAAAATGTCTCAATTGGGAAGATGATAATGGAAGAAGATTAAGATTATATAATCTAGAATGTTTCTTTTTTGCTAATCCTGTTTGTTGTTAATAATAGATAATGCCTCTATTAATAGGTACCGTAATCGCGTATCATAATGTTGTAAATTGAAGTAGTACAAATCGATGCTGATTTAGGTGTATTGGACTTATAATTATTATCTCCTTGATCGTAGAAAACGGCACTTTCTACTTCAGCTGATGATATGAACACTATTTTATAATAATTCTTACCTTTCGAATTCATTATTTTTAATTCTTAATTTCTTAACAAGTATTTCATTTTTGAGATCTACCTATCACAACTCATTGTAAGGCAATTTTATTGGACTAAGTTTAGACCAACACCTGGCACCAGAATATCGTTCCTTATTAAATATCGGTAAAAATATTATCACAATTCTCGATCGGATGCAATTATTATTATTAAATTTATTGAGTTTTTAGTCGGCGTGTCCGCTTTTAGAGCAATGTCCTCGGTTCATCCACAGCAGATCTTTAACTGTGGATTGGTGCATTGGATAGACTGCCATCACCACAATTATGTGCATTATGTTGTGTGAGTTGAAACAGAAGTCTAGTGAGCCTGGACACCATTTTTCGGGAATTTTCAGTGCACCAATGCATACGCCAACAATTGAGAAAGCATCCTGAAACAAAAATTTCATATCGAATTTGAAACGTCATGAATGTTTGTAAATTTCAAATTGTTCTAAATTGAGTTTATTCTAATACTGATGATGCCCACATGAGTCTGAGAATGGTGCGTGTGTAATTAGGTGAATCAAACACAAAGATGCTAGACGGAGGAGCGGGATACGAACCCAAGACCGCTGAAACGACAGCAAGCTGAAGTTGTGACGCCTCTACCAACTGCGCTAAGCGGTCCGCCGGGGTTGAACCTCAACACTTTGATTTTTCATAGCCGGCGCTCTTTTTCAATCACTCTTTATCAATACAGAAATAGCCTACATTTTTAGAGAATCTGAAAACTCACTATGAAAACCACTTCGCATTGATGAAATGCTTCTTAATCGGCACTGCTGATTAATTTATTGTCACTCATTTGCTGATCAAAAGCCAAAAATGCTATCAAATCCTCAAAAACATCCATCATTTGAAGGAGTAAACTCGAAAATTCAGAAGGAAGGTTGAACTTTTCTTGCAGTCACAATGTATCACCTAATAATAATAATAAGCGTATGGCTTTTAATGGTGGGGAGACCCTTACGGGTAGATCCACCTCGCCGTTTGAGCCATGTTACGGGGAACATGGTGGACCTACTATTTTAGGTGGGTTCCGAACCACCGGGTAAGTGATAATAAAGCTTGTAACATCAAGTCATTGAAGCACGGTCACCCATCCATGTATCACCTGAATGGACTTCTTAACGAGTTATTTGGATAAACTCAGTCCTTAACATATTTTATTTGTGGTAGAGAACTATAGTGGAGATGATAGTCCAAAATTATGTTTCATTCATGAAATTGGAAGCATAGATCAATGTATCCATGCATTGTACTCGCAATTTTTGTGAAAATACAGTTCTTAATCTGTTATACCAAAACCAGCGCTCCTTTTGAATCACCCTATACATTTTATGTTCCTGATACATTATTGTGTGTGTTAATACATTATTATTGATACATTGTGTGTCTGTAGATGCTAATACAAAGTGTCACTATGTTCTTGGATTTTGTTGTTCCATAACGATTTGCGTTGGTAATATTAGCTTTTTATTGTAAATTCAACGACTTCAAGTCAATTAACTAATATTAATTCAGAATTTATTGACTAATTAAGTCTCTGGATTTCTTGTTCCATGAATTCAACGACTTGCAGTCAATTTTTATTAAGAATAAGTAATATTTTATCTACTCTCTTGGCCGGCCGTTTTCGAATCTTGGAGATTCATTTACAAAGGCGTCCTTCTTGATCATTGATCTCAGTTATTTGGTTAGAAGAATTTTGGTTTTTGTAGAATGTGATTTTAAATCACACAAACTTTTTGATCACATTCTACAAAAACCACAATTCTACTAACCAAAAAACTGACACCTAATTTACCTAAAAAGTTAATATTAATCAAGTCAACTGACTGCAAGTCGTTGAATTTACAATAAAAAGCTATAATGTCACTATGAGTCTGATACATTGACTGTCTGTAGATTTGAAAGCAACTCAATAGAATCAAATGAGAACTTGCAATTGAAAGTTGGATTACACTTATATTGTCGATAAAATTGAGGATATAAACTTCAATCTAATATCAAAACTGAGACTCTTTTGTCATGGAAAACTTCACACATATTAACTTCAACTCAATTTTTACAAAGTTTTGAGTTCTCTTAATGCATATTTGTATATAAATAGTTATTTGTTTATTCACCTGATAGAAAAGATGTCTCATAGAATTGGGGTCACCACCTCCATACTTTGAGCACCGCAGTAAGCACAGAAGCATTCGCAGGAGTACAACCAGAGTAAAACTCATTCTTCTACTCCATGGCGATGCTGCTGACATTACCTGAAAACAATTTCAATAAAAAAATGTAAATCACTATTTCTAAAAATACAACATACCGTACACATGAATATTACCAAAAATATATTATCGGGTATTATATTATCTTGTGTAAAGATGATCTTTAGCTCTTGGCTTTCTCTTCATCACTCAGATTCAAGTTAACATTCCTTATTACCTTTCAAATAAAAAGAAAATTGGGTACTTGCGTATTATATGGAGGCCACTATTTAAAAAGCTTTACCTAACCTTGCTAGATTGTGAACACGCAGTTATCAAATTCAATAATGGAATGCTCTAACACAAGCAATATTCAGAACTTTCCAATTTATGAAATGTCACAATATATCAAGGTTAGATTGAGCTTGCTAAATAGTGACCCCTGTATAATATGTCGGTAACATACCAAAAATTGTTGTCTACTCTATGAAACTATTGTAGCCTAACCCAACCTGAACTAATCCAACCTAACCTGACATTTTCTATACAATGTCAAACATGGAAAGTGATTTTGTCAAGAGAAAGAAATAAAATGAAACACTTTTACAAACATGAAATCTTGTCAGGCACACAAAGCACAGATAACATTATTAAAAACTTATGTTGCATTGACAAAATGACAAAAGCAATCAAATAAAGCATTAGGAAACAGGCCTATACCAAAAAGAAAATAGAAAACTTAGTCATTCTACAAAAGAAATATATTTATTTTTATCACTTTACAATAATTAAATATTGATTGATTGGAATTCAATTTCTCTATCATTTGGAACATACTGGAATAGGCCTACTCTATGATGTGGAAACATTTAGAATTCCAATTGAAGAATAGCTATAAACTCACAATAGAAAGATGAAAATATGTCATTTGATAATCTTCAGTCATAGGAATTATAAATAGTAAATTATTAACCTGAATTTAATAATTTAAAAAAATGAGATGATATAGAAATGGTTTTATTTGGATTCAACTTTATAAAGCGTTTGTGAGTATTTTAAACAATTAATATCCAGAACTGTTGGATTCTACGATTCAAGCCTATGATGATTCTTATTTTTATATAATTCTACAAAGAAAAATGAAGACAATTTTGAAGCACTAGACAAGAGAGGATAACTAAATTAATTATTTTCTAAACACAAAAAAAAACAAAATAGACAAATTTATCACAAACACATGAATGTGAACAAAGGCACACATATAATATGCAAACACTTGTCTCATGTGATGAGTTATCACTAAAAAAATAAATAAATACACTCTGGACGAAGATAAAAATATAGATTGAAAAAAATTTGGCTGAGGGTTGAATTACAACTGAGATTTTTTCGTGCACATAAATCCTGAAACCCGACTCCATAGCATGGAATGATATAAGAAAATAGTTTACATTTTTGCAAGCAATTTTAGCAATAAAGTTATAGCGTGCAATGTAAAGGCGAAGACCATATTCGGTGGAAGAAAGAGCTCTGATAGCACAGTTTCCTTCTGATCAGCAAATGAGTGACAATAAATTGATCAGCAGTGCGTAAAGAAGCATTTCATCAATGCGAAATGGCCATCACACAAATAAAGTGAGTGTTCTGATTCACTAGAAATGTATTTTTGTATTATATTCTCATTTAAATGCACCAGTTAAGAAGAAAAATCAAATAGAAATTTTAAAAATTCGAATTATGATGTTAGTTTGTGGAGGCAACTGTACAAGTGATCAAATTTATTTGCTCCACCGGTAATCATAGCTTTATTAGTCACGTGCTTCCAAAAAAATCTTCTGCCTCTAATTATGGATAAGATTTAAAGGAGAAGTTTGTTGTGCAAATTTTTTGGTCATAATTTTTCACAGTATCTTATACTACTTGTGATCAAGGTGTTGAAATGTTATCAGAATTATTTTGTGAAATATGGAGACTAGAAGTTGGAATTTTTCGTTTTTTGGAGGAAATTGATCTCTCCAACAAGTCATTTTGAACTTTTGGCATTATTTTATAACTGAAAGACACTATGGGGAATAGAATGACACATTTTTTATTCCAATCAAACTATTACTTTTTCAAAATAAATTTTTGGAAAATTGAATTTTTTCCAGACTTTCAGAATTATTCTACTTTGAAAAAAATTATTGAGACAACAAAAAGTCATTTTTTGTTCAGTCAAAGCGCTGAACAAGATGTTTGTCATTGAATTAAATTCCTCAGTTATGAACAAGCTTTTTAGCCTAATCAATTTGTTAAAATATATTCTTCCACCGAATGGTGCTGGTCATAAATTATTGTCAAAAAGGATTTGGTAATGCTAACCTTAAAAAGGCCGACTATGGAGAAACAGCAGTAGATGAAGATGACAAACCATTGTAAGGGATAGGGCATACAGAACACTGAGGCAAACACCATTGGCATTGCACCTGTACACACACATATAATGTAATAATATTAACATAAATGTTGTCCCAAACATGCAAACATCAAACACTGAATTTATGATCGACACTAAAATTATTGTGAGATGTGATTTATATTCTTTTTAGTGAATATTTTCGCTGGCTTGGAGCAGAACTATCGACCTCTAGACTTATAAGTCTAACATTTTCATTTTTGAGATTATAAATACATTGTATAGGGGAACATCTTCATGGTGCAGAAGTATTGTAAGTCCAATGTTATCTTTGGATAACTTCACAGTTCAGAAGTATCCAATGTCCAATAAGCTTGTTTTGATTGTATAAAATCTTCCATTATTTGAAAACTGAAATATCCACTGAAGAATCTTATGTCCACTAAAAAAGAGAATTTTCCTAAAAATGTCTGGGTCTTTTGCACTATAACCCCGCATTTCTTAAAAATTGTCATTGAACAGTAGATTCCTAACCTAACCTAATCTAATCTAATCTAAGACCCGGATAGGTTAGGTTAGGAATATACTGTTTAATGACACTTTTTAAGAAATGCAGGGTTATAGTACAAAAGACTCAAATGTCTCAAACTATCAACATAACATAATTATAATCATAGACAAAGCATCAAGTAGACTAGTCATGGTAATGGCCCAGCTTAGTCCAGCTTTTTGCTGTATGTAGGCATACATTGCAGGTAGTTGGTGTTTGTTCAAACCAGATTGCACTACTGTCACGCTCTTCTCCTCCTACTACATCCCCTGTTCTATGATATAACCTTACTCCCTGATCTATGATATAATTAACTACCTACCTCAATATTTATCAAGGTTTTTTTTTAATGGTTTAATCATGAGAAATTTCAAGAGTTATGGTAACTTTGTTTTTGTTCTCATGTAAAATTGTAACTTTGGGATAGTTCTGCTCTTGGCCAGCATATTTTCATTGGTTACATGCTTCTTTCTTGACAATATAAAAAATAATCAGTTTATGATTGGCTTTTTTCTTGACAGGAGACAAAATCTGCAATTAAATTCTCTTTTAGAGCGTTATGATGACGAGATTGTCGATAAAGGCAAACTCTAGTTCACACTCTGAGTAAAGGTCTAGATTGATCTAGAAGAGCGCTCTATTGTAGTAAGTGGCTCCGTTTGGGTGTCTTATTAACCTGCATTTACACAGCGCTTTTGAATAAACATTTCAAAACACGACTAATAAATTCTTTTCACACTTGTTTGGAATTTTTTGTTTCAAGTAAAGAATTTCGTGACTAAAATATTGCAAACAAACTTAGAGTTGCAAACTGCTGTCTAAACGCAGCTTCAATATAATAATATTTCCTGTTCTTTGGAATAAGGAACGGTTTCAACTCATCGATGGAATAAGGTTCCATTGATTTTGGAACACAGAGGTTCCACCACAATGGTTGAGTTCCTGGGAACCCTACCGGTAGCTGATTAATGTTACTGGTGACGTCTATTTGACCAATCAAATAATTCTTCAACGTCTATGAATTTGAATAGACCAATCTGACACCACTGGTAAAATTTACTGGTTACTGGTAAGAAACCAAGGAAATCAAACATTGATGTAGTGGTAGGTGGCGTACCGTCTCTGTAATAATAATAGAAATAAGCCATCATTGTAAAACTGATGTAATCTCTTGAATACAAGATACAAATGCTCTTTACAAAAATATAAATACCATACGCAATTTTCGCTAAATTGAACACAATATTATTGATCAGTGGAAAAAAAAATTATTTATCAAGCCAGATGACAGTCAACATTCGATGGAGTTATCACTTCAATAATAAATTTCAAGATTAATATAATATCAAAGTTGTAGGAAGACTGATAGAAGACTGTCAAAAGCTTGAAATTCTAGCAACTGGAAAATGAGCAAATTATTAATTTTTAATAATGCTTTCATAGAAACATTTATGAAATATCATATAATTCAAAATTAATTTTAAAAAAGCAACTCAAGCAGGTCCACACACACAAAACACAAAAAGATTGGATTTTATCATATACATATAACATTTGAACATTTATTAGTAAAGTTGAACAGCTATAATTCACCAGGCATTGTTGAAAAACATCAAAACATCAACTGTCAATGTACAGAAATATTGTTGAGCACATCCTTTACTTACCCTTATATTTTATATTATAGTATTTCATTCTAATGATAAAAGGAAGCTACATTTCTCTGGTTTCCAATAGATGATGAAGTAGTTTTAAATATTACATTTTTTTTTGAAATTTCGCATAATACTAAAGAATACTACATTCAATAAATGCAAACAAATAAGCTCAAACAGAAGAGTATTGTTCTTATTAATTTTAAATTTTCCAAGGTGTATCTTTCTTTTATTCTAAACAAAGCAAAAACCTGACAATTTATCAATCTGAAAAATATTATGAAACGTGATTTATTAATTTCGAATTCCACAAAGTGCTATTAATATTGTCAGTTCCTTCAAAACAAACTTGTGATATACGAGCCGATATGGCCTAGTCAAGAATGAACGCTGCTATACCGAAGGGTCACTGTGATCTAGTGGTTAAGAAGCCCGACCAGCAATTGGAAGGTCCATGGATAAATTCCTCACTAAATATTTTTGAGTAGTAGCGTTCATCGATTTCCATCAGCTATTCAATGCTGTTGTCAATATCCGCCATTGCAGAAGTCTTCAGTATAAGAAATAATAGGCTACCACTTTTTAATAACAGAACCCAAACACATGGCCTGGAATGCTCAAAAGAAATGGTCCACACACATAAATGAGGTGGCAGATACAATGCAGATCCCTGTGAAACAAAAATTGATCAAAGGGAGTTTAATCTTCCATTCACTGTAAGGAGAACTCTGAACAGATTGAGAGTCTAGGTGCAAGATGAACTTGAGATAGTGGGGTTACCTACGGTACCGTACCAGAAAACGAAAATTTACTGTGTGATTATGGGGAAATACATGACCTTGATCACCTTCTGCTCTTGTTTTCCCGGCTTGATGAACAGTACGTGTACACTCACTGATCTTCTAATTGCAAATGTCAAGGCTGTTCAAGCTGCTAATTTCTGGAAACTTTCGATATGAAAACCTCTGGACACAGAATGGTAATAAATTATAGTTATTTGGGGCATTCGAAATTAATAAACAATTATGTTATAAAGAATATTGATGAAAGGTTCATGAATCCTACAGTCCTAGATATTTCCAAACAATATCACAAGGAGACAAATTAATATTGTCCAATGTGCAATATTTTAAAATAATGTTAAAAAGACTCACCAAAGCTTTGGCTGATCCATATGCCGAGCATGTCAACCTGCAGTAGAACATTGTAGAATTTGGCCCCAAAGTCCAAATTCATGAACAGGTGATAGGTGAAACTGCCGATCCAAGGCGCTACACTGCCTGCTACATGACACCAGGCGAGAAATCTGGACACGGGTGACAGTTCATCCCACGGCATTATTCTTGGCACAAACAGCAGGATGCAAACGATTGGCAGACCTGTGAAGGAAACATTGTATTTCTAGGAGTTTTGCTGGATAGACGATTGACCTGAGCTTCTTACATTGAGAAAATATGTTGTAAAATTTCATCTGGGGTATTTGTCCTGTGACAGCTTACTAATTAAATCAGGGTTCAATAGCCCACTAGGTTCAGTGCCTATTTTGTTATAATTATATGTCAAACGTTTACCTAAATAATTGATCAGTGGTAGAGTCCTCTTATTTGTAGACAATACATCACTCATTTTTTGCAGTTCCGTTCTAGATAATTTAGGAATAAGTGTCCATATATAGGTGTGCAGTCCATTGTCCAATTCTTAAATCAGTTGAAATTAACAATAAATAGTAAAAACTCCCAATACCTTGAATTAAAAAAAAAAAACATAATTAAAATTAAGATATATGGCTATAAATGTGTTTTTAAACGATAATCAACTAGACCAGGAAGAAAACATCACATTTCTAGTAGTTTTTTATTTGTCCAGCAAAAATAGCTTGCTAGATCAAATTGAAGACAAAAGTTACTTCTTACAGCTTACCATGGGCTCTTACTGTCACAATATTAGGTAGCTATATGCTATCTATGAATCTTTATAATATCTTAGTAACTCATCAAACCAAAAACATTTGATAGACGTGGTTCAGATCCAAAAGAAAGCTGTTATAGGCTTATGGAAAGAGTAAATAGGTTTATGTTTAGATTTATGTAGACCGTTTTACCCAAGCAACTTTGACACCTAACTGTAATTTGCTTTTGTATGTGTATGAAGGTACTTTATATGTGAAAAAGAGTGATATAAGTTGAATCAAAATCTCAATGTACATGGTTTCAATACATGAAGCCGAGAAGATTTATCACTTGATGAGTCATAATAATATACTTTTAAAAAACTAGTTTTTTTTTTGTAGATTACGTCTTGGAGACTCCAGTTAAGGAGTATAAGACAAGTCAGATCAACAATATTATACACTAGATACCATAATTACTTCAATTAGTTGAGGTGAGGTTTAATTTTGATGTGAAAGGAACTCTTGTACACAATAAAAAGCTTTATCAACTAAATATTTCTTCAATTTTTTTTTAAATATTTCTATATTTTCAAGACTCTTCAAAAACGGCGGTAGCTTGTTGTAGAATTTCCTACCAATATAACTAGGTTTTTGTTTGAATAAGCTACTATTGTGACTCACCAAGTGATAATCTCCTCGGCTTCTTGTATTATAATCATGTACATCAAGATTTTGGTTAATATCATTCGTTTTTACATATAAAGTAGTTTCATACACATATAAGCAGCGTGCAGTTAGGAGACCAAGTCTCTTGAACAACGGCCTACATGAATCCAATCTATTTACTCTTTCTATACACCTAACCGCTTTCTTTTGGATCTTAAACACCCTATCAAGATTTTGTTTTGATGAATTACCCCATACTAAGATAGCAGCATACCTAATATGTGACAGTAAGAGCCCATGGTAAGCTGTGAAAAGTAACTTTTTGTCATTCAATCTAGCGAGCTGTCGCAGGACAAATACACCAGATGAAATTTTACTACATATTTTCTCAATGTATGGAGTCCAGGTCAATCGTCTATCCAACATAACTCCTAGAAATGCAATTTTTTCTTCCTGTTCTAATTGATTATCGTTTACAAACACGTTTATAGCCCTATCTTCATTTAAATTATGTTTGTTTTTGAATTGAAGGTATTGGCATTTTTACTATTTATAGTTAATTTCAACTGATTTAAAAATTGGACAATGGACTGCACACCTATATGGGCACTTATTTCTAAATTATCTAGAATGGAATTGCTGAAAATGAGTGATGTATCATCAGCAAATAAGAGGGCTCTACCACTAATTAATTCTTCAGGTAAACGGTTGACATATAACAAAAAAAGCAATGGACCTAGTATTGGCCCCTGAGGCACTCCAGCTTGCACCTCTAATTTATTAGATTTATTCTTTACTATACTATTACTACCTACTATTGTTAGTTCTACACATTGTTTTCTCTCAATAAGATATGATTCAAACCATTTCAGTTCAACCCCATTTACACCTACATTTTGTAGTATTTCCAATAAAGTTCTATGATTAACACAATCAAATGCCTTTGACAGATCTAAGAAAATTGCAGTAGCTTTATCACCTGAATCTATTATATCTATTAGTTTTTCAACTAGAGAAACTATGGCTGTTTTTGTTGATCTCCCTTTCTGGAAGCCATGCTGTTCATCACAGATAAAGTTAGCTTCTTGAAGGTGCAGAAGTAACCTATTTAGAACCACTCTTTAAAAAAATTTACTTATTACATTTAAAATACTAATAGGCCTATAGTTTTCTACCTTTTCTCTATCACCACTTTTGAAGATTGGCAAGATCTTCCCCTCTTTTAAGTTATCTGGAAAAACACCTTGTTCTAATGAATGATTGATCAGATGAATCAAAGGGTCTAACAATTGATCTTTACATTCTTTCAGAATTTTACTGGATACCCCATCCATTCCTACAGTTTTTTTATTATTTAAACTATCAATGATATTTGACAACTCGTCTTGGCATACTGGTTGGAATTTTAATTCGTTCTGAATCCCCTCAGTATTCCTCATGTTTGCATCACTAATACCTGTATTGAGAGATTTTTGAAGATCCTTAGCAACCAGATGATAATATCTGTTAAAGAAATTACAAATGTCTACACTATCATCAATATATTTGTTATTTTCGTTAATTATTCTGGGGACACTAGTATAAGCATCTACATGAGCTACTTGCCTATTTTTGTTTATTACATCCCACACTGCTGTGTTAAAGTACACACTATTATTCAAAATTTCAGCTGTTTTCTTACATTTCGCTCTTTTCACTTCTCTTGTATAATTTTTCTTTAGAGCTTTGTAATTATCTTCACTTAACATATTTCTAGATAGTTTGAATTCATCATATGCATCTTTAACCCTATTTCTTTCTGCAAGGATATCATCAGTTATCCACTCTTCAATCTTGTCTAATTTGTTCTTTACAGGGACTTTTTTAACTGGACAACTCATAGTAATATGAAACCTTAAAATATTAATGAAACTATCATATTTGTCATTTAAACTATTGCTATTGTAAACCCTACTCCAGTTTTCTTGTAGCAGATTCTGCTTCAAACAATCGATATTCCCCTGTTCACATTGTTGAATTTCTTTCATTACTCTACTCTTTATAATTGATTTATGACCTTGCAACCCCACCTCTAAGATTTGATAGTCATGATCAGATAGTTCCGAGCCGCCTAATCTTGTTTTAGAGTAATCTATATTAGTAAGGATGTTATCAATTATTGTTTGTGATGTTCTTGTGACTCTGGTATATTCATGAACTTTTATTTCCAAGTTATTCATGCATATAATATCCTTTAAATCTTCTGTCATTTTATTCTGTGTTGCAAAGTCTGTATTGAAATCTCCCGCTACAATAACGTTTGTAAAACGAGTAGTAGTAATCTCTAAAAGCCTATTGAATAGTTCACAAAAATTGTTCCATTCCCCATTTGGTGACCTGTAAATACCTAACACCGCTACTTCGAAATTATTGTCGATTTTTACTCTCAAACCAGTAACTTCTAAATCCATTTCCACAGCAAATTTCTCTACATATTCTAAATTAAATGTTTGCATATTCTTAGCATTTTTAGTGAAGATAGCTACTTCGATGAGATATCCTGCAATACGACGTTTTCAATGAATAGTTTGGAATATTAAGTTGTGACAATTCATCTTCTTTTAAACCATGCTCTGTGAAAATAGCTATATCAGGAGCCTCTTCTTTAAAAAATACTTCGATTCTATCTATTTTGTTACGAATGTATTGAATATTCTGATGGAACACAGTGAGTACCGGTACTTCCCTATCATCCCTTATTACTTTATCGTTGCTTTTGCATATTGAAGTAGATTTACTTAATCTCTTAGAATCTTGAGAGCCTATCAGATTGCTACAAGAGTTCCTTCCACTAATGCTATCCTGATTTTTTGATCGATTAACGTCTTTTAATACAGCTGATTGAAGATATGAATTTATCATCTGAAACTAGTTTCCCTTCCCGGTTTTGAGCCACTTTACTAAAAAAGGTTCGTTAGATGATTGTTTAGGAGAATTATTGACAGTAGATTGCAAACGACTTTCAATCAGCTCTGCCAGCCTATTACAAAATATTACTTTGCCAGAATGATTTAGATGTAGACCATGATTAGTGAAGTTTTGTTTTTTCAGCCTTCTATTTAGAAAACAAATCCCCAACTTCTTAGAATTCTTATTTTTTAGGCTGTTGATTGTATTATGAATTGATTTATTTGTTGACTTAATGGCTTCATTTAGCTCTGGCCTATCAAACCTATACGGAATTGTACTTATTATTACATTAGTTTTTTGGCTGAGTGGCACAATCTCTTTAATTTTTTTCATTTATTTCAGGAAGATGTTTTAGATTAGGTTCATTTATATTGTTTGAGCCACCCAGTACTATTAGAAAATCGTTTTTTCCAAAATCTTTAGTTTGTTCCTGTGCTGACTCTACGATTGCGTTTATAGGGGCACTTGGTTTAAAAAAGCTCTGAACTTCATACTTATTTTTTAATCTTTTATTTAGTAGGTCACTACAGTCTCGTCCATGACTGGATGTCAAGAGCAGTACTCTACCTTTCCTATCGTTATTTGCCCTTACTTTAGTTTTGGTTGCTGTTTGCAAAGCCTGACTATACGTTTTTGTTTGACCATTTCTATTTATTTTTTCCCCATTTGATTTAGGTTCTACTTTTTTGTATTGATCAGAGGTTCAGATCTTACATTAGCCAAGTTTATTTTTGATTTTAATATTTCGATTTCCTCTGACATAGACCTACATTGACTCGTGAGATTTAGTATTTCAGTTTTATGGTCTTCCTGCTGCAATTTTACAATAACTTCCAGAGATTTTATGTGATCCACTAACCCTATTCGTTCTTCCTCAGAATTTTTTAGTGATGTTTCTAATTTTGTTTTCAATTTGGTGTGATCACTCAATAGTTTAGCAACCTTTTCTTCTACATCTACAGTAGCTTTAAGAGCTGTTGGAGATTTTTTTGTTAATAATTGCTGAGATCGCGTAGCTACCTGAGTTTTAGTTAAACAATTAGATTTAGATGCCTTGTTTGGACTCATTTTCCTAGCTAAAAATTGTTTTCAATTGATTTTAGTTAAATGTTTAATGAAATATTACTTAATTTATTACAATTGTCAACTTGAGACTATTTAATTACAAGAAAATTTATCAATATCGGTACACCTAACCTCGAAAATAGAATTTGACTTTTTATTTAAATACTTTAACTTATATTAGACAAGTTAATGATGTAAATTATTAAGATATTATAAATACTAATAATAATAAACAAAAATACTACTTATCCGTTCGAATTAATATTCTATGCTTCAAAATTCGCAGAGCCTGTTCTGACAACGTATGCACAGTACCACTGCTACCTCGATCCAGTTATATTGCTAGAAACTCTACAACAAGCTATCAGAGTTTTTAAAGAGTCTTGAAAGTATAGAAATATCGATTGAGCAAAATGAATCGCTTCATGCAAAAAGGGCATCAGTCAAAAAACCAAATTTTTGGCAATCTTGAAAAAACTTAGCTGAGAGGGAATTAGGAGCAATTATTACTTTACTACACCCAGGTGCGGTAAACTCAATCTGAAAGTATTGGACTCGCCGTTAGGCCTAGTGTATCTCTTTGCTACAATCTCATCTCTTCTTGAACTATTATATTCAAATGAATGGAAATTTGCTACAGAAAATTGAGCTTTGTTAATTCGCGAAACATCCCTGTTGCTTGTTTCTGTTGATAGTGTATTTTTCTAAAATTCAGGCCACCAAGCCTTACAACAACATTATGCCAATCGAACCATCAAAAGAATAAAAATTAGGCTGAAAGCCGTCATTTTTTATATTGTCCTAGAAATTATAGGAAACTGGGAAACAATTTAAGTTTATGCTCCATTTAGAGAAAGGAGCAATAAGCTATTTTATCCTTAATTACCGCATGAAGTTTTCTTGTTAATCTCTGCTAGATTTTAGAAGATCACAAAAAACACATTCTAATCCTCCAACAACAGCATTCCGCCTGCTTTAATCTGTACCAAATCCCGAATAGCTGTGAATACGGGAACATCTCGAACGATCGAGACCGGTGCAACTTATTCCAATTACAGCTACATTCTTTGTTGTGGCGGGGGGAGGGGGCAATGAGTGGGAACCAGCCTGGTTATTCTGCTGAGAATTCACATTCCGACTTGTCTGCTAGCGTTTCAAGTGCTTCGCCGCTGAATTTAATCTCCAACTCGTGTTGCTCTTTCATTCTTATGTCTTCTCATTTACTGAATGAAATCACGGACTAACATTAGATTTCAACATTGAAATAACTTGCAATCATCGTTGGTGAAATCTCAACTCAACTCAGAAAAACACTTTAATTCCTCATTTCGTTTACATGACAAAATAAATAATAAACAGATTCCGTCAGTTCAACATCAACTTTATACAACAGAAATTATTATTAGATTATTTATTTTTTTAATGAACCAGTTAAGTACTTAACAGTTAGAATCAGTTCATAATCAGTTGAATAGACAGTTCAATTAGAAAAAGATATGACACTCAGATTTGAGTAATATTTATAGAACTGAAAAACAATTGATACATTGAGATATAAATGACGGACATCCTATCTAAATCACGGATTAACATTAAATTACTCCATTAACATCAGATTAACATTGAAATAGCTTCCAATCATCTTGGAGTAGATGTCCTATCTATATAATAATAGAGATAATAGAGAGAGAGCGTGTGGTTTTGTTTGTCTAACGGATTTCATGAAAACGCCAACCATTTGGAACACTGAATTTGGCACATAGCTTCCTCTAAACTCGATTCAGTGCACCTCAAAGACCGACTTTTTATTTTGCTTTCAGAATTTTCAAATTATATTCAAATTTCACTTATGAGCACTATTACTGGTTCAAAATGTGTTTAGATGCAGGACGCCCATGAAACACCTGATGACATGGCATCACAATAATAGTGTATGATAGCTATTGAGCTATATTAAAACCATAGCAAAGCAACATATTAATATTACAGCTGCTAATTACCCAGCATCTTGCGAGCTTACTTATTGATGTGTCTTTATATAATGAGCTCATTGATAAATATTGATGTGTCTTAAGCCAAAGCAACATATTAGCTCTGTATCCATATTGCAGCTGCTAATTGCCCAGCGAGCTTACTTATTATGTGCATTGAAATTTTCCTGTAATAAATTATTCTAACTTATGAACTAAACACAAAACTATGCAGGTATAGAGCTGCAAAGTTGCTAAAAAGATACTTTACTTATAAAAACACTAAAAAAAAAAAAAATTAAATTAAATTAAAATAAAAAATACGCATCATCAGTGATTCAAATGTTTTTTGTGAACGTCTCTTTTCAAACAGATGAATTGTGTGGTATTTCACTCACACCCTTCCCAATTTCGTAATTTTGTAACCACTACTACAAGTCATCTGCCAGGTAAGAATAACTTCAAACTGGATTCCCGGGCAAGACTGGGTAAAATGCTAGTATAGAATATCAGCAGTCATGAGAAAGATTGGATTAACGTTTTCTAATCTGTTGTTTGTTGAATGTTGTCCACAAATTATTATCAAAAGTAGTGCACTTATAGAGCATGATATTATAGGCTAGTGTTTAAGTGATTTTTATGATACAAAATCAGAAACAATAATTTTGTTTTTAATTTGGTGTGATCACGCAATAGTTTAGAAACCTTTTCTTCTATATTTACAGCAGTTTTAAGAGCTGATGGTGATTGTTTGTTTAGTTGGGACCGCGTTGTTATCTGAATTTTAATTAAACTACTAGATTCAGATGCCTTATTTAGACTCATTTTCCAAGCTAATACCTAGTCGTTTCAAATTGAGTTTAGTATGAAGTTCAATGAAATATTACTTATTTTATTATAATTGTGAACTTACAATAAATTATTTAATTTCAAGACAATTTATCAATACTGGTACAACCTAACATTTGGAATTTGAACGAAACCCAACCTAAACGGAATTTAGCTTTTTATATGAATAATTTAATTAATTATATTAGAGAAATTAATACTAGAAATGATCAGTATATTGTTAATAATAAAATGAAAAACAGAAATACCACTATCCATTTGAAATAATATTCAAATCTTCAAAATCCTCAGAGCTTTTTGGGCTAGTGTACTGCTACCTAGATGCTACTTGTATATTACAGTATTATGTTGATTGTAGGCTTTTATGACCCGACAATAAATTTGATTTGAAATTTGTTTATTCGTGTCATACAGTATGAAGTCCATTATGAATAATAAATTATGTTGAGATGTAGATCGCTTGTTATGTTTGCGGGAAAAGATCAATGCGGACTTAAGTGCCAAGACGTGTTGAAGAGGTTTCGTAGTATATGAGGGGAGGTGAAAAGTGAACTCACTACTGTATGGTGTGAAATACGGTGGTGGAGGAGGGTAGGTTGGTTGTGGGAAGGGGAGGGAGCAACTACAGCAAACTCATGCAAGCAGGTGAAAGGATCGATACTACGGTAGAACTTGAGACTTGAGAAAGAAGCTCTGGATCCTTGGCACAAGTCTTAAATTTCAATCACAATGTGTACAAATTGATTAATTCTCCTTGATGTAGCCAACTTTTTTTCGAAGGATGAAGCCCACATAGGTTTGAAGCCTGTACTGTGGGTGATGAGTTGGATGATGGTGATTGATGATTGGGACCTACTGTTTTAGGTGGGTTCCGAATCACCGGGAGGTGATTACACTCATAGAACAGAGTCATTTTGCTGGTCAATCCAATCAGTCATCCTTCCCTTACAAAGAGGGCCTAGGATTTCGTAGCTTATCTCTATCTGAACACATACATGCTACTCACGGCTATCACTTTCCTAATATTTATTGATATTGTGGAACTCCATAATAAAAATAGAAACAGTTAATGTTGAGAATGTGACTATTGAGACCACAAATCTGGTCCAGTGCTCAATTAAATAAGTGGAATTGACAAAAAAATATTAACTGTTTTTATTAATTTTTTTTAATGTAGCCGGTTTCCATGCCAGTTCACAATGATTGTGCATAACCCAAATAGTACAGTGGAAACAATTACTCTGGGCGCGCGGCTCTGTCACTACTGGCCGTCCTGTAAAAGTTGGCTCGCTCACTCCACTGCTTTCTACCGCTCCACTGACGGCTGAAATGGTGACCTTGAAGACACAAATGTTTTTTGGAAATGAGCGATAAACACTCCCCTCTTCACCCGCGCCTTCACTGACTAGCAAACGGCCGCGCGCCCAGACTAATTGTTTCTACTGTATGTGATGATAATCTGTTATATAAACGACTGCATGTAGTCATCTGTCGGATAAATTCCAACACTGGCAGAAATAAGGAATTATAGGAGGAGAGGGAGAAGAACGAGGAGAAAAATGAAGAGGAATAAGGATAAGATGATGGAAGAGAAGAATTAGGAAAAAGGAGGAGAAGCAGAAGAATAAGAAGAGAATGAGAAGATTGAGGAGTAGAAAATGGAGGTGGAGAAGAATGAGTAAAAGGGGAAGGAAAAAAAGAAAATAAATACAAGAAAGAAGCAGGAAAAAGAGAAGTAGAAGAAAAAGGAAAGAAGGGAAAGAGGGTCAAGAAAAATAATCAAGAAGAGAAAATGAAGAGGAAGGAGAAGAAATGAAAGAGGAGAGGAAGGAGGAGAAGGAGAAGAAGAAGGATGAGAAGGAGGAAGGAGAAGAGGAGGAGGAGGAGGAGGGGGAAGAGGAAGAGGAGAAGGAGTAGGAGTAGGAGGAGGAAGAGGAAGAAGGAGAAGATCAAGAACATGAAGAAACTGCTCCAAGAACACTGAGCATATTTCTGCCTTCTGCTATACGGAAGGAGCTGTCGAATTTCCATCTACATCTAATAGGAAAGCAATTCAACTCATCCCATCACTGCCCGGAGAGTAATCGTATTCAAGTCATCTGACAGGTGATTTGAACACCGACCGATCCGCCGTATAGTACTCCCATATTCCCCAACTCACTATCAACCTTATCCTTGTCTAGGGTCATGAATGTTGTCATAGAGTTGACTATGCTATTATGATGTTGAATTGCACGTGAAACGCAATCTCATGTTCCACACGATATAGTTCACTAGCCTGATAGGAAAAGGAGAGCGGAATAGGGAGTGGTATGTGCAAGAGAGTGAGAGAAAATAAATCCATTCTATAATGTAGAATAGATTACTCTGCTTTTTTACCTCCCCCTTTTAACTTCCCTTTAAAGGGAATTGATAGCCGATTCCGTAGCAGGTATCTGTTCAATCACAGATAACCTACGGAACTCCTGGGCGCTGTTTGTAAGGGTTACCGATTCGATTGGCCAGTAAAAAAGAATGAAAACAAATTAGAAGTTGTCAACTTTCACTTTATTGATACAAATGAATACAGGACCATGGTTTCATGTCTTACCAACACATCCTCGGCTGTACTAAAGAAGCAGGAGGCTTCTTAACAACAAAACTTGGTAGCCAAAGGCTACTTGATAGCTAGAAAGTGAATATGGTTATATTATGGTTAAACTCAACTTGAGTTTATTAAAATTAACAGATTGAAATAAAAATAAAATAAAATAAAATTAAATTGGATAATAAAAATTAAAATAAAATTAGAGAGAGTAATATCTTAACCTATTGAAACTTAATATTCTGAACCAGTCTTGAAATTTATCATAACCACTCTAGTCCTGACTGAAGTCTATACTATTTTCAATCTGTCTGCAACTATTTGTCACTGTGTCTATCAATTACCTTGTTCCTAGCCTATATTAAATGGAAGTAATTAAAAGATTCTAGTAAGCCACACTACTAGAAACCTGAAACTTACAGGGGAGCTTCAAAGCAAAGGAAACAATATTCTAACCTATATTTAAACTGACTAATAAAAATCTGATAACCAAAATTCAACCCCATTAATCTGTGCATCCTGTCCACATTCTTGTCCAACTATTTGCCTCTATTCATAGCTTATAATTTTATAAGGAAGTCAATAAAAATGTGAACATACTAGAATGTCACTCTACTAGAGCTTATAGGAAAGATAACATTAAAACAAAAAGAAAACCCCCAAATTCAAACCTATTAACTAACCAATATACTGTCTATATTTTTGTCTATCTATACCTCTATTCCTAGTTTAGACCTATATTAAATGGGAGTTAAAAGCTTATAGGACACAACTATTTGTGTCTATCTATATATCTCTATTCCTATCTTATATTAGATGAAAGTATCCTCAAAACACAAAGAAAGCAATATTTGGACTTATTTGAACTAATATACCTAATCAACCTAACTAAAATTCAGTGTCCTAATTGTATCCTAAATCAAAAGTGGTTTTGAACTAATCTACTGATGTTTTTTTTTTTTTTTTTTTTTTTTTTTAGACCACAAAATGGATCACTTAAGCCTAATCACGGGCACGGGTACGTCCTCTGCGAGCTCCATTATCCTGTAAACGCTTCTTCTCCCAATACCTCTTCAAATTCTCCGATCTGGCTCGTCTCTGCTCATCCGTCAATTGAACATTTCTTCTCACTCTATCAACTTTAAAGTCTCTGGTTCTCAACAAATTGTCTATCTTTGGCTTATTCGTCGCATCCTCAATTCCCAATCCAAGCTCTTCCAGATCCTCCCTGACCTCCTCAATATAGCTCCCACAAGTTTTTAAACTAAGTCCTCTGATTATAAGTTTCTTCAGTAATCTATCCTGCGGCATTCTCAATATGTGTAAGAAGTGCGAAATTCGGCGCTTTTTCATAACACTGATTATTGGCTCTGTAAACTGATACACAGTTTCATTAGTCGGTATTCTCCACACGCCATTTTTCTTGTAATTTTTATTGATACACTTCCGTATAACTCTGCGTTCTGTTTTAATAACCTGATCACTTTTGCCTTCGTTTTTTATTCGCAGCAGAGTTTCACTAGCATAAAGAGCCTCCGGGAGAATCACGGTTTTATAATGTTTTATCTTCGCATTTGTGGAGAGACATTTTTTATTATAGGTTGACTTGGTTAAAATGTAAGCGTTCCTCATTTTACAAGCTCTGTTATTCCAGGAAAATCTTTCTTTCAAGCCAATATCAATTATGTCACCCAAGTATTTGAACCTCTCTACCAATCTTAGAGTCTGATTACCAATTTTGATTTTATTTATACATAGTGGCTGTAACGGCATTATTTCCGTTTTCTCGTACGAAATCTTCAGTCCAATCTTGCCCGCAATGTTCTCCAAACCAATTATTTGACACTTCACCTCTTCCATATCTCTAGCTAAAAAGGCCAAATCATCAGCAAATCCCAAACAGTTAATCTTAACGGACTTTTCACCTCGGCCGATAGTCACAGTTGATGGATTTGCCACAAACCACTTCTTCATGATGAAATCCAGGGCTATGTTGAATAGCAAAGGCGAAAGCCCATCACCCTGTCTCAGACCAGTTCTTATCATGAATGACCTGGAGACCTCCCCGCGAAATTTAACTTTTGACTCCGTATTTTTTAAAGTCAGTCCAATAATTCGGACCAATTTTGGATGCAAACCATAGTGTCTCAATATTTTTAAAAGACTCTCTCTATGGATACAGTCGTACGCTTTCTTGAAATCAATAAACGTTATGAACAGTTGCCTGGATCTTTGCTTAAAGTACTCCATAATCAGCTTTAGTGTCAAAATTTGGTCCGGACAACTGCGGTATGGACGAAACCCCCCTTGGTATTCACCTAACTGAGGCTCTAGTGTGTTCTTAATCCTGTTCAAAATAATACGAGACCAGATTTTATAAGTGCAGTCCAACAATGTAATGCCCCTGTAATTGTTGGGGTTGGTTTTATCACCCTTTTTGTAGAGAGGATGAATGATTCCTGTGGTCCAATGCTCTGGTAATTGCTCTTTAGCCCAAATTTCACAAAAATGGCCATGCAGTTGTAGAAGAGAATTCTGGCTTGCGTTCTTCCATATTTCTGCAAACACCTGATCTTCACCACATGCTTTATAATTCTTTAGCTCGTTTATAGCCTGACACATCTCTTGAAATGTTGGCGGATCGATGTCCGTGGGCTTTGATAGAATTTCTGTATCTGTATCCATCTCCAATAACTCTGCTGGCTCCGCACAATTTAACAATCTATCAAACGATTTCGCCATTATCTCTGCATTTTCCGCATTGTTATGAGCCATCTTACCATTTTCATCTCTCAATATCAATGTGGGTGGATCGTATTTTTTAAGATGCGTTTTAAAAGTTTGATAATATTCGCGAGTTTTATTCCTATTGAAACCATCCTCAATTTGTGTTAAAATGCGTTTATGGTACAACCTTTTGGCATTACGAATTACTTTGCTAGTGTCTTTTCTAATTTCAGTCAAGTACCTATTTGTCTCTTCAGATTTCCTGGCTTGATGTTTCAACCACGCATCTTGCCTCTTTTCAACTGCTAAATCGCAATCTGCATTCCACCAAGCATGTCTTTTTCTAGGTCTGAATGGTGCAATTTCCTTAGCAATTAATTTCAAGTTGAGGGTCAGCTCCTCCAAAGTTCCCGTCTTTTCGATTTCTTGTGTTCTTTTTTCGAATTTTTCATTTTTAATTAGCATTATTGGGTCGAAATCTCTTTTATTCCTTTTATTCGATTGGTTCTTTCTCATTGGTGTCAGCGTAATCTTTATCTTGACAATGTAATGATCTGAACCCGAGTCCGTGCCCCTTAGAACTTTCACATTTTGTATTTCTTTGTGATAGTTTTTATCCATGAAAACATGATCCAATTGGAACTCACCCTTTTTGTAATCTGGATGTTTCCAAGTCTTTAATTTATGAGGAAGTCGTTTAAAATAAGTTGACTTTGAAATGAAGCTGTTATTCCTACACAGTTCAATCACTCTCATACCATTCCTATTAGTCCTCTTCTGTGCTGGCCATTTCCCAATCACGTCTCTGAATTTTCTCTCCCCGCCGAGCTGTGCATTGAAATCTCCGAGTAGAATCTTCACGTGATTCGGAGGCACATCAGAAATGGTCGCATCCAAATTTTCCCAGAATTCTCGCACCTCCTCATCCGAATCTTTTTTCTCATTTGTTGGTGAATGAGCATTAATCAATGTATAGATCTTGTTAACTGATTTTATGGTCAACGTAGAAATCCTGGGAGACTGCGATTTAAATTCCAAGATAGAGTCCATCACCTTTAGGCTAACCAAGAACCCATTTCCAAATTGTGGGACACAATTCCTCATCACTCTTCTACCAGGGACTCCTTTATAAAGTCTATATCCTTGACTTTCTATTGGGTCCTGATCCGTATTTCTCATTTCCTGCAATGCCATGATCAATATGTTTTCCTTGTCACAAATGTCGGTTAATATTTTCAACTTCCCAGATTGTAATAGGGAATTAACATTATGTGTAGCGAAGTACACAATTTTCCTGGATGGTATTCGTCTTTGATTGGTTTTGAGACTGGCCTGTGCGGCAGATTCAGGACACTCCGATACATTCAAGCTTTCTGAGTGTTGCCCCACCGGATCCGAATGGCAACTTCTCTGGTCTCGACCGGACGGTGGAATTTTCCACAAAAAACTACCCATGATTGGACTGTCTGAGTACTATTACTCGATTTTGGGGGACACTAATGTCCCGAATTGCAATTCCAGTTGTGAACTGGAAAGGGAAGAGAAAAACGAAGAGAGTTATATTATACAGACAAATAGAAAATAAAAAAAGAAGAAGAAGAATTCACCCAAGACAGGGAGGACAGGATAGGGAAAGAGAGATCAGCGCGCGACCAACAAGATGACAGATTAACACCTTACCGAAGCAAGGTGTCCCCATCACCACTCCAGCCGCGCACTGCAAGAGAATGGCACAAAGCTAAGTCAATGGAAAGGTGCCATTCTAGAAGTAAAAGATCCAAGCATATGGAAGAAGAAGAAGGTCATGGGAAGAAGGGCTTGAAAAGGGGGGGGGGGTTCCCTTTTAGTCGCCTCTTACGAACAAGCAGGGATTACTGTGGGTACAATTCTACTACCCCTACCACACTGGGGGATCTACTGATGTTACAATTAACAAACTCTATTTGGTCATTGAGGCTTGTGATAGAACTGTCTTTTTCCAGTTTATGGATCTCAATAGCTTCCAACACATCCAGCATCCTGCTTTTTTGGCAGAAATGGATTAGTTCCACATCATTATCAGGATTGAAATTGTGGCCGGTGTCTAAAAGGTGTTCTGCAAAATTTGAGTTTTTGTTTTTGTTGCCCATTCTCCAAGCTGCTGTGTGCTCTGCAATACGTGTTTTGAAAGACCTACCAGTTTGTCCCACATAGTGAGCACCACAATCACTGCACTTGAGTTTGTAAACTCCACTTTTTTCCCAGTTGTTTATGCTGTCTTTTGAAGAGTTCATCAGTGTGTTGAGTAAGGGTGCTGTTTTGAATGCTACCTGTAGTCCTTCCTTTCTGATCACATTCCCCAACCTATGTGAGACTGCTCCAATATAGGGTAATGTGACCCAACTGTCTTTGAAAATTTCTGGTTGTTGTGAGTAAACTGATTTGATGGCTGATCTCTGCTTCTTTCTGTTTAGTAGGTTGTACACTGTTCGTTGCTTATAACCATTGGTAGTTGCAATTTGTAAAATTATTCCCAGCTCATTTCTAAAATCTGTTATAGACATAGGTATTCTGATTAGTCTGTCAAGAAGGGATTGAAAAGCTGCTAGTTTATGTTGAAATGGGTGGCAGGAGTTCATTGGTATTACTGAGTCTGTTGTTGTTGTCTTTCTGAAGATTTTGAAAATGTGTTTACTGTCTTTGATGGATATAGTGAGGTCTAGGTAGTTGAGTTGATGGTCTTCCTCAATTTCCTTAGTGAATTCAATATTTTTGTGTGATTTGTTTAGATCATTGTGGAATGCTTCTAACTGTCTTGAGGAGCCTTCCCACAGACAAAGTATGTCATCCACATACCTAAACCAATACTTGATGTTCTTTTGAAATTTTGTGGATTCAATAAACTGTTTCTCAAAATTGTCCATGAAAATATCTGCCAGTAGTGGTGAAAGGGGGGATCCCATGGCTAAGCCTTCAGTCTGTGTGTAGATAGAACCATTGAACTTGAAGAAATTTTGTTCTGTGCATGCTGCCATCAAAGTTTTTAATTCTTCTCTTTCTTTTGGATCCTGAAATTGGGTTTCATCTAATATTTTTCCTGCCAGTTGGAGACTCTCTTGTACAGGAACACTAGTGAAGAGGTTAGAGACATCAAATGACACTAACTTACAATTGCTGGGGACCTCAACCTTGTTCAACTTTTCCACCAGTTCAATTGAATTTTTCACCCCATATTTTCACTAGTGTTCTTCAATAGATTACTTGTATGAAATTTAAAATTTTCTCAGTTTAAAGTAAATACTTTATTTTAAACTTTTTAGTACGTGAGTATTTTATCATTTCACTGAAGTCGGTTTCTTTTTTTGTTTTAAAATATGTTTTATTTTAAGCTTTTTAGTTGAATTTTCAAACTTTGAAAACATGAGAAATTTCTTAAAGGCTACATTATGAAATATTTATCAAATTATAGTTAATAATTAATTTATAACATCCAAACTTAAGTAACTAAAAATCCACTTATAAGAAAATATATACTAAGGAAAATCCTACAACGTTTTATTTAATGTGAAATATTGTATTTAGGAATAAACTTATATTGTATTATAATAGCGAAAAGCTTCTTAAAAGTGAAATGGCTTTTGATTCATTTTGATGTGGTCCCTTTCAGAATATACCTACACTGAAATAGTAGGCCTATATTACTTTACAAGTGTGGAAAATTGTGTTTACTGAAAATATGATAAGTTAACGCAGGAGATGAAGTTGAGTGCAGTATTATCATACGAGTATGGTAAACATCTTCCCGGACGTGTTATGTACGATATTTTTCGTGATATTAGTCATATATATTTTTTTTATATAAAAAACATAAACTTTGAGCTAGTATACAAAAGGATCATAAACATAACCTCAAAATAGCCTATTGTACGCACATGTATTTAATGGCAAATAAATATCCTTAATCCATCACAGCAGCGAAACTAAAAATACTTCTGAGATCAGCTGTTTTTCCAAATTCTCCAACTTATGATTGAAACTAAATAACCTTATTCCTATGACTCAATAACATCAACTAAATTATTTACAATTTTCATATGAACATAATGGACAGAAATATTATATTCTTCTTATTCTCGATTCAAATTAAGTTCACGTAATTGGTCAAAACGGGACATTACAGGCTTGTTTCACACTGAACCAGCTTTGGGTAACCGATGTCGTTTACCCGGCATAATTGCATTGCATCATATGATTTTGAAAACCGTCTAGATGTAAAGCGCTCCATATAACACAATGATCAGCCTGGTAAACGACACCGGTTATCCGATTGGCGGTTATGTGTGGAACTATCCTATTCAAACTTGATTGAAATGAAGACATCGAAGAATGCTCCTTTTTGTTTAATATTGGGCTAAGTATTGGGCCGATCCTTGCGAAACTTGGATGGGACCACCGCTGAGCGATGCTCTTTCATTTTAAAAAAAATTAATCGAAATCGGTTCAATATTGTTCGAATGATTGATGTACAAACATTAAAAAAAACAGGTCGAATATAGTAACCTTGTTCTTTTTCGAAGTAAGTTAAAAAGAGGCAAAAAGAAGAAAAAAGGGAACAATTTCGTGAAAGAAGATGTTTGCAATGAAAATAGGAACTGATATGAGTGGAATAATATTTTAAGTGAGTGAGAGAAGAAGGGAAATAAGGAAAATACAAAATAGGGATATAGAGTGTGAAAGGAAACAAAGAGAAGGAAAATGGGAGCAATTTCACAAAAAGGGAGAGTGTCAATGAAAATAGGAACTGATATGAGTGGTATAATATGAAAGTGAGTGAGAGAAGAAGCTAAATAAGGAAAATACAAAATAGGGATAGAGTGTGAAAGGAAACAAAAACAAGTGGAAAGGAGAAGGAAAATGGTAGCAATTTCGTGAAAGGAGAGAATGGCAATGAAAAATGGGGTTAGAAGGTGGTACAAGTTGGGGTAGTTGTGGTAGAAGGTGTGGGGGGTGGAAGGGGTAGCAGCTAGCCAAAATCAATCCGCACTGTTCCCTTGCATCGCCAAACAATGTGGCTTTTGTTTAAAAAAAGAGATTTTGAGAAACGTTGAGGTTCAGACTGGAACCTATCATTTTAATCATTATTGTATAGTTTTCTTTTTATTGTAAGTTCAACGACTTACAGTCAATTTTACAAGTTACAAGTTTTACAAACTAACTTGTGAGATACGAGCCAATATGGCCAAGTTAAAAATGAATGCTGCTGTGCAGAAGGGTCCATGGTCTAGTGGTTAAGAAGGCGCTCAACCGGCAATTGGGAGGTCCGTGGTTCGATTCCCGGTGGTGACTGATATTTTTGTACAGTAGCATTCATCGATTTCCATCAGCTATTCAATACTGTTGTCAATATCCGCCATTGCGGAAGTCTTCAGTATAAACTATTAGCAATTAAAGGAATTCGAAATTAATAAATTCAGTCAATTTTAATTGTGAATGAATAATAGTTCTACTCACATAGGCCAAACGTTTTTGAATCGTATTGTTTTCATTTCTAGTGTTGATAAAGCCATATTGAATGATATTATTATTATAATCTATGAACAGAATACCTCACGCCCATCGCACATTGATATAAACTCGATGTACTCAATGATAATCACCATCGCAAAATTGAACACAATCTTCTGACCCTTCATTCAATTTTCGTAGTATATATCATGTCTGCTTTCCACAAAAATATAGGTACTCGTACTCTGTATCACATCCCAAAAGGCTGTGTTTCTATTTTCCAGACAGCTGATGGCTCAAATTAGACGATTGAATGAATTTCTGATGAGATGTCTGATGAATGAATTTATGGAACAATATATGAATTTATTAAAACTATAATTTACTGAGTAATCAGAAGCAGTGTCCCAACTCGTGAGTTGGGGGGGGGGGGCACAAATGGTTTTTTGAGAGATTGCCATTTCTTCCTACCCTTTCTCCAGTGAATTTCTAATAATTTTGGGGGGGGGGGGGGAGTCATGACCCTCCCTGGGACCGCCCTTGTTAATAATCACTTGTTATCATAGGTACTTAATTGGAGTATTCGAACAATTTATTTTTCAAGCAAATATGTCATTCTTATGAATAATAACGTAATCCATATGAAGGCTCAACGAGGTGAATTAGGAGTCCCTAGATCTGTCTTGAAATCTGATTTCAATTGCATATGATGGAGAAGCTCATATGTTCCCTATAAAAGAAGGCCTGACGAGTGCCTTTCTTTTATTTACTTTTAAATATCTTTTAAAAGAGAGCAAATTTTTAAAATTCTTACACATACCCTACTTCGCTAGGCATTTCTTAAAGGAAGATCCATGCAAAAATAACAGAATTTGGTTTCATCTATAAATGCGTTATAGACAGACAAAAAAGTGCAGAATTTATAGGCTATAAATAAAGTTTGAGTGTTACTTTCAAGTGTTGCTAACATTATTTTAGTGATAGAACCCGTAACAAATACAATATCGTTGCATAAGGACAGATTGGTTTCTACTTTTTTCCTAGAGAGATCAGACTCTGTAGAGAATTTATTAGATATCATTAACATTTGCATGACTAATCAGCATCAGCTTGCATAAATGATTCCATCTTCATTAACTCTGTTTGATGATAATAGCTGATGATCAGTGCTCAATGTGCGCGCATATCAAGCGTGGCAGATTCGACAATCGAATATTCAATTGCTTTACAATCGATTCCTAATTACCAACACTCCTGTGGGACGAGTAGCCTGCTGTGGCATGGCACGGACTTACGGCCACTGAATCGAATACATCGCTTATCAACGTCAATGCTTTCAATTCAAATCGTAGGCTACACACACTTACACACACCTATAGGCTACTTGTAAAGGGGTCAGTTCTGGGATAGTCAGTTTGCCACAATTTTAGGCATTGTAGTTATTTGGGCTTATTTCCACACATACAGACACACACACACACACACACACACCATCGTTGTCACACACAAGACTTAATAATGCACAATGATTAGCTGTCATGGAAAGGAAGGATTAGACAGGGGCACACTTATATGCACGTGTAGTGTATGTGTGTGTGTGTGTGCTGCGACATTGTGACGTAAAAAGCGCGTATCCGTTGCTACCCCAACTTAATCTAACCTGACATCAAAATTCGCGCAACATCAGCGCTCCTAGCGTAGAGCGTTGGAATCAACTTAAACACACACAAAAACACACATACTCACGTATGTACCAGTTTGAGATCCAACCGAAAACCCCACCCACCTGAGATCCATCTGTAACTTTAAATGATGTCCCATTTCAAGGATTCTGAGTCTCACTATTCTTCTTCACAATAAAATGAATAGATCTGGCTATTCACTTTTGTAATTACTCAAACTTGCTTGTCTGAAAATTTTTTATCTGATTGAGATCCGGCAATGTGTGTTAACGCCGATACATTAAAATGAGATCCATTAGTGTGTGAGCTGTAATCTATCTTTATGAGATCAATAAAATTGTGTGAACTGTTGTCTATACTATCAAAATGAGATCTGTCAAAGTTTGTGTTTGTTGATGTATCATCAACCCCACAACGTCTCATGATGCACCCTCCTTAAATTTAGCACCAGCTAAATTATACCAGCAAATAAATTAGGCAGCCCCTCAAAAAAAAAAAATAATAATAATAATAAGCCCCCGTATTCTTTCTAAAACTAAAAGAAGATTTATATAGGTAAACAGAATTTATTAATTTCGAATTCCTTCAATTGCTAATTTCTAATTTATATAGGTATTGAAAAAATTCAAACCCAGTCGATAATATACAAAATTAATGTATATTTCTTAAGATTCTTTACAAAGGTAACATTTTTTTGTAAAGGTAAAAAATAAATATCAATGAAATGAGTATATGATCTTCTGCTCAATAAACTTAATTGCAAAATAGCTAAATAAAAATGTGTACCTAAATGGCATTAAGACCCCTCCCCTCCCCCCGCCAATGGGCACCCCCGATTAGTGTGTGAACTGTAGACTGGTACAAAAACAAGAGTTATTCAAATTTAAATATAAACGTTATAGCCTAATTGAGACGAATAAATGAAAAGTTCTTCTTATTTTGTTCAAAACAAGATTCAAAGCAAAATTCAAGCAGAATTATATATGGAGAACTAATCAACAATAAATTAATTAGCTTAAGCTAGAGTACTGTATTGAAACTGGAGTGAGAAAATCAAGAAATATATAATAATTTCATAAATGTTTCATTGCAACACAATTGAAGTTAGATTCATAATATCTCACTTCCCAGAAAAAAATGAGTCCTATCTGAACAAATAATGTGACTTCAGCTTCCTGACTTCAACAGAGAGCTATTGAACTCTTGGCGGTTGAACAGAAGGCTATCGGATCGGTCAGTTTGGAAAAGATTTTAATAATGTATGGTACTCCAGGTCTCAAGTTATCTTGGTAGTGTAGACTGTAAAATGTACAGAAATTTAGCAATTTTCAATCAAATTTGATTTCAACATAATTTATTATGAGCTTTAACTGTGTGTACTGTGTGTACTGTGTGCACAGATTATACAGTGGGTTGTCCGACAATGCCCTTGACAACAGAGTGAAACGGCCGTCACGCCATAACGTGAGTTATAATTTCCACTTCAAAGTGTTTTTTAAGTTTTCATCATAATAAACCATTTAGGTCAGCTCTACAATAAATTCTAGAAATAATTTACTCAAAGACGATAATAATGTATTTCTCACAACAATGTACGTTAATTAGTTACATGCGAATCACTTAAAGGCATGAAATGATGCTTAAATGATAAGGACTGTTAACACACGACCAGTAAATTCGTGACTAATGTGAGATCCTGACTGTTAACACATAATCAGTGATTTCAAGGCTAATGTGAGATCCGCTCAGATATTATAGTTTGAACTAGGCGGTTTAATTGGATTCGCCCAATAATGTTGTTCCGCGGGAGATTATATCCAATCATGTTGTTTCCCGCAAAGCAGCCTAGATACCGGGACATTTGAAAGTTCCCGCTCAGCAAAGCATGGTTTTTCGGCTTAGGAGGGGAAAGGGGACATGGGAAAATTCTACAAGAAATCATGAACGTTCCTGTGCATACTATTAACGTTCCCCTGAGTTTTCAAATCAATCTGTCCATAATGAACAAAGTTATAAGCATTTTTCAAATGTGATGCTAGTTTATGGTCAAATTGTAGTAATATCCAAACTTTCTACCTAGATATTCAACTGATTTTCAAGTTATCATTTCATTGTAGTTGAAACATGATTATTTTATGTTGTTTTAGCATTTATGAACTTGGAACATTATTTTTGACAAGTTTCTTAATATCTATATCCAATCAGATATATTTTACATGGTACATTTCTGCAGAAATTACCTTTACTGGTCTATACTTGTGCATATTTTTTGTATTCAATATTACACTTTTATACAAAATTACCTTTGGTTTCTTCTCTAATAAGGGAACTGCTGCTAGATCACACCAACAAACTTACTAGCATGATTATATATATAAGAGTTATAATTGCTTGTAGGTTACGAATGCTATTGGTATCAATCGAATTAATATTATATACCACCGCCAATTTACTGACAATACTATCTAAACATGACTTTGCCTGATTTTTCTTCAACCAGCCATGTCAAACTGAAGCAGTAAGTGTGGAAATATATTTTTAATTGGCTACTATGTTGCCAAAAGGATATTAGGGCAGGGGAGAATGACTTTAATGTACTACTCTGCTCTACTGTAGGATATACCAAAACTTGAGTATAAATCATTATTCAAACAAACTTAATCTTTGATAAAGATGTATAGAAATATGTAGAAAGTTACTGCAGGATGACTCAAAAATGCTATCAACACACCAGAACAAGGTTATGTCTTATTTGAAAAGATGCTAGTTGTTTTGCTACATCAATTATTTTAATAATTCACATTCATACAATTTTCTTGGAATTCAACCCCCCTTGGTAAATTTGGACATCAAGTTGGGGTTAGCATAGACCTATTGGTAAATAATTGCAGCGCATGTGGAATGCAGGCACAATATGAGTAATCTTAAGCATTATGTGAGATCCGGCCTGTTAACACACGACCAGTGAATTCAAGGCTAATGTGAGATCCAGCCATCATTAACAGACGATCAGTGAATTCAAGGCTTAGAGAACTATGAAAGATCTCGCCCCTGTTAACACATTTAAAGTGAATCCGAGGCTAATGTGAGATCTGGACTGTTAATGCTGAAAACCGGCAACAGCGCATTCAAGGCTTATGTGAGATCCGGCCCCTGTTAACACACTTGGAGAAAGTCATGGCCAACTCTAGTGGAGGCCGGAATGCTGAAAACCGGCAACAGCGCATTGAAGGTCAACAATTTGAACATACGGTTCAATACAAAGATTTAAAATAACAAAATGTATGACTATGCTTCAACACATGATCAGTGAATTCAAGGCTAATGTGAGATCCGGCCCCTGTTAACACACTTGTACTAAGTTGATTATAAAGTACAGTAACAAAATTTTTAACATTGAACCTTTTAATTCTTGTATACTTTCTTGTGCACATGAGCATATCACTGCAATAAACTGAATGGATTGACACTTGAAATGAATGCAATTTTTTTGAAAGGGCATCAGTCATAAAACACAAAATGTTGGGAAATCAATAAAAACTTATTAACATCTTATCCTGTGGAAAAAATCGAATTTAAAAATATGTACTTCTTTGTTATGTTTTTGAAGATTATGTGACATGATTTCAAGACCATATGTTACCCTGTAACCACACATATAATATTTGAATTTTACAAAATGATGCCCTTTCAAAAAAAAACTATTTTCAAGCAAAAATAAAAACCATTTTATATCATAAATTCATTTATTATTATTGCATTTTTACAATAAAAAGCATTTTGTCATTATCAAAAACATTTTATATATTAATTTATTCATTATTAATGCATGTTCACATTTTTATCATGAAAAAAAAATCATCATTATCTCAATCACTAACTGGCCAGTTCAGAATTTCATGATAAAGTTCAGAATGTTCTTCTGGCACATACTGTTTCAGTCTCTTGAAGTCATTCATTTTGCACTGCTTTATAGGCACTTTCCCAGCTTCATAAGCACACCTTTGAGTGTGGTTGATATTCTGATTTGCACGAAGTGACATCTGAAATGTGTGAGTGCTTATTCCATTAATAGTGGTAATTCCTCTAACATAACCTTTCATTTCCTTTGTATAAACAAAATGAAACAAATTGCTGATGAGAAAGTGGACACGTTCATCCCTTGGTTTATTTTGTGACTCAATAGAGATGCAAGATTTTTTATAATACTGTTTCCACCAGTTTTTATACTCTTTTATTTGACAAGCTTCAATCTCTTTCACTGTGAATTTTCCAGGTCGAGAACTTTGAATAATGTGTTCAGTTATTTCATGTACAGTGTATATCCTATCATAACGTTTCAGTCTTCTCTTTATTACACCGAAATCCCTGTCACATGGTAAAAAACTATGTCCCCTAACAGGAAAATATTGTTGAATTTTATCAAATCTACCTGAGTCTGTCAATGATAGCAGATATCGACACAGAGTTTGATTTTTATTTTGAGCTGAACAGTTATCTGCAAATAATCTAACTTCAGTTATATTGTCTGGTACCTCACTGAAATAGTCTGCTAAAAATGAACACACTTCATCTGGGCTCTTTCTTCCATTACCTTCATGGTACACGTATATTGTGCTGGTCTTACTCTTTATATTGTTAATGCAAAAAATGTTTACAGTTAATTGCCTACGATAGAACAATTCCTGAACAGGTACTTTTGGAAGAGATACATTTTGCATGTAGTCAAATGCTAAAGATAACACATGCTTTTCTTGTTTCCCTTCATTTGAATTTTCATATTCCAATGCCTTGTAAAATTTCTTACTTTTTCTCTTATGGACCATTAATTCAGCCACTGCTGTACGTCTGGCTACATCATTCAAGTGTGGTGACTTTATCTTTAGGTTTAACTCCTCACATGTACAACAAGTGTCCACCTGAGGCCGTCCAAATCTGTAGTTGAAGTTCTTTCTAAAGTATTCCCAATAGTAATAATAGCTAACAGTAACGTCAGGATTCTTTTCACAAAACCATCTCCACATTTTTCTTATATTTATCTCAGAGCTCAAGTAAAATATTGTTTTTCCAGCATAATGATTCCTTCACTTCAAATGATTCAATGTGCTCCCTAACCATCATTTTAATGTCATATGACTTGGAGTTTGAGATGCCTTGACCTCTCTTATCAACTGGCGGTTTCCCCAACAGTTTCAACTCTCTTAGCCGTCTCACACTTTTTACAGTTTTGGAAAATATTGATAAAAATGCATCAAAACATACCTCTTTACGCTGAGTACCTAGTAATATATTATACTTAAATGAGGCCGAATTTGTTCGTTGTGACTCTGCTTTCCTTGGGCGCCTCTGTTTCACCTCACGAACATCAATAAGTCCTTGCAGGTAGAGGTCTTGTTCGTCTTTTGTTTTTATATTGTAGAATTTGGTGAACACATCCGTGCAGTTATCTTCTCCTATAGATTGCAGACATCTCGCCTTGCATCTGAAACAATTAAAAATACAATTCCAGTTTAATTAAAGATTTAATATGAAATTATATTTCAATTTCAGCAGTAAACTTACTTAACAATCAAAGCATAGTGGAACAGAAAAATTAATAGGGTAATAGATTAATTACTGTAGTTGCCTATAGTAGTTGCAGCCTCAGACAATCTCTCTTTAAAAAAATATATACAGACAGAATTGAAAATAATATATAGTAGCCTACCGGTAGCCTAGCCTGCTCAATGGTGTTACAGTGAGTGCTAGTTTGTTGCAGCACTAACTTACCAAATCTAAATTGAAATCTATCATTGTATGTTTGATGCTGTTGGTAAAAATACTACCTATCTAATTATTAGTAAATATTAGCAGTAGTATTATATGATTGAAAATTATATAAGATACTTACTTGCATGCAAATCCTGGTGTTTTAGCCGGTTTCAAATGCCCACTGTAACTGTTGTATTCTTCACCCTTGAGTCTGGCAGATTTTATAACATTAACTTTATATGTCTCAGTATTTCTTTTTCTTTTCCTTGAAGACCCAGTTGTTGTTTCAGTATCCATTATAACAGTGAATCACGATATCACGAAATGACAAGATAAACTACATAACCTCAACTGCAGAACAGACAACAGAAACACAGTTTCAATATTCAAGTCAGCTGGTCTGATCAGCTGGCTGTCATCTGGATAAGTTTTGAAAAGGCATAAGTCATTGACTGGTGCCCTTTCAAAACCAACTCCGATATTCACACAGCTACAGTTGGCATAATAACAAGTTGACTGAAGCCCTTTCAACACTAAACGATAGAGCTATGTCGAAAGATACATAAATCGCAAAAAAATAAAAATGGCTGAAATAGTGACTGATGCCCTTTCAAAAAAATTGCATTCAAATACTGTTAAAATCAATAAAATAATAGGTGGTGTTTGGCGAAGATGAAATATTATAGTGATTATGGTGTTAGATTGCATTCTTGATAAAGTCTCATTGTTTCAAAGTCACCTTTCAGCTTTAACAATCAAATCCTTGAAAATTATTCTAGAAAATCTGTTAAAATTCAGACGTTTACCGTCTCAATTCAATGAGCGGTAAATTGGTGAATATGTACAAGTATGATGAAAATATATTTTCAATTGGCTACTATGTTGCAGGGGAAAACATAGTACTAGGGCAGGGGAAAACATATGCGGGCTAGAAAAATATTAGTATGACTTTAATGTACTACTCTGCTCTACTGACAAGGTCTAATACCAAAACTCGGGCACAAATTGTTATTTAAGCCAACTAAATCTTTGACAAAGATGTAGAAAATATGTACAAAGTTACTGTAGGATGACAGAAAAAATGCTATCAGCACTCCGGAAGCTATGGTAATGTCTAATTTGATAAGATGCTTGTTGTTTTGCTACATCAATTATTTTAATAATTCAGATTCATACAATTTTTTTGGACTAGACCCCCTTAGGATATTTAGACATCAAGCTGGATTTTCCATACAACTTTTCCATTCCATCAACACATGAATATGAGGTTTTTGAGACCTATTAGAACTCAATACTCAAAAATAAGATATTAAGGTGATTTTTAAATATTGTGCAATTTTACAGTTTTTCTCATAAATTTGAAGCCGATTTGCAAACTGAAGACCTAGAGTTGGAACTTTTCTAATTTTTTAGGCCTACTGTTGATCAGCACATCAATATGCTACTTTTAAGCCCCTATTCGAATGTGACACTTATAACGAAATTTTTCTTGAGAATTATCAAATATATTGTGTCATTTTACTCTTTTTTTTGTGAACTTTGAGTGCCATGCGCAATCTGAAAACATCAAGTAAGATTTTTACATTATTTTTAAATCAATCAGCACATAAATACACAAATATTGAGTCCTATTGGAACTCAGTACTCGAAAATTTGTCTTTTTCAGCCTACCCTACTCAACATCAAGAGTGAAGAGCTGATGACTGAAAAGCAAGGCAAGCCAGAAAAGTATTTGCATAGGCCTATTGGTAAATAATTGCAGCGCACGTGCAATGCAGGCACAATATGAGTAATCTTAAGCATTATGTGAGATCCAGCCTGTTAACACACAACCAGTGAATTCAAGGCTAATGTGAGATCCAGCCACCGTTAACACACGACCAGTGAAACCAAGGCTTAGAGACCAATGTAAGATCCAGCCCCTGTTAACACATGAAAAGTGATTCATGGCTTATCTGAGTTCCGATCTGGTTTCGTGTGTGAAAATCGATGGTATTGCGACGTGGTGGTAATACTTTGAACTAACTTTAACACTTTGATTGGAATTTTGTGGTAAGTCGAGATCCGCCTTCATAGTGGAAGGTGGATCTCGTCTATGCTAAAGGGACCCAACCAATATGGTTTCCACTCCGAGATCCGCTTTTTCGGATCTCGCTTTAAAAAATGATCTCGGAGTGTTGCTGTGTATCCATGCCTTGGATCTCAAATTGTTAGATACTTAGGAACACACACTACTCATGTGACCAAAGAGCTGGAAACGCAGCATGAGCGGGCTCCAAATGATAAATTATTGCGCGCTATTCAATTTGATGAATAGCCTCCGTCCATCCTCTCCCCCCTCCCCGGTGTAATACTCTTGTTTGACATAGATCGAGTAGGCTTGATAATGTTAATACCAACAGCACGTTTGATGCAGCTTGTAGTAACCCACCAAGCGAAATTGTGAACTGGACATATTTTCTAAAATAGTTGGTTAAACTTATTTTATTCGGATGATGTAGCATCTTATACCTCTTTGTTGTTATGAAGTATTCTAAAAAGCAAATTGATAGAAAATAAATTGTGTCAGTGCACATGCTTGCTTTACTGATGCATGTTTAAATTAATTACAAAATATTATATTGCACTGTTTTCAGTTGAAAATATGTATATCTGTGTATTTATTTATTATATTTTATGAGTGAAGAAAAAATTGAGTTCATCGGGCAAAAAAAGCCAGGATTTTCTTTCGGGTGGGGCTGAAACTGGGTTTGTCCTAAACTGTGTTGGAGGACGGTCAGGATATATGGAATAACCAAGTATCCCACAAAAGTTCGTGGGGGGGGGGGGGGGGGGGGTTGAAGCCCCTCGAGATACGTGATTGAGTTCCATAATACTTCTTCACTTGATATTGGTGGAAAAAAATAGAATAATAGATACTTTCTTAGTAATGGTGAAGGTGATATTGTGGAAGGTATCCATAATGAAAAATAAGACGAAATTGTCACAACCACATTCATTAAAGCTTCGAGAAACTAGTTTCGGCTGTTACACCATTATCAATCTCAATCAAACTCTGAGTTTGATTGAGATTGATAATTGTGAAACTCTGAGTTTAATTGAGATTGATAATTGTGTAACAAGCGAAACTAGTTTCTCGAAGTTTTAATAAATGTGGTTGTGACAATTTCGTCTTATTTTTCATTATAGAATAATAGATAGTTTATTGTCCAAAAACTTAAAAATGTTTAAGACATAGTCAAAATGTAACAAGCTAAAACATCAATACAAATTTCAAAATTTAAACACCTGACTTATATCACAGTCAAAATAATCATTTATTGAATAAAATGGAAAGCCAATCAAACAGATCAAATCAAGATGTTATTTCAAACCATTATACATTTCCTAACCTTTGTTACATGCAGCTTTTCTTGTATTTATCCTTTCTAAGATAATCCTTTTTCATCTTCCCCTTTTCCTTTCTCTGTTTATCTTTCCTCTTCCCAATTTCTTTCTCTGTGAGTTTATTTTTTCTTTTGATTTATACTTGAGTCTTATTGATTTCTTCATTCAGTTAATGTCTTAATCATACAGCGTTTTTCACAGTTTTATGAATTAGGTTGTTTTTTTAGTTATTCACGGTTATGGAAACTTCTGCTGTGTTATGATTATACAAGCATGCTCTCAAGATATTTAACTTGAAAACTAATGAACAAAACTTATAAGAATACTAAAAATGGGATCAAATGAGCACCAAATAACTCTCAGTTTTATATTGTTATTGAGTTTGTATGAAGGTTTTTCAATATCAATTCTGCCATCTATTTTAGTAGTCTATCAATAGATCCAGACAAAGTTTGCTTTGGCTGCAGAATAATAGCCTAAGGATTCTACTATTGAGATGAATCATCAGACATGCTTCTTTTTCCTTCGATTATTAAATTGACGTTGATAACAGTTCATAATCTCATTTGAAGATTGACACATGCATTCTCCTCATGAAATAATCATGTTAGACAATATGTAATGAGATATGTAGGTAATTACTATTAAAATCAATTTCAATAAACTGTCATATATCAGAATTTTTTTTATTTTTCAATTTGATAGGTCGATTTTTTGTTTTTTATTTTGAGTCAATTAAATTATAATTTTTATTCCATACCCCCCCACACCGGGTATTTTTGGGGTATTTCGCCCCCTCCCATAAAAATTCATTAATCCGCCACTGCATCTCACTCATACTACTTTCATGATTATAATAGCCTAGTTAACTCTATTGGACAAATCTACACTAACCTGCAAAACATCATGCTTAATAATTCAGTTTATCTAGTCTATATATTGAATCATCATTATTTGCTCTAATGTCTTCTAATTCAATTGAGGAATAGAATTCTACTAGTCTATTATTGATTAAAAAAAACTAATGTTCTCATTACAATCCCCTTTATTACTGCATAATGTCTTGAGTAAGCACAGTAATTTACAATAAATATTAGGTTAGGTTAGGTTAGGTTGGGAAGGTTTGGTTAGGTTGGAGAATTTACAAGGATTATTATATCCTAATCATGTAGAGTGCCATAGCCATTTCAACTGTACGTGACTCTTTAGCTAGGATAGATCCTTATCATACACATAGATTATTTTGCGATATAGTTCTCATGGTTGACTACTTTTGGAATACTGTATTTAGAAGTCCAAATGGTTCATGAATCGATTTTATAAAGATAATTATTTGAAACCTCCAAAGTGAATGGGTTTCTTGTTAGTTGATTCAATCATAGACCTTGAACTAATGGCTCACAAATATGAAGGGTCAATCAATAAATGCCATTAACAGTCGCTTGTGAGACACGCCTTTTCATATTCAAATCCTCCTAAAATATTATACCGGTCACAGATTATTATTTTTGAAAGCACGCTTCAGCGTTATTATATGTTCTGAGGAATTGGAGTGTTCTACCTAACATTGCCAAGCTGAATCTCATTCTAATTCATGTGATTTGTCTAGATAGGGCGTGAAGGGCATGTTACTCTAGAATTTAAAAAAAAGAAGGAAACTCTACAAGCTACCGCAGTTTTTAAAGAGTCTTGAAGATTTTGAAATATTTTAAAAACAATTAAAAAAATATCTAGTTGATAAAGCTTTTTATAGTGTACAAGAGTTCCTTTCACATCAAAATTAAGCCTCACCCCAACTAAATTGATATAGAGTAATTATGGTAACTATTATAAGAGTATAATTATTGTTGATCTGACTTGTCTAATACAACTAAACTGGAGTCTCCAAGACGTAATCTACAAAAAAAGGTTATGTTACTCTAGAATTTACATTGAAAATAGATAATTTGTTTTTCCATTAAACCAATCATCATGTTTTAGAAACACTTAGTATTTGCTGAAGCATGATATTTGGTGGAGCTTGGGAGTGGAATATAAAAATAATTAATTATGATGTGAAACAGATTTCCACTATAGGCTCTAGGTTGGTTTTGACGATGAGTTAAATCAAAACATTGAACAGGAGGTTCATTTCAAATATGAAAAAATTAAAGAATATTACAATGGTTGCTGTTTAGCTCAATTATCCACTTTCTTTTTACTGTGCAAGCTTTGACGTTTCCAAATAATTTTAAATTGTCAAATTGAAAAAAAACGAGAGAAAATATTGAGGCATGAATATATAAATATTATGAGATCTGTTGAACAACAAGAAGATGAAGAAGAAACAAAACACTTTTTCTAGAACTGACGATGTGCATTTTTTATGATTTGTAAAGCATATGATGTTTATATAAATATTGAAGAAATTAGATGGTGCATGTTATCAGCAAAACTGATAATAATAACTGACCGAGCGAAGAAAGGTCTCGCTGTTTCAAGTCGAAAGTTTTGCATTTGTCAATCTGTCTGTCTGTTTGTAAGGCATTTATGGCTAAACCGATGGAACAAATTCAATGAAATTTTGTTCTTCTTTCAAGGAATGCCAAGAGATTTATGTGTGAGGATTTTTGAACTTTGCTTGCATTTAAAATATATTTAACGATAACATAGAAAGACACTTCTTATAGGTCTTCCACAGAAAAATATGATTTTTAAAATAAGCTTCTCCACGATATACAATTGGAATCAGATTTAAAGGTAGCCCCCGTGCCCTTATTATCTTATTCATCTGGTTGAGCCTACGTATGAATCAATTCATCATTCAATTAAGTTATAACATATTTGTTTGAGAGCCAAATTATTTCTAATATTTCAATTAAGTATAGTAACAAGTGGTTATTAAATAAATAACAAGAATACAAATTCAATTAATATTGTTCCATAAAGTCATTCATCATCAGACGTGAAATCTGATCTGATTTGAAGAGCCAGCTGTCTGGAAAATATATTTACATCTTGGTTCTGATGATTGAGTTTAATTTTTTAATGGCTTTTAACATTGAGAAATATGAAGAAAAAACAAAAATATGCCATAAGAAAACCATATGACAAATGTATTGAAAATGTGCTAAAGAGGAATAAGAGATGAGACTATAAATGTATGAAAATATGAAAAATATGACAAGTAAAAACTAGGAGATATTATAAGTATAGTCTGCAAAACAAAAGAAATAGTTTTTCAACACCAGATACAGGCATTTCCTCATATCAAACAGGGCAAGAAAGGCTCTCTCTCAATCATCTAACAAAAAAATCTAGCTCAACATAATTCCTGAAAACATCAAAGCAATAGGAAGGATCAATAAATTCAAGCAACAAAACTTCATAACTGGCTAATGAATATTGACAGACAGCATATAGAGAATTTTTCAATGATGAGGACAGAAATTGTGATTTTCAAATCTTTTACCAATCCTGAATCCTATATCCTTCCTAAATCCTACATTTAACCATACCTTCTTCAATTTTTCCCTACTAACACCTACTCCAAAACATGGCATGCCATGGTGGGGTAGGATGATTTTCTAAATATATGGTATAAATAAATGTTATTATTACTAACTTTTGTGGATTTAACATTTTTTTAGTACCGGTAGCTAGTAGTGTAGTATTAGTCTTGGAAGAAATAAAATTATTATTCATTATAGTAAGATGTTTGAGATTTTTTCCATGACGAAATAATTGGTGAGTCTAATAACAAAACTGACTCTGTACGGTCTAAAAGGTTTAGGGTGTAGTCTATTTCATATTCTGCTGTGGATTTTAAGTTTCTATGGGTTTTGCTCAGTTGGGATAGATGCTGTTCACATTGCCTTTGGTTGCCATTGTAGAGTAAAATAATGTCAACAAAGCGGTGCCAGTAGACTGATGAAGTCTCTCTTTATGTAGATTTACAACGCATCCCTTGCATCCCTTTTAAATGCATCCCACCAGTATAAGTGAGTAAAAATCTTAATGGAAATTGTAATACAGTGTTAATTTTTATATCAGACAATAGAAGTAGCTAATTATTTAATAAACAATTAATTAAAATATGATTTTTAGGATAAGGGCACAATTTATACACAAAAAATTATTGATTTCATTATTATTTTTTTAGTTGGGTTTGGGTAGAGTGACTGACCGTGTGTTATAACGTTGACGGTCTCGTTGTGCAGATAGAAGAGGCTAAGCAGACTGCCCCAGGGAGATAGCAGGGGTCTGTAGCCGGTGAGGATGTAGGGGTTGAACTGGAGATGAGGAGGCACTTGGTGCCAGTTGAGCAGCCGCGGTGGCTTAGCAGAGGTACCCTCCATCGGCTACCCCCCTCTTCCCCGCCCTGCCCTGGCCCAAGCCACCTGATCACCACCTATCACCGACCGGCCATTCTACACGGGGCGCGAACAGCACCAACGCACTGGCACTGACACTCATGCCGCACCGCGTGACTTGCACCGGCTCCCCCCCTACACGTAGGAAGCTCACCAAGCAACGCTGTCTCACGATATTTGATACACTTGAAAAACAATCATGCTCCAACCACATGACCTCGTTTCGATTCGACCAATTTCAAAACAATGTTCGACCACTTCAAACAATGTTGCAAAAAAGCTACCTGAAAATACCCACCGTTTCCATTCTGCAACATTTCAATGCAACTTTATCAATATTTTTATACAGCTTCAAAATTAGAATCGTTTATAGAAACCTTTAATTTCATGACACAGGAAAAAATCGAGGTGGTATCATTTGATATGACAAGAGCACAAGGTGGTATGACATGAGAGCATTTTAAAAATTCAAATATCTCAAATTTGATGTTTTTAACTTGTGCACTAGATAAAGAGAGATTAAGAGAGCTCAACTCCTCTCCTCTCAGACAGACCACTACTGTGGCTTATCTAGAATGTGTCAACATTGTACAAGCGCCCAAAAGTTCAGGCAAAGCTGCACCAACAATCCGTTTTCAACAAACTTTGCTGCAGCTGTTCACGTCAGAATTGTTTTAAAGATGTTTGCATCAAAATTTGAGTAAAAATGGGGCTTTACAAGCATCTTACACATTTGAATTGGCTTGCATAGTATAAATGGCATCCCTTCTCTTTTTTTCTGATTATGATGCCGACGTGGGTAATGAGTTGGATGATGATGATTGATGAGTTGGTTTCAAACCATCGGGAAGTTATTTTACAGCAGAGAACAGTCTTCTTTGCTGGCCAAACCAATCGGTCACCCTTGACTTGAGTCACGAGCGCCTGGACTGTTTCTGCAAGGGTGACTATCTCATCTTACTTGAGAAATCACTTCCCCTAAAGCCTCGGTTCCTATAACTTTGCGGATTCGGACAAAACCGAAATGGACAGGGCAGGAATACACTAAAATTGATGCTATTGACATAGAAACCTGTATCAAATGCATCGATTGTAGTGTGTTCCTGCCCTGTCCATTTTGTCAAGCGATTGTTTATCATTGTCCAGTTTCTCATCCTGGAATTCGCGCTACAGTGATGATACTGCTGAGTAGCGTTGTTGTGACCTGCTAATGATACAAAACAAGAAACATATCATGATGAGCGCACTGTCCATAGGTGAAGTTTACCCACAATTCTGTATTCTGTAGTGGCGGCCGTGGCAGACTGCTCACTCTGCGCCACTCCATCTTTATTGATTGCAGCTCTCTCACTCACTCTCACTCCACTCTGCTCCTCTCACAGCCACTGAATCATTCGCAAAGCATCCGTTGGTTGCTGCGGAGGATGCTTATGGAAACTTAACCACACAGCAGAGTAACATGCTATGCAGGAACACGCATGCATCCTTGCATCGGCGTGGATAATGCATTTTCTGCAATCAATCTCACATGTGTGGGTGGTCAATAAGGAGCTGGATAATGAGGAACATTTCTGCGGAAGAGGATTTTATGGAAACTTTGCAGAGTAACATGCTAAATCCTTGCTCCAGCATAGAGAATGCATTTTTTTTAAGGCGACCAATATCATTTATGCGTTTCAAGCCTGTGGGTGATAATTGAGAAATGCTGAATAGTGATGAACAATCACGTATCACAACCACGCACGGGAAGTGATTACCCAAGTCAGATAAGATAAGGCACGAGTGCTTGACCCTTTTTGTGTGAATAAACAATAATTATTGAAAACTTGAAGAAGGCACTTATTCTATAGGCTAGGAGTGTATGTGGCCGATAATTTATTGGTAGGTTTACCTTATTTGGTTCACCTCAATTGATTAAAAATTCGTCGAGAATTCAAGTGTGGATCTATTCCAAATAACATGGAGCTCACTGAGAGGTGTTCATAATTATTCAAGTTAATCAAATCAAACGAAAGCATATGGCTAACTCACTTTACAATTTTGTTCCTATAAAGACGTTTATCCGCTAAGATTTGTTTCAAATTAAATTTTCAATACTTATTAATATAATTTAATCTTTATTAATCATTTAATTATTCAATCTTCAATTCTCTATTCTTCTTTAACTTATTATTATTCAATTTAATACACTGAGTAATTTTGATAATTCCCACCTATAAATTCAAACGTTACGAAGTAAACAATCCACCGAATCCACGGCGACATATATCTGAAAAGCATGCATCACTAATGAGAACTTGAGAATAGGTTAATTGCGAAAATGAGAACTGGTTGAGCTACACTCATATTATCATATTACATGTATCACACTCGCTCAAATTTGTAAATTCCTCAATATCACAAAAGTTCACTTATAAAAACTCCATGCCGCTTCTAGCCCAATCAAATTAGACAAATCGAGAGAAACAATAGAGGATAGAGGAATGTTTTTCCCACCAATCGCTTCCTCTAACATTGGGTATAATAATATAGATATTAAAAGCCCCCAATGGGGGAGGGTGAGATCGAGGCACAATTTTTCGGTTTTTTGCTTAAAAATCAGTCACAATTACTGAAATAGAATTTTTTGTTCTCATGAAAGTTAAAGCTGACAAAATTCTCTACAAAAATGATTAATTATAATTTGGAGCCAACTGCAAGCGCGTTACGGGCTTCCCAAGTTAGGGGGTTACATTTATAGTACGGTATATCACATTATGTGGTACAGGAAAAATTCTATTCTATTAAGAATGTGATTTATTATAGGTTAGTTTAAAGTTCAGAAGGGTGAAAAATCATATCACTTTTTAAAGGGGCCGCTTAGTGCAGTTAGTTGAGGCATCGCAATTTCAGCAGCTTCCTGTCGTTTCAGCGGTCGTGGGTTCGAATCCCGCTCCTCCGCCTGGCATCTATGTGTTATCATTTACCTCATTACCCACGCACAAGTTGCGGACTCATCAGTATTAATAAAAGAGGAAATCCAAATGATGATTGAATAGTGGGTGATGTAGGGTTGGGGCATTAACACGTGTTGAATGACAGACAATAGAAGATTTATTCGAGTGAATGGTTGAAATTCACATTTTAATATTTCCTTTTTCATATAAAATATAAAACCCTCTCCGTGCCAACACATTTGTTAAAATTATAAAAAGGGGTAGAAGAGGGTTTACTCCAACCCGCGCTACAACTACTGATTTGTGTATTGCACTCCATCGAGTGATAACTCATTCTACTCAGCTCATTAAGGCAGACCAGATTCATGTACTGCTTGTAGGATTCGAATTAAATTATTTGGAATTTTATGTGGAAGGACTTTTGTCATGATAACCCATACACTGAAAAATTTAATTATTGAACATTTAAGCTACTCCAACTCGAACAATAAATTATGAAGATAAATTTGCGATATTGATTTATAATAGTTAATAACTTCTTTGAATATTATTGTAATTTGTCATCGTGGTTTTCTATTTTCTATACAAACGATTAAATTGAAAAACAACCAAGCTACAATAATGATTACCTACCACCATTAGGAGATATTCAAATAAAATGGACTGTGGTATGGGATTCCAGGCTAATTGTTAAATACCAACAAACTACGGATTCAAAGTCAATCTTTTATTAGAAATTCATCACAGATAAATTACTACCACTAGTCACTATAATTAAATCTATTTACATTCTGGAAAATTTATCAGAAATATACAGGCTCTTAACTACATACTTTCATTTTCTATGTAGAACTATTTAAGTCTTGTCAAGGTTTACATAATTGAAATATTTAAGTCAATTACTATGATAAAACACACTTGTGATGAAAATCAAAGCCGAATTAGATTCAAACATCGACGAAATACATCTAAAAAGCAATTTGAAATAAGAATAATACAAAGGCAACAGAGTTCAAACAATATATTCAATTTTTGAACAATAAAAAAATAAATCTAGGTTTATAATACACCTTACATAAGTACTTTAAGCATAATTCTATCATTATAATGATGCTTAACTAAAATTAAATTAAATCTTTGGTTTTCCAAGGACAGAATTCCAATTCATCCAATTAAAATACTGATTCTAAAAATACTTCTCAAAACGATTTTTATATTTCAAATATTGTGATTATTTGAATGGTATACTAATAAAGACTTTCCGGGATCCATTCTATTGTCCTTTTGGTCAACTATGCTAATTTAACCAGCCTTTACCAGGTTTTTACTGAGTATTTTCACCAGCCTTTCTAAGTTTTGGTATTAATGAAAACCTCCTCCTTGTTGGAAGTCGGTTAAAAATATTTTATGTTCCTCATGTAATCTATCATCAACTCAAATAATCATTTTTGCTATTCCAATTTCAAGAAATTTGATAGAAATTCACATGGGGAAAGTCTAAAAACTGTGGCATTTTCAGTGCTTTTTCCCAGCCTTTCTAAATTTTCTTTTGACTGACTTTGCCTTTACAATATATAGTTTGAGACCCCTTTTATTTATTCATTCATTTAACTAACATACAATCAATGTGAATATAACAGGCTATTGCTCAGACTACATTTTTCATCTTTATGAGGAGAATCGAACTATGAAATCACATCTAGGATTCAATTCAATTTCAACGCATTATTACATTTGGTATTAACCAACACAGAAGATGAGTAAACATATATAGTACATTATATGTAATGAAACACATCCGTTAAATACAATGACACAAAAATAGAATATAAAGAATTCAAATTAACTGCAAAGCTATGAATATGACAACTATCCCTGTAGGAACTCAGCCAGTAATGAACAACATTTTCATCAATGCTCTGAATTGTTTCATGTTTCCTGAAATTTTAATTTTTGGGCAGTAAGTTCTTTGGCCATGTATATTGTGGGAATTTCTCAAATAATGTCAACCTGTGAACAGCTACAGACATAAGGACGGTCCGGGGGGATCATCATGGAGCTCAAGCCCCCCCCCCCCCACCAAAATCGTAAATTAATAGAGAGGGGGTAGGAACGAGGAAAAATTTTGCTAAAAAGTGTTACCCCCCCAACCCCTAAACTCCTAAGCTGGGATCGCTCTTCTATAGACAAGTGCTGAATGCCTTGTATGACCAGTTGAAATGGAAATTAAGGAAATATTTAAAAATATAGAACAGTTATGGAGACTCTTTGGGAAGTAAGAAGTTCTCAAAAGAGAAGTGTCTCAAAGAAATTTACATCCTGATGATCTTTTGGCAATTACAATATCAATACGCTATCTCACTTTTTAAATACTTAAAAAAGTATTGGTGAACTACTGGAACACGCTGCATCAACAAGCCTTTCAATTCTCTCATAGGTCGCTGGTTCAATCTGTCAGGCTATTCCAAAGCTATTTATATCAAATATGCCTGATTTATCAAAAATCACTTGAAGGAATTCACTGTACAAACAGGAAGTCCAGTCCATGACTAACGAGATGGCTTGTCGGAAGCGCGCTTTTTAAAAATGAAATGTGAGAATTTTATACATTTAAAACTTAGTATTTGTTGATCCATGACTAACTGTGGATAAAATAGTAGATATTTTCATACAGACATGCAGAACAGTTACAATGCAAAATAAATTTGAACTTTTCTTTCTTACTTGAGGCAGGACATGTTTTCGGGCAGGATGCCCTTCCTCAGTGCCTACACGATAGGCAACCACAGGCACTGAGGACGGGCAGGATGCCTGAAAACATGTTCTGTCTCAAGTGAAATAGTTTGAATTTATTATGTAATCTACATTGTTCTGCATGTCGTCTAAGTGAAAATATCAACTTGATACAGTCTCTCCCATTTCATTAGGTCGCTTTCACAGTGTAGCTTCCATGCTACATTCAATAGTGATACTAGAATCAAGGGTGAACTACTGGAACACGTTGCATCAACGAGCCTTTCAATTCCCTCATTGCTGTTTTAATCTGTCAGGCTATTCCAAAGCTATGTATTTTATTTTACAGCTATGCTCTGGGATATAGAGTCAGAGCACAACTATGCAAGCATCCTTTAGGGTGTGCGCAGGGTTTTTGATCATATGTTTTTTGAAGTTTCTTGTATTGGATGTTTTTGTGGTATTGCAATGTTATCTATTGCCACAAGAAAATTTTATTTTATCAATAATTATTTTATGAAATAGGGGGGTTCAAAGTTGAGATTTCTTTGTTTTTGGGGGCAATTAATCTTATTGGGGTCATTTTAAGCTCTCGATAATTGTTGAATAACTTGAAGACAATTTGGGGAATAAATTTACTTCTTTTTCATTCTCATCAATTAGTTTTTTCGAAATACATTTTTGAAATCTGATTTTTCTGAGATTTAAATATATTATTTTGAAAACGTTGATTGTTTGAAATGGAAAATATGTCATTCTGTTCCCCAAGGTGTCTTTTACTTATGGAAAAATTATTAAAGTTATAATAACAGAATAACTTGAAGGTGAGATCATTTGCCCCAAACCCTAAAAATTTCATCTTTGAACTCTCATATTTTACAAAACAATCATGGAAAAAATTGTCAGGGTAATGGATATCATTTTAAAGCCCTTATAACATCTGATACGTGAAACTTCGAAAACATTATGATCAAAAACCCTACGCACAGCCCCTAGTCAACGCTGGATTCACCTCAATAGATACACTTCATTTACCTCTGGTTCAGCTCTGTAAAATTCGAGGAACCCTTCATCATTAGTCCTGATTACGAGTTTTTAGTTCACGCTCCTTCATTCAGGAACACTTCTTACAAAACCTGATTCCAATCATTCAACATTTTTGGCAGAATCAAACCTCCACAATAAGCTAATCACAATCGATGTCAATATTATCGTCCATTGAGCTGATGAAATGAATGCTGAAGAGCTTTCATCCCTTTGTTGTGGTTGTATCTCAACTTCATTGATGCATTTTGATTCATTACTATGGCTTTTACTAGCAAGCTCGGTGAAGTTGGGGAAGTTGTAGATCTGCGAGGACTGAAACATCAAATTGTATCATTAGATATTTTCAGATTTTTATTTCAAGTGTAACATAACTTTTTTTGTAGATTACGTCTTGGAGACTCCAGTTAGAGAGTATAAGATAAGTCAGATCAACAAAATCTTATACAGTCAGATCATACAATCTTATACACTAGTTACCATAATTACTATATCAATTAGTTGAGGTGGGGCCTTATTTTGATGTGAAAGGATCTCTTGTACACTATAAAACGCTTTATAAACTAAATATTTTTTCAATTAAATATTTCTATATTTTAAAGACTCTTTAAAAACTGCGGTAGCTTAGGTTTTTGTTTAAATAAGCTGCTATTGTGACTCACCAAGTGATAATCTCCTCCGCTTCTTGCATTATCGTGTACGTCAAGATTTTGGTTAGTGTCACTCTTTTTTACATATAAAGAAGCATATCTTATTGCATTGGCATATCTTTGTTCACATATTTTATACAAACTTTGAAATATCAGTAGGGGAGGGTAAGAGTTCTGGGCCAGTTTTTCTTTAACCTTAAATTTAAGGTTAACCTAACCCAACCATCCAAACCTAATTTAACCTGAAATAGGTAAGTTCAAGTAGAATCAACGCAATCTATCCGATCCCCAAAATTCCCATTTTCACGGGAGCTAAAAATCACGAAAAAATTTGAACTTTTTAACCCCTGAAGGGAATTTTAATTTGAAGACGCCATCTTGTTCAGCATTTCAAGGCATCCCAAATTCATGTATCAAATACAATTTTCCGATCACGATTGATTGAGGAAAAAATAATAGAATTTTTGGGTGTGGTCGCCTCGCTAAAAGTGGTGCCGATTCTGGGCCAGTTTTTCTTTAACCTTAAATTTAAGGTTAACCTAACCCAACCATCCAAACCTAATTTAACCTGAAATAGGTAAGTTCAAGTAGAATCAACGCAATCTATCCGATCCCCAAAATTCCCATTTTCACGGGAGTTAAAATTCACGAAAAAATTTGAACTTTTTAACCCCTGAAGGGAATTTTAATTTGAAGACGCCATCTTGTTCAGCATTTCAAGGCATCCCAAATTCATGTATCAAATACAATTTTCCGATCACGATTGATTGAGGAAAAAATAATAGAATTTTTGGGCGTGGTCGCCTCGCTAAAAGTGGTAAGAGTTCTGGGCCAGTTTTTCTTTAACCTTAAATTTAAGGTTAACCTAAGTCAACACAATTAAACCTGACCTAAATTATCATAGGTAAGTCAAAGTTGAATGAACGCAATCTATCCGATCTCGAAAATTCCCATTTTCACGGGAGTTGAAAATCACGAAAAAATTTGAACTTTTCAACCGCTCAAGATAAATTGAATTGGACGGTGCCATCTTGTTCGGCTTTTAAAGGCACTCCAAATTCATGTATCGAACACCATTTTCCGATGATAATTAATTGGAAAATAAAGATTTTCCCACGCTCACACATTTTTTCCCACGCTCTTTCCAACCCAACTAGACCACCCAGCTTAACCAAACCTAGCATTAATAATTGGGGAAAATAATAGAATTTTAATAGTATAATTTATTGGATCAATAATTATTTTTGGGTCATTACACTTAAAGCTGTAAGACTTCTGGCTCAGTTTAACGGTGGTTATAATGGTGGCTATAGTGGAGATCTAACTCTAGTATAAAAAATGAATACAAGAGAAGGACTTGCTCAAGAATTACATGCAAGTGTTAGACACAATTTTCCCACACGTCGTACAGAAATCAAAGGCGTAACAGATCTGTACCAGGCCGATCTTGTTGATATGTCAAATTACAGTAGCATCAATAGAAATTTCAAATTCATACTAACAGTAATAAATTGTTTTAGTAAATTTGCATTTGCAATACCATTGAAAAGTAAATCGGGTAATGATGTAGCAAACGCCCTCAAACCAATACTTGAACAGAATATGATAAAGAATTTTCAAACTGATGCTGGTAAAGAGTTCTACAATGCTACTGTTCAAAAACTCTTTAAAATGTACAATATCAATCACTATAGTACTTTCAGTAATAAGAAGGCGGCAATCTGTGAACGTTTCAATAGGACCCTGAAAGAGCACATGTTTCGTGAATTCACTGTACAGGGAAATTATAAATGGTTGAATCTACTCCCAAAACTGCTAGACAAATACAATAACACTGTTCATCGAACCACTCGCATGAAACCGAGTGAGGTGAATACTGAAAATGAAAAGTATGTACTGATGAATATTGATAAGGCTACCCTGCGTTCCTTCAAACTTAAAAAGCAAAAGTTTAAAATCGGTGATAAGGTTCGAATTACTCGTTACAAGCGAATATTTGATAAAGGATACCTACCAAACTACACTAATGAGATTTTCACTGTACACAATGTACTACCAAGCATTCCCCTCACCTATCACCTCAAAGACGATAACAATAAAATTATTAAGGGTGCATTCTATGAGTATGAAATGAAGAAAACCAAGTACCCAGATGTGTATCTTATTGAAAGAGTGCTAAAGAAGAAAGGCAATAAATTGTATGTGAAATGGTTGGGTTTTGATTCGAAATACAATTCATGGATTGATAATAATACATTAAAAAAATGAAGCTAAAACAACACAAATCAAAACTACCACTGATTAACTTTGACAAGTATTTAAATAAAAAGCAACAAATAAGACACAGTGTGCTTCTACCAAATAGTGTAAGATGTATTGTGTGTGGGCCGTCCAATGTTGGAAAAACAAATACTGTTTTTAATTTATTATTTGCTGAGAATGGTGTCAAGTTTTCACATTTATATGTATTCACCAAATCTCACCAGCAAGACAAGTATCAACTTCTCAAGGAAATTATGAGTCAAGTAGCCGAGGTTGGATTCAATCTGTACCAGCATAATGAAGAAATACCACATCCAAACGATGCACACACCAATTCAGTTATGATTTTCGATGATATTTGTATGGAAAAACAACAGAATATTCGAGACTATTTCAGTATGGGTAGACACAAAAACATCGATAGTTTCTACATTTGTCAAACGTACTCTAGTATTCCTAAACAATTGATTAGAGACAACAGTAATTTGATTGTTATATTCAAACAGGATAATCGTAATCTACAACACATATATCATGATCATGTATATCCAGATTTGAGTAGGGAAGAGTTCAGTAGAATGTGTGCTCAAGCATGGAATAATAATAATTTTCTAGTCATAAACAAAGATTGTGCACTGGATAACGGAAGATACAGAGTTGGATTTGATAAATTTATTCTATTATAAAAATGATACTGAAAAAGGATCTAAAAGAATTGACAGCCATTAAGAATAATATAAAACAGCTGCGTGACTCTATACGTCGAAAACATCGAGAATTATCGTATGATGCAATTAGTGAAGAAGAAAATTTACAGAAACAATATAAACCAATTACAGAATCATTGAATCAATTTAAACAACAACAATTTGATGTTAAACAGGAAATGAAAGAGGAGGAGGATGAGGAAGAGGAGGGGGAGGTAGAGGAGGAAGAGGAAGACTACCCCATTCTAGACTCCACTAATTTAGACACAACAAACATTTTCGATTCTTCCAATGTTCCCAGTTTTTTAGACTCTTCCAATTTAGACACCTCCAATGTTCCCAGTAATTTAGACACCTCCAATGTTCCCAGTAATTTAGACACCTCCAGTGTTCCCAGTAATTTAGATGAAAGTAGTAGGAGAGACAGTAGAGAGTCTAGTCGGAAATTTGCATCTAGAAATCGTATAGGTAAATACATTGATAATTTTATGAGAACAACAAAAGGTCAAAATCTGTATGGAGTTCACTTTAATCCCACAATCAATGAATGGCAAATTGGAAACAAAGTTATCAAGTTTGATGATAAAAAAATCATTATTGATGGTAATAAATCATTCCCGCTTACACATGGTCTACTAGAGCTGCTATTCAAAGCAATTCCAGATACATTCATCTATAGGAAAGGTGATCTTGTCGACTATAAACGTATACTTGAACTAACTGGAGTTCATCTTGATGCATTGGGACGTGTGAAAAGAAATACCAGTTATAAATACACTCGCATAATTAAAGATTTATTTCCACCTAAACGTGTTAAAGGAGTTGAACAAAAACTGGGTAGTGGAATACATGATATGCAAATTGAAACCTCACCTAACAGCAACGTCTACACCTATTGGGATAATCCAAATGAATTGTGTGAAAGATTGGAATTGTTGATTAATTCAAAACTTGCCGGACACACCGGCCATGATTCAGAAATTGCATCAATAATTGAAGAATTACGTGAAATCGGTATCATTATAGGTGGTAATCTAGTATTATAAAAATGACTATTGATAAATTTGGACGACATTTGTATGCAAGTAGAAAGGCAAATATCAATGAAGAATTGAAACAATTGGTGCAGAATTTAATTGATATCCTACAATTGATACCACTTGCGGCACACCACCTTCCAAGAGTTGATCTCAACAACATTGATCAGTGGCGAGCAATGACAGATCCAAGCCTATTTGATCAGTATAGAAAATATTCAGAGGAAACCGAAAATCCATGGTTTTTTAGAGCATGGTTTGAGAGTAAATTTATCTACAATCATGAATTATAATAAAAACAAGTATGACTATTGACAAATTTGGTCGACATTTGAGTAGAAAAGAGACACTGGACTTGGAGAAAGAAGAGATGATAAACTTGTTTCAAAATGCCATTACTCTAGCACAACAAATAGATACAGTTAAAGATTTCTACTTACCAAACATTGATATTAGACAACAGTGGAAACACATGACAGATCCACAATTACTTACCAACTATAGAGAGGCTGTAAAGGATCTCTCCATCTATAATTCTTCATTTAAAAGATGGTATGAGAAAAATTATCTATATAAAAATGAATAGAAAAAATACTCCGAAAAAGAAGAGGTCAATGAAAAAGAAGTTGGGATCTGGTATATTGGGTTCCGTAATTAATAAAGCAATTGATCTACTGCCCATGGAGCTCCATATTCCCGGGTACGAATTCTGTGGACCCGCGACAAACTTGAAAAAACGATTAGCAAGAGGAGATAAAGGAATAAATAGATTAGATGAAGCGTGTCGAGAGCATGATATAGCCTATAGTGACCCAACACAAAATCGAACAGAAGCTGATAGGAAACTTGCAGCACTCGCGTGGGAAAGAGTAAAAGCAGCCGATGCTAGTCTTCCTGAACGAGCAGCAGCCTATCTAGTTACAAATCTTATGAATGCAAAAGTGAAATTTGGTGGAGGAGGAAAGAAACTCGGCAAAGGTGTCTATTTGAAACCGTACAAAGGTTGTGGTATAAAGAAGAAGAAGAAGAAGGTAGAGAGTGCATTGAAAGCCATTTTAAAAAAAAATCCCCATTATCAAATGTAGATATAATAAAGTATGCAAAACAGCTTGACTTACCGTTACGTGGAATTTATATGAGAGATAAACTACCAAATACACCACTCAAACACCTAGAACTGGGTATAATCAATCTGGATAATGAAATTGGTGAAGGCACTCATTGGACGTGCTACATCAAAAACGCTAATCTATGTGACTATTTTGACAGTTTTGGTAATCTAAGTCCACCACTTGAATTTATGAAATATATGCAGGGTGTAAGAGTTCGATACAACTACAAGAAATATCAGCAAATGGAGCACTCATGCGGACATCTGTGTCTATTGTGGCTGTATAAAAAATATAGTGATTATGTTTACGCTAACAGCAAACGAGAATCCGTTGGTTAGTGAAATCTTCCCACCAGTTGAATTGGATAGCTTTGACTATGAAGTGGGTCTAGTAAACATGTACACATACAATACAATTCCAAATATTGAAACAAATGTAAATAATAAGTTCGTGTATGATGGGCGTGTGGTTGAAATACCAGAAGGATCATACGAATTGGAGGATATTCTAAATTATATTCGAAATAATCTTAAACTGACTAGCAGCCAACTGAGAATCAAAGCCAACAACAATACACTACAGTGTGAGCTGTATGCAGATAAAGATATTGATCTAACTATGAAGGACAGCATTGGTCCAATACTTGGATTTCAACATGAGAAATTACTAGCAAATAAATGGCATATATCAACAAAACCCGTTCATATAATGCGTGTGAATAGTATACGTGTAGAATGCAATATTGCACAGGGTTCATACAATAATGGGAGTGAAGGTCACACAATTCATGAGTTTTACACAATTGTACCACCCGGCTATAAAATAATTGAATCACCCACAACTGTGGTGTACATGCCAATCAATACAAACACAATAAATCAAATTTGTATAAATATAATCGATCAGGACGGGAATGTGGTAAACTTTCGTGGAGAAACAATAACAGTACGCTTACATGTAAGAAAAAAACCAGTTAGTGTATAATTACATATATATAAAAAAATATGCTAATATTTACAAAAAATCATCAATCACAACAGCATGATGCAACAGATAGGAAATTACTTACACCTAAAAATAGACAACTACTACAAAGATTAGGTTTTTTTGTATATAATAAAAATATAAACAATGAATCACCAAATTCCTCACGGTATGCAAATTGATTCAATATTCAATGTTGGTGAGAAAGTACAATTCGATGAGAGTATAACCCAATTCGAGTATCACACTCACACACCATATGCATCACAAACATACAAAAATAATGATGAAATTCGTATCAATGTAAATCAACAGGATGTCTACACTCTACCATGTAAAAGCTATCTTCTAATAGAGGGTAATATTAAAGTACAAAAAGCAGACAATACTGAAGTTGACTTTGTATTAGTGAACAATGGAATAGCCTATTTATTCGATGAGATTAGATATGAGGTGGGTGGAGTCGAAGTTGACCGCACACGTAACGTCGGTATGACAACAACAATGAAAAACCTCTTGTGCGAAACTCCACAAAATAAATGTATATGGGAGAATGCAGGATGGAATCGAGATGGATGGGCAAATAAAAAGAAATTCAGCTTTTGTATTCCACTGGAAATGTGGTTAGGCTTCATGGAAGACTATAGAAAAATTATTTTGAATGTAAAACAAGAATTGGTTCTGCTTCGATCTTCATCTGATTTAAATGCAATTCAAACCACCGCTGGTACTAAAATCGAAATTAATCTAACAAAAATACAATGGAAAGTACCCTACATACATGTTGCAGACACAATTCGTCTTAATCTACTGAAATTATCTCACAATGATAAACCAATTAGCCTTCCATTCAGATCATGGCAATTACATGAGTATCCTACCCTACCGGAAAGCACAAGTCATCAGTGGACTGTTAAGACAGCATCACAAATGGATAAACCAAGATTTGTTGTACTAGGACTGCAAACTAATAGAAAGAATAGCCTTCGTAATGATATATCTCAATTTGATTTTTGTAATTTGAATAATGTTCGCTTGTATTTGAATGCACAATACTTTCCCTATGATAATATTATGGGTAATAAACATACATTGTATCAGATGTTTGCTGCCTTTCAACACGCCTACTACAAACAAAGTGATTCGGGAACATCAATAGCATTTGATAAATTTGAAAAAACACCACTAATTGTGATAGACTGTTCTCGTCAAAGTGAACTTTTGAAATCGGGTGCATTAGATGTGAAACTTTCATTTGACACAACTGCAAATATCCCAGAAAATACATCTGCATACTGTCTCATTATATACGAAAATATCTATGAATATACACCATTGAGTGGAATTGTTAGAAAAGTAATGTAAACAAATAATATTAACAAAACAAAATGATAAAGTAGTATAGTAATTTAAAAAAAAGTATAAATATAATAAGTTATATAATTAGAGTAATTTAAAAAGTATAAATAAAATAATAAAAAAATTTTTTTTTTTACCTACATACATTAATCTAGGTATAGGTACCCACACCTACGCACCTACGCACCTACGCACCTACGCAGGTACCTACACCCAGGTTTACATAGATTGTATATTTTAGATGAATTCTTCAATTTATCATTTCAATATAAACTAATTCGATAACAGTTACATGATATTTTTTTTTTACACAGTAGTACAACAATGAAAAAAAAAATTAATACTTCAAATGGTTCGGAACCCACCTAAAACTCTAGATCTCAGACCTATTTAAGCAAAAAAAAAAAATTTTTATTTTATTTTAAAGTTTTCAAAAGTTTCTTTATATTTTAAAGTTTTTCAGGTTTTAAAGTTTTTGTACTTTTCCTTGAGATGGTTGCTCACGAATTTTACGTTTTCTGATTGGAATATCTTTGTGGCCCCAAGCTAGAGTATCAATTCGGTTTGGTAGTATGAAACGTTTATCGTCATGAGGTTGAAGAGCTAGTTTTTCACGTTGAACAGTATAGACATGATGCAGTTTACTTTCAATTGCTGATGATGTTACATTTTTGTGTTTTACATCAAACAGACATTCTATATAATCTTCAAATCTCAATTGATTTCTATTTGCACTCTTGGGAATTCCCTTTGCAACCTTCTTCTCTAAATCACCGATGCGAATTGCATACATTTTGGCTTGTAGTCCAACAAACCCAGAAATTATTTTTCCACCACACTCATCCTTAAATTTACCTAGTTGTTTTTTATGTTTTGTGCTGTAACATTGATGGTCTTTTGGATAATTAGATGTGTCAAATAAATCCAAATTTCTTTCAATATCTTTATAAATATCGTTTGTTTGAATCAGATACATAAAACTATCTGTATCGGACATTAGCAGTTCAACATTGGGATACATTTTTAGAATTTCATCATAATGGAATTTGTACATTATTGCTTTACTTGACTCAAGTATTGCCATACCCACATAAATGGGACGATTTAGATGAACCTCAAGCTTATTTAGACATACACCAGCAACATCATCGTTAAATCTGGACCAGTATTTCATTCTTGGATATGCAATCACTTTATCAAGTTGTTTTTCATCAGTTATAATCCTGAAATTGTTGTGATTCCTTACATTTTCCAACGTTTTTCCATAAATTGCATTAGAACATAGCTTGTAAAGATCTCTATCAAAATCATTATTTGAATTCTTTCTCAATTCGGTATTTAATGATATAAATTGCTCTAACCAGGCTGATTGATTGAATTGCATCACTCTGTGTATTTTTGTTAATTTCAAACCTAATCTCATGTAAAGTTTCAAATTTTTATAGTGTAGAATGTAATTTTTACGATTTTCAAAAGTTGTAATCAATTTCTCATATCGCCCTGATGGGGGTGTGGCTTTTACTGGCGCAAGGGGGTAATGGTTGTGCATATCATGTAGACTTTCTGGATATTCAAGATCGACTTCTAAAAAGTAGCCAACGTGTGATTCATCTGAAATTTTTGTAACATCGAAATTTTGAATTTGCTCATTAGATAGCCACTTGAATCCAGAGTGTGGTAGTGATTCACTCATGCTTGTACCATATAAATTATTTGCATCTAAGTAGATTATAAATGTGGTTTTGGAATTTTTATCATATGTAGATAAATATTGGTTGTTGGCTTTTGCATATCGTTTGGGGATTACACTTAAACCTCCGCGAATGCCGGACTCTACAAACAGGTGCATATCTGGATCACTTAAAAGTTCAAGTTCAATACCAGTCATTTTCAACATTGCATTCCACGAATAGTGTGGTAGCGAATAAAAGTGGGATGGATCAAGACTGTATGTTTTCTGGAATGTTGATCTGAAAGATTGAAATATATCGGCGAGTAAGAGTATATCGGTGGTTAGGTAGAGATCGTGAAATTGACCAAGATTTTTCAAGTTGAACGCATTCCAAACGGTTATAGCATTTTGATAGTCAGTCTCACTTACATCTGAATCGGTTAGTTTGTTGTAGAACTTTTCCCGGGAAGGTAATTGTGTTTCTTCGAATTTCTCAAAACAATCCATATATTCGTATGGGTATATTTGTTTTTTCAAGAGTAAATTTGTATTATTTGGAAAATGTGCTGAAATCAGTTGGAAAGCATTTGATAACATATTTTCTGCTAATTTTGAAAGAGATGAATTCAGAAATTGTAGTGAATCGATAAATCTTAGAGTGTTATTTAGTGTTATTGAAATTATTTTTTCACTTGTCCTAGCTAAGCAACTTATTCTCTTTTTATATTTATTGAGTGATTGAACAATGAAGTGTGAATCGTAACCGGTGAAATTGTGGAATATTACAGGAATGAACTCTACTTGTTTTGCATTAAGATTACATGATTGATGAGCAGCTCCAATAAACTTTCCAGTTGAATGGGAGTGGTGTCGCACACGATCAAACAATAGGCTCTTATTACACAGGCAACACACATCTACCATTTTAAATTTGTTTTCTTCTTCTACTGTAATCTGCATTGGCACTTGTATTTTCAATTGCTTTTTCAATTCATTTCCATGTTTATCTAATTCATCTAGAAACTTTTCTATTAAATTTGATGATTCAGACAGGTTGGATGCTCTAACTATCCTTGGTCCATAATGAATTGATCCACTTTCATTTACTATTACATATCCATAACCACATGGTATATGTTTTTCATCTTTAATTAAACATTCAAAGTCGGCGTATATCGTGAAGGGTGTGGGTAGGGTGTAGGAGAAATTTGTGAACTTTAAAACAGTATTTTGTTGTGGAATTTTAATGCGTTGTGTTTTGTGTGATGAGCACAATTCAATATGTTTTTCTAAACTACGTTTTGCATTTGATTTGGTGAATCTTTGGAAACAATGGGGGCAAATTTCTACTTTACCATTATATTTTGTTAGATGTGATAGTAGTTTGGATAGATTTTTAACAAGGGTGTAGTGTTTTTGTTCTTCTTTGTTAGATAACAACAACAGTGTGATTGTATGCTCTCTTTTTCTGTGTTGGGATGCAAAGACTGGATAGAACATATCTTTCTCTTCTTCATATGTAATAACATTAACAGCTATTGTTGTGTTTTGGTTCTCAAATTTAGGTATGTCTTTCAATTTTAATGGGAAGCATAAATTTTCAATATTAATTTTATCTTTTATTTTTTTAAGTGCAGATATACGATATTTCTGAGTTGTGTTGAAATAGGAGAGGATGGACCAGACAAAGCAGAGATCATCTTCATTTTTCACATTTATAACAGCTTTCCTATTTATAATTTTAATTGGAGTAGGAATGTATGAGCCAGAACCACTTATTGGTCTGTATCTAACCATATTGAAATTGAATTGTTTGAATATGTCTATAGTCCAACCACTCCCTAACTTTATGAATTTATCTAACCCTTCCATAATTTTTCCCTCTGCCTCCTCCCATTGCACACTAAATTTATCAAGATTCTCATGGACTGAGATTATAGACCTCGATTGTCCATGGAATGTTGGTTCAACATACAACTCTTTATCAGCAGAAATCTTTTTCAATTTAACTGTTAAACTCACATACCACTTAATATTATAATGAAATTTTTCAGAATTTTCAAGTATTATATCAATTGAATCGCTGATTGCAAAAACAACCCAAGTCCAAAAAGATCAATTGTTCAGGAATCAAGAAAAACATTTTTATTAATGAATGAGTAGTGATCCACTTTCTGTAAAATCCCTATATACCTATAATAACATTTGGAATGAGCTAGTAGTATCAGAACTAAGTTTTTATTTTTAGATATTATTTAAAGAAAAAATTAATGTGATGGACTTAGGTTGTTTTTACAACCACTGATGGTATTACAAAATTTAAATAAGTTACTCACCTCAATTTATGTTATTATGTTTATTCCTAGATGATTATTTTGATGAAAATTCAACAGTAAATTGTTTTGTAAATTCAACTAAACCTAACCTAACCTACTCTAACCTAACCTAACCTACTCTAACCTAACACTAATCATCACATTCTTCGGTACTTTTGGTAGGCCACTGTAAGATCTCATTCCAAAAATTGCCCTTCTCTTCATCTGGAACATAGTTAACACACTTTTTGATGTCACTCATCTTCTTGTCATTTATTGGAAGTTCTTCCATGTAGGCTCTACCAGATGGCAAAACAACGTTGATGTTTGCTTTAATTTTCATTGGAAATGTATGTTTTGCTAGGCCGCCGATATATTCTTGAGCAGTAACTACGCCTGGCCTTTGTCCATCATATTTGAAATAATGGAATTTTGATATACTGAAACTTACACGCATATTTCGTGGGATGTCATGTTTATTAGTTTCCAATGACAAACAACTTTTCAAGTAGAACTGAGACCACCAAGTTTTAAAGTCAATAATGTCTTTTGCTTCAATTAAATGCACAATGAAATTCATCTTCTCACTGGATTGGACTATACATTCTACCAGTTGTTTTATTGTGTAAATCCTATCTATTTTTCTAAGATGCCTTTTTATGACCCCAAAAACCCTATCACATGGTAAAAACGAATGTCCTCTAATGGGGAAATAATGTTCAATGGACGAAAATCTCCCAGTTTCAACTAGGGCCATGCAGAATCGAACCATAATTTGATTTTTATTTTGCCCTGGGCAATTGTCGCTAAAAATAATCAGGTTTTTGCAATTATCATCTATGTATTCTCCAATATACTCCATTAAATAAGAGCATACATCATTCGGCCCCTTCTTTGCATTACCTTCATGATAAATAAACAAAACAGGCTGCTCTGATTTCATGTTATAGACACAAAAAACTGATACTGTTAATTTTCTTAAATAAAATAAGTCCTGAACCGGTATTTTTGGCAGATTGACATTCTGCATGAAATCAAAACACAGAGCCACAGTGTCACTTTTTTCTTTGCAAATTTTCCTAGCATCCTCAAGAGAAGCATAAATTTTTTTGGATCTCCTCTTGTGTACCATTAGTTCCGCTGAAGCTACCCGCTTAGCCACATCATTGAGAGTTTTTGATTTTAGTTTCACTGATAGCTGCTCGCACTCACAACACGTATCTACTTGTGGGCGGCCAAAAGTCAAATTTAAGTTTTCTTTAAAAATTTTATTATAATACTCGTATTTAATGATGGATTTGGGATGAGATATTTTGAATAGATCATACATTCTCTTTACTGTCAGTTCACTATCTAGATAATGGATGTTTCTTCCAGAATAATGGCTCTGCTTCACTGGGAATGAAGATATGTGGTTGTGAACAAGAAGAATTTGTTCACCAGAAACTGCATTAATACTCGACTGTTTGCCTCTTTTGTCATCTGGAATTCTACCTTCACATAGAAGACGTCTTATTCTTTTAACCCTTTCATTAGTTACTGAATATAAACTGAAAAATGCTTGCCGACAAATCTTTTTCCTCACATCCCCAACCATAACATGGTAGATGAAACTTTTATTACGTTCACTATTACTGTTCTTCCTCTTTCGATGACGTTCTACATCACAACACTCAATCAATCCCTGCAAGTATAAGTCTTGTTGATTTTTTGTTGGTATATTTAGAAAATTTGTAAGAATGTCCAACTGATTGTCTTCTGATATAGAGTTGAAACATTTCAATTTACAGGAGCAAGATTCACCGGTTTTCTTGGCTGGCACTGACTTACCTACATGATTAATATGTTCAATACCTTGCAATTTTGCTTTTTTTATAACATTCCTCTTGTAGTTAGTAGAATTATTTCTTCTTTTTTTCGGTTCACGAGCAATGTTATCAGTTTCCAAATTCATTTTTTCACAAAAACAAGTCACAATCACAAACTAACCTCAAAATACCGATAGCACAATACTGAACTTGTGATCAGCTGAATAGTGACTGGTCAGGTTAGCCAACACTGAGTGTAAAAACAACCGTAGTCCAGGACTTAGGTTGTTTTTACACTCAACTGTTTATAAGTGCATTGAGTTGGCAATGTTCCAACAGTGCTAGAAGGTTGTTTTTGCACTCAATCGATGAGTCTACCTCTATTACATAGGAAAATAACATAAAATGAAAATGGCCAAAAATTGGACTTAGGTTGTTTTTGCAATCAGCGATTCAATTATATGAGGTTTAAGGTTTTCAAACAATATTTTTACATCAATTGTGTTGAATGAGTTCCATATGAAAAAGAGACAGTTTTTGTTGATGCTGTGTTGGCAGATTGGTGATGAGTAGGTGGATGAAATTATTCTATCCATTTTTATATATACCGAATTTTTCATGGTGTTGCTCGAGTCTGTTGTCCTGTTCCTACTGTCCATTGTCCCACTGTCCATTGTCCTGGTGATACTCAAGTCCATAGGTGTTGTCTGGTAGTTGGTGTTGTTGTAATTGCTGGTGGTACTCAAGTCCATAGGTGTTGTCTGGTAGTTGGTGTTGTTGTAATTGCTGGTGATACTCAAGTCCATAGGTGTTGTCTGGTAGTTGGTGTTGTTGTAATTGCTGGTGTTTGGGACCCTATCTGAAAATAGGTAGCGACTAGTCTCCGTGGATGAGCCAGAAATCTCTGGTGGGAGTATAGCTCGTTGACTATTTTCAGCCTGAACTAACATAACTCCTTCGATCCAAAGGAGTGAAAATTTTCTGCCTGTGCACCTCTATTTATACCCAAAAACTGGGGTGGAAATTGGAGGGGGAGGGGGAAATTGGAGGGGGAAATTGGAGGGGAAATTGGAGGGGGAAATGGGAGGGGGAAAAATTAAATTTAATTTAAAAGGGAAAAAAATAGAAAAAAAATTAAAAAAAAAAAAAAACGAACTGAAAAATATTAGGTGGTTGCTTTGGTAAACTACTATTGATAGTGTGAAAAAAAAAAAACGAACTGAAAAAAAAAATATGTGGTTGCTATGGTAAACTATTATTTATAGTGTAGAAGAAAAAAAAAATTAAGAAAAAAAAATTAAAAAAAAAATTTAAAAAAAACGAACTGAAAAAAAAAAATATATTATGTGGTAAACTATTATTTATAGTGTAGAAGAAAAAAAAAATTAAAAAAAAAAAAAATTAAAAAAATTTAAAAAAAAAAACGAACTGAAAAAAAAAATATTATGTGGTTGCTATGGTAAACTATTATTTATAGTGTAGAAGAAAAAAAAAAAAAAAATTAAAAAAAAAAAAAAAAAAAAAAAATAAAAAAAAAATATAGTGTATATCAACCCACCCACCCTCGCCTGTTTATTAGAGGTCTTCACAGTACAGGCGGTCTATGAAGACTGAATAAAAAATGTATTTGCTGGCCTATATATAGTGTCTGACTTTTTTTTAATTTTTTTTTTATTTTTTTTTTCCAATAACCATCATCGGAAATTAGTGTATGATACATGAATTTGCATTGCCTTGATGAGCTGAATAAGATGATGTCATTCAATCCATTCTATCTTGAACGGTTCAAAAGTTGATATTTTTCCGGGAACGATAGTTCCCACAGGAACGGAAATTTTCGGGAGCTGATAGTTTATTTTAAATCAGCTTGGGGTTATCTCTGTTTATGATTAGGTCTCACCTTTTCATATAGTGTTGGTTTTCAATGTTTTAGTGTTTTCTTTAGTTTACGTTTCAGTGGAGGTTTGTATCATATTTGATACAAAACTCCTAGAACTGTATCATATTTGATACAAAACTCCTAGAACTGTATCATAGATATGAAACTCGTAGAAATGTATCAAAATTTAGGATTTAAGTTCATACAGTGGTATTAGCTTCCATGAGAATGAAAATTTTCGTCTTGGGGGGTCTAGTTGTGTTGGAAAGAGCGTGGGAAAAAATGTGTGAGCGTGGGAAAATCTTTATTTTCCAATTAATTATCATCGGAAAATGGTGTTCGATACATGAATTTGGAGTGCCTTTAAAAGCCGAACAAGATGGCACCGTCCAATTCAATTTATCTTGAGCGGTTGAAAAGTTCAAATTTTTTCGTGATTTTCAACTCCCGTGAAAATGGGAATTTTCGAGATCGGATAGATTGCGTTCATTCAACTTTGACTTACCTATGATAATTTAGGTCAGGTTTAATTGTGTTGACTTAGGTTAACCTTAAATTTAAGGTTAAAGAAAAACTGGCCCAGAACTCTTACCACTTTTAGCGAGGCGACCACGCCCAAAAATTCTATTATTTTTTCCTCAATCAATCGTGATCGGAAAATTGTATTTGATACATGAATTTGGGATGCCTTGAAATGCTGAACAAGATGGCGTCTTCAAATTAAAATTCCCTTCAGGGGTTAAAAAGTTCAAATTTTTTCGTGAATTTTAACTCCCGTGAAAATGGGAATTTTGGGGATCGGATAGATTGCGTTGATTCTACTTGAACTTACCTATTTCAGGTTAAATTAGGTTTGGATGGTTGGGTTAGGTTAACCTTAAATTTAAGGTTAAAGAAAAACTGGCCCAGAATCGGCACCACTTTTAGCGAGGCGACCACACCCAAAAATTCTATTATTTTTTCCTCAATCAATCGTGATCGGAAAATTGTATTTGATACATGAATTTGGGATGCCTTGAAATGCTGAACAAGATGGCGTCTTCAAATTAAAATTCCCTTCAGGGGTTAAAAAGTTCAAATTTTTTCGTGATTTTTAGCTCCCGTGAAAATGGGAATTTTGGGGATCGGATAGATTGCGTTGATTCTACTTGAACTTACCTATTTCAGGTTAAATTAGGTTTGGATGGTTGGGTTAGGTTAACCTTAAATTTAAGGTTAAAGAAAAACTGGCCCAGAACCGGCACCACTTTTAGCGAGGCGACCACACCCAAAAATTCTATTATTTTTTCCTCAATCAATCGTGATCGGAAAATTGTATTTGATACATGAATTTGGGATGCCTTGAAAGGCTGAACCAGATGGCGTCTTCAAATTAAAATTCCCTTCACGGGTTAAAAAGTTCAAAATTTTTCGTGAATTTTAGCTCCCGTGAAAATGGGAATTTTGGGGATCGGATAGATTGCGTTGATTCGACTTGAGCTTACCTATTTTAGGTTAGGTTAGGTTTGGGTGGGTTGACTTAGGTTAACCTTAAATTTAAGGTTAAAGAAAAACTGGCCCAGAATCGGCACCACTTTTAGCGAGGCGACCACACCCAAAAATTCTATTATTTTTTCCTCAATCAATCGTGATCGGAAAATTGTATTTGATACATGAATTTGGGATGCCTTGAAATGCTGAACAAGATGGCGTCTTCAAATTAAAATTCCCTTCAGGGGTTAAAAAGTTCAAAATTTTTCGTGAATTTTAGCTCCCGTGAAAATGGGAATTTTGGGGATCGGATAGATTGCGTTGATTCGACTTGAGCTTACCTATTTTAGGTTAGGTTAGGTTTGGGTGGGTTGACTTAGGTTAACCTTAAATTTAAGGTTAAAGAAAAACTGGCCCAGAACCGGCACCACTTTTAGCGAGGCGACCACGCCCAAAAATTCTATTATTTTTTCCTCAATTAATCGTGATCGGAAAATTGTATTTGATACATGAATTTGGGATGCCTTGAAATGCTGAACAAGATGGCGTCTTCAAATTAAAATTCCCTTCAGGGGTTAAAAAGTTCAAATTTTTTCGTGATTTTTAGCTCCCGTGAAAATGGGAATTTTGGGGATCGGATAGATTGCGTTGATTCTACTTGAACTTACCTATTTCAGGTTAAATTAGGTTTGGATGGTTGGGTTAGGTTAACCTTAAATTTAAGGTTAAAGAAAAACTGGCCCAGAACCGGCACCACTTTTAGCGAGGCGACCACACCCAAAAATTCTATTATTTTTTCCTCAATCAATCGTGATCGGAAAATTGTATTTGATACATGAATTTGGGATGCCTTGAAAGGCTGAACCAGATGGCGTCTTCAAATTAAAATTCCCTTCACGGGTTAAAAAGTTCAAAATTTTTCGTGAATTTTAGCTCCCGTGAAAATGGGAATTTTGGGGATCGGATAGATTGCGTTGATTCGACTTGAGCTTACCTATTTTAGGTTAGGTTAGGTTTGGGTGGGTTGACTTAGGTTAACCTTAAATTTAAGGTTAAAGAAAAACTGGCCCAGAATCGGCACCACTTTTAGCGAGGCGACCACACCCAAAAATTCTATTATTTTTTCCTCAATCAATCGTGATCGGAAAATTGTATTTGATACATGAATTTGGGATGCCTTGAAATGCTGAACAAGATGGCGTCTTCAAATTAAAATTCCCTTCAGGGGTTAAAAAGTTCAAAATTTTTCGTGAATTTTAGCTCCCGTGAAAATGGGAATTTTGGGGATCGGATAGATTGCGTTGATTCGACTTGAGCTTACCTATTTTAGGTTAGGTTAGGTTTGGGTGGGTTGACTTAGGTTAACCTTAAATTTAAGGTTAAAGAAAAACTGGCCCAGAACCGGCACCACTTTTAGCGAGGCGACCACGCCCAAAAATTCTATTATTTTTTCCTCAATTAATCGTGATCGGAAAATTGTATTTGATACATGAATTTGGGATGCCTTGAAATGCTGAACAAGATGGCGTCTTCAAATTAAAATTCCCTTCAGGGGTTAAAAAGTTCAAATTTTTTCGTGATTTTTAGCTCCCGTGAAAATGGGAATTTTGGGGATCGGATAGATTGCGTTGATTCTACTTGAACTTACCTATTTCAGGTTAAATTAGGTTTGGATGGTTGGGTTAGGTTAACCTTAAATTTAAGGTTAAAGAAAAACTGGCCCAGAACTCTTACCCTCCCCTACTAATATCGTACCCAATATTGGTGTTATCCACTAAGACAACTAAATTTGTCATTCATTTATTTGCTAATTTGATATTATTAATTAAAGTGATAATCAATAAAAAAATGTGCACTTTTTCATTCTCATTGGTCGAGTTCATGGGACCCTTACCGGTAACCGGTAAATGTTACCGGTGGCGTCTGATTGGTCCATCCAATTTCATACAAGTTAAAACTTTAAAAAATGTAAAATTGTAAAATATTCCATGTCATTAAAGGAGTTCTTATTCCTATCTTTTATGCCTGGGTATAACCGGGTATGCCTGAACAGGTTCATAACTGGACAAGAAAAATTTCAAAAAAGTATTTATTTATTTATGGGGACTTGCTGAATCTCCCAATTGCAAATGTGGTTGAGAGCTGGTTGTGTTCTTGAGAGTCAAACTGTGCATCACATCATTTCAGTGTGTCCACTATATTTCTGGAGAGCTCCCAAGTTACACTCAGCAGATGAAGAGACCATACCCTGTCTGGAAAGTATGAACAGTATTTAGCATCATTCTTGGGCTGACTTTAATATTTCATTTTCCTCATCATTGTAGTTTTTACTAACTGTCTAGTCCATATTCTGGAGTGTCTATGACCACTAAAAACCTTAGCACCATACTCTTATGTATATCATTACAGTAATATTTTTCAAACTCTCTAGCGGAACTCACCATGGCCAAGGTGTCATCATTCAGCCTACAGAAGGTCATATGCTTGCCATGGTTCAAAGCAAGTTCTATTCGCTGTGTCAGCACTTTTTCATCCCACGGGATGTCCTGGAGATGAGCGGTAAACGTTTTGTTGGCAAACTCGATCGACTCTTTGATAATGAGATCGCCCAACAGACTTCCGCTCTCCACTTCTTCCACTGTGAAATCGGCCATCTGCTTCAGTTTTAAGATGGCGGCTTGGTTGGCCGCGTCATCGAAGACGTCGTCGTCAGAGAATTGTGGAAATGAAGGCGCCGTCGTCGATTTTGGTTGTGGCTTGGTTACCCTGCAAATTCAAACAGGTATTTTGAAATATGAGAAACCATTGCAAATGTTATTAGAGATTGTATAGAACATGCAGACGCAGAAGATCTGTATAATAATTCGAAAGATATAATTATTTTTTATTAATTGCTGATGATGCCCACATGAGCTCAAGACTTGTGCGTGAGTAATGAGGTGAATGATGCCAGGAATGTTGCTTATTACGTTAATGTTGCATATTAATGTTTGCTTTAATAATATTAATGTCGCTTATTACGGTGAATGATTGAATGAACACAAAGATGTAAGAAGGAGAAGGAGCAATGAACTAAGACAACGGAGTACCCAAGGGCCTGACAAATTGACATAATAATTACTACTATCAATTGTGCTGACAAGCCCTTTAAGTTCTTTGATTTCTGAAGAAACATTTTTTATTATTTTGCTTCTTGATTCACAAAAAATGCACATCGTAAGTTCTTGAAACAGCATTCTTTTGCATCTTCTTTTTGTCAACAGATCTCATAATATATCATGCATCAATATTTTCTCTCTGATTTTTCTCAATTTGACGATTAAAAATAATTCAAGACTCCAACAGTGATCTTTCTCAAATCCACTGGCAGGCAACTTAGAAGTCTTATAGTCATGTATCGGGATCCCTTTTCCACAGTACTAAGGAAAATAACTCAGTGTGAGACTCCATAGGGGTGTTGCACAACAACAATGCATTCATCTGATAAGTACCCTACCGTAAGAGTGTAATTACATGACAGATGGTTAGAAGGTTAAATTTCCTAAAATGTGGCGTTCATGTCCCTTATAACCAAGGTCCAATATAATCCTCACTGCCATCTTCTGTAATTCAAATAACATCTCACAGAATGAAGAGCCATCCTAATACAACACACTGTACCTAATCAGAAACATAAAACAATATTTATACACCATCAAACAAATTTTCTGAAAGTGGTATCAACTTTTCAAAATACTCACTGGTTCTCTGTTAATTTCAGAAACATTTTTTCAACAGTTGACATATTGTAGTTGTAGAACTCGGTGACACCAAACGTTTTAAAAAAGAATTCGACCGGCGTCATACTGAGGCAGCTAGCCAGAGGAGTTCTAGGATAGTAGACAATGAAAGCAAGGCACATCTCTTGCTTTGTTGAGTAACCTCCCTGCAACAGCAGAAAAATAATTGAATAGAGAGGGTTATTTACTTAAAATAGTATAACATATATAAAATAATAATAACTATAACTAGACAGAAAACCAAATGAAGATCCCAATGCAAAAGTTATATTTTGTCAAGATTTGATAATATTCCAAAAAATGAATATTTCGAGTTAATTCCCCTTTTTGTGTTCTATATAGTTTTTATAAACAGCTCAAAAGAATAAACCTATAAGACTTTTAAAGTACGGTACTTCTCAGCCTATAGCATTCTACTCAAGTAGAAGCGTATGGCTTTTATTGGTGGGGAGACCCTTGAGCCATGTTATGGAGAACATAGTGGACCTACTATTTCAGGTGGGTTTTGAACCTTAGGGTAAGTGATAGTAAAGTTTAAATAAAGCTTATAACATCCAGTTAATGTTTAAGAGACAGTCATTAGCCACATTTCAAAAATTTGTATTAGAGGATTTTTTCAAATGCTAACATAGTTTGGAAGAATAGGTACTTTGCATAAACGAAAAGTTTACCCTTTCAATTCAACTTGATTATTGCATCATGTAGACTTAAAATTTCATATTCAAGCATTCAAGTTTTTAAATATACCATGATAATAGGCGTTTTCAGACTGGGCGCCGGCACAACAAATCGTTAAGCATTTCACACTTACCATCACGGCATAGAACCGACTCTGGCTGTCGGTGGAGAACTCACCTGTGTGTCACCTCATTTTACAGTGTGATTTGCACAGTACGATGGCTGGTTACAACAGAAGGTTGTATTTGTTATATTTATTATATCTACGACATAAAAGGTGCAGTTGCAATAGACAACTTTGGATTGACACAATAACAATGTTTCGCTATTTGGATGTCTTTCAACAAACTCAAAAATATTTTTTAATTTAGTACTTCTGTCTCTTACAACCTTATGTTTAACTTTTTAAGTGAATTAAACCACTTGCAGTCAAATCCTACAGAGTAAGTAAATTCGATTTATTCTTAATAAAAATTTGACTGCAAGTCGTTTAATTCACGTAAAAAGTTGAATTAACAACGCAGTTCATCATGGAACAATAAATCCAGGAACCTTATGTTTGTTGTCCTCACACGTTTTATCCCATAAACAGGGCTTAGGCTCTATTAATTCTACCAGCGTAACAACATTATACCTATCATTATCGGCCATTGTACCGGTACACTAATGAACAATTTATATACAAAACTCACGGCGACACAAGAACGGCACCGGCGGGAGCGATGCTTCCAACGACAAGTCGGCACCGGCTACGGCACAGCAATGCCGTGTCGGTGTGTCATGTGTGTGTCGGCTGTTCCATTTGGTGGCTAAATTATAACCGTGTCGGTGTCATGCCGGTGCCGTGTTGCCCAGTGTGAAAACAGCCAATGTATAATTAATATTTACTTGAATTGATTGAATAATTTAAGATAATTGTATCATCATTAAAGATGCAACGCCTGTCTTGTTTTTTTGGTAGACCTTCGCTTGTATATAACCTCAAATAAAACAATGTAATAAAATGAACTTACATGAGTTGGCTGAGTCCTATTTGATGTTTCGTAAACGCATTCTGTAATCAATTCATCACCAGGAAGAACGCGAATGCCTTCCTCTATCACTCTAGACTGTTGGTAGTTGAAGTCGTAATTTTCATCCTAGAACATAGATACAATGCAAATGAAGAAATGAATATTGATAATGGAAACAAATGAATAGATAAATAAAGGTAATAGATATAAATGAATATAGAAATAGAACCATCCAAGAGCAAGATTTTCCCTACATGTAAATTCCGTTTTCTGATGGATGAGCTAAGAAATAGTGCCAATATAGTGATTGAAGACTGGACAGCAGCCACTTTACTGAGTCATAATAACAAAATTCAAACCATGAATTTTAGTTTGTCAAGCTGAAGAGATGATCATGTGAAATTTCTAGGTATGCTATTTCAATCAAATGGAATGTGCAGATAGAAAATGTGAGTAAGAAAGTGGCTGAGGGTATATTTATGCTTAAGAAACTTGACCCTTTTGTGAATATGGAAGTACTAAGGCATATTATTTATTATACAAACATACAAAGTCCTTTTTTATATGGTATTGTTGTTTGGGGGCATTCATCTGAATTAAAAAGACTTTTATGTTACTCCGAAAAAGAGCCGTAAGAAGCATTTTCAATGTTCACTATTTATAGGACTCACTGTTAACCATTACTGAGAATATTATTTACAGTAGGCTACCATCACTTTATATTCTATAATGTTCACTGTACATAAAGAATAACTTTGAAAAAATAATTGTTATAATCCTACCCTTGGCAAAACACCCTTTTGAATGACAGTCAATGTACAGCGATCTACATGCAACACTAAACGTTTCCATGAATTTGGCAGAAGACTCTATATTAAAACGTATTACCAAATGAAGTGAAATGCCAAGAAGTAAGAGGGTTCATAAATTATATCAAGGAAAATATTTTATGAGCTCTGTATTTATAAGGTGAAAGAGTTTGTTGACTATTTAGGCGATCCTTCCCAAACATCATATTAAATTAATGAAGTTGCTTTACCAAAATGTTTTTTTTGACAATAAATGATTTTGAATGGATTTGATTTCATGTTTGAATAAATATTTGTTTCCATGTTCAATATATTGAAGATCCTACAAAGTTAAATAAAGTATCTCTCCGTTCACAATGTTTTTTCAAGTAAAATTTATAAATATAGTAGGTAGAACATTGTAAATAGGCTACATAAAATATCAACATCAATATTAATGATTTAAAAATAAGGCAAAAAATTAACAAGCCTATCGTGGGAGTTTAGTAGTGAGACTGGTTCCATTTTTGTTATCTGGACTTGATTTTTGTAACATAATCAACCTCATTGAAAAAATGATCACTTGCAACATGATAATACCTCCTTCATAAACCTTCATTCCATTTTTTAATGTTCAATAATTTTTTAAATATTCACAACTGAAACAGTCACTATTGAATACCGAATTTACCGGATTTTTATTCCTGTAATAGTAACACTAGCATAAAAATTACAATTTTCACTTACTGTGATAGAAATTATCGTAGAAATAGTTTGATTATGTACCAAAGTATTACTGGTATTGGGAGGCATCTCATGGAAAACAGAAATTTTGGATGTTATTATAATTCTGTGATGTTTCCCATGAATAAATACTTTAAGGACAACCTAATATCAAAACTGACTCTATTTCTATTTAAATTATAATTTTTACTTACTTAAACTGGAGTAATACATTTCGGTTCTGAGGACAATCTTCAAAGCCTTCTTTATCCTGATATCCCAAGGATCCTATTAGTCAGGCTGATAAAGCTTCTGATTAGAATGCATTACTCCAGTATAGATAGAAATCATAATTTAAATAGAAATACAGTCTCAGTTTTGATATTAGATTGCATTAATATTATGGTTGCATACTTTAACAAAAGTGGGGCCGAAAGTGATAATACTTCTAGATGTGGTATATAATTATTCTACATACATTATTACAGTTAACGAAGACAAATAGAGAGAGAATATTATAGTGATATATAACTCGGAAATAACAAAAACATTATGATTCAATTATATTTCACAAATTGCTCACCTTTGCTATGGCAGGAAGTTCAACACCATCTCTTATATGGCGTAGAACTATTTTCCTTCCAGCTAGATGCGAATGCAGCAAAACAGAGACGACTCTGATTCCTCTTGCAGGCAGCATCTGTGAGAGAAAATAATTCCCCCCAGTTAGTTTTGATAATACAATCAACAAATAATTAGCAATGATATTAATTTCGTCAGTAGGTCAAGTCATAACCTGATGTTGAAAAGGTTGAACGTGAAAACTTCAACTTAAAATTGGGTAAATTACAATAGCATTTTTAAATGTACCTATCAATAACCTGTAAAAATGTATCGATAACTGTAACTGTATCAATAAACTACCCTAATAATCCATCAATCTAGTAGATATTGATGTCATGGCTGAGAATTTATGTATGTATTGATAGTATAATATAGCCGATTTCGACTGCAGTCGACTCTTCAGACCTCATCATCATGTTAATGTTTACTGTGAGAACTTTCACACAGTATAAAATACTCAAATCCATCAGTGGGTGGGAGTTTTTTTTTTTTGTAAATATTTGCAACTTTAGAGTAGCACCTCGCATCCCTTTCGCTATCGCTCCTTATCGCCCCAGTCACCTTCATGTAATCCTCTCCTTTCCATTTCCTGATGGACATTTGTAACCCATATTTTCCTTGGCCTACCCCTTTTCTTATGTTGATGTGGGGTCCAATCAAAAACTCTTGATGGTATTCTATCTCCATTCATGCGGCGTAGGTGGCCATACCATTTCACCTGGTTTCTACCAAGGGTACTTATTATAGTTTCTTTCACTTCCATTCTATCTCTTATAATCTCATTCCTGACCTTATCCAATAGTGTCAAACCTGAGCATCATCTTGGGTGGGAGTTATAATAATAATAATAAGCGTATGGCTTTTATTGGTGGGGAGAACCTTTCGAGCAGTTCCACCTCACAGTTTGAGCCATGTTATGGAAAACATGGTGAACCCACTATTTTAGGTGGGTTGCGAACCCACTGCTGGTGGGTAACAGTATTGCACTCACAGTATTCATGTTTGTTGAAAAAGACGAATTGGAAAGCAAATCGTTTTCTACAGAAGATAAGCATAATTCAAACAATTGAGCTGACATGAAAGTGAAATCTTGTGATCTACTTCGTTTTAAATTTGCGGTGATATAGCCGTGAAAGGCATCAGATCCCAAGCAGTAGGGCCTTGCTTGCTTTCATTTTAGGTTACACTTTTTCACATCGGTGGTGTATACTACTATACTAGTATTCCCCCCACTTTTTCCTGCCTCCATGGTTTCAATAGAGTAAATAAAGTTTAGAACTGTAAATATCACAAGTAATTACCAATTTCGTGCATGATCCATCACAGTAGCCAGCAGTTTTATACTGAGGCTGGTGAGGAGGTATGATATGTAGCGGCGAAACCGTGACGCCACTGATAAGAATGCCTCCGTCATACTCCCTTAGGTCTTCTGTGTAATACAATCTCAGACCTGAACTGTCATGTACTGAAACACAATTATCATAATTTTCAATATAACAGTTCTTAGATAGGTTCGAGGTATATGGACATTGTCCAAAAAAATTTATGCTATCAAATATCATTTTAAAGTAAAAGTGTGATTTTCAATTTAAAAAAAAGATGATCAGTATATTTAAAAAAATACCAGAAAATTATCTCTTAAATGGAGCCAATTTCATCGAGCGTCTCTCTCATAACACAAGGCGTCACGGCCATCTTATGATAGTGTGGTAAATTTCGTTGGAGCTAATTAATTTAATTATATAAAAGTTTTGTGAGGAACATCCCAACCAATAACGCAAAGATAAAAAATATATGATCAGTTGAAGTTTGTTTTTATGTTCTGTGGTGACATTTTTTGTATATACCGGTATTCAATTATTACTAGAAAAAAACTAGGCTATCTACATGGAAAAATAATGTATATGACATATTTGTTAAAAAATAGTTAAGTATCAAATGGAATGTGAATCACAGCGATACCTTGATTACTTTTCGAGTTGTAGGCCTTTAACTGAAGTACTGCTCTTACAATGTTAAGGAGGAGAGGTAGCAAGCAGAATGGGGGTCGGGACTTAGGTTATTTCAAGTGAATACTTTGCAGTGTAACTTCTTGCCAAAAATCAGCTTTCCCCTAATTTGTCACAACAATGGCTATTTTTTTTCATTCATTGCCTGGCCTATCATCTTTGTTAATAGGTTGAGTGACAGGAAAAACTACACTATTAAATCCGCCTGATTGAGAATTTTTCTACAGTATTATTTTTATTCCATTTGATATGGCATTTGATTCTTTGCTATTTGATATGGGTTTATTACTAGTAGCCTAATACAACTAGTAATCCTACAACTATTACTTAAATCCATGAAAATTCAGTACATCTATTAAATGAAAAGATGAATCATACCTTTACTAAAAGTTGGATTATCGTAATGTATTTCCAGCATGAAATATGTAGATCGATTATCTTCCGCCAATGGTAAACCGACAAGATCATGGTAGAATTCACCTGAAAAATTAAAATATCATAAATACACATCTATTTATCATGGAAGTCATATTTTTAAAAATTGAAGATTATTTTAAAATTCCAAATTTAATCTAGCTCCATTTATAAAAATCGTTAAAGCATTGCAATATATTGATATGTAGATTGTTATTGGAAAATGAAGCAACTAAACTACTTTTTTCATACATGCTGACATGAAGAGTTTCATGTCCTGATCACAGAATAGATACTAAAGTATCTTCAATATTTATTCTCTACCCTGATGACTTAGCCTCATCCAAGTTGAATGAAAACAGTTAAATCAAAGTGTACAATTTCAATTGAACTACATTTGAAAGTTTGAACAATGCTTATTATATGTGGAATACAATTATTTGAACAATCTAATACTAAAACTGACACTGAATTTCACGTTTATACATTGTTTCACTCACTTATATTGGAGATGCTTAAGGGATACATTTCACTTTTGAAAAGAAGTTTTGTCAGAAGTGGATTGCATCCCTCTAGCATCTCCAATATGAGTGAGAAAAACAATAATAAAAGTGAAATACAGTGTCAATTTTAATATTAGATTGTTCATTAAGTATTTCATCATGGAAAACATCACAGAAACAATAATTTTCTTCTCAAAATGATTTTTTGAAAACATTTATCAAGATTTAGCAGTCGTATTGATCACTTGAATGCGAATTTTGACTACAACTTGCAACGAACTGTAGAGTGGCGGCCATCTTCAAATATAGTTATGGTAGAATTCATAGATACAACCACAACATACACAAATAGTTGTATATAACAACTACAACAACATTGGTGTACATCTGTAGTACAGTATAGCCGCCGGATAGCCGCTCAAGATGGCGTCGGCTAAACTCTTCTGACTTTATGCTCCCCCTACTCTCATAGTATCTCCATGTTTAAATTACTTTACGGTACCTTTGGATCCAATAGCCCAAGCCACAACTGGCGACAGACATGAGTCCCAATCAGGTGGCATGTTGCGCACGTAGCAGGTGCTGCCTTCGTGTCTGGTGTACATCTCTAAGTGGGCTCCGACACATTCGTAGAGAAGCATGTGGTGAACCAGCGATCCACTGCCGGGTGACAGGATAGGCTCGTACTGAAATATTAACATTATAAATATTAACTGAAATATTGTGTGTAATATTCCATATATCGTATAGTTTTAAAAATGCATAATTATTAAGGACCCGACAGGGCCTTATTGAAATTGTGCCGTTTTCCGTCCGTCCGTCTGTGTCCTAGCGCTTAAAAGAAAGATTCTAGACTCTTGAAATAATGTTTAATTTTAAAATGTCTAATAATGTTAAATTTTCATGTTTGAATAGTTTTCAATTTTAATGTTTAATTTCTAATAATAATGAAATGTTTAAATGTGTTGAGGAAAAGACACCTTAAATTTTATGGTCACATCTTGAGGCTTCCAGATAATAGACTAACAAAACGAATCAAGAGTCTAGAGAGTAAAATATGTAGCGTCACTTGCCAATGGAAGAGAATGGATACGAAATGTTAAAAAGACCTAGTACTGGCCAAAATAACCAACAAAGAAATTTACAATAGAATAAAATTCAGAATAAAACTTTATAAATGGAAAGTTATACCAAAGACAAAACCTCCAAGAGTTGGAAAAAATGGAGTGAAGAGAGAAAAGCTGGTGGGCAAACAAGAAGAACAAGTCCAAAAAATGAACTATCTTTACTCAGCGTCTTCCACTTTGGGAGTTTTACGTCTAATAATAATAATAATAATAATAATAATAATAATAATAATAATAATAATAATAATAATAATAATAATAATAATAATAATAATAATAATAATATTTAACTAAAAATCTACCATGCAATCCATAGAGCAATATTTTTAATTGAAAAATACTGTTGCAAAGCACAGGTAATCAATATGATTCAAGGGCTAGCAGCAGTAGATAAAAAAAAAACAAGTCGAATTTATTGAGAACCTCTTCCTTATTGGAAGTCGGTTAAAAACTAGACAGCTTGCACAAGAACAAGATCTATAAGTATTGGGTGTTAATTATAGAACTAGTATTGTATCCAAATATCAGTAGCATCTATTTATTAAGAATAATACAACCTGTAGGAGCTACATATCATCTAGCTTCATTTTACCTTCATAACGGAGATGGAACAACATTTTACATCATATTATATAAACATTGATTAGTTGTCAAGTATTAATTAAATTGCATACCCCTATCATGTGATGCTTCTTTCCTAGAGGAGGTACTTTGAAAATTTTACACCAATAGTAGGTATCCATGTTGTCTGGTACAGCAAACTGTAAATAAAAGAATATTTTAATTTAGAAAAAGTGATGTTCAAAAATGCAGTAAAATGTTGTTGTACAGTACAATCAAACCTGATCAAATTTTTTCTCTTTAAATGTAAGTTGCAACAGATTTGTAACACTTTGCTACATGAAACAGGCAAATAAATAATTATAATGGAATTGAAGTAAAATTTCTCTCATCAAATTAGAAATTAAGTACATTTAAAGATACTTGAGACAAGGCTTAACCTTGGAGCCAGTAGGGTGAGACAATTTTGTCCTATTTTATGCATAAGTAATGTTACTGTAGTATCTTTCCAGCTGATCTTCTTGGACAAGGTGACTGAGTACGCTATTCATTTACTAAGAAGGGATCACTGCAGATTATCACTTTGAAATTAATTCCTGTTTTATTGTATTATTTTAGAAGCAATTATTGATTCTCATTTTTATAGTTTCGATACTTACATTATCAAGTTTAATGTCCCAGTGCTTGACGTTATTCTCCTTCGGCTTGCGGATTGCGGGTGGTGATATGAGATGTACACTTTTCATCAAACTCCATTTTTTTCCATGCCATTTCAATTGTGATGTTTGCAATGGATGCTGGTCCTCTTTTTCTTGGACTGCCCATAGCAAGCGAATTGTGTCAGGCTGAAAGTAAAATTGAGCTTCATGAGTTGGAAATCAGTTTTTTACTAATTTTATCTCTAGGAATTCGGCGTCCATGACGAACTGCGCAATTCACTAGTAATCGCATGACTATACAATTAAAATGTATAAAAATGTAGTCTTTGGTAGTTTTAGTCATGTAGTCTTTTTGTATATGTATTTGTTTAGATTTAGTTTTCAATGGAAATAAAACATTTATTTATTTCTGCAAGACAGATAAATTCTAAAAAAATAATCTACAGAATACACAGCACATTTTCAACACAGGAACCACAGTCACGACACAAGAAATAGGCGCCTTCTTATTGCAAATTTGGCTAAGAAGGCTTTATACCAGAGCCACTACAACCACTTAGCACCAAAACTTTACAATCTGCTTCCAAGAGACATACCGTACAGGAAATACCACACAGCAAGAAATTCAAAATCGAAGTGCATCACTGGTTAATAAAAATAGGAAGAAAAATCATAGAAACCATAATTTAGAACAATATGTGAGCTCACTAACCTGAAATTAAAACACTGAATCCTGAAAAATTTGAATTGCAAACCTGCTCTAGAACATGGCATGCCATAGTAGAGTAGATTAATTTCCACGCAAAAAATGTTTATAAAGTGTAATCATTGGTAGTTTCACTCATGTAGTCTTATATGTATATGTATTTGTTTAGATTCAGTTTTAAATGGAAATAGAATATTTATTTATTTATCTATACAGTTAAATAATTGAGGGAAGAAAATTTAAATATTTTAATTACACCAGCAAGCACGCTAAAAACAATAAACACAGAATATTAAACGAGCAAACAAACTTCAGAACGCACATGATTTTCCTGTAATTTCTATATTTTGTGTAGCATTTAATATGTTTAGACTCCTCTGAAAAATTGAATTCTGCTTCAACACAAACTTCCTTCATCATTAAAAAACCTGCAGTTATCATACACTTCCAGCTCTTTAATTTGAGATGTTTTAAAATATTAAATTGAAGATTGATTTAATGCTTATTGAGTAGGGAGATGTGAAGAAAGTCCAACTATAATTATAATTTATATTTACTTATTGACCGAACGAAGAGAGGTCTCTCCTTCAAGTCGGCCATTTTGCATTTGTCTTTCTGTCTGTTTGTAAACGCATGGACCAAATTCTATGAGACCTTCCTTGGCATGAATCTTGCTTTAGCGAAAGCCCAGCGATGTATGTGTAAGGATTTTTCAAATTTGCTTGCATTATGCATTCAAAGGATATTTAAAAGGATGAAAAGGAAAGACACTCAGTCCTTATCGGGAAACATATAATTTTCAAAATGAGCTATATAATATAATTATATATCAAATGCAATTGGAATCAGATTTCAAGATATCACTCGGGCCCTCTTGTCCATCTGATTGAGCCTTCATATGAATTAAATTATGATTCATGAGAATAATATTTGGTTGAGAAAAAATCATTTTTTATACTCCAATTACAACAAATGATTACTTGTAATGATAATTAAATTATCATTAATTATATTTCTACAAATTGTAATCGTAGAAATTTTAATTGTAAAATTTTATTAATATTGCTTCATAAATATTCATTCATCAGACATCTGAAATCTGATCTGGATTGAGCAGTCAGCTGTCTGGAAAATATAAACGCAGCCTTGGTGATGTAATAGTCAATTTCTTGTTGAAAACAGATATGAAATGAACAATGCAAATGGAATCAAGAGTTTGATCTGAAGACTTTTTAATTTTGCGATGGTGATTCTCATTGAGTACTTCGAGTAAGTTCCTCTGTGCAAGCATCCTTATTCTTGGGCGTGAGGTCTATAGTTCACAGCAGTGGCGCACCCAAACGAGGTGCTTTTTGGGTTCTCAAGCACCCCCACTGAAGCCAATTTCAATACAAAGATTTAAGATCTATACGAAGATTCTTAAATTTAATTGAAAATACATTCTAATCTTTTCCATGAATTCAGTATTGTTCAAATGAAGGCTTGCTATCCTTTTTTGTTATTTTATTAATCAGTTCTGTTATTACTTAAACCTTCCTAAAGTCCACGAATGGCTTAGTTTTGAGGGGATTATTTTTTAAGGGTTTTTGAGGTAGTAGGACTCAAGGGGACTATTAAAATGAACTGCCTGACAAACTAACTGCAGCTACTAGTACCCTTGTACTTTGCAGTACAGCACTAATATTATTGCGCGGTGGAACTAACCGTAAGGGTCTCCCCGCCATTAAAAGCCATACGCTTAATATTGTTATTTTTACTATTAATTTGAACTTTGTTAGGGAACAGGTCCCATGACTCCCTTTCTCTGTGGGAGGGGGGGGGGAACACACTTACAACTCCAATAGTTTTCACTTCCATCCCCCCCCCCCCCCCCCACCACTAATGGGTAATTTCTTGGTGCGCCAACCAGCCTGTGAACCTGGGTTCACAGAAGTACTAGTAATATAATAGAAGTGATTGAAATGGAACCTGTTCAAAAAGGTAACAAATTCTGAAATAAATTTGAAACAATTTAGGCTACTTACACCTAGAATGACGTCATTCTTATCACATGTATCCCATATCCTCTTGAATATGATGACTGTATGACTTTTATTCTGATATCCATTTATCAGTTCAAAGTTTTGAAGAAGATCAACTTCGAGTGTTGTATGAGTTGCATGACAGTCCTGAAAACAAAAAGAAGTTTAAAAACAACAGTGAAATGGAATATATTTTATTATAAAGCTAGCATTTCACCCGGTCTTACCAGGGAAACCAGTTTAGAGTTTTTCTTTCCTGGTAGATAACACATATGGTAGTGGTCACGAAATTACGAAATTGGTAAAGTTGAATAAAATGCCATACAGTGTTTATACCATAGGCCTACAGTTCATATATTTGAGCAGAGAAGTTCACACAAAATGTTTAGTGGTTTTTATAAGTAAACTACCTTCTTAGAAGCTTTGCAGCTCTATTCACCTCTGCATATAGGTTTGTGTTTAGTTCTTTAGCATAATGTATTACAGGAAAGGCTCAATATACACAATAAAACAAAAAAATGTTTAGTGGTTTTTATAAGTAAACTATCTTCTTAGAAGCTTTGTAGCTCTATTCACCTCTGTATATAGGTTTGTGTTTAGTTCTTTAGCATAATGTATTACAGGAAAGGCTCAATATACACAATAAGCAAGCTCGCATGACGCTGGGTAATTAGTAGCTGTATTGATACAGAATTAATCTGTTACTTTGGCTCAAGACATATCAGCGTATCATCTATATTATCACCATAGTAACGTATCATGTTATCAGCTGTTCTATGAGCTTCCTGCATCTAAACACATTTTGAAACGGTAATAGCATAGACTTACTATATAAATGGTTGGTCAATGGTAATAGTCATAAAGATGTATGAATCGCTGAAATGTGGGTTTAGAGGGATTGTTTTCAAAAAATATTCCGGGGGAGTACCCCGGACCCCTTTCTGAATGAATAAACTACATACGTGGAATTTGAACATTAATTCTGAAAGCTAAATCAAAAATCGGGCTTCAATGTGCACTGAATCGAGTTTAGAGGAACCTATGTACCAAATTCAGTGTTCCAAATCATAGTCGTTCTTGTGAAATCCATGAGACAAAAAAAAAACACACAGAAACACACCCCTCATTCTCCCTTATTATATAGATAAGAAAAAGCAGTCTAATTCAAAAATTAAAGCTGGTTTGATTTGAGGGAATTGTCCAGTGGCGTACCGAGTTTTCAAGCGCCCTGGAGCGGAAGTGTCTTATGGTGCCCCCCCCCCCCCCCCCCCACAAAAAAAGTCAGTCTCACACTCAACCACCCGATTGAGCTGATATTATTACAGTGGTCATTTAATGAATCAGCCGCTTTTTTTCCCGCCTCCAACTACGCCGTATTTGTCAGAAATGCACTCCAGTGAATGATTTTTCGCCAGGCCAGATTCTACTTTTATCTATTTCCAAACAGCTTGTTGAGGATTTTTTCACTTTTCTATAAATTTATTTACAGTTATTGTTTTAGAATGCAAGTTATTCCTCTAGAAATTTTCTTATATTTTGGAAATTGGATTCAAAAGTGAAGAATTTCAGTCCTGTTCTTGTTAATATAAAAACCAATGAACTTCTAGAGGAATTTTTTTTTCAGAATAAATTCATAGTCTTTATTTAATTACTTGGAATTGTTATACCTTCTGTCACCCAATGTAAATTGTTTTTGCTTTGCTACTTTCAACTATTTGCTATTTTTGACTCGACCGTTTTGCATTCTGTCAGTTTGTAACGCATTTACGGCTGAACGCGTGAACCGATTTCTTTTAAATTTGACATGAATGTTCCTTTTAGTAATGCGCAGCGATGTATAAATACGGTTTTTTTAAATTGTGTTGCATTTTACCCTTTTAGCCCTCATTATTGTGATACATTTTTTGTAAGTAAAAGGCAATTTTCTCTCAAGAACGGTACGCCCCACAGAGCCTTGCGCCCTGGAGCGACTGCTCCACTCGCTCCATTATCGGTACGCCACTGGAATTGTCAACAGTGCCTAACTTGGAAGGGACTGGGAATAACCAATTCCGGACTTGCAGATGTCTTTCTGCTGGCAACATCAGCCATTTTAAATATTGCTCATCCAAAATTAATTGGAATTGAGAGCTGGGCCTGACTCAGGATCATATTGCAAGCCCTTACCAGAACCTCTCAGCTACCGGTGTCTTTGAGAGATTTTCCACTACCTTACTACATCATTTTGACGTTACTTGTCAAAAAAAGCGTTCCAGAGTATTTAACCCTGAACGTGCGAGAAAACATCAGAATATATACTACTTTGTACAGAATATTAATTTGAAAAATAATTGGACAGTTATTATTAATAACGATTTTTTTAATTTCTTGCATATTTTGGTTTATATTCAATTGAATTTTATATTTTTTATTTTATTTCGGTTACATGAAATCGACATTACAATTTATTTTTTGTTCATTCATTTATTGTGACGAAATTACAATGAATGTAAAGATGCTACAGACTCTAGTCCAAAACTGCTCTCTTTACATATTTCGAATGTGCTATGTGTTCTCCTTGAGAAAATGTTATAAATTCTTGAAAAGAAACAGTTGCTGTTCTCTCAAGAAAATATATTCTTGAAAACAGAGACAACAATGTCGTTTCTGTACTATTTACACATATTTTTTTGTTATTGTGTATTATATATATCTATTGGCTCAAAGATTAATTGTTGAAAGCGTATAGAGTTACGCTTCTGTGCAGAGAAAGAAAAAGCTTCTTTCTGCAGAAGCAAGCTGTTTCTGCTAGAGGATCCGTAAAGACGGAAGATGAGCAACGACAACTGACAAAGAGAAGATGAAAAAGAAGAAGAAAGAAGAAAAAAGGGCAGATGTTCGGTAGTAGCACGAGTGGCGCGCGTGCCACATTTTCTCATTCTCCCCTCTTTTGGAGTAGAATAAGGAATTGGAGAAAAACAGAATAAAAATAAAAGAACAACTGCTGCCGGAAGTTGAAGAGAGGTTTGTTCATCTCAAGGTTCTGATGCCCGCATGTCTACAGGTATCATGCTATCATCATTATCATCATCACAGTGGCTTAACTACGGGGGGGATCAGTAGATAGAAACCAAACACCTAAAAACCTGAACATTTTTGGAATTTTAACAAGCACTGAGAGACAATAATTTTTGACAAAAGTCAAAAAGATTTCTTGAATCGCAGAGAATGTGGGTTTAGAGGGATTGCTTTAAAAAAAATGACGGGGAGTACCCCGGACCCTTTTTTGAATGAATAGACTACATAAAGTCTTGAATTACTGTTAGAAACCCCCTTCTCCTCATTTAAAAACATATTGTTAAGTACGGTACTATACTGTACCCCAATCTGGTGAGGTGGGGGACGAAAAATAGCAGAGTAAAAATAGTTTTAACTAGGCCTGCTTTAAACTTTGGCTACTTGTACGATAAATTTGTAGCGCGAGAGTTCGGATCTCGCACTGACAATAATGCAAAAACAAGATGAAAATTTGGGTTAGACTAATGTTAGAATGGAAAACTTTGTGTCTAGAATCGCTTAAAGTGTGGTTTTAACGGGATTATTCTTCAAAAACTCTCCGGGGGAGTAGCCCCCTTTTGAATAAAAAACATGTGAGACAGGGGATCTAAAATATCAGACTGAAAATTTGACAATTTGAAAATTTCTGATACAAAATTTGGGTTTAAATAATGTTAGAATGGATAAATTTGTGTCTAGAATTTGTTGAAATGTGCTTTTAAAGGGATTTTTTTTCTCAAAAATTTCCCGGGAGAGTACCTCCCGAACTCCCCTTTTGAGTAAACTATGCATTATAGTCTTTAATTAATTTGTTAGACAACCCCATCGTCTACTCTCATAAAGTACTATATAGTGCCTGGAGTCTATACCCCCAGACTGACCTATAGTTACGCCACTGTATCAACATTATCATCATCAACATCAGAACTACCATCATCATGACTATCAACATCATCTCCATTATTATCATCATCATGACCATCAACATCATCTCCATTATCATCATCATCATCATGACTATCAACATCATCTCCACCATTATCATCTCAGTCCACTGACGGAATGACGATGGTTGTCTCGTGTTCACGGTCTGTGTCTGACCCGCAGATGCATCTCAAATCAGCCACCAGGCAGCAGGCACCAACCTGGCGCGCTCTGTAGCAAGGAAACCGTGACCAACCAATTGGCCATACTTGTCTTCTGAGCAGCTTTGCATTTGATTTGTGGTAAACCGCCATAGTGGCCGCCGGCACGTGTCAAGTCGAACGGGAAATAAAAATTGGTTGGTTTTTTATACATAATTCTCCACGGAGTTGACATTGTTTATTGTACTCTGAATCTTCTTTTATTCTCGAAATGTTCTGTTTTTATGGAACACAAGCTAAAGAATGCAACGCTATACCGATGCAAGACATTTTTTGTAGATTACGTCTTGAAGACTCCAGTTAAGGAGTACAAGACAAGTTAGATTAACAATTATACCATCTTATACACTAGTTACCATAATTACTATATCAATTAGTTGAGGTGAGGCTCAATTTTGATGTGAAAGGAACTCTTGCATACTATAACAAGCTTTATCAACTAAATATTTTCTAAATTGTTTTTAAATATTTCTATATTTTTAAGACTCTTTAAAAACTGCGGTAGCTTGTTGTAGAGTTTCCCACAAATATAACTAGGTTTTTGTTTGAATAAGCTACTATTGCAAGTCACCAAGTGATAATCTCCTCGGCTTCTTGTATTATAATCGTGTATGTCAAATTTTGGTTAATATTACTCTTTTTTACTTATAAAGTAGCTTCATGGCAGGTTACAGTTAGGGGACAAAGTCTCTTCAACAACGGCCCACATGAATCTAATCTATTTACTCTTTCCATACCCCTAGCAGCTTTCTTTTGGATCTTAAACACCCTATCAGCTTTGGTTTTGATGAATTATCCCATACTAAGATAGCATACCTAATATGTGACAGCCCATGGTAAGCTGTAAAAAGTAACTTTAGCATTTAATCCAGCAAGCTGTCGCAGGAAAATACCCCAGAAGAAATTTTACAACATATTTTCTCAATGTAAGAAGCTCAGGTCAATCGTCTAACCAGCAAAACTACTAGAAATGCAATGTTTTCTTCCTAGTCTACTTGATTATCGTTAACAAACACGTGTAGCCCTAAACTTCATTTGAATTATATTTAAACAGAATTTATTAATTTCGAATTCCTTTAATTGCTATTACTTTATACTGAAGACTTCCGCAATGGCGGATATTGACAACAAAAATATCAGTCACCACCGGGAATCGAACCACGGACCTCTCAATTGCCGGTTGAGCGCCCTTAACCACTAGACCATGGAGACCTTTCTGTACAGCAGCATTCATTTTAAACTTGGCCATATCGGCTCGTATCTCACAAGTTAGTTTGAAGTGACTGACAATTGAATAAACGTGGTTCCGTGGTTCAATTCCCGGTGGTGACTGATATTTTTGTACAGTAGCATTCATCGATTCCCATCAGCTGTTCAATGCTGTTGTCAATATCCGCCATTGCGGAAGTCTTCAGTATAAAGTAATAGCAATTAAAGGAATTCGAAATTAATAAATTCTGTTTATGTATATTTGTCAGTTTATTCAATTGTCAGTCACTTCAAACTAACTTGTGAATTATATTATTGCACCCTTTAGCGCGCTCCTATAAATATAGAATATAAATTAATTATTGGTCATAAATTGAATAAAGTGAATAAATCATATTATTATATGGCTTGAAAGGTGAATTAGCTTTTAAAATTATAAAATGGATGTATTAGTTACTATTATTGGCCATTAATATTAAGCTTGTTTCAGATTACGGCAAGTTGAGTTGGAACAAGATGATGACACACGTACAAGAATGTAGGAACCATTTTTATACGTATCTGGTATCTGTTCCAACATTCAAGATATATAGATCATACGAATGCTAGCATGTATATAGGTATAATTATGATTTTACAAAGCAGTTTGGTATAAAAGTAGTAAGGATAATGAACCATCATTAAAGTAGTGCGTTTATACAACCGGGGGTTAGGCCTATATCTAAAGTTTGCTATATTGTTGGATCCCATGATGTTCCTGTATGCGGACATAATTTCACTATGAAATTATTTGCATACAGTATTATTTCTGCAGATTTTTTTTGTTACATTTTATTTCTTGTACATGATAGTTAAGTTGAACTAAGTATTTTTTTCTTTATAACTTCTTGGTTTCTCTCCTAATAATTGATTGTTTTATAATTATTATTATTTTTTATTATGTATAATTTTTTTCCTGTGTATTGTTTTTTGTTTGTATTTGCGGAAATAAAGATTATTTTTTTCTTATTATTATTATATAAAAATATTCCAATACTGTACCCGGGGTTAAAGAAATAATAATGTTAAATTAAAAAAAAATAACTTGAAATCTCCTTTTATAATGTAGGAATTATTTTTTCATATTTCAAGATGAGACGATTTTTTTCTATAACAAACTTGTAAAATGCGCCATATTTCTTTAAGGTGCTTGTCTGCACTGGAATTGACGTCCAGTCAAGTAATGACAGTTTTACCATTTTACCAAAAAATGTTCCGCGCTTTGCACCCAATCTCGTGTCATTCTACTGGTTTTATGCTTCTTTCTTCCTCTTCTTCTACTTCTTCTTTTTCCACGTGGCGTGCGTCCTGACTAGCGTCATCCTTCCAGAAAACTCTCCCAAGCGAAAAGCCGCAAACAAGAAGAAAGATAAGAAGAAGGAGAAGGGGAAAAAGAAAAAAAAAGAAAAGGGCAGACGACCAGCGTGGCCTGTATATAATATACTGTATAGTTGTACTGTTGTAGTTGTATTCAGTACACTGTTCCATACTCGCTTGGCTGAATTAGGCGAGACTTATTGTCTATTGTTAAGTCTTTATCCCCCCCCCCCCCCTTCCATCGCTCAACATAATTCTGCCCATCACTGTTCAAGGGCGGTCCCAGCTTCAAATTTTGGGGGGGGTCATGAATGAATTTTTGCTGACCTTATTTGCAAGATTTTCCCTCCTACCACACCTCGCCCCCCCCCCTGACAATAAGCTTGGTCAGACAGGTGAGTCCGCCAGGAAAACATCCCCCCCCCACCATAAAATTATAATGTTCCACCTCAGATACTATATTTGACTTCATTCCAATATCCACAACTGAAATTCATTCTGAAAAAGGTGTTACTTGATGAATTTTAATGCTATTATCGAAATAATATTATAGCTGTAAATTATCATGTGAATGTATTTACAAACATGAAATGAAGCAAATTTGTATTCAGTATAATATGTGAAAGGTTCCAATAAGCCTACCCTTGATTCTGGCAGGCAAACTCTATAGTCTACCTTCACAGTAGGCCAATAGCCCATGTCTCAAAGCTCTCCTCTTACAATTATACGAAATTTGTGACTCAAGGGGGTCCGGGAATCCTCCCCTGGGAAAAATTGGAAAATAAACTCTCTGAAACTAGATTTTGAGCGTTTCTATAGACATGAATCCGTATATTTCAACCCACTTCATGAGTCAACATGAATTCTACCTAGTGCTCAAATCATCGCTAATTATTCGGGATCTGGCCTTGGCTTCACCCTTGCCTCTCCATGCAAAAAAAAGAACAATTTTATACTCTTCTAGGACTATCCCTGGTCAAGTTGGCTAGAACTAGTTTTGAATTGATGAACATTCTTCTATTTAGCTAAAGATTAAAAATAATAATAATAAGGAAAATGTTTCTCGTCAATTATTCCACAGGATATTGAATCAGAGTTGAAATTTTCCAGATTTCTTATATTTTGACTAGCTTCCGCTTCCGAATAATATGAACTATTAGAATATTTCTATAATTGAAGATAAAAGATATTTCAAATGGCTGAAATTTGGTATACAATCATGTTCAGTTGACGTCGTAAATGTGTGTTTCAAGAAAAAGCTCCAAAAATGGACCAAAATTACGACCTTAATTAACGTTTTTTGAAAACTGAGCTACTTTTTTCAGCATTTCTTGAGAACTATTACAATGAAAATGTAGAAATTTCAGATTTTATATACAGGTTTAGGAACTAGACACGCGGTAATGAAATTTTGAAAAATTTCTCAAAACACTCCCAAAATTTACATTATTTATTTGAAAACTATGCGATGATATTTCAGCTTTTCTCATGTAGGCTAATCCGTGTATGGAAATATTGAAATTGGGTATACATCTTCGGTTGAGGGACCCAGATACGAACTACAAACTATGAAATGATTCGAATTTATTTTTTTCAAAATACACCAAAAATGAACGATTGTTTAAAATGATTACTGTAACAATGGGCCGAAGAGGTTGAGATTAAATTCACGTTTTCTATTGAGCCATAGACGCATGATGATAGAGAGTTTAAAAATACTTTCTAAAATACGCCGAAAACTGTCATATGGGTCCAAAATTAACGATGAGTTTTTTGGTCACAGCTTCTCAAGAAACCGAAGAAAAGGCTATAAAAGTTAGGTATCCAGGTTCATTTATAAATAGATGAGTTCCAAGTAAATTTTTGAAATTTTCTTGTAGAAGGTGCAACAATTGGTATTTTTTTAAATATTGTATAAAATTCCCTCTCCCGTCACTGGGTCTAGTCGCACGGGTAAGGCGAGCGAAGCGAGCCTGTCGGTTTTTCAAATGATAGAAAATAATAGATTTCAAACAAGGACTGGAAAATCGAGATGGAGAGCTGCTCACCTAACAACGAATTGAGTAACTGATAAAAGTGAAGATAAAGTCTTCACGGGACCCTAGGCTAGATCGAGAACAACAGTTATAACAATTTGAATACAAAAACGTGTGATTGTTTGGGATGAGACAAATAAATTAAAATTAATTTTAAAGTTCTTATTATTTTTTACAAAACAAGAAACTAGCAAAATTAGATGGATAACTAATCAACAATAAATTACGTTGAAAAACTTTATTTCAAACTGAAGTGAGATGATCCATAAGTAACTCACAACTTCATAAATGTGAATCGCGACACAATTCAAGTCACTAAGATGAGCTTAACTTTCGGGAAAAACAGAATACTATATCAACAAATTAATGTGACCTAAACTTCCTGACTGCAGACAGGCAACAGAGAGCTATCGAACTTGAGATTTTTTTTGTAGATTACGTCTTGGAGACTTCAGTTAAGGAGTATAAGACAAGTCAGATCAACAATATTATACACTAGATACCATAATTACTTCAATTAGTTGAGTTGAGGCTTAATTATGATGTGAAAGGAACTCTTGTACACTATAAAAAGCTTTATCAACTAAATATTTCTTCAATTGTTTTTTAAATATTTCTATATTTTCAAGACTTCAAAAACTGCGGTAGCTTGTTGTAGAATTTCCGACCAATATAACTAGGTTTTTGTTTGAATAAGCTACTATTGTGACTCACCAAGTGATAATCTCCTCGGCTTCTTGTATTATAATCATGTACATCAAGATTTTGGTTAATATCATTCGTTTTTACATATAGAGTAGCATAATACACATATAAGCAGGGTACAGTTAGGAGACCAAGTCTCTTGAACAACGGCCTACATGAATCTAATCTATTTATTCTTTCTATACACCTAACCGCTTTCTTTTGGATCTTAAACACCCTATCAAGATTTTGTTTTGATGAATTACCCCATACTAAGATAGCATTCCTAATATGTGACAGTAAGATAGTTAAATAGAAGGCTATTGGAGTGTTCTGTTTGGAATAGGTTTCAAAAATATAAGGTAGGCCTACTCCGAGTTTCAAATTATCTGGGTAGTGTAATCTGTACAATTGTACAGGAATTTTGCAATTTCCTATGAAATTTGATTTCAACATGGTTTATTATAAAGTATGACTAATGAGCATACCTAAAATTGAGTAAAATTGTACTAGTTCAGTGTATTAATTTTATTTATCCCAGATGATTTTTTAGTGAGGCTCAGATTTTGGGGGGGGTCATGACCCCCATGACCCCCCCCCCTGGGACCGCCCTTGTCACTGTTATGCGCTGTCTTCCGCAGAAATTATTTGAGAATAGTCTTGAATATTCAGCTTGATGATGACTTCATTCATAGGAACGGACTTTATTACATTAATGGTATGATAGGATATCATTAGAGAAGAGAGAAAAAAGAGTGAGAAAGAGTAAGTGGGAGGTAGAGAGATTGTTGGGAGTACGAGGAAGAGGGAGAGAGAGGAACAAGGAGCGAGAGTGAGTGAGTGGGGGCAAGTGTGCATTTTTGTATGTAGTTACATATTGGTGGCCAACGTATCAATTGTTTGGTAATGAAGTATTGGAGCTAAGTTTAAATTTTCTGCAATTTATTAGCAATTAGGACTATGAATTTCTAATAAATAATAAGAAATGAAGTTGTTACAAACACATTTATTGAAAATAATGAGATACTAGTTTCGGTTGTTATAGACTACCATTATCAATCTCAAACAAATTGAAACTAAAGTACAGAGTAGCTTAATATAATTATACTGAGCAGGGAACGATACTATTGGCTGAGGGAGGAAGTGCCTCTAATAGGCTGACCTTCATTGAAGGTCTGTGATTGGCTGAAGGCCAAACAATTTAAACAAGTTTAAATTTTCTACAATTTATTATCAATTAGGACTATGTACTTCTAATGAATAATAAGAAACGAAGTTGTCACAACCACATTTATTGAAAATAATGAGATACTAGTTTCGGTTGTTATAGACTACCTTTATCAATCTCAAACAAATTGAAACTAAAGTACAGAGTAGCTTAATATAATTATACTGAGCAGGGAACGATACCATTGGCTGAGGGAGGAAGTGCCTCTAATAGGCTGTACTTCATTGAAGGTCTTTGATTGGCTGAATGCCAAAACAAGACCCGCCCACTGGTGGGAGGAACAAGCAAAAAAGAGTCAAAATCAAGAACCAGAAAACTGTGAACACATAGAAAGCAACAAACAAGAACAATAGACAAGTAGACTAGAATTAAATAAATTTAAAATTAAAAAATTGAAGCTCATTGAAATGCAGTCAAGGTCAACCTACAACAACAGGAAAGTACCGCTATGAAAAATGTAGGCCAGAATTATAATGAAACCAAGTTAGTTGTATTGAATTGGTTAAAATAAATTTGATCATTTGAACTAGTATTGGAATCGTTTTAACCTAGTATTATCTCCAAAGCTTCTAAAATTTCCAATATTGTCTACCTTTGCACAATCAAATGCAGAAATTCAACATTTTCTTCAGCCTTGAACTTGTGTCCATTATTAATAAGATGCTCTGCAAAATTAGAGTCTCCTTTTTGAGTTTTCCAATCCCTAATATGTTCATTCATTCCACATTTAAAACTTCTACCAGTCTGACACACATAACAGGCATTACAAACACCGCATTTCAATAATTTATAAACTCCACTTTTATCCCAGATGTAATATTATCTTTACTACGCCCAAATAAACTCTTTAAAATAGGTTTTGTTTGAAAAGCTACATCAAAACCGTTCTTTTTCAATTATTTTCCTAATTTATAAAATACTGTGCCAAGATAAGGTACTGTTATCCATGACCTTTCTCCAGTATGTGTTACAGCAATGCTAACACTGATTGCTAGTCTCCTACTTATTTTATTTACAATTTTGTCATTAATGATCTCCTCATATCCATTAATAAATCAATTTCCATCCATTCAATGGCCAATCCATTTGTAAAAGCTACGGTATCTGTTTAATAGTACTAATCTCTTTTTCAAAGTGATGTTTGCTCATAGAAATAGTTGAAGCTCTATAACTCATACTATTGAAAGCTGCAAGTTTGTGGAATATAGGATGACACTGACATGACATGTGTAATAAGGTATGATTACATCGGTATGAGTTGCTTTTCTGAAAATAGAGAAATTGTGTGCTCCAGAGCTATGATCTATTCTTCTAAGCTTCATCCTCAAAAGAAATAATTGAAGAAGTGATACCAAATATTCATCATGTCATTTTGCAAACTCTCAATTTGAAAAATATATAATTACAAAAATGTGTGAATTCCTCAAGAAATGCTGCAAATGTTTTAAAATAGTACATAAACCGTTACAAACAACTAACAATACAGTAATACATTGTCAAGTGATGTGGGAATTTAATTGACATGTTTAGGTGTTGTACAACAAATCCAAAGTCTATGGGAACGAATTGTTGCTCTCCTATACAAATTTTGGGCGCCATTTGTGTTTGGAATTTAAAGTTCTTCATTCTGGCCAGCCTGATTCCAATTAGTTATTCAAAAGCTGTTACAGCTTGTTTTGTATTCAATACAAGTGCCAGTGCTTTAGAGCTTGACTGCCTTCTTCTCCATGCCAGGTTGTGCAACTATACGCAGCATTCTGTGAACTATACCGTTTTGTTCTTAGCTTAGTTACCAGTAGAATGTGCGGCGGAATAACGAGGGCCCGGCAACACATTTTTCCCCAATACCATGTTGGAAAAGTAAAAAAACAACACCATGTCACATATGATACTGCTTTAACTACCTACTTCCTCTTTTGTTTATTCAAAACTATTGACACAGAAGGTAGAATATTTACTAACTTTTCTGAGCTAATGACTAAAGACTCCAGGAAGGAAGAGAATTTGGTACCTACTTCAATGAGAAAGGTACTACTTTGTCCTCGAGTTAATGAATAGGTATTGAAAGTATTGCAATTGACCATACTTTAAACTTATCACTTTTTAATTTCAGGTTCATTACTGCTGGTGACACTGTGGCTTGCTAGTACAGCTGAAAGGATGATTGCATAATGTTAAATTTATACATTCTCTTGATTTATATTCATAGAATTTTTTTCGCCTTTGAAAATGAATCTCCACGATTCGAAAACGTTTGGCCTAGACAGTAAGTAAAATATTTCTCAATAAAAATTGACTGCAAGTCGTTGAATTCACCTAAAAAGTTGATAAAGATTTGTATTGCTTTTTTATGTTAATTTAATAAAACAGTAATATATAGGATGAAATGGTGATAGAGTACTATACTGATAAACAGTAAAAGCATTGCAGTAATATTAATAGCAGAATTAATTATTATTTTATAGCTTTCACGATTCACGGGAAAGATAATCTCCAGTTTAACTTCAGGCAAACTGAGGACAGGTAATCTTAGCAAATGAAACTACATTGTTGTCAGTTTTACAAAATAATGGATAATAAAACAAAGAATAGAGTAAATACAACACAAACATAAGAGTACAAAAATAATAAAAACATAAAAAACACTTAAGTGAAATTGCCACTCACGTTATGGCGTGACGGCCGTATCACTCTGATCAGAGCATCGTCAGACGAACCACATTACACTCATACGTGTACGTGTACTCGCCATAACGTGAGTCTCAATTTCCACTTGAAAGTTGTTTTTAAAATGTTTAATATATATTAGTGGAAACAAGATGGATCTTCAACATCATGAAAACAAAAAGTTGACGCTCCTTTTTAATAGTCCAGTCATTTTTTACATCCCTGCTTACAAAACGTATTGTAGCTCTGAATTTTTCGTATGTTGTTTGAACACATGTAAAATATTGATTTCTGGAGCCTATCTCTTAGAAAATGTAATAATCAAGCTCATCTTGGCGTGCAAAGATCCTAAGTTATGATTATTTAAAAAAAATTGTAACCAATTTTTACATAGGGCCTAATTCTGATATTTTGAATAGCAGTAACTCAAGATCTATTTGTGGTAGAGACAGAAAATTTGTGACAAATTGTAGGGAATTCATTTTCTAGAGTATGGCTTGAAGAAACTAACTTGTCCTACATAGTTATGCTATAATATTGGAAAAATTTAGATTTTTATTGAGCCAGATAAAGTTTAGGTTAATATAATTATGGTTTAGTTTCTTTTGAGCAGTGGTATAAAATGTATCATTACCGATGTCAATATTATAGGGTCGAAACTATTAACTAAAATTTAAGACCAATTTTTCATTTTTACAGCATGTAGTTTTTGCTTCATGGGTTGGTCCAACCATATTAGCTCAATGGATACTCATGAAATACGATGGTTAAAATTGGAATTTAAGATCTCTAAACAAGCTAAAACCTGCTATGGAACAGGAAAAAATTCAAAAACTAAATCAAACTCTGCTCATGAATACTTCCCTTTCAATTTGCATTCCAAATTCATGTAACATATACTTTTGGATCGCCTTTATAAGCTACCGGATTGCATGGTAGTGAGCGACGAACCGTTCATGAGTAGAACATCCAAAATTGGGATCCAAGGGTTATCCCTCACTTTTTAGCCCTCTCCACATTAAAAATGAACTCATTTTTGGGCAGTAAAGAGTTTTTACAGACAATATGATGTATTGTAAGAGATAATGCAGAGAAAAATTCTTTAACTAATTTTTTGAGACATTACTCAAATTTTAGAGGGTTTTCAAATTTATCAACATCTTTTAACGACTCTAACTACTGCGCTAAAGGTCAAACTAATTACAAAATTTACTTTCCTGGATTTTTTGGTCCATTACGAACTGCGTTGTTAATATTAACTTTTTAAGTGAATTCTCTTGAAAAGTTAATCAAAATGTACCTTACACTGTATTCTAAAAATCATAAAATTCACCATAGTGCATCATTTATTAAATGCGTGCTTTAAAACAAATTGAAATTACTCATTTTTAGAGGAAAAATACTCTTTTTTGAAATATTGTACCTCAGTCAATTTTTATCATTCTGAAACCATTTTGACACTTTCAAGTGTCAAATTATAGGGATTTCTTGGGTATCCCCAGATATAGGGAATCCGTTTGATATGGTTTTGGAAATATTTGGCAAAAACCAAAAAGTGCCAGAATTTCGAGGTTTTTTGAAAATTGTGAGAATAGCACAGGGTCTACGACGGTGCAAAATTAGTTCCAGATTAGTCATATGTGTCCAAACAACATACCAAAAAATACGAACTACAATAAGTGCAAGGAGACCCACTTTTCCATGTCTAAAATGACTGGACTATCTGTAATGAGAACAAAACATGGACCCAAGTGCCAGTGGAGCAGTTGCTTTTTTATTGTATCCTACTTTTTCACTATCCAAAAACATAGAGTGGAACAAAACATTTTTTTCTGACAAGAAGTTACGCAATTTGAAGTCAAAGAAGAAACACCTGGACCACGTTCTTAATAGAACAAAAGGACGGCTAGATGCAGATCAAGGACAAGAAAGTTCTGCGAAATAAATCGACAAAGGAGCAGGAGCTGTTTAGAAGGTGAGTAAGAATGATTGAAAAGAGAGCGAAGGATTGTGAAAGTGCATGAGTGCGACGGAGAAATGCTGAGACAACATTCTTGAGGGGTGAAAAATGGATTGCGAGGGAACGCAAGAGGGTTTTGAGACTGAACTTGGGTGACGGAGAAGGAATGGCAGCTGCTGCCTGGATCATATAAATGGCATTACAAACTATGTTTTCAACTGCCTCCTAAATAAAAATAACCATGTTTTTATTTTGGTACTCAAAAATGTTGTCAATATTCCCCAATTGTTATAAAATTGTTACGGGCTCTATCACTAAAATAATGCTGGTAACACTCGAACTCTATTTACACAATTAACTCACAGCAGACACTAATCAGTAATTTATTATCACACAAGAAAATCAATAACAGTTCAATAACTTTCAACTAATAATGAATATTTCTACAAGTAAAAACTAATCAGTAACTGTCAATAGGTCAATCAATAATTTAACAAGTGTCCAATAAACTGTTCAATACTCAATAAGAAATTTCTAATGAACGGTGAGTAAACTCAATAACAAACTAAGCACTAACGAAGCACAATGTCTGTCATTGCACTGATATTAAGTGGAATCAAAATAGCATTGTGTAACTTATACTACCATGAACAAAGAATTATCACATACAAACGTTGAGGTCCGAATAGCAACTAACTCACCACATCACCACAAGCACATCTTTTTATATCAGTTTGATCCATTCCAGATCTTTCTATGTTCATAGATAGGAAGCTAGTTATAAATCTAAGCTTTTTGTCATCAAGAATAAACTCGAAAATGCCAGAAGCCCATTCGTCATAATATGAGAGTGAAAGAGAGCTTGAGACGAAGATGGAGAAACAAGAAGTGCCCGTTATCAATGTAACCGGAAGTACTGTTGACATAATGCAACGTTAAAGGACGTTCTCCTTATCCTTGCGTTTCCTAACAATATTATGTAAATTTTCTCAGTTTTCACTATTTCACTTCCAGCTGGATAAATTTCCAGGTTTATTGGAGGAAGAAGCCCGCACAGATCTGAAATTTGTGCGTGGGTAATAAGTTGGATGGCATTGATTCATGACTAGGACCTACAGTTTAGGTTGTTTCCGAATCACCAGGAAGTGAATTCACAGCAGAGAACAGAGTCTTTTTAGCTGGCCCATCCAATCGGTCACCCTTACAAAGAGGGCCCAGGAGTTCGCAGCTTATCTATATATCTGGCGGAACAGATATCTGTTACGGCTCACGGCTACCACTTCCTTAATTCATTATACAGTTAATCAATTCAGTATTTTTATTGTAGCGTACCTATTTCTATTTTTGTTGAATCAATTTTTAAAAGTAAGAATTTATTTTTCAATTGTAAAAGTTACAGCACTTTTAGCCTTGACATACATAAAAAATAATATTTACTTACATACACAGTGACTAAAGATTCAGCTATGTATTTTATTTTGAAATAGGAGAATATGATAGGATAAAAGAACAACTATTCAATTATATTTTCTCAATGTGTATCATTGTATCATGCTCAATAAATGAAGTCTAATTTAGACTGTAAGTGCCTGGGAAAGATGCATTTCGCTTCTAAAGAGAGGTTGATGAAGCTTAAAATAATACAGAAATACAGTGTCCCTTTCTTTGTAGTGGCGTAGGTGATATTGTGGAAGGTATCCATAATGAATAATTAAACGAAATTGTCACAACCACATTTATTAAAAAATATTGAGAAACTACTTTCGGTTGTTATACCATTATCAATCTCAATAAAACTAAAACTAAAGTACAGAGAAGCTTAATATATACTGAATATGGAATGATACTATTGGCTAAGCGAGAAAGAGGCTGACCTTCATCGAAGGTTGTGATTGGCTGACAAATCACGCCCCCTGGTGGGAGGAGTAACAAGCAAAAATACAAGTCAAATCAATAGCTAAAAACTGTGAACATCTACAGTAGAAAGCAACAAAAAAGAAAAATACGTAATACAGCTAGAATTGAATCAAATTAAAACTAAAAAATTAGAAGGTCTCTGAAATGCAGTCAAGGTCAACCGGTAAATACACGAAAGAACCTTTTTTTAAATGTAGGCTGAAATTCTGATGAAACCAAGTTAGTTGTATTGCATTGGTTAAAATAAATTTGGTCATTTAAACTAGTATTCGTTTTTTACCAACCTAGTTATCTCCAAAGCTTCTAAAATGTACAATTGTCTACCTTTGCCAATCAAATACAGAAATCCCTAACATTTTCTTCAGCCTTGAACTTGTGCCCATATTAATGAGATGCTCTGCAAAATTTGAATCTCCTTTTGGGGAAAGGTCATTGATAACTGTTCCTTATCTTGGCCCAGTATCTGATAAATTAGGGAAAGAATTGAAAAAGAACGGTTTTCATCTAGTTTTTCAAACCGAACCTATAGTAAAGAGTTTATTCGGGTGTAGTAAAGACAAAATTAATATCTGGGATAAAAGAGTTTTATAAATTGAATTGCGGTGATTGTAATACTTGTTATGTGGGTCAGACCAGTAGAAGTTTCAAATGTAGAATAAATGATGCAAACATATATCAGGGATTGGAAAACCCAAAAAGGAGATTCAAATTTTGCAGAGCATCACATTAATAATGGGCACAAGTTCAAGGCTGAAGAAAATGTTGGATCTCTGTATTTGATTGGCAAATGCAGACAATTGAACATTTTAGAAGCTTTGGAGGTAATAGGTTGGTAAAAGACGAATACTAGTTTAAATGACCAAATTTATTTTAACCAATTCAAATCAATCAAATCAAATTTATTCACCAATTTTCAACATTGTTACAACGAAAAATATATAACTTTTATAAGATAATTGGCGTGGCTAGAAAAAGAAATTTTGTGCTCTAGCCACGAGTTCAAACATTATTACAATACAACTTACAATACTAGACAATTACAATATAACTTTCATACTAGATACAGGTATTTCCAAAAAAACATTATCATCAAAATATAATATATATATTTTTTTTAAATAAAATAAAAATACATTACGGAAACAATTCAATACAACTAAATTGGTTTCATCATAATTCCAACCTACATTTAAAAAAAGGTTCTTTTGTGTATTTCTCGGTTAACCTTGGATCCATTTCAATGAGCTTCTAATTTTTAGTTTTAATTTGATTCAATTCTAGTCTTATTATGTATTTTTCTTCTTTGTTGCTCTCTAGATGTTCACAGTTTTTAGCTATTGATTTGACTTGTATTTTTGCTTGTTACTCCTCCCACCAGGGAGCAAAAATACAAGTCAAATCTTTCAGAAATATTTCAGAAAATATCAAGCTTCTCTGTACTTTAGTTTTAGTTTGATTGAGATTGATAATGGTATAACAACAGAAACCAGTTTCTCAATATTTTTTAATAAATGTGGTTGTGACAATTTCGTCTTATTATTTATTATTGGACAATATAATAAATGTTGCAAACATATATCAGGGATTGGAAAACCCAAAAAGGAGATTCAAATTTTGCAGAGTATCATATTAATAATGGGCACAAGTTCAAGGCTGAAGAAAATGTTGGATTTCTGTATTTGATTGGCAAATGCAGACAATTGAACATTTTAGAACCTTTGGAGATAACTAGGACATTGAACATAAAACAGTTATATATACTGTTCATAACGGAATAAATAATTATTCCTTTACATGAAATGATCTCTTTGCTTTATTTTTGGAAAGTAATGTCTTTTATAATTTTTTGTTAAATTTCGTATTGTAATTCTGGAGATTCTATTTATTTTGGAATGAGAATAAATGAATGTATTACCAGCGAAGTAAGCATGTAATTTCGTCCATCACTTATTTCTTAAGTGAACTCAAGTGAAAAACAGCTGCATATCGGAAAACCAGTTAGATTTGATCAACTTTGAATATTGTTTATTATTGAGCAGTGAGGATTCACAGCAATGGTCATCTATGGATATAATAAAACTAGTCAGCTGGTCAATCCGCATATTAAAATTTGCAAGCTAGGATTGAGGGTTGAATGTGGAAATATGGCAGCATAATCTAAGGGGGATGTGCCAATTACATTGAGCGTATATGAACCATGATCAGATGGAGAAAAAATCAAAATCAAACGAGTTTTCAAGTGAGTATTCGAGCATATTTTGCATTCATTACTTATGTGTGGGTGTATGTGGAACCGAATGAAGCTTAGCGGCACTTAACTGACCCTAAACATCTTTGCAAATAAAAAAAAACTAGATATACCAGCCTCTTCAATTGACAAGTCGCTAATATTCTGTGAGTGCATTTCACAGATGAACACACTAATTCCATCAGCGCATGATGCCCGTTTGCCAGCTTGTATCTTTATTATTCATATTCGCACTGGAAGTACTTCATATCATAATAAACTTCAGCAGTCCGTTGCAAAAATGTGCCGGCCAAACGGGATTGTATATTAGGACCACTTGAGGTGGCCTACAACTCTATTTGGGCATCTGTAGGTAATAATGATGGAGTTCATGGGAGCCTTACCGGTAACCGGTATATGTTGCCAAAAAAAATATTACCGGTATTGTGAATGTTACCGGTGGTATATGATTGCTTTTTTCCAAATTTTTAACATCTATGAATTTGAATAGAACAATCAGGCGCCACCGGTAACATTTAACCGTTTACCGGTTAGGCTCCCCTGAACTCAACCAGTGATACGAAATACAAAATGCAATGTGAAAAGGCACCAGCTACTATTATGTGTTTATCTGTCTATTCACCAACCGTGGTATAATGCCTTGGAGTAACATAAATAGTAACTATTTATATATTTTACAACTGTAGGTTATTCAATTAAAAACAATGTTTAAGTCCACAAAAATTCCATTCATCCATAATATTGTTACGAAAGCAAACAAAGCAGTTATTTACGCACTTGTTCTACGTAGATCGTTCCATTCATGGTCGAATGTGACTTGAAACCTAATCTTCATTCTCTTGCTTTTCACATGTCTTTGTCCCTCTTATTCTTCAAGTGTGCAACTCTCTCACTCAATTGAATTTCTCGAGATTTCTACAGACTTCTAGAACAATCGAGTTCTGTGACCTTCAACAGCATTCTTGAAGCATCGAGAAGCCGCCAGATTCTTGGAATTATACAACTATAACAGCTTTATAAAGAAGTCCACGTGAACAAGCTAGTTAGTCTTAAAGCTCGCGTGTCAGATTGTGTTACAGTAAACAGTGCTCAATTCCAGTGTCAAGTGCAGAGACAAGTGTTTACTGTTTGTGCAGCTTACTAATAGTTTAAAGACGATGTGTTAAGTGATATTATTTGGGACTGTCAAATTTCGAATTGGACTGTGTTTTGTGAGTGATTAGTTGCTCTTTTTATAATTTCTTTCTACATTATTGTACAGTTTATTGGACTCTTGTTTATTTTATTAATGATCAGCCTGTAATTAATTATTCATTAATTCTTCAAGTGTGCAACTCTCTCACTCAATTGAATTTCTCGAGATTTCTACAGACTTCTAGAACAATCGAGTTCTGTGACCTTCAACAGCATTCTTGAAGCATCGAGAAGCCGCCAGATTCTTGGAATTATACAACTATAACAGCTTTATAAAGAAGTCCACGTGAACAAGCTAGTTAGTCTTAAAGCTCGCGTGTCAGATTGTGTTACAGTAAACAGTGCTCAATTCCAGTGTCAAGTGCAGAGACAAGTGTTTACTGTTTGTGCAGCTTACTAATAGTTTAAAGACGATGTGTTAAGTGATATTATTTGGGACTGTCAAATTTCGAATTGGACTGTGTTTTGTGAGTGATTAGTTGCTCTTTTTATAATTTCTTTCTACATTATTGTACAGTTTATTGGACTCTTGTTTATTTTATTAATGATCAGCCTGTAATTAATTATTCATTAATTCTTGTAAATAATGACTGAAAATAGGTATTAACTTGTCATTCGTTGATATGTTTTTCTTTATTAATTGAACTTACAATTAGTGTGTGTAAATAGACTAATTTGTGTAAATAAAGTGCAAGTGTGAACTTTAATGTTGCCAGCCTTATCTTAGCCATTAGAACCTGTAACAATATAATAAATAAATAAATTATATATAAATATATAATGAATTCTTATTGATTGATATATAAATATATAATAAATTCTTATTGATTGTTTTTATTGCTACATTTCCAGTTAACTTTTAAATTAATAGCCTTCAAGTGAAAAAAACAATTTTATTTTTCTGGAGTGTTATTTTTTAGTTTAAATTAACCTCAATGTTTTGGACAATATAAGTCAAAATTAGTAAAGAGTAGTTAAAGACTTTGATACCTCTTTACTTTATTGTTATTCCGTCTATAAATAAATAGTCGATATTAGATTGAATTAAAATTACTTGAATTACGCTTCATCACCTACTTTATTGTTATTTTCGATTATTTACAAGCGGATACCATCACTACACTAATTAAAGCATTAATTTGAATCGTCTTTATAGCTAAGCCAACGATAAATGATGGAAGGTAGGGCTGGGACTTGGGCAGTACACATAGCTAGTGGGAACTGAACGCCTCGGTATTGTAATGTTAATTAGAATGGCCCTCTTTGCAGTTATGCTATGGGAGCGTCTTCTTCCTAAACATCCCACACCAAACGGGACACCCATTTAAGATATAGCAGCAAACCCCTTCATTACTAATGGTTCCCCCTCTTCTCTTGACACTTGTTTATCATCACCTACAGGTCCCTTTATGATTCATTATTAATACATAATAAATTCCTGGATTTCTTGTTCCATGAAGAACTGCCTTGTTAATATTAACTTTTTAGGTAAATTCAACGACTTGCAGTCAATTTTTATTAAGAATTAGTAATATTTTACTTACTCTCTTGGCCGAACGTTATCGAATCGTTGAGATTCATTTTCAAAGGCGTCCTTCTTGATCATCGATGTCAGTTTTTACGTTTAGAAAAATTGTGGTTTTTGTAGAATGTGATCAATAAGTTTGTACGATTTAAAATTTAATTGCTCATTGAGGATGTTTTGTTCATTGTGTGTGGTGTGTTTGTATATTTCAAATTGGTCCAAGGTGCATAATAAATTTACAAAGTACTGTATATAAACTACTAACAAGTTGGTAAATTTCTGGCATATGTTATAGAATTAAAATTGCTACTTTCTGACTTGAGCTATATATTGTTCACAGTATTGTAACAATAATTTATTTTCAATTTCGTTTGTTATCCAAGCAAGTTATTTAGAAGGTAAAAGGGAAAGGCACTCGGGCGTGACCTTTAAAAAACAAATGATATTTTAAGATAAGCTTCCCCATCATAATGGAATTGGAATCAGATATCAAGATAGCCCTCGGGCCTTCTTTTCCATCTGCTTGAGCCATCATAATTATGAATTAAGTTATCATTCATAAGAATAACATATTTCTTTGAAAGAAACAATTGTGTCAGTAATAATTATTGTGCTCATTAAGTGTTTAGTTTATTAATGAGTTTATTGAAAGTTTATTACACATTTCTTAATGAGTCATTGAGCAGTTTATTGGACACTTATTATTGAAGAATTCTCCGGTCTATTGGCAGTTACTAATAAGTTTTGTAGAGTGATTAATCTTGTATTCTTGTTATCAGTGCTTAATTTCTAAAATTTTAGTTGTGGGAACGCTCATTTATTCGTATAAACCACCCACTCTATTTTCTACTAAGACCTAGTTAAACATTCCCCCACCCCTTCACACATACCCGTTAACATCTCGGTGCCTACTCTAAATTTCCTATAAACCTGTTTCGATTTACACCAACCATTTTTTATGGAGCTTACATTAACCAAAATACTTTTTTTAATGACTGGTGAAATAAAAACAAATAAAGCCTTCTCTACATTTTTATTTATATACAGTACACAAATCTCGCTTCGCGCTACATTACAGTACTTTATTATTACTGGCAATATTTAGCATGATTATCTGAATAAATAGCGAGATGAGACACCTTCGGAATCAGATTAGCGCAAACTGTGCGTTCCCTTGCGTTCCGGCACTCTTGGGAGGTAAGGGAACGCCGTTCCCTAGCGTTCCCACTGAAATTAACCCCTGCTTGTTATAAAAATATTCATTATTAGTTGGAAGTTATTGGACTGTTGTTTCATTTATTGATTTTCTTGTGTGATAATTACTGGTTTGTGTCTTTCACAATTACTGTCACCCACGCACAAGTCTCGAACTCAAGTGGGCATCATCAGCCAAAAAAAAAAAAAATTTCTAGTTAATTGAGTTAGAACCCGTAACATTATATTCTTTCATAAGCTACATCGCTCTTTTCGTTCCAAAAATCATATTTCTATCTGGTAAGTAGCTACAAGCTGGTCGCCTCAAAGTTGATTGAATGGTCTCCTGCTTCTAGAACGACTTCCGTTCTTGTCTTTCTCTCTCTTTTTATCACTCAAGTGTTGGCCTCTTCTTCTCTATTAATCGTCTGTTTTCCTTTTGACTGTGGGCTTCGCCAGCCTAGCCTCTAGCTCACATTATTCACTGGTTGTTGCTTCCTGCAGCCCGTATCCTGTTGAATTTGTAACAGCTCGAAAGTGGTTTGAAGAATCGGATGTGGAAATTACAACATTACCAATCAGGTACCTCAGTAGGGAGTCTCCCCAGTTCCCCCCCACCCACACACACACACACACATCAACTTTTTCTCTCCTTCCAATCATTCCTTTTTCCAATTTCAGATTTTTTCAACCGTCAAAGGTCAAGAAGGCAGGGCTGATATAGAAACGTATTTCAGGGGGTCACAGCTGGGGTAAGGGTTCGGGGATTACACTCCCCCACCTCTCACGTAGACGGGGTAGTCCAGGACTATATATTTTTTAATTTTTTAGCATTGAAAAACACTGTTTTGGCTTCTAAACCGGACTAACACATTATATAAATCTCAAATCCTGCAAGGAAAAGTTGAAGAATACACACTACTATCCTTGTAAGAATAACTACTATCATTAGGGTCTTGATAGGGCCTTATTGAAATCGAGCCGTTGTCCATATGTGTTCTTTTGCTTGAAAGTAAGATTCTAAACTTTTGAAACCTGGTATATAGCTTCCTCATAGTCCAAGTGAGGTCCCTATTGATTTTGGAGTTTAGGGAGTTGGACATTGATTGGCACATTTGAACATTAAACAGCTGATTCATTTCGAACACAAACAACATTTAAAAAATATTACGATGGTTGCTGCTTAGCCTAATTGCCAAAGTTTACAGTGCAAAAGTTGACGTCTTCATTTTTGATTGTGAAATGCCAAGCATTCACGTCCTATGCTGCCAAGCAACCCGAAACTTTAACTAATGGATGTAAATAGAATATAATTATTTTCTAAGTGTAGATAGAATAATAATTAATGTAGCAAAAATTTGAGTTCAACCCATCATTATTTATTGTTTGTATCTCACACTAGCTATTGTGCCCGTCCTTCGTACGGATTATGTTTAGAAATAAGACTAAATATGTCTCGGCTTTTTTGATAGCAACGATCATGAAGTTGTTAGCAGCTTAGGCCCCGTTCAGACGATACAGTTTTTTTGCGGTACGGTTTTTTTACTGTACGGCGTCAACTGTACTGTGATGTTCACACGGTCCGGCTTTGCTGCTTATTGCTGTGCTCTCCTCCTTCTTCCATTGCGCTTCCAGTTCAGTTTTATTTATTCCAGTCCAGGATTTTATTTTTTATTTTTGTAAGATTTTTTTGAATAAGTTTCTTACTGAAGGTTTCTCTTAAACTTTTATCAAAGTACGCAAATTCTGGTTTCAATATTCTACACATTTTTCTCTCATTATTTTTATATTAATCTCAAGTCTTGTCCCACAAGGCGGGTCTCTCATATATTAGAGAAATTAATATATTAATAAATTAATATCTTCCACTTCTGGACACTGGAATTCACTAATAAGAAGACCAATGCTGAAGAATATCAATGAAGAAGATCAATGCTGACAATCTGAAGACTGCTTCCAGCGTAATAAGCGTATCGTTTGAACATATCCATTACCGGTACAATACATGTGCCACCGGATACGGATAGTTATTTTGCGGTACAGCTGATTTTAGTGATACAGTTTTCGAAGACAAAACCGAATGTAGAAATCGGCTAGAACAGCTTTTTTACTGGATCCAGTCGAAACAGTATTGTGTGAACATACAATATGAAATGTACATGCAAACGAAAGCACTGCAAAATAACTGATACAGCAAATTTACTGTACCGCACAAAAACTGTATCGTGTGAACGGGCCCTTAGTAAACAACTTAGAACGTCAGCAATTCAGTGACAGGTATCGGAGAGAATATTTTTTGAGAACAGCTGATTAATATATCATGATAAATTACGTGATTTGTTCTTATGTGGTAATAATAGTGCTACCTGGCGAATTCCCAAGAGCCTAGCACAATGATTATATGAATCCTGGGAATCTTTTTAAACTTATCTTTGGACAGAGTTCTTGTTTCCAGGGAAAACATTGTTCGCTTTTAGCCCTGCTTTACATTCACCCAGATATCACAATCATTGATCAACCTAAATCCTTTTAGTCCAAAAATGTTGGACTCTTGACTGTCTACTGTCTGCTATAAAACTACTGTTCAATAAACAATAGATATTTATTAGAAAAATAATTACATTATGAGGTACTTGTTTCTAGAAAGTAAAAAAATAATGAAACACAAATTTTAATAAACTACATATCACACAAATCAGAGTCATAACTACAGGGTGTCAGTCTACGGGGGGGGGGGGGGGTAATGACCAATGATGTTGCTGGGAGGGTAAGACTCTCTCTCGGTATAATAATTCGTAATTTGGAGTAGTAGACCTCTAACGATAAATTAAAGCAATATGCATGGCTTTTTATTCCAAAATGGTGGTTCGGAGTAATCCACGAGAAAATTAAAAAAAAAAAATCACCTCTAAAACCACATTTCAAGTGTTTCTAGGCATTTCTTCTTTCAACACTTCAACCCATGTAGCCTAATGTGTCAAAGTAAATTTCATCTAGTTCTTTTTTCCCTTCTTCTTCACCTTCTCCTTCTTTCTCTTCTTCTCTCTCTTTTCCTTCCTCTTCTTTTCCTCCTTCTTCTTTTTCTTCTTCATCTTCTTCTTCTGCGTTGGGGGGGGGGGGAGATTTTCCCTTTCCCCCCCCCCCCATGATCCGCCACTGGTCGAGACATGAAGATGTGAACATAACAAGAATTTGTTTTCTGCAGGTTGAACGGGATGTGAAAGTCTCATCTCTTGCAATAATGAACTTTTCGTTAAGAAATAATGGGATCAACTACAGACTGGGACTTGGAATTTGCCTGGCCACCGGACGTGGAAATTAGCAGTAGAAGACAGTATTGTTTGCCAAACCAGTTCTATAGTCAGAGCAAGGCCACGCGTATGATCCCCCGCCATCCGCACCCCACCAATCAAGAACACCAAACACCCGCGATCTGATAATCATCATGCAATGCAATGAAATGGCGCCTGAAGCAACGACTAAAATCCTCCATTGCCCTCAGGGCATACTTGCACAATGGCGCTCCCAAGGGAGCTTAAGCCCCCCCCCCCCCCCCCAAGAACCCGAGAACCTTAAAAAATTGCTCCCAAAGGAGAAGCAAATTGACTATAGGGAGTATGTGCTCGAGGCTGATTAGTGTTGGTACATTTCATGTTTTCACACTTTTTCCAAGTAGAATAATGTTATTCATAACCAGTGACCTAACAATGTTCCAATGCTTGAAAGGTGCTCAAGCCTTTCCCTCAGGTCCAGAAATCAAGATGTTCATAATTTTCAAGGGAATTGAATGTATGGAATCCAGACCAGTGGCGTAACTAGAGTTGACTTATAGGGGGGGAGGCACTCTTACTTATTACTCCCTTTAAAAAAATTGTCAGAATACTGAAATAGCTTGTATATTATATTATTCATGTAGCGGAGTGGCCGTAGCCGAGTGGGTTAAGTGCTGGTTTGCTAGCCCAAAGGTCCCGGGTTCGATCCCAGTTCTGACCAAAAGTTTTTACCTCGGGCCACTCCCGTGTTTCGGAGGACACGTTGAGCTGTCGGTCCCGGCTGCCTAAAAAAAAAACAGTCGTTAAGTCACGTCAGAGGCCCTGAACTTATTCAGGTGCGACCTGATAACTCTGACACCAGACCTGAGCCAGCCAGGTCACACGATATTATTATTATTATATTCATGTAGCTTCAAGTTAAATAAACAAACTTTCAATTTTTTATTTTTCAAATTGTCTTTTTCAATTTTTTTTAATTTCTTCCAAGCAATGCTTGGTGATCGGGAGGTTTAAGCCTATGCTCCAGGCTGTATATTTCACACTTGTTTAAATAGGATCGCGTTTTTAACAATATCGATATTCTATTAAGACATAAATTACGAGTACCATAAGTGAAAATGGAGTCTGTAGCCTGGCAGAATTCAATTCTACTAGGCGGCTGAGTTCATATAATTAAAATGATGAATTTTCTCAAATCTATCTGTCAATCATGTAATGTAATACAGTATCTCTAGTCCCTAGAGCCTCCTGGACGTGTAATACATTTGACGTTACAGTAATAATGTGATGTTTTTTTTATTTTGGAGGATGAAGCCCAGATACGTCTGAGACCTGTGCGTGATTTGGATGATGGTGATTGATAATTTGGATCTACAGTTTTAGGTGGGTCCCGAACCGCCAGGAAGTGATTTTACAGAAAGAATCGTCTTTTGTGCTGGCCAATCCAATCGGTCACCCTTACAAAGAGGGCCCAGGAGTTCGTAGCTTATCTGACTGAACAGATACCTGCTACGGCTCCCAGTGATCACTTCTCTTATTATCTATCTATATAAATAAAATTAGAGTTTTGTCTGTACATTTATCAGAATTATATATTTTTTGGTTATTTTTACGTTTTATACATCAAATAAGCCGAAAATAGTCTAATCTCACTTTCTGTCTGTCTGTCTGTCTGTCTGTCTGTCTGTCTGTCTGTCTGTCTGTCTGTCACGGCCCCAAAGGCATTTTACGCGGCCTTCTCCTCAAAAACGAGAGCATCGATCGGGATTTTAGTTATTGAACATTATTGAACAGTTTATTGACAATGTCTTTAGCTATAAAAAACTAAATTAACTTTTTTTTTAACAGAGTAATAAACGTTTAAAAACCAAGTGTTTTGCGATTTTGGATACATTTTACGCGGCCTTCTCCTCAAAAACGAGAGCATCGATCGGGATTTTAGTTATTGAACAGTATTGAAAACATTATTGACAATGTCTTTAGCTATAAAAAACTAAATTAACTTTTCTTTCAACAGAATAATAAACGTTTAAAAACCAAGTATTGTGCTATTTCGGATACATTTCTTCCAAGTTTTATTACCACATAAGAATAAGAACAAATCACGTAATTTATCATGATATATCAATCAGCTGTTCTCAAATATAAATGGTGGGCCCTTCGCGGCGTTATTTACGCTGTCTGCAGACTTGTGTAGTCGGAGCATTGCAGTCTTTTAGGAAACATATGTCTGGTGAATTAAAGCTCATTTTATGTTTTATCAATTATTTCTTTGTTGAAAAAAAAACAAAATTTTCTAATTTCAATTTATCAAAACAAAAATTAACATTTTAGGAAGGTGCAGTTTGTGCTAGGCTCTTGGGAATTCGCCAGGTAGCACTATTATTACCACATGAGAACAACAACAAATCACGTAATTTATGATGATTTATCAATCAGCTGTTCTCAAATATTCTCTCTGATAACTGTCACTGAATTGTTTACGTCCTAAGTTGTTAACTAAGGTGCTGACAACTTCATGATCGTTGCTATCAAATAAGCCGAAACATATTTAGTCGTATTTCTAAACATAATCCGTACGAAGGACGGGTAGCTGCTAGTATATATATAAAAATGAATGTCTGTCTGTATGTATGTATGTATGTATGTTCCCTATAGACTTCAAAACTACTTGAAAGATCGGCATGAAACTTTGGGAATATGTTGCGTGAATATTAGGGATGGTTTCTGACCATAAATTCTAATAATTATTATTAATTAATCCATTTTACAGACTTAACCTACTGAACTTGCCGGCCAAACAGCTTAAAGGAACAGCTGATACAAATCAACAGTTTTTAATCATATGGCAGGCCCCTTAGCGGCGTTATTTACGCTGTCTTTGAACAGCAAATAAAGACTTTGCATGTAAAGTACCGTACAGTCGGAGCCTTGCAATATGTAGGAAACGTACATAGGTATGATGAAATGTAATCAAGCCAGGTTGATGACATCTGTTTACCAATGCAGCTAGAAATTTGAAATGCAGTCTCAGCGGGAGGTGGCGAATAATAAAATAAAAAACCTAGCTTCTACCCTTATAGTCGAAGGAGGTTTAAATTTGAAATGTTTCTTCATTCAGAGGTGGTGATTAAGGAAACAATGAAGCTTCTATGATCAGCTGGAAGAGCCCTAGGACTAACTTCTTTCCTAATTTGAAATTTAAAGGGAAGTGATAGCCGCGAGCCGTAGCAGGTATCTGTTCAATCAGAGAGATAAGCTGCGTTCTCGTAGGTCCTGTTTGTAACGGTGACCGTTTGGATTGGCTAGCAAAAAATACACTGTTCTCTGCTGTAAAATCACTTCCCGGTGGTTCGGAACCCACCTAAAACTGTAGGTCCAACTCATTACCCACGCACAGGTCTCAGACCCATGTGGGCTTCATCCTCAAAAGAAAAAAATGTAACCTCAGCGGGAGGTGGCGAATAATAAAATCAAGGAGAATTTTTATGAGAATGCAGCAACGCGCGTCGGGCCAGCTAGTAGTTCATAAAAATATGATTGACGGATTATTATTTCAAACTGTAGCGAGGTGTCTATAAATTGTTCCATGTATTACTATCAGATCCAGAATACCAACATGAAAAAATCAGAGAGCAGATGCATTGAAAAGAAAGGGGAGGACTTGAATAAAGAGAATTTGTATAGCTGCTACCTGTTGCCCGATTCTTTTACTGTACAGAATAGATGTATGAGAAGTCCAGACATCCACCAGTTCCCACCACCCTTGGTTCTCTAGTTTTCCCATGAGTCAATAACAGCTCAACCAAATAGAATGAAATTGTTATTGTAGCTTTTTATCCAAATAATTAAATAAAATTCGATTTTCAGCCTTATAAATTCATTAATATAATATTACTCTACCGATTTAGACGACCGTTTTGCATTAAATTTGTTTGTCTGTTAGTAAGTTAAAGCTTTTCGAAGTTTTTAGTAAAGCATTCACGAGTTTATTGTTTTATGTTTTATTGTTTTAGTAGTTAGTTTAAAGTTTTTAGACCTTTATTGTCTGGGCTAAGGTGAAAGATGAGTGATAGGAATTCTATACAATAGAAGATATCTAGAGAGATGAGATAATAATAATTATAATTATTATTGTTATTGTTGCATGTTGTTGTTGTTGTTTTTGTTGTTATTATTATTATTATTATTATTATTTTTAACGATAGCACATTATTGTGTTTTTACACATAATTATGTTTTTTTATACACAAGGACCAAATTCTATGAAAGTTTGCATGAATTTTCCTTTAAGGATGTGTAAGGAGTTTTAAATGTTTCTCGCATTTAAAAGGAAAGGCACTCAGGCCATATGATTTAATATGGGCAGTTCCATCATAATTTGAGCTCAGCATCATATTTCAAAATAGTAGACTATATCTATTAATAGCTCTCATACCCCTTTAATCATCTCATCTGGTCAAGCCACCATCTAGGCTAAGTTTACTACTCATGAGAGTAATCGTTTTGTATAAGAGAAGCCAAATAATTCCCAATTAAGTAATTACTTTTATTTAGTACATAATTTGTATAAGAGAAACCAAATAATTCTCAATTAAGCAATCACTTTTATTTACTACTTCATGGAGCTTCATGGGCTTCATGTGATTCAGGTCCCTGGCCTCCTTTAAGATGCCTCTCCAGAGTCTCCAGTCTTCTCTATCGGCTGCATTACGTCTCCAGCCTCTTCTCCCAGTCTTCTTAGGTTGTCCTCAACATCCTCCAACCAATGTTTTCGTGGACGCCCTCTCAGTTTCCTTCCTCCTGGAGTCTCCCTGAATACTTTCTTCACGGCCCTTCCTTACGTGACATAGCCAGCTCAAACGCCTAATTTTTCTATGCTAAAAGTTACCAGTTGTGTGAAGGGTGAGAATGATTGTAATACGTTTTTAATGAATAAGTTATTATAAATGGCTTGTGATTAAGAATTTTAACTTCAATCAGTCAAAGTTGAATGTAAAATGAGTTTCCTGGATGATTAGAATAGCTATTCCAACATTCAAACGAAATAATTATCATAATCCAGAGGTATTTGAATTTTCAATCATTATTGATGAATACTTTTGAAGCTTCTGATGTTGCAGGTAAGTGACTCGAACGTTTTAAAAAGATAAAAAGAAATAGTAGATATAAATTATTATTTTTTGAATATTTATTGATTGTTCATAACTTATTCGATCTTTGAAGGAAAAACAGTATCTAATATCAAAACTGGCCATGTATTTCTATTTAAATAACGATTTTTAATCACTTATACTGAAGGGATGCATTTCGCTTCTAAAGAGCAGCTTCATCAGCCTGCCACCTATTTCATATGAAGCTTCTCTTCAAAAGCAAATGCATAACTCAAGTATAAGTGAAGTATGATTCGCTTCTAAAGGGATGCATTTCGCTTCTACAGAGAAGCTTCATCAGCCTCCACCTATTCCATATGGTAAGCTGATGAAGCTTCTCTTCAGAAGTGAAATGCATCCCTCCAGTATAAGTAAGTAAAAATAATAATTCAAATAGAAATATAGTGTCAGTTTTGATATTGGATTGTTCATCAAGTATTTCGCCATGGAAAGCGCCACAGAAAAACAGTATATTGTGACAAAATAATACAAGACGTGTATGAAAACAGGTCTGTAGCCTAATAACAATATTATAGTGTGTTTATACGGGTAGTTTAGCTGCGGTTGCTAAGCAACTAAATATTGATTAACAATAGAATAAGTGTTTCCTTCAAAGTATGTATTGAACACGTTAGAAGTTTTCAAGCCTCCAATTACTAAAACCACAGGAACCCGCATCAATTCTCATTGATCTAAACGTGATACAAAGTAGTGAGACAATTATAACATGAGATATAATGGTTGTGTTCATGGGAGCCTTTCCATTGACCGGTAAATGTTACAATTACCGGTAAATTAGAAGGCTCCCATGGCTCACCCAATAGCTGGCCACAGAGACCGGACGTCCCCTGGATGACAAATAAAAAAATGGATGTCGAGTATATTCTGTGATGTTTTCCATGACGAAATTCTTGATGAACAATCTAAAATCAAAACTTAATCTGTATTTCTAATTATAAATATTCTAATATGTTTCTAAAGAGATATTTTTAATTAGGAATAGAAATACAGTCACTTGTAATATTAGATAACAATCTAATATCAAAACTGACTCTAATTGGAAACAGAAATACAGTCAGTTTTGAAATTAGATTGAAACTCTAATTTTTTATGAGCCTATCGCTACCATTAATAACCTTTCTCGTTTAGGTTTTAGGAAAATATTGTTTTTCGCTCTGTTAGGTTAGGCAGTTATAAGTAACCGGTGTCGTTTACCCGGTAGGTCTATTATATTTTATCATATGATTTAAAAAATCGGGTAAGTGTGAAGCCCTCCATATGATACAATATCCCTACATGTAGAATAGCACCGGTTATCCTACTTTTGGATATGTGTGAAACAAGCCTTAGGGCCGCTAGTGAATCAATAGCTACTGAATCATTCAATGAACGACTGAAAAACCGGGCATAAAAGTGGCGAATGGCTAAACAAGCCTTAACACTCACGAATTTCCACTGAACAAGAAACAAAACTGAATTTTTTTTAGATTAACAGCCGACTCTAGTCATTCAACAGAGTTCACTCAATCAACTTACACAACGTACCCAAATATATTCACTTCACCCATTAACAAATTTTCCTGGCCAAACAAAAATAATTTTTTTTCCAAAAAACAAAGATTTCCAAAAAAAAAAACAAACACGTTTTCCGAAAATCAAAACTCACTCAACTTACACAACGTACTCAGTTTTATTTACACCACCCAAAGTTTCCTGAACAAACAAAACTAATCCTTTTTCAAAAAAATCAAAGTTTTTCCATAAATCAAAACAATATTGAAGTGTTTTCAAAGAAACAGAAAAATACCACAAATAACAAAGTTTCCTAAACAAACAAAAATAAGCCTTTTTCCCCCAAAAAACAAAGATTTTTCGAAGAAACTAAACCTTTTCACCACCAACCTTGACTTGAACTTTGCCGGTGAAATCATCCACCCAGGCTACCAGAACATCGGCTCCAACCACTTGATCCCTTGTCGAAAATCCCAGACACATCAGACCCTTGCTCTCAGTTTCGAGCTTGAAGACGATTTCCTCATCACGAGGACTCCAAGCCAGTTTTGCAGAATCTGTGAGGATCAACGTGTGTGACCATTCTGAAGGCGTCAAACTGTCATCGGTGCTTGAGATGAAGTTGTCATCGTCGTCAGCGGCGATTACAAGAAAAAGCGCACACACTGGATACAACACCTTGAGCAGTGAGCTCATTCTGCTAAGCAAACGTTCGCGATACTAAACAGTGAGCAACTACCGGGCAACTGGGAACCGGCAACACACCTGGCATTGGTGGTGGGTCTTGGTTCGACTCCAGCCAGCACCTGCCCTCCTTCCAGTTGGTGTACTATTATCGCCCGCACGCGCGCGCTCCCACCAGCACCACTCTTCAACGGCTCCCCTTGTTGTAAATACTCCTAGCAACCGTCTTTCCAACGAAGATGCGAGATTCTGTAGTGTTTCAAATTTCATCACGATTACGTTTTCTTTATTTGCTAATGTGACAATGATTTATGAATGACAGAAAATGAAAATTGTGAATTCATCTGGAAAAAACTGTCAAATACTCCTAAAACGGTTAGTTCTTTTGTGGAACCGAGATATGTCCAAAAATGTACTATACACTTGTTGATAGAGTTTTAAAGAAAACTGAAAATTCTTCAAAACAGAAATGGACTAGTAGCAATGACTCGCAGCAATGAACTAAATTCTTGAATTTCTTGATCCATAACGATCCGCGTTGTTAATGGGAGATTTAACGACTTGCAGTCAATTTTAATTGCTTTAAGTAAGCTTTAACGTTTTCGAATCGTGACGATTCATTTTCAACCGGCTGTTGAAAGTGAATCGTCATAGATTTAGGTTAGGTAGAGACTATGATCTAAGGAACTATCTTTGGCTACACTCGAAATAAAACCGTTAGCTTTGTGGTCAGTTGTGAAAGGAAAGTTTTAGGTTTTAATCATATAGAGAGAAATATATGTATGGGCTACACTTGTATCAGGGATTATGGATTATGGGACTCCCCCCAGTCTTGCAGGTTCTGACTTTGGGAAAGCTACCAGATTTCAAAACATGATGAGTGTACTGCTAAAAATGCTGCTTCAAGGGACCTAGTTTTAGAAGGCTTATCCCATATGAATGTTATTGAATACACTCAAAAGAATATTAAAATAAGCTTGAGCAATGAGTTAATGTAGTCTACTGTATTTAATGAAATATAGAATTTGGGATTGGTGATGTGTTGAAGTGAGGGTGGGCAAAAATATCGTTGTGGAATGGAAGATATTAAAAATAAATAATGGAAATGAATGAAAAATATAGAAAAAAATTGGTAAATTGAATGGAAAATATTGAAATAAATAATAAATTGAATGGAAAATATTGAAAATAAATAATAAAATTGAATTCAAATCAAATAAATTGAATTTTAGAAAATTATAAAATTAAAACCATAGCAAGAAATGAAACAGTGAAAAACAAGCTTAATACTTGTGGAAAAACAGATAAAGTACAAACTTGTAACGGAAAAAGAATTATTGCCATTTATGTAATTTGTCACAATTTTTTTTATTGCGGATGATGCCCACATGAGTCCAGGGACTTATGCGTGGGTAATGAGGTGAAGAGATGAGAAGTATTCATGGCTGAATAATATTTGAACCCAAGGATGCAGAAAACGAAGCCAGCCAGAGCCTTATCTTATCACAGACAAGCGCTCCAACAAACTGCGATACCAGAGCTGCCAATAACATTGGTAGAGAAATTGACCAATAATTTATATAGAAATTGATGAAAGCGTATCCTATAGGTCTCATTTTTAAGAAAATTCAACTATGAGAACGGTTCTATCTATAATAAAAAAATTAACTTTAAAACACTACAACCTTGACTAGCAATAGGCTCCGGTAGTTCTGTAGTTTAGTACAGTGTGTGACCGGACAACCAATTTGTGTGAGAAAATATCGAGCAAATCATTTAAGGAAGAATTGAGAATACAGTTTAGGTGAAAACTAGATTCCTGAGACTAGTTTTTCGGTGGCGATTGATGATGAGAATAATATTGGTGACAATTTGTGGCGAACATTGCGCCTAAATCCGTTCCCACGACGGTGATTATGATGATTATGATGATGGCGATTATGATGATGATGATGATAAAGTCGATGTCTCTAGCTGAAGGGGATTGGTGATGAGTTGGAGTCAGGGCGGGCAAGAGTATAGATGTGCAATAGATGGTTGAAGATTATAGACGAATAAGAAGAAGGTAAAGAAGAAGACAGTGGAAAAGAAGGAGAAGGTCGACGTGAAGGAGGAGTCGGGGAAGAAGGAGAAGAAGAAGAAGAAAAAGGAGAAGTATGAGGAGGAGGAGGAGAGCAAGAAAGAAGAGGAGAATATGGAGGAGGAGGAGGAGGAGGAGAAGAAAGAAGAGGGGAAGATGGAGAAGGAGAAGAAGAAGGAGGAAAAGAGGAAGAAGGAGAAGAACAAGAGGAAGAATAAGAAGAAGGTGACGAAAAGGAAGAGCAAGAGGAGGAAAAGGAGAAGAAGAAGACAAAGAAGAAGAAAAAGGAGGAGCAAAAGAGATAGAGAAGAGAAGGAGGAGGAGTAGCTGGAGGAGGATTATATCTGAAGAAGAAGTGAAGGAAGACGAGGTAGAAAAAGAAGGAAAAAGAAGAAGAGTGAGAGGAGGAAGAAGAAAAAAGAAGAGGAGTAAGAGAAGAAAGAAAAAGAAGAGGACGAAAAAGGAACAGAAGAAGCAGGAGGAGGAGGAGGAGGAGAAGAAGAAGGAGGAGGAGAAGAAGGAGGAGAAGAAGAGGAGGAAAATAGGAAGAAGAAGAGAAGAACAAGTAGAATTAGAAGAAGAAAAAGATGAAAAGTAGGAGCAAGAGAAGGAAAAGAAGAAGAAAAATGAGAAAGAGGAGAGATGAAGAAGAAAAGACGACAAAGAAGGTGGTAAAGGAGGAGGAGGAGGAAGAGTAGGAGAAGGATGAAAAGGAGAAGGAGGAGGAGGAGTATATCTGAAAAAGAAGAAGAAGGAAGAGGAGGAAAAAGGATAAGAAGAAGAGTAAGAGGAGGAAAAGAAGAAGAAAAGTAAGAGGAGGAAGAAGGGGAAGATGAGAAAAAAGGAGAAGAATACGAAAAAGAAGAAGACAAAGAGGAGATGAACTGTGCTAGAAGAAAAATAAAAACGAGATGAACTACTATGCTAAAGGAACAAGACGAAGAAGAAAAGGAGTAGGAGGAAGAAGAAGAAGAAGAGGAACAAGACGAAGAAGAAGAAGAAGAAGAAGAAGAAGGAGGTGGAGGAGAAAGAGGAGGAGAAAAAGGAGAAAGAGAGTAGATGAATTACTGCGCTAGAGGAATATGCCTAGCTACTTATTATAAGCGCTGGCTGGTTGGCGATCAATTAAGGAGAAGGAGCAAGGAGGTGCTTGTGATGAAGGAAGCAGCGCAGGAAGTGTTAATTGCTCGGACCAGCATCGCTGCTTCCTGACCCAGGACGACTGCTGATAGCGATGCTGCTCAAGCACCACCGTTCACGGCTGCTGCTGATCCCAGCTCTTAGGCCTAGGCCTACCAGCAATCCCGCAGAGCATGTTCAACAACCAACCATAGTGAACCATTCGCCGCTACACGCAAAAGATGTGCTAATGAATTCAAATCAGCAAGACCAGGCTTTATTACCATTTACGCGGTAGTTTCAGTAACTTCCTAAAAGATCAACATCATTTCTTATGAAGATGCTGGCCTTTGTCATCTACAGTGTGGCCACTGGACGTCTCGCTTTTGATTGGATAATTCGGCCAATCCGAAATTTGGTGTCCAAATTAAGTGTTGGCTAAGTTGTCTGAGTATATGAGTTTTTTTTTATTCGGAGGATGAAGCCCACAACATAGGTCTGGGACCTGTTCGTGGGTAACGAATTGGATGATGGTGATTGATGAGTTGGACCTACAGTTTTAGGTGGGTTCCGAACCATCGGGAAGTGATTTTACAGCAGAGAACAGAGCCTTTTTTGCTGGCGAATCCAATCGGTAACACAAAGAGCGCCCAGGATTTTCGAAGCTTATCTCTGATTGAACAGATACCTGCTACGGCACTCGGCTATCACTTCCGACTCAATGTAGTTTGTAGTATGAACCATATGGTATCCTATTGTTTTTGGGGAAGTGATAGCCGAGTGCCGTAGCAGGTGTCTGTTCAATCAGAGATAAGCTACGAAACTCCTGGGCGCTCTTTGTAAGGGTTACCGATTGGATTGGCCAGCAAAAAAGGCTCTGTTCTCTGCTGTAAAATCACTTCCCGGTCGTTCGGAACCCACCTAAAACTGTGGGTCCAACCATGGCCTCCTCTAACAGGAGGCCATGAGGACCATGTTAGAGGAGGCCATGGTCCAACTCATAAATCACATCCAATTCATTACCCACGCACTGGTCTCAGACCTATGTGGGCTTCATCCTCCGAAAAAAAAAATTAGGCTACGCTGGAGGGAACACATAGGTTTACACACGCATTGTGTAGTCCTGTGGTCAATGCCATGCAGTCACATAGAAAACATAATTGTGTTTATAATGGAAATCTACTCATCTAATACCTAATAAATATTAGAATTACTTTTTTCAATACAATTTATTTATTCATTCATTTATAATGTCAATAAATATACTGCGTTATCTGTATCCTAATCATCTAACCTATATACAAACGAATATGAAATGCATAGAATATTATAGCGGCCGGAAGCAATGTTTTTATAAAGTACAGTATAATGAATAATAAGACTTTAAAATGTCACAACCACATTTATTTTAAACAGTGAAATACTAGTTTAGGTTGTTACACCATTATCATTCTCAATCAAGCCAAAACTTAAGTACAGAGTAGCTTAATATATAATAAACACGGGATAATACTATTGACTAAGGGAGAAAGTGCCTCTAATAGGCTTCCCTTCATTGAAGGTCTGTGATTGACTAAAGGCCAAAACAAGACACACCCACTGGTGGGAGGAGCAACAAGCAGAAATAAGTGTTAAAATCAAGAACCAAAAACCGAGAACATAAAAAGCAACAAACAGGAACAAAACACAAGTAGACTAAAATTACAACATTTTTAAATTAACAAATTAAAGCTCATTGAAATGCAGTCAAGGTCAATCGAGAAAAAACATGAAAGTACTATTATTAAAATTCCTGGCCTACATTTTAGGCAAAGTAACTACGGTACTTTCGTGTTTTTCTCGGTTAACCTTGACAACATTTCAGTGAGCTCCAATTTTTAATTTTAAAATTTTGTAATTTCAGCCTACTTATGTTTTGCTCTTGTTTGTTGCTTTCTATGTGTTCCCGGTTTTTTATTCTTGATTTTGACACTTATTTTTGCTTGTTGCTACTCCCACCAGTGGGCGTGTCTTGTTTTGGCCTTCAGCAAATCATAGACCTTCAATGTAGACCTTTACATTAATACAAAGTTGAAGAAATATCACGGTCAACATTTATTTCCTATCAACACATCAATTATTGTTAAAAATTCTCCTTATTAGAGCACAAATACTCATTGATATTGTAAAAAAAATGTCTTACTAAAAAGCTCTTAATTCTAAGTTCCTGACAGGTAAGACTCATAAATAGTAGTCCTAAACAATTTCTATTCATTTGTTCCTAAATAATAAGGTTTTATCCATTTGTAAAAAATATATTTTCTATCATCACATCAATTATTATTGTTTAAAGTTCTCCATAGTAGAGCACAAATATTCATTTATACTGTAGAAACAATTTCTAATAAAAAGTGCCCTTAATTCTAATTTTTTATTCCCTGTCCAGTAGGACTTATAAATAGTGGTAGCTTGTTATAAAATTCAATGGCACTTTCCTTAAAACCCACATAACTAGACGTTTAATAGCAGTACAATTAATTCATTTCTAAAGTTGAGCTTGTTTCATGTATTATGTGAATGATTATTGGAATGACTAGAGAATTAATGCAAGTTTGACTTCAGAAATACTCAGGGGCACCATTTGAGGGGGCAGGGGGGCCCAGCCCCTCCCCCCCACAAGACTTGATAAATAGTTTTAAATAGGCCTATCTACATGAAACATTAAAATCACAAAATCAATTTAATAATTTATTTTAAACAGCAGTAGTATAATTTCTTTTACAGTATTAACGCAGCTGAATAACTTTGAAATTAAGGTTATTTTTGATCAGTAAAAGTAATAATTCCTCAACCTACATAACAGAGACTAATCAAGGTGGCACTGTCGTCCATCACTATCAGTTGACAAGGCGCTATTTGTTTACAAGTAATATTATTGTATTCATATTTTAAATGGGCAAAATGAAGGTTAAAATTACATTTTTAAACGTTATATTTTCAAAAAATTTCCGGGGAAGACCCTGGGGAATTTCCTCTTTTCATGGGGGTATTCCATACTCCCCAATTCCCCCCCCCCCCCGAACAGTTTGGGGAAATGGCGCCCCTGGTTCAAAGATAAACATACATTCAAAGATAAAAATACAAGATAAAATCATAATTCCCAAGCTAATCAATAAAGTTTTGCAAATGTTACAAAGGTCATACCGTACATTACACATAACTTAGTTCTAACAGCTCTTTTTTACAACTACAACAACAACATCTTATTATCGGCATTCCAAAGAACTCATCGCTCAAAGACAAAACTGTGGGAAATTATTCTCGACTTGGTATTATTTCATGGCTCATCCAGTCTTGTAGGTGGCGTAGGTAGCCGAAAATAGGCCTTGCTTTTCAACAGCTCTTTCCCCTTTTATCCTCTGATTGCAAAGACCCTCAACAAATTTCTCAGGAGCACAGTTATAAAGCCGGGCCGGCCTGTCCTCTTACCTGAACATTCTATCCCACGGTGATTCACTATTGTGGGAAAAGTTCATCAGATTGGACAGGGAAAATAATTCGACAATGAAGCTTCTCGACCCCAAGTAATCAAGTCGACTCTGACAGGCATTGGAAATAATTTCTGCAGTAACAATGCATTGTCACATACTAATTAATTATGGTGTTTTGTATGAGGTCAAGTGCTCAGGTATTTATCAATCTATAACAAGAGTTCCTTTCAGATCAAAATCGAATAGGTTCGATTCATGTAGGCCGCTGTTCAAAAGACTTTGTCTCCAAACTGTACCTTGCTTGTATGAGTACGAACTTATGAAGTTATATTATATGTGAAAACATACTATCACACAATTTCACATCAAAATTAAACCTCACCTCAACTAATTGATACAGAGTAATTATGGTAACTAGTGAAGAGCATTGTATAGTACATATAGTGTAACATTGTGTAGTTGTTGATCTGACTTGTCTTATTCTCCTTAACTAGACGAGTCTCCAAGACTACAAAAAGAAATACTGATATAAACTAAAATCTCAATGTACATGATTATGATACACGAAGCCGAGGAGATTATCACATGGTGAGTCACAATAGTAGTTTATCTCGATCAAAACCTAGTTAAATTGGTAGGAAATTCTATAACAAAAATCTACCACAGTTTTTATTAAAGAGTTTAATTTCACATTGAATGTTGTTTGGAAAAATACAACAGGATAGACCATTTATTTCTTTATTTACAATGAGTCTTGGAAATATTGGAGTATTTGAAAAACAATTGAAAAATTTTTAAGTTGATACAGGTTTTTCTAGTAGGCCCTATACAAGAGTTCCTTTCAGATCAAAATTGAGTCTCACCTCATCTAATTTAATTTTCTTTGTAGTTGTAAAGGTGATATTGTGAAAGATATCCCTAATGAATAATCAGACGAAGTTGTCACAACCATATTTATTAAAAATAGTTAGATATTAGTTTCGGTTGTTATACCATTATCAATCTCAAACAAACTAAGATTTGTTTGAGATTGAAAAAGGTATAACAACCGGAACTAGTATCTCACTATTTTTAATAAATGTGGCTGTGACAACTTCGTCTTATTATTTATTATCAACTAATTTAAATTTTAATTGTGGTAACTAGTGAATAAAATTGGTAGTATTGCATATAAATCATGATCTGACTTGACTTTCTCTTGTAGGTACTTCATAACCTGAGTCTTCAAACAAAAAAAAACTGATAGTGCCTCCCTATATATTATCAATAGCTCTTTACCATTAGGCTTACTCGATAGGCTTAACTAAAGATGAGTAGAACTTCGCATATAAATAAAAAGCTTGATCATCACACACACTGAGTGAGCGTTGGTATTCATTAAAAAAGTATTAGATAATCAAATTTTGGTTTGTATGATTGAACTCAATAATTAGCTGATTATTCAAATAATGTTAAGAAAAGTCATGACTAAAAAATAAATAAATAAATGCAGAAATAAATTTCCTCAACAAATCTATCAAAATAATTTTAAGTTTTTTTGGTAAAAATCATCATTGGTGGAGTTGATTGAAGACATAGTTATCAAGATAAATGAAATGAATGAACATAAATTAATAATGATGTACTTTTATAGTGAATGTAAACTCCTATTAGGTGTGTGACATAATCATTTCACACTGTTGTAATGCTTCCTGAGAGCTCGTTTTGTCTGAAGAGGCACTACAACAGCAGTGCGAAATGGCCATAGCACACGGGCCTAAAGTAAGTGTTTACATTCACAAAGATAGAATTTCATTGTTAATTATCTCTGTTTGAATATACCAGTAAAAAATATACATGAACTACCCACATCATCAAAAAATAAGTGAAACTTTTTCAACCCATTTTGGAAGTTTTTTGCCTACAAATATTATGGTGTTAATTCAATATAAAGTTGAAATATTCATTCAGATAAATAGAATAAATGAACTTTTTTCAAGCTATTTTATTTTTTTTATTTTTTTTTTTGAGGATGAAGCCCACATAGGTCTGAGACCTGTGCGTGGGTAATGAGTTGGATGATGGTGATTGATGAGTTGGACCTACAGTTTTAGGTGGGTTCCGAACCACCGGGAAATGATTTTACAGCAGAGAACAGTGTATTTTTTGCTGGCCAATCTAATCGGTCACCGTTACGAACGGGACCTACGAGAACGCAGCTTATCTCTCTGATTGAACAGATACCAGCTACGGCTCGCGGCTATCACTTCTCTAAACAAATATTATGCTGGATGATAGGAAGGTTTATTCAATCAGAAAGAAAATCAGCAAACAAACAATTTTAAGTACAAAATATCTGCTAATAAAAAAGTGCAAATGAGATGATTAAAAAACTCCAAACTATTAAACCACTAAATTTTCATTATTAATCTACTTATTTCGATTCAAAGTGCCTGGAATATTCTGAAAAGAACATAATTTAACATTACTTGTATTCACAATAATTTTCTCAACTATTAATTGTCTACTCTACAGACCAATCCATACTATATTTATTACCATTATAAAACTTCTTGGCTTTTATTCAACTTCTTCTACTCTAAAATTTAATTTATTTTGTTCTATTATTCAACTTCTTTCATTATTCAACTACTTCTACTCTAAAATTTACTTTATTTTGTTCCATTTAAACACATGCTATCTTTCATAAACGATAACCACTTTATTTCTGTCAAATTATAAAATTGTGCTTCACAGCCTTGTAGATTATAATAAGACATTCCTCCAAATATATTTTATCCCAATATAATTCAGTTGTATTAATTCACACCACAATTTCAATGAACTAGTAGTAAATGAGTAGGCTATCAAAACATGAGCCAGCCTAATTTAAGCCATCTTGAACTTTTACAAATAGCTGACAATAATTCATACTATATAAATAAATTATTATTAACTGATTTTATTCAAATTAGAAAAATTAATATGATCATAATTATATTTTAACTAATATTATAGTAGTTTATGCAACGATTTTATTTTGACCCTTATTAAAGCACGAGTTAGATGTAAGTTATAACACAAGCGAATGCGAGTGTTATAAATATCTCACAAGTGCTTTAATGGCTAAATAAAATCGTTGCATACACTATTTTATCTATGACCACTAGTATACATTTAATTAAAACAATTTCATTCTACCTGTGACTTTCAGAGATACCTAACCTCTCATCTCAAATTCAAGAAGTTATAGTAGATTGTTAGGTTAGCAGCTTAGGTTAGTAGTTTGATCAAATCAGCTGATAGTTTCACAATATTGAATTACGATATTGATTCCATCAAAAATCCTTCTGATTGGTCCAGAACCCGTGTTATAATGTAGAACCTTTTCTATAATGAGCTCTTTATACAACGGGTTTCAAAAAGCATTTCGAAAAGACAGCTGTTTTGGAATCAATTGTGAAACTGTAATGTATACATTATGACATGGTCGTAGATAAAGTTTATTATACGATATGAAACTTACATTATGGCACAACACAGAAATTCATTCCATTGTTTGACAATAAAACAAAATAAATGTTTAAAATTTCGTTAATTCATGAGCAGCATCGGAAAATTCATATTTTTATTATTAAGTAGGCTTTTTGGCCAACAACAGTAAAGTTTTTCCCAATTCCTTAGCATTGCAGTTAGCATTGCCTGTTGTAACCCATATATCACATTCTTGATTAAAAAAGTCCATCTCAAATCCCGTTGTAAAGCAGGGTAAACCTCTGTTGAAATATGGAATGTGAAAATATAATTATAAATATCTTTAAATATCATTTCATTTTTTGAAATAAAAGTATCTATCACATGCTATGTTGAAAGCTATGCAAAGTATCATGCTATGTTTTTGTAATAAAATAATCTAGTATACAAAAACTGTACCGTGAATGTTCTTTAAATGTTGAAATATCACAGTTTTATTGGAGTACTAAAATATGAAATATAAATAAATATATAAATGTATTTAAACATCATTTAATTTCTTTAAATAAAAGTGTCTAGTATTTTATCATTCAAACAAAAGAAGGAAACTCTACAACAAGCTACCGCAGTTTTTAAAGAGTCTTGAAAATGTAAAAATATTTTAAATACAACTGAAAAAATATTTAGTTGATAAAGCTTTTTATAGTGTACAAGATTTCCTTTCAAATCAAATTTAAGCCTCACCTGAATTAATTAATATAGTAATTATGGTAACTAGTGTATAAGATAGTATAATTGTTAATCTGACTTGTCTTATACTCCATCACTTGAGTCTCCTAAACGCAATCTACAAAACAATTCTACTTTTTTTTGAAATAAAATAATCTACAAAACAATTTTACTTTTTTGAAATAAAATAATCTAGTATACAAAAACTGTACTTTGAATGTTCTTATACTCCATAACTGGAGTCTCCAAAACGTAATCTACAAAAAATCTACGTTTTTGAAATAAAATAATCTAGCATAAAAAAACTGTACTTTGAATGTCTTCAAATGTTGTAATATCACAGATTTATTGGAGTAGTAAAATATGGAATATAAAAATATCTTTAAATATCATTTCATTTCTTGAAATAAGAGTGCCTAGTATTGTATCATTCTACGTTTTCTAAATAGAATAATCCTATACAAAAACTGTTCTTAAAATATTTAAATATCACAGATTCAATGAAGTAGCTGCAGAACACCCCTCCCCATTGATAAGCACTCGAGCTGCAGGAGATATTCAATCACTCCTAACGGCACCAGTACTTAGGAACGGGCAAGGTTCAGACAATTAATTTCCCTCATGCGGAGATTTTAGGAAGTTGAAGCTGTTCATAAATCTCGCTCTTGTATGCTGCTCGGTAGAATTATTAATTTTCTTTAAAGAATTCCTCTCGACCCAATAAAATCTGCAATAGAAAAACAATCATGAGTTTCAAACGAAAGGACAAAAACAAGCAAAACAAGGAGAAACAAACAGGAAGTAAACATTGAAAATCTGCAATAGTTGGAAATAAATTAATCAAGATTGCTGAAAGAAAGAATATAAACAGTTTCATGAGAAAGGAAATTAGAAAAGAAAACAATATTAAACAAAACAAACAGAAACAAATAAAAAGTGAACATTTCAAACATGCAATAGATAGCAATAAATTAATTAAGTTGCCAAAAAAGAACGGAGTTTCAAAAGAAAGGAAATGATAAAAAAGAGCATTATCAAGCTAATCAAAAAGAAACAAATAAGAAAGTAAACATTGCAAACCTGCAATAGTTACAATAAATTAATTAAGATTGCCAAAAAAAAGAATAAAAAGGAGTTTCAAAAGATAGGAAATTAAAAAAAAACGTTACTAAACAAAACAAAAATAAAAATAAAAGAGAAAGCATTGAAAACCTGCAGTACGGTAGTTAGCAAAACAATTAATCAATATTGCCAAAAGAAAAATACAGTACTGGAGAGAAAATTATGACTATTATATTTCTCACTTATGAAAAAACTGCATCTCAGTACAAAAATTAATTTTAATAAATAATATTTCTCACTTATGATAAAGACTGCATCTCAATATTTAAAATGCAGTATTAAAAAATTCGGGGTGTGGCTCTCTACAACCTTCGACTACTGACTTTGTGCCTACTGTTCAGGGCGATGTTTTGCCAGTGAAAATACCATTTAGTTCAATTCAAGTTTATTGCAAAATAATTGTAAATTGCAATTATAGCAAACATCAGATTTCATTTAAATAAATAGATTACAATCTTCATCTTACTAATAAAAAACATTACAGTAAATCAAACATACATTGTCACAAAATACTAATTATAAGCAAAAAATACATGAATACAAAAACAGTATAGTTTTGAAGGAACAGACAATTCAACAAACTGACAAATTTGAGAATTCAAAATTAATGAATTCTTTTACTATTGCAGTACTTCACCAAAATAACCTCTACACACAGAGAATAAAGTTTATTATAATTAAAAGCTCAAATAATAATTTGAATTGATTACATAAAAATAATCGAGTGATATCTGGACACTCCTACACATGCTAGGAAGTGGAAATTTTTAAATTGAGTGATAAATTTCAATTTGAATAAATTATGTAACAGTTCTCCTGCAAATGCTGGGATTTGCAAAAATTTTTAACTATTTATTAGTTGCACTCTCCTAGTCATGATAGGAAGTTGAAATATTTGAAATCATTTATATTGATTACTTAGGGGCACTCTCCTAGGAGGTACAAATGACTACACTATTGATAATAAATACTATTGATTGATTGCTCATGGCACTGTCCTAGACACGTTTCGAATCGCAGAAATGTGATAGGCCTATTAATAATTATTGATAGCTCTTGGCACTGTCCTAAACATGCTAGAGAGCGCAAATATGTTATACTATTCTCTAATAAATTGAACATGTAAAAACAATTGATATCACTAATACATTTCAAGTTTTTGTAAAAGGTGTTGGAGAGAAACCTGAAATAGTTTTACAAATTGGAAATAATAAAATTGTATTAGATACAGATGGATGGACTGAATTATTTGAACATATATCTTCAATAAATAATGAATATTACAATAGATTCAAGTACCAATACCATGATATCTAAAATAATAAAATATATTAGAATATTTTTTCAATAAATAGAATGGAATCATTTAAAGATAAATTTAATCGTATTGGTGAATTAGAATCTAAAAATGTAATAAATATAAAATCATTAGAAATTAATAAACCTTATAGAATTATTAATATTGGAAAAGTGAAAACAAAATTTGGATATTCTATTCTAGTTGAGTTAGAGGATTGTAAATCATTTTTACCTAAAAGATTTTTAAATCTCTTTGATGATAAAACAGAATGCAACAAAAATAATAGTTTTAGTTTACTTTATTTAGAATTAAAAGATGATTTTCGATTCATAATTGATGATTTTTTATTTATTTGATAATTTTATTAGAATTTAGCAATTTTTATTAAATTAAATTAATTTTTTTTTTTCAAATTAAAAAATATTTAGAATAAACATTTATTCGAATTTAGCTATTTTTATTAAAAATTATTTGATTTTTTGGGTATGAAATTGGTCTATCCTTTTCCCTCCCAAAGTGATTTAGAACTGTCATATACTTATCTACTCTTGGAGCTTGTACTTTATTGTAGATAACTTCTTGGAGACTCCTGTTAAGCAGTGGCGGATCCAAGGGGGGGCAAAGGGGGCAATTGCCCCCCCCCCCGAGATCCAAGAGAAAAAGAAAGAAAACGGCATAAATCTAATAGAAACTAGGAGGAAATTATGTAAACAACAAAAATTGGCTGTTTCCAATTTGTGTAAAGCCATCCATGTTACTTGTGCAGAGGGCATTCTTTAATATCGTGTTGTAGATATCAAAGAACACGGGTTCTTCAACCCGCTAGTACGCGGGTACTTCAAAAATTCAAGCTTCAAGTGGAGTAGACTGACTGGAGACGGTGTTGACTGGAAGACCTGGCTGCGATCAAGAATGGTTGAGGATAGGTTGAATGGGCTATGTCTTCTATACATACATCGAGACATAGAAGTCAATGAAGAAAGAGTGATCGAACGCTTTGCTAAGGGAGGCAAAAGAAAGATTCAGTTGGAAATCATTGTTTAAAAGTTGCAGCTTTAAGAATACTGTATCCTTGAACAAATAAATGGTTTTAGATAACTTCTTTGGTTTGTAGCCTAACACAATTTATTACTCAAAATGCTACAAATCTTATTAAATCATTACCTTATTCGTATTGATATTTTTATATCTAAAAAAATGTGCTAAATAATTATCTAGTAAATTTGATGAGAACTCATTTGAAATTTGATACATAACAACTTGAAAACTTAATTTATAAGAAAAAATACAATGACATAAATAGATATCAGGTAAAACTGTAAGGAATGCAAATTACCAATACAAATACAAATTTGTACATACATATTGATAAAACAGGGCTATCCTTGACAAAATTTTGTGGGGCACTAAAAACTATGTCAAAATACATCATTTTCTATTAAAAATTCCAAAAATTTCCCGGGGGTGGGCCCCCGGACCCCCCTTTGATTGGGGGGTATTCCATACTCCCCAAGCCCCCCGGTGTTTGCCCCCCCCCCCCCGACATCACCTCCTGGATCCACCACTGCTGTTAAGCAGTATAAGACAAGTAAAATCAACAATTAATTATCAATTATATGCATACAATATTACCAAACTTATACACTAGTTAATTACCGTACCAATAAGTTGGGTTGAGGCTTAATGTTGATGTAAAAGAACTCTGGTACACTATTGAAAGCTTTATAAACTTAATATTTCTTCAATTATTTTTTAAATATCTCTATATTTTCAAAACTCAAGACAATAGTAGTTTATTCGAACAAAAACCTAGTTATATATGGTAGGAAACTCTACAACAAGCTACCGCAGTTTTTGAAAAGTCTTGGAAATATATTGAAATATTAAAAAACCATCAATTGAGGAATTATTTGGTTGATAACTTGAAGCTTTTTTATAGTGTACAAGAAGTCCTTTCACATCAAAGTAAGGCCTTAACTGAACTAATAATCGATGTATTAATCAACTAGGCGGTGTATAAGATTGGTAATATTGTATGTATGTAATTATTGTTGAGCTGACTTGTCTTATACTTCTTAACCAGAGTCTCCAAGACGTAATCTTTGCCAAAGAATGTCATTAATGTGACAATCTATTCTAGAAAATATTGAGCACTGTGAAATTTCGGTGATTTTTTATTAGAAAATTGTATATGAAACCATTTGCATTTCTGTAAATTTATAAATATCATATAAGAGAGCACAAAAAGGCATGCTATAAAAAAAATGTTATACCATGTGTAATCTATTCTGGAAAAGTTTTTGCTCTTTTGTAAATATTAATTATGAAATTGTGCATTGGGTTTGAAAGCAGGTGTATTTGTATGAATTTTAAATTGAATAGAAAATTGCATTTCAAGTATGAGAGTGTGCATCTCGGTAAAATTTTGAATACTACATAGAAGAAATATCACATCAAGGCAGCTTTCTAAGAATACCAAATTATGTACAATATTTGTATTTGCTCATTTGTGAATCTTAATGGAAAATTGTGCATTAGGTATGAAAGCATGTGCATTCATGTAAATTTTAAATTAAAAAGTGTGCTCTGTGCATGAGAGGACGTGCACTTCTGTAAATGTGTAAATGCAAATGGCATGTTATATAGAGATAGCACAGGAGTTTGGGCTCTGTGGTGTGAAACCCAGAAACCCACCCTTGTCCTCCCTGGTGCGTTTTTCTAACTTGACTCTTGGAACTAACCGTACACATAGAGGTATGCTTTTCAAGAAGGTCATTTGTGTAGCCTGTTTTGGAGAATCATGATGAAACGTTGCATGGTAAATTTAGAAATTTATTTTATGTTGATTAGTTCGTAAATTTTTTGTTTGAAACTTTATGGTGATGACAAGGCCGTAATTTATTTATTTATCATGTATGTACATCATCACATTGCAGTAGAATGAAGAGCAAGGGCGGATTAAAGGGGGGGGGCGGAGGGGGCGACCGCCCCCCCCCCCCCGAGGGCTTGCACATTTTAAAAAATTAAAAAGGGTAACACTTGTGACATGCACACGGTTAAATTTTAATTGTCCCGCCACAGACGGAATACCTCCAACTTGTCTTACCACTCCGCCTCCGCCGACCGGGAATTAACAAATGTTGTAATACTTATTTTGCCTTATTTTCTATATTACCTTTACTTTATCTTTAACTGTTGACATAATTTTAATTCAATGACGAATTAACAAATGACAGAGAATGAAGGAAATCTTATATCAAGTGAAATTAGTTTGAATAAGATTAATCTTTTATAGAATAGGTAGGGGCATATAAGTCTCTGTTTGTTTTTGACCTAATACATATTTATTGTAGTACTGGTATTATGAAACATAAAAGAATGTTGAGATTAATTTAAATATATATATAGGTCTAAAAATCATCACGATCACGAATAAATTGCTTAGACTCTGTTCATTTCTCTGTAAATTTTGATAAAAATTAAGCTAGCAAAGCAATTTTTGTTCAAGACATATTGTATTGTATAAAAAAATTTGTATTCCTAATTCCACATGAATATACAGAAATAAACTACTCTAGCTAGGGTAAATTTGATTGTTCTTAAACACTAAAAAATTATAAGTGCTAGAATGGTGTAAAATGCGGTTAAAGGCTACAAAATTTCCAAAATTTTCATTCCATACCCCCCCCCCCCCCCGACCAACGGGTATTTTTGGGGTATGTCGCCCCCTCCCATAAAAATTCATTAATCCGCCACTGATGAAGAGGAAGCAACAGGCTTCACAGCCCAAAACTGCTTTCTCTTCTAAATTGCAATACAGAAATGTCCAAACATAGGTTATGTATGTTCCTAATTGCATTATTCAATACAAAAATATAAAAAAATTGGAAAATTTCATTTTAAATCATATCAATCTGAAATATAATAATTATTTATCATAAATATAATCATTTTCAAATTTATTTGAAAACAAATAATCGGTTGAAATGGATTACCATTCTCTCATAACATAGCTAAAAGGCAAGGTGTACTACTACTATAGCCTACCTCTACTATACTGTCCGTATATTTACTACCCGTGAAGGGTCTCCCCACCACAGAAAACCATACAATAATAATACCAAAAGTTACAAATGAATAGAAGTTTAGATTTGCTCTCACCTTCAAACAAATTGATATTTTAATTGGGAGGACACCATTTGTACGATTGTCGTTTTGACCTACCTAGTAAACAAAGGTGGTTCAGTCACATCTAGTCAGGTTAGGTTAGGTTTGATTATGCATTTATGGCTGCGCTAGCAGTAGGTCGATCAATCTGTTAGGTCGTCCTAAAGGATACCACCCCCAACTACCTAATCTAGGTGATTACAACTAACTTTCCAATGAGACTCCGACTGACTGCTACTGCTGCGGTCACGGTTTCGATTCCCGTTTTTCAGCCTGGCACATTTGTGTCATCATTCACCTCTTCTGGCTGGTGCTTAAGACCTCCTTATTCTGGACACGTCAATGTAGTTCACATATCTGTTTTGCTTTTGTGAGAAAGTTATAATTGGGAATAAAATAATTATCATTGACCACTCACAAGTCTTGGACTTATATGGGCAGCATCATCATCTGGAAATAAACTTGTCTAGGCCTAGTACTAAAAAAGAGTGACGCGCATCAAAAGGTATAACAGGCTGATGAAGCTTCTTCTTAAAAACGAAATGCATCCCTCCAATGTGAATAAAAAGCATAATTTAAATATAAATTATTTCTATTTTTCGGAACCCACCTAAAACTGTAGGTTCAACACATCAATCACCATCATCCAACTCATTACTCACGCACAGGTCTCAGACCTTTGTGGGCTTCATCCTTCGTAAAAATTGAGGAATTTATTAATTTCGAATTCCTTTAATTGCTATTACTTTATACTGAAGAATTCCGCAATGGCGGATATTGACAACAGCATTGAACAGCTGATGGGAATCGATGAATGCTACTGTACAAAAATATCAGTCACCACCGGGAATCGAACCACGCACCTCTCAATTGCCGGTTGAGCGCCCTTAACCACTAGACCATGGAGACCCTTCTGCACAGCAGCATTCATTTTCAACTTGGCCATATCGGCTCGTATCTCACAAGTTCGTTTGAAGTGACTGACAATTGAATAAACTGACAAATATACATAAACAGAATTTATTAATTTCGAATTCCTTTAATTGATATTACTTTATACTGAAGAATTCCGCAATGGCGGATATTGACAACAGCATTGAACAGCTGATGGGAATCGATGAATGCTACTGTACAAAAATATCAGTTACCACCGGGAATCGAACCACGAAGGGCGCTCAATCGGCAATTGAAAATAAGGAATTGAAAATAGTAGGCCATGACAATTAAATGCTATAATAAACTAAATAAAAAAGCTCAAAAATTCCAGTTTGAAAGGTTTAAAAAGAGCAGAAGATGAACATGAAGGCATTGAAGCCTCCTCAAAGTTTTGGTAGAGGTTAAAAAAAGACAGAAGATGAAAGGAAAGAAACTAAACTATCGCATATGCCTCTATATGCATATGTTATATGTCAACCGTTTACCTAAAGAATTAATTAGTGGTAGAGCCCTCTTATTTGCTGATGATACATCACTCATTTTCAGCAATTCCATTCTAGATAATTTAGAAATAAGTGCCCATATAGGTGTGCAGTCTATTGTCCAATTTTTAAATCAGTTGAAATTAACTATAAATAGTAAAAAATGCCAATACCTTCAATTCAAAAACAAACATAATTTAAATGAAGATAGGGCTATAAACGTGTTTGTAAACGATAATCAATTAGACCAGGAAGAAAAAATTGCATTTCTAGGAGTTACGTTGGATAGACGATTGACCTGGACTCCATACATTGAGAAAATATGTAGTAAAATTTCATCTGGGGTATTTGTCCTGCGACAGCTTGCTAGATTGAATGACAAAAAGTTACTTTTTACAGCTTACCATGGGCTCTTACTGTCACATATTAGGTATGCTATCTTAGTATGGGGTAATTCATCAAAACAAAATCTTGATAGGGTGTTTAAGATCCAAAAGAAAGCGGTTAGGTGTATAGAAAGAGTAAATAGATTAGATTCATGTAGGCCGTTGTTCAAGAGACTTGGTCTCCTAACTGTACCCTGCTTATATGTGTATGAAGCTACTTTATATGTAAAAACGAATGATATTAACCAAAATCTTGATGTACATGATTATAATACAAGAAGCCGAGGAGATTATCACTTGGTGAGTCACAATAGTAGCTTATTCAAACAAAAACCTAGTTATATTGGTAGGAAATTCTACAACAAGCTACCGCAGTTTTTGAAGAGTCTTGAAAATATAGAAATATTTAAAAAACAATTGAAGAAATATTTAGTTGATAAAGCTTTTTATAGTGTACAAGAGTTCCTTTCACATCAAAATTAAGCCTCACCTCAACTAATTGGAAGTAATCATGGTATAATATTGTTGATCTGACTTGTCTTATACTCCTTAACTGGAGTCTCCAAGACGTAATCTACAAAAAAAAAAAAAAAAAAAAAAAAATATAGTCTGCTATAGTGAGTGAGTTGCACAGTCACAAAGGATGATTCATACAAGTGTTGAGATATTATCGCTTCCTAAATACCAAAAGGACCAGGCGGTCTTTCTTGGTTCATTTCGCTGTGAGTGTTCACCAGTCATTGTTCAAGAGGGGGGGATAGACCCCAATTGACCCGCATTGCGTCATAATGAATCCAATAAAGAGATAAATACTACGCTCTCACTCACTCCCCCATTCGATCGGGCTTAGAGCTTCACTCTTCAAGATCATAGCTATTTTACTTCCCATTCGTACACCTATCCAATGTCATAAACAGCTATTTGCTGTTATCTGTCGATGAACCGGTTGCAGTTCAATATCCCATCCAGTGGAATAGTCGCAGGAGTTACGATACTTGACAATATCGATACTAGATACCATCGATTGCAATAAATTGTGTGTCAAATGGTTCGTGTATTAAAGTGTCGATACAGTATCGATACTTCCAACCTGTATCGAAACTCCTGTGTCTATTTCACTAGATGGGACATCGAACAGCAACCAATGAAGAAGGGGTAAGAGAAGAAGAAAGAAAAGAATAAAATGAGAAAAAAGAAAAGAAGAGGAAGGACAGTAAGGAGAAAAAGAAGAAGAGAAGAAAATGGAAGACACGGGAGAAGAACATGATGATGATGATGATGATGATGATGATGAAGTAGGAGAAGGAAAAAATAAAATGAGAAAAAAGAGGAAGGAGTAGAATAAGAAGAAGAAAAAGAAAAGGATGAAGAAGAGCTTAGAGGAGGAGAAGGAGAGGAATAAAAGGAGAATAAAGAGAAAAAGAGAATAAAAGAGGAAGGAGAAGAAAAAGAAGAAGAAAAGGAGAAAAAGAAGAGAATGGAAGAAGAAGAAGGTGATGATGATGATGATGAAGTAGGGGTAGAAGGAAAAGAAAAACAAAAAAGCAGCAAAAAGAAGAGGAAAGAGAAATGAAATGAAGCAGAAGAAGGAGGAAAAGAAGAAAAAAGAAGAAGGAGAAGAAGAAGAAGAAGGGATAAAAGAAAAAGAAGGGGGAGAAGAAGAAAATGGAGAAAAAAGTTTGAAGTATGGGAAAGAAGAGAAGAAGGAAAATAATAAAAGGAGCAGAAAGAGAAAAAGATGAGGAAGGAGAAGAATAAGAAGAACAAGAAGAAGTAAGAAACGAAGAAGGGGGAGAGAAGAGGTGAAATAATATGGGGAAGAAGAAGAAGATGATGATGAAGTAGGGGTAGGAGAAGGAGAAGAAAAATGGTGGAAAAGAGGAGAATTAGAATCAGAAGTAAAAAAAAAAGGTTGATGTATTGGTGAGGGGGGAGAAGGAAAATAATAAGAGATGAAGGAGAAGACAGAAGAGGAAGGAGAAGGATAGGAAGAAGATGAAGTAGGGGTAGGTGAAGAAGAAGGAGGAAAAGGAGAAATAGGCTATAAAAGAAAAAAGAGAAGTAAAAGAATAAGAACAAAAGCAAGTGAGGAGAAGAAGAAGAAAAAAGGATGGAGAAGAAGAATAAGATGATGTAGTAGTGGTAGAAGAAGAAGAAGAACATGAAAAAGAGAAGGAGAAAGAGAAGAGTAAGATAAAAAGAAAGAGAAGAAGAAGATGAAGGAGAACAAGAAGAATAAAAGAAAAAAGAAAAGGAGAAGAGTAGAAGAAAAAAGAGAAGGAGACGTAGAAGAAGGAGAATAAAAAGAAGAAGAATAAGAAGAAGAAAAAGAAGGAAGGAGAAAAATAAGAAGAAGAAGAAAGAGAAAGACAAGAAAAAATTGACAAATAAATTGATATTGTAGATAGGTTATTACACATTCTAGAAATCCAGATTCAATTGAATCGGTTAGCCTGCTAGTTCAAACAGAATCATACGTCTATTAAATATGTTGCATACGTAGCCTCCCCTTTAAAAAAGGAAGAAAGGTCTACTCCACAGTTCATTCAATTTATCACGTTTCACTATTATAATATACTTAAACTACCAGTATAATCCCAGATAAAATCTTCCAGCATTGAATGAGTGCCATGCTCATGCTCAACAACGGTCTGATAAATTATATCACTAACAGCTCGACAATGGCTGACTGACTAGTGCTTGAGTTCCGCTTTCAATTGAGAGAGAGTGAATGAGTGAGTGAGAGAGCCAGCTTAACTCAATTAACAAAACTTCACAGTTGCGATGAAGGCCAACTTAGTTTCATCGGTGCAGACAGCTATTTTCGCTTGATTATCAAAGCTGCTTGCACATCTACAGATCTACACAGACACTCTACGTAACGTGACAGACAAGGATATCATTTTCAAAGGATTTGCATGAGTGTATTCACATATAGAGACATAAAAGATAACCTGCCAGACAGTCATCATATTGGTTCAGACATTTGATGTAACAGACAAACAGACACCATTTTGAGAGTTATTGGGTGGTGCGAATTAAGATGAGTACGGTACGTTGAGTGAGCAGCCTTATTGTGGTTTGAGGTGAACTAAGTTTTATTCATCTCAGATACAAAAACATATACAAGCAATTCTAGACATGCCAACATTTCAGCCCACCTTAAGCCGCGTCTCCACCAACCGAACATGCTCGGCGAACAGTATTCGCTGGAATTACCTGATGTCGCCGAACATTGTTTGGTGTGGACGCCTTCTCGAACATTATTATCAGTGTGGTGGGAATAGTGGTGGGAACCTGTTGTTGGTCGTCACTGTTCGCTCACAGACCGAACATCTCAATTGAACTCACGAACATATTCGGTTACCCATATGTTTAATGTTTGTCCGTTTTTTGTATTCGCCAACAATGTTTGGCAGACATGTTCGGTTGTTGGAGACGCGGCTTTATGTGTCAAAGTGTTACATACATTGTGTTGCTTCCCAAACGTCTGTCGAATGATGGCTTGGACGTAGAAAGTAGCTCATAGGTGTGCTTAACAGAATGCACACTGACCAGTGCAGCCAGACCCTGTGTAAAGGGGTGGAAGTGGACTGTCAAAAATAGAGCTTCAGAATTGGTTTCGGTGGGCTTGACAATGATAAAGTTCTGTTAGCTCAGTGAGGAAAGAAATCACGAACTTACCTCACTCCTCGTTTGTGTAGTACGGTACGGTCTTTGGACTTGAACATAACGTTGTGGTCTGAAGAGTCACCTACAGTCAAAATCGGTTATGGTACTATTCAAACACATGTGTCAAAGTAATTTTTATCTAGTTCTTTCGCCATTGTCAGTGGGAGATCCAGATCCTCATTAATTTAGTAAAAAAAAACAAAGTAAGCGTGCTTAAAATTATTTTCACTCTGGTATTTTTGAATAGCTGCTTTACCTACTGTAGAATATTTTAATATTTAATGCACTTGAAAATCTCTACATTTAAAAGAAGGGTACAAGGTACTCCCCATGAAATTTTTTGAAAAAATCTCATCCACACTTTTATATAGCGACTCCAGACGTCTTTGAATCATTTGTAAAAAAATGGCTCTCAATGCTTTAATTCTAGAATTTGTTGTCTCTGGGTGATCTATCCCCCTGATTCCACATAGTTACACCAATGCTTGGACTAGTATATACACAACTTGCTTCTGTCATATGCTTTTCCAAAAATATCCCCCACTTGTGCTTTATGTTTATTTACTTTTTTTTTAGTGTGGTACACTAATAATTTTATATGTACAAATCGAGCCTCAAACCAAACAAACGTTTAAAAGAATAATGCATAAACAAGAACAAGAGTAGACTAATGATAAATTTTTAAATAATTTTGCTTTTTGGCTTCTTTTGAATTTATTAATATTCAGGTGTAGGTGTTCTTCTACATAGAGCTACAGTAGTTACAATCACATGACACTTACAGTAATTGCACAGAGCTACAGTTTTACTTTGACTTCCAGTGCCTCCTAGGACAGTAAATGTCTGTCAGTAACCCATTACCACAAAAAATAATAGCCTGCTTGAGATCTTGCAGCAGTCTTGTAACAGATTTAAAGTTTATCTCTTTAATATTAACTTTAAAATTAAAGAAATAAGATAATTTTAAATAAAAGCCCTTATAGAAACCTCGGCCACCTAAATCTTCCCATTCTGTGTTGCAGCCCCTACATCCCCCCTCTTAATTGTGGCGCTGTTTGTGAATGTAGCTCAGCTATATAGTAAACCTACATCTGAATATTTCTAAAGTCGTAGTAAGTAAACCATTTTAAGTCATGAAAGCAATATAATTTCAAAATATTTGTTATTAGCCTACTATCGTTCATGCTTTATTCTTTGATTTTATGCTAGATTTGTAGAGATGAATAGCTCATCACACTGTTAAAACGAGAAAAAATATAATAATACATCATTAACAGCGGATTTCAAGGATATTTTTTGGAAGAGCGATTTAATATTTGTCAACAAAGTTCTTAAACAAAGTAAATTTGAGATTAACTTAAATGGAAAAATTCGAGAAAGTTAATTTAATTTTAAATAGCTTAAAATCACGTTTTAAAAAATTTGATCCCAATTGCATATTAGAGAATATTGATTGCAATTCAAAACCAATCCGATTTAAAATGCTATATTCTTTTCAGTCTTTTCTGTATAAAGTGAGAAATCGAGAAAATATTTCGGAGAGACGTCCCAAAAAGAGGGTTTTACCCCCATAAAAACACGAATATCATTAATAATATAATCAATACATTAGACACTGATTTTTAGATATTCATCTGATCTAGTGTAATTTTAGAATAACATGGATAATTTTAACAGAAATTTGATCTGATTGCAATACAGTACTCACTTTACTTAGTTATGAACCTTGTTTATCAAGTATGTTGTTGTATAAATTGTTACATAGTCTAAAAACACTATTAATTGAGAAATAATTCAAATATTAACTTTTTGATGTAAATTCAACGACTTACAGTCAGTTTTATATTGTGAATAAATGATTTTTTTATTTCCTTCCTTCAAAAACTCAAAATAACCAAGAATATATAATAAATGTACTCACATTCGGCCGAACGTTTTCGAGGCATTGAATCTCATCTTCAAGGCCTTGAATGCGAGTACATTTATTATAAATACACAATAAAAAACTGACTGCAAATCGTTAAATTTACAACAAAACGTTAATATTAACAAGGCAGATCGTTATGGAATAAGAAATCCAAGAAGACAATAATTCAATTAAAATTATAAAATATTTTCAACTATCTGATCTTATCTTTTGTAATTTCCCTATAAAATGATCATAAATTATTCACTGATTCATTAATTTATTACACAAAACACAATCAAGTAAATATACAATAATTTTAATAATTATTTACATATTATGGACTTCGGCTGGAAGTAAATCATACGTGAAATATACAAGATTTCGCAAACTGGGTACCTTTTTTGAATTGTTTGTACCGAAATTTGATGCAATTGAAATACAGTACTCACTTTTACAGTCGAACTCACTTGTCTTGTGTCGAGAGGCCGGCAGCACTTTGGCATCTCCGAGAGGAGAGAGCCAGGGTCACCGAAGGGTCTTAGGCCAAGGGTCAAACAAAGAGAGGCTAGGTGGGCGCGCCCCCACGGTCCCAGGGCCGACCTGCCTGCGGACACGGCTGACGACAAACGACAACTAAAGCCGCTCATGAGGGCATAGCCGGCAACGGAAGATGTACGATAGAGCCTCCACTCTGTAATCGTCCCCATCTTAATAAGCTTAATATAACGAGCGTAAAAAAAGGACTGTCAATTGGAGCATTGAAGGGAAGAGAGCACTTAGCCAATATACTATAGTTGGCCCCCCTCGACCCGTCCTCTCGTCACACCAATCACACTATCCTCCTCAGCCAAAGCAATATAGGCTTCATTCTGCATTGAGCTACAGCACTTTGTAAAGCTCTTCAACACTTACGTTAAAGCATCTATTAATAACAAAATTTATTAATTTTTAATTCCTCAAAGTACAACCAATTATTCGATCTGTGATGTTTTCCATGACGAAATACTTAATGAACAATCTAATATTAAAACTGACACTGTATTTCACATTTAAATAATGTTTTACTCACATTTATATTGGAGATGCTTGAGGAATGCATTTCACTTCTGAAAAGAAGGAGAGGCTGACGAAGCTTCTTTTCAGAAGTGAAATGCATTCCTCAAGCTTCTCCAATATATGTGAGTAAAACATTATTTAAAAGTGAAATACAGTGTCAGTTTTAATATTAGACAATAAATTATCCGAATTAACTTTTTATTGTAAATTCAACGACTTGCAGCCAACTTTAACAATCTAATATTAATACTGACACTGTATTTCACTTTTAAATAATGTTTTACTCACATATATTGGAGATGCTTGAGGAATGCATTACACTTCTGAAAAGAAGCTTCGTCAGCCTCTTTTCAGAAGTGAAATGGATTCTTCAAGCATCTCCAATATAGTATGCCTTGCAGTATGTAGGAAACATATGACTGGGTATGATGAAATGTAATTATGCCGGGTTGATGACATCTGTTAACCAATGCAGCTAGAAATTTTAAATGCAGCCTCAGCGGGAGGTGGCGAATAATAAAATCAAAAACCTAGCTTCTACCTTTATAGTCTTAGGAGGTTTAAATTTGAAATGTTTATTGAGAGGTGGTGAGTAAGGTCTTACTGTGTAAGAATACAACGAAGGAGGCCTCTCTGATTAGCTGGAAGAGCCCTAGGACTAACTTCTTCCCTAATAGTCCTAGAAGGTTGAAATTTGAAATGTAACTTTAGTGGGAGGTGGCAAATAATAAAATCAAGAATTTATTTATGAGAACGCAGCAACGCGCGTCGGGCCAGCTAGTTCTTAATAAAAATTTGACTGAAAGTCGTTGAATTCATTTGAGAAGTGTTTAACTTTATTTTTAAAGACAGCTGTTGGTAAGAGTTTAATATTCTCAGGTAGAGCATTGGAAAGTTTTAAGGAAATATAATAAAAAGTTTTTCGAGTTTAAGAATAATTACAAAAATTTACAATTAATTATTCCTAGTAGTAGTATAATTACCTACCATGTAATTACCTGGTATTGTAATTATTGTGACACATGCCCTGTTGAACATACGAATTATAATTTTCTTTACATGTGTCAGACATTGATAAAAAAATTGATGGTAGTTTCATTACTCCTATTGATTTAAAACTATCTCTACAGTGACCTCTGGGAGGAAGACCACACAAAGTACAAACATACAGCACAAAAGCAATATCACAGGTATTTCAAGTGTACTAAGTCACATCAATGTTAAAAAAAATCTGATACACTTATCCTTCAATATCAATTTCATAATAGTTTTAAATTGAGTGCTGGAAAGATTTTTAATTGTTACAGGCAGTGATTTATATAATTTCTTGGAGGTAAACAACCAACTGTTTTGCGATCTAGTGCAGTGTGGAAACTCCATTCAAGATCATTTCTGTGATGTTGTTCATGGCGAAATACTTGATGAACAATCTAATATAAAAACTGACGCTGTATTTCTATTTAATATAATTATGATTATCACTCACTCATACTGGAGATACTGGATGATGATGCAGTATTTGATGCAGGCTGATGAAGCTTCTCTTTAGAAGTGAAATGCAACCCTCAAAAGTATAAGTGAGTGAAAATCATTTATATTAAATAGAAATACATTGTGAGTTTTGATATGAGATAGATCATTTCTTTGTATTATGTTATATAAGTTAGTCATTCACATCACTATTAATTTCGAATTGAGCTTTATTAAGATGTACATGGAGCAGCAAACTTAATATATAAATTGATTGATTGATTAACCCGAAAATGCTCTTAAAATATGGTTTTAGAGAGACTATTTTTTAAAAAAAATTACGGGGAAATTACCTCGAACCCCCGCTTAAAAGAAATTGGTCATAGGCCATATTATCTTTTTAAATCGTTTGAGGGCTCTTCCTTTGTTTCCCTTTACAGTGCCTAGAGTCTACGTTTACCCCCCCCCCCCCCACACTCTTCATCAACACCTCACATCTCAATAACTAGTTGAGCCCTGGTTAGAAGACTTCTCCTTCAAACTTTATATATGTGGTATACTATAGAATTAACTATCACGAGTGAGGACACTTATTTGAGGGTTTGAACACCGTTAATTAATTTCTAAATCCTTTATGCTATAACATATATACACCAAATACTTTCACTACTGACATCCTGACAACTGCATTAAATAGCTAATGGAAATTCATGAGTTTCTTAGTTAATGATTAGCAATATAATAAAAATTGTAGCACTCAATCGGGGATGACACAAGCTCCAGAAACAAGTCACTTTGTTTTAGAGTGCAGGCTACAATGGATGGAATTATATCTTGAATATCTTTTTTTTTTTTTTTGTAGATTACGTCTTGGAGACTCCAGTTAAGGAGTATAAGACAAGTCAGATCAACAATATTATACACTAGATACCATAATTACTTCAATTAGTTGAGGTGAGGCTTAATTTTGATGTAAAAGGTACTCTTGTACACTATAAAAAGCTTTATCAACTAAATATTTCTTCAATTGTTTAAATATTTCTATATTTTCAAGACTCTTCAAAAACTGCGGTAGCTTGTTGTAGAATTTCCTACCAATATAACTAGGTTTTTGTTTGAATAAGCTACTATTGTGACTCACCAAGTGATAATCTCCTCGGCTTCTTGTATTATAATCATGTACATCAAGATTTTGGTTAATATCATTCGTTTTTACATATAAAGTAGCTTCATACACATATAAGCAGGGTACAGTTAGGAGACCAAGTCTCTTGAACAACGGCCTACATGAATCTAATCTATTTACTCTTTCTATACACCTAACCGCTTTCTTTTGGATCTTAAACACCCTATCAAGATTTTGTTTTGATGAATTACCCCATACTAAGATAGCATACCTAATATGTGACAGTAAGAGCCCATGGTAAGCTGTAAAAAGTAACTTTTTGTCATTCAATCTAGCGAGCTGTCGCAGGACAAATACCCCAGATGAAATTTTACTACATATTTTCTCAATGTATGGAGTCCAGGTCAATCGTCTATCCAACATAACTCCTAGAAATGCAATTTTTTCTTCCTGGTCTAATTGATTATCGTTTACAAACACGTTTATAGCCCTATCTTCATTTAAATTATGTTTGTTTTTGAATTGAAGGTATTGGCATTTTTTACTATTTATAGTTAATTTCAACTGATTTAAAAATTGGACAATGGACTGCACACCTATATGGGCACTTATTTCTAAATTATCTAGAATGGAATTGCTGAAAATGAGTGATGTATCATCAGCAAATAAGAGGGCTCTACCACTAATTAATTCTTTAGGTAGGGAATTCTTAAATCTTGGGAATTGAATATTTGAAATAATTAGGGAAGTGATAGCCGAGTGCCGTAGCAGGTATCTGTTCAATCAGATAGAGATAAGCTACACGTTCTCCTAGGCACTCTTCGTAAGGATTCGATTGGATTGACTCTGTTCAAAAAGACCTTGTTCTCTGCTGTAAAATCACTTCCCGATGGTTCGGAACCCACCTAAAAATGTGGGTCCAACTCAACAACCACCATCATCCAATTCATCACCCACGCACAGATCTCAAACCTATGTGGGCTTCATCCTCCAAAATAGTTATTTATGTATTAAGAGCGTGAAGCGTGACTTTATCGCTCGAGCCAAAACATTTACTGCGCGACGCGTAGCGGAGCGCAGTAATTTTGCGAGAGCGATAAAGAAGCTACAAACGCGAATTGCATACAATATTTTTCCTAAAACTGCAGTTCTGGATTCCAACACAATAAAAGCTTGCAGTTTGTAACATCACAGACCATGCACGGATTTGGTTAGCGTTCGCCATTGTTGAGGTTATGTGAATTTCACGGATTCCGTGATCCACCAATGAAAAGACATCAAAATCAAAACAGAAGCGTAAAGAAAACAGCTGGCGAGCGTAAAGTACTTTACCGCTTGTGGAGCAGTAGAGAGGTATTTTACAATTAGTTTTCAGTACCGGTACGTAAAGAACTACTTTACGAGCAGCTGTAGGAAAAATCTTTTAATATGCGCTTTCATTCGATTTATTTTTTCTTTAGAAAAATCCGATGCAGGAGCCAGGACTCCTTTTTAAAAAAGGAGTATTTCATTCCCTGTAGAATACTATAGAGTTTGCCTATCACTGCCAAGCCGGTGCGTATCAATAATCACTTTTCTTTTTCTTTGCCTTAATGACTCAATTGCAAGAGCGCCCAAGCCTCTTTTACTTGTATTAAAATGAATGGATTTAAGCTTTCCTAGACATGAGTCTAAAATCATATAAAATGAACACCCCACCACCTGGTTCCGCCACTGACGGTACCTATATATACTATTAGTTCTGGGAACAGTAGTCCTCACGCTAATAATAAGTGCTCTTGCACAGACTAACATACTGGATGAACTATCAATGACAATTACAACCGCAAAATGAAGAACAACAATCATCAGACTTGGCCCTTGATTCAATGCCTATTTCATGTCTGTTTCCTACAAAAGTCACTCTACACATTGCATCATCAAATCTGCGTTTCTATTTTCCAGACAGCTGTTTGCTTAAATCAGGTATCAGATTTTACATGTCTGATGAATGAATTTATAGAAAAATATTAATTAAATTTGTGTAGTCATCATTAAAAACACTTTATATTATATTTCTATTTGTAATATTAGAAATGATTTGATTCTCTCAAAAAAATATTTTTTCATGAATGATAACTTGATTCATATGGAGGCTCAACCAGATCAATAACAGAGATATCTTGAAATCTGATTCCAATTATTGTATATGATGGAGGAGCTCATTTTAAAAATCATATGTTTCCTATAGAAGAAGGCCTGAATGTCTTTCCTTTTTTCCCTTTTAAATATACTTCAAGTGCAAGCAAATTTGGAAAGTCCGTACACTTAAATCGCTGGGCATTCCTTACAGAAAGACGCTTGCAGAATTTCATAGAATTTGATCCATTTGTAAATGCGTTACAAACAGACAGGCAAACAAATAAATACAATAACAGACAAATAATGTAAAATGGTAGACTTGAAACAGAGGCCTCTCTCCGTTCGGTCAATATATAATTCATTCCTGGATTTCTTGTTCCATGACGAACTGCGTTGTTAATATCAACTTTTTATGCGAATTCAACGACTTGCAGTCAAATATTAATAGTTATTTATGTATTAAGAGCGTGAAGCGCGACTTTATCGCTCGAGCCAAAACATTTACTGCGCGACGCATAGCGGAGCGCAGTAATTTTGCGAGAGCGATAAAGAAGCTTCACGCGCGAATTGCATACAATATTTTTCCTACAACTGCAGTTCTGGATTACAACACAATAAAAGCTTGTAGTTTTTAACATCACAGACCGTGCGCGGATTTGGTTAGCGTGCGTCATTTTTGAGGTTATGAGAATTCACGGATTCCATGCTGATCCACCAATGAGAAGACATCAAAATCAAAACAGAAGCGTAAAGAAAACAGCTGGCGAGCGTAAAGTACTTTACCGTATGCGGAGCAGTAAAGAGGTATTTTACAATTAGTATTCAGTAAGTAAAGAATGACTTTACGAGCAGTTGTAGGAAAAATATAATAAGAATAAATAAAATTTACTTACTCTGTAGGCCGAGCGCTTTCGAATCTTTGAGAGTATAAGTACATTTTATTTATTCTTAATGAATATTTGACTGCAAGTCGTTGAATTCGCATAAAAAGTTGACAATAATTCATATTGCAACGTCAACCATTTCGTCTTGTATTTTTTATCTATTAAGATATCTACACAATGTAGTAAGCTGTTGGTCTTTATTGGTAGGTTGATGACACTTTCAGAATATGAAGTTGAATAAAAAAATGATCTTTTATACTTGCCTACTTGCACGTGCATTGCTTTATACACTTGAAAGAGGAAGCTGGAACTCGCGTTAAAAAGGAAGTGACGAATCGAGACCGTGATTTGGTCTTTGTAGCAGCCCTTCTCCCCCCCACACCCATAGCTGTAAACCCCTCTGCCCCTCTGCACCATACCATACCGCATCATTTCATCAACTTTACTTGGTCTGTCAGCTCATACAGAAAATAAGTCGTTTTCTCAGTGTAACATCTTACAACTATGTTGAAAATTGGTTATTTTATAAGAAACGACAGCACCATTTATGTATTTTTCATAATACAGTAATATAATTATGAAAATATAATAATTATGGACCCGACAGATCGTGCCGCTGTCCGTCCGTCTGTGCCCTAGCGCTTGAAAGAAAGATTCTAGACTCTTGAAACTTGGTATATAGCTTCCTCATGAAGTAGAATCTCGATTATCCGAGGCCGGTCAACCGAGCCTCCGAGTTATCCGAGCTAGTAATGAGAGAAAAAAATGTAAAAAAAGCCTTTTTACGGGAAACAAAAGTTGACGCAGATTTTAAATATCAAATACTTTTTTATGATGTATTGTCATGGTCTCAGTTAAAATAAGGTGTGTAAATAGTTTATTTTACGTTTTAGCCTTGTTTTTTTGTTATAATAAGTTTTGTCAGGGTTTTTATTTTTATTTTACCTTTCCTGGTAGTAGCACTTAACCTCTGTATTATCCGAGTTTTTTCATATCTGACGTGGTCTTGGTACCAATTACCTCGGATAATCGAGATTCCACTATAGTTCAAGTTAGACCGCTATTGATTTTGGAATTTGTGGGCCAAATATAAAATTAATTAAAATGTAGAGCAGATTTCTACCAGGCTCTAGGTTAGTTTAGTATGTTTAAAAATCAAAACATTGGAAATTAAGTAGACTTTTGCTTATTAGCACAAATATGCATGAAATAATATCGTCGTCAGGAAGTCATAATGACGTACGGTAAGTATCTTGATTTTAGTGAATTTTCAGGAGAGCAGTACAGAAACGTTTTGGAGCAGCATCGGATTACATTTTCTATTATTACTGAGGAATTATTCGTCACAGCGTCGTGAAATTTGGTATCAATTAACTTAAGTTATGTAAAATAGTTGGTTGTTCTTAAGTACGGTACCGTATATATGAGATCTTGAGATATGTTGAAGAAGAAAAAGAAGGAGTACTTTAAATGGAACATTGGCTCTCAATTATTGTCAAAGGTTAACATTGTTTTTATTTTATTTCTCAAAAGTATTTTTATATGTTTACCAAATAATGGTATTGCCTTTTAATTAAGTAGGTAGGCCTACAATAGTAATGAGCAAGTGAGTAATCAGGGGATGGTTAACATCTGTGCTTATTCTGTCTTAACAAATTCTGTTGTACAAATAGTCTAATGAATAATATTGTTAAATGAAGCAGAACAGCTAGTTTGGATAAGGTGACATTCATCCCATAGTACATTCAATTACCGTATCAAAAAAAGCCTATATCTTTTTTTAAATGACACATTATATTATCAGAGGTTTCTGCCATGCATCTGCTATCTCATCTAGATTTATTGTACCAGCAGTGATGAAAAAATGATAGTTTTTTTTTAATTGAAATGATTTTGTATTTTCATTTCCTGACTGACATGCAGGACTATTTTCAGTAGAGTTAATTTTATCTTACATTCAACTAAATTTTAAATAGTTTTTTAAGATTTTTTTAATCTTAAAAATGTATATAATTAATCTATAATTAAAATGTATATGTTGTAATCTTAAAGGTATAATAAAGCAATAAGAAGTTATTGTAATAACTTATTGATTACAATAATAATTATTGATTTGAAATTGTTAAAAGCTAAAACATCAGATGATTACCGGGTCCTTTGATTCGGTCCTATGTTAACAATAGCAGAGTACCAGTAATACCAACTAGAATGCAAGTTAGCCTAAAGGGTTGATTACATTGGGATAGTTACTCGCTAAGCGAGTAGCGAGTAGGACGTTACTAACCGACCGTGCTACAGCAGCTCAGCATACCAAGCCAAATTATATTAAAAAAATTATTAACTTTTCATGTGAAATTTAATGACATGCAGTCAAATATTTGTTAAGAATAAGTATAATAACTCACTTAAACTGGCCGAGTACTTTCGAATCTATGAGATCCATCTTCAGAGGCTCCTAGATCATCATGTCAGTTTTTTGGTTAGAAGTGTTGTGGTTTTTGTAAAATATGATCAAAAAGTTTGTGAGATTTAAAATTTAGTTGTTCATTGAGAATGTTTTGTTTATTGTGTGTGGTGTGTTTGTATATTTCAAATTGTTCCAAGGTGTTGAGTTCGTGTCCTTTAGATTTTATGTGTAGAATGTGTAGGTTGGTACTGATGTCGGTAAAAGTGTGTCCAGTTTGAATGATATGGTCGGCAAAATTCGATTCAGCTTTGGATGTCAGGGCTTGAAAGTGTTCCTTGTAACGTTGTTTGAATGTGCGCATAGAACTATAAACTTGGAATGCTGACTGAATGCATCGAACTGCGAGCCGGCTGTCTCACTGCTTCCCCCACCAAAGCGCAGTGCTCGCACTGGCACTGACTGAACTACGTACTGTAAAACTAATATGCTCGGCCAGAGTAATTCAATTTGACAGTCTCGTAGAAATGTGAAACACCATTAGTAAATTTTGAATAAACATGATTTGAATTGTCAGTTGAAGAAGGTTTCACTACATGTTTCAAATACATTCTATCTATTCCAATGAATTTATAGAAAAAAGGTTATTTTGAGAAAAATACGAAATACAATGATTTTTCGGGCCTTTTTCAAGAATACCTGATATGAATTCATCGAAATAGATGATGTAACCTTATTATTATTATTATTATTACGGCGATTCAACTAACAAGTTATCAACCTGTTCCTTTTATAAGGAAGTTTCAAACCGGTGCAAGTTTACATGTAATTTGAAATAGAATGTTTTTAACGATATCATTGTTAGTAATTGCATATTAATGAAATAAGTTATGAATATTACAATGAAACTAAAAAATGTTACATGTATTGAAAGAAGTAGGCTACACTCTATATTTATACATTTTTGATGTATTGAACAATATTGTGTATTAATCAGAAATTGGTTTATTTTACAATATTTTATGAAAAGTTTTTCATTTTACAATAAGTAGTATTTATTCTATTTAACAATAGTATAGTATTTAACAGGTGAGTTGTTCTTAAATAAGATAAGTTGCAATAATAATAATAATAAACGGGAATAAAAAAACACAGAAAAAAATGATTCATGATAAAAAATAATATCAATTATAAAACAAACAATTTTCAGGAGAGAAACCAAGAAGTTACAAAGAAGAAATACTTAGTTCAACTTAAATATCATGTACAAGAAATAAAATGTTACAAAATATCTGCAGAAATAATACTCTTTCAAATAATTTCATTGTGAAATTATGTCCGCATACAGGAGTATCATAGGATCCAACAAAGATGCCAAAGGATCTATTCATATTTACTGTATAGCCTGCTGTATTAAAATGCAATATCATGAAAGTATTTATAAATACAATATTTTTAAAATCTATAAATTCAATATCAATAAACATATACTGAGCTCTAAATAAAAGACAACACTGTCACTGAACTGAAACTGATCGTGAAAGTAATAAACCAACAACGCCATTCTTTTTCACGTTAAAAAATCTAGTGTAACAAAGCAAAACAAGGTTTTTTTGTTTTTAGATAGTTTTTCACGTGTTGTAAAGACTGACTCTGCCAGCTATATTTTTGATGACATAATAATTATTCTTTAGTATGTCATATACCGTAAATAATTCAATTGATTGTTGTTATCCAGTTATACTTTCGCAAACTGCTGTATAACATTATAATTTCTTAAAGTCTTATTATAATAAATAACTCACAGAATATCATTTTGGACAATTCAACAATAACATGGGATATAATATTTTACATTTACATTTAGTCTATCTATGTAGGCCTACTGAACTAATTGGAGAAGAATGATCTTTATAAGGATAGCAATACTGTATTAATAGCGCCAGATTTATAAACAATGATACGAATAACAAACGTAGAGTGTCAATATCAAGTATATTACGTTAATTGTTACATATTCTATAATATAATATATTATATATAATATATATATTATAATATATTCTACATATAATTGTACAGTATTCTGTAGATTTACCTATGTGCAGATAATCCATATATTGCTTCGTAATGTAGTTTTTGCAGCCATAGGCTACACAGTATGCTGGCATTCTTCTTTTTCGTCGCCAGTACAATAAAATAAATAAATTCTCAATACTCAAATCTCAAAACTTTTCAAATAATGTTGAATATCAATACAAAATCACCATGAGCTGTAGCTGTCTACATAGCTGGAGTGCAGAAATGAGTGTCGTTTGCACTGCACTGTGGTGGGGGAAACGGAACATCGGCCGGCTCGCTTCTAGCTTCCAAACACCGCTTGAGTTAGCATTCCAAGTTTATAGTTCTATGAATGTGCGGCCTGTTTGTCCTATGTAGAATTTGTTACAATCAGAACAGTTTAGTTTGTAGATCCCTGGGAGATCGTATTTGTTTGTGTTCAGTGTGGTTTTGAGTGTAAGTGCATTTTTTATTTTGTTTTTTGTTCTGAATGAGATGGTGTGGCCGGCTTTTTTGAAGATTTTTGCTAGTCTGTGTGATTGTGGATTAATGTATGTCATTGTGATGTATTTTTTTGTCAGTGGTGTTGGTGTTTTGTTTTTTGTTTCTTATTTTATGATTGAGTTTGTCAATTAGGTCGTGTTTGTAGCCGTTTTCTTGTGCTAGGTATTTTATTGTATTTAGTTCAGTGTGGTAATTGTCGGTGGAAAGCGGTGTGTTGTTGAGTCTGTGTAGCATTGACCTGAATGCGGAGTGTTTATGTTGTGTTGGATGATTGGAGGTGCTGTGTATTACAGTTTCTTCCTTGAGTTAGGAGAAACAACAAACACTTGGGTACAACAAAAACTTAACAAAATTAAACAAAGACATGACAAAAAAATACATAACCTAACACCTCCAAAAACGACAATTCAATCACCTCACATTTTTTACAGTAAAACTGTTAACCTAACAAACGTAGATTTCACAGAAACCGAACTCAACTTATTGAACAAAGGTCTCAAACATAACCTGAACTACAAAAACAACAAATCCACATCAAAAAACATTGTCATTGAAACAGAAACAAGCATCCAATGCACAGACCCACAAATACATGATGAACTTAGAATAGAAACCTACAACACAATAAAAACAAACAGCTCACAACCACACCCACCCATAAATTCAGAAAACCACACCATAAAAGAATTGAAACACAAAGCTCTAACTCACAATCTCACCTATATCAAAGCAGACAAAGGCAACACTACAGTTATCATAAACAATGAAGAGCTCAACAAAAAAACACTTGACTAAATAAACAAAAACAACATTAAACAACTACACACCGATCCCACAAATGTTTACCAAACAAAAATCAAACAAATAATCAACAAGACAAATCATATAATTAATAATTCACAGAAAAGAAAACTGAAACAAATACACCCTTCTGCACCATCACTTCAAACACTTACCAAAATTCACAAACCCGACATACCTATTAGACCAATTGTAAACTACCAAGAAGCACCTGCCTATAAACTAGCAAAACACATAGATCAAACACTGAGAAAACTAATTAATATCAACAACAACACATACATAAAAAACAGTAACGATCTTATCGCAAAAATAAAAGACACACAAATTCCTCACAACTCCACTCTTGCATCTTTTGATATAACAAACCTATACACCAACATACCTGTCAATGAAACAATAGAAATAATACAGAACATCCTTATTCACAACAACACAACTACAGAACATATAAATGAAATAATAGACATCCTAAAAATCATCACTCAACAAAATTACTTTACCTTCAACAACAAATTCTACTCACAACCTGATGGACTGCCAATGGGCTCACCAATCTCAAGCATATTTGCTGAAATCTATCTCCAACACTGCGAAAACACTCATATACTCTTTAATAACAAATTTTCACAGAACATAATATACTGGCACAGATACGTAGATGATGTTCTATTGCTATACAGAGGAAACAAAAGACAATGTGAACAACTTCGATCATACATAAACAAAATACATAAGAACATTCAATACACAGCTGAATATGAGAAAAACAATTCAATAAACTTCCTAGACCTCTCAATTACAAAGAACACAAACCAACAACACAGCTTCAACATCTACAGAAAACCAACAATGACAGATACCCTAATACACAGCACCTCCAATCATCCAACACAACACAAACACTCCGCATTCAGGTCAATGCTACACAGACTCAACAACACACCACTTTCCACCGACAATTACCACACTGAACTAAATACAATAAAATACCTAGCACAAGAAAACGGCTACAAACACGACCTAATTGACAAACTCAATCATAAAATAAGAAACAAAAAACAAAACACCAACACCACTGACAAAAAATACATCACAATGACATACATTAATCCACAATCACACAGACTAGCAAAAATCTTCAAAAAAGCCGGCCACACCATCTCATTCAGAACAAAAAACAAAATAAAAAATGCACTTACACTCAAAACCACACTGAACACAAACAAATACGATCTCCCAGGGATCTACAAACTAAACTGCTCTGATTGTAACAAATTCTACATAGGACAAACAGGCCGCACATTCAAACAACGTTACAAGGAACACTTTCAAGCCCTGACATCCAAAGCTGAATCGAATTTTGCCGACCATATCATTCAAACTGGACACACTTTTACTGACATCAGTACCAACCTACACATTCTACACATAAAATCTAAAGGACACGAACTCAACACCTTGGAACAATTTGAAATATACAAACACACCACACACAATAAACAAAACATTCTCAATGAACAACTAAATTTTAAATCTCACAAACTTTTTGATCATATTTTACAAAAACCACAACACTTCTAACCAAAAAACTGACATGATGATCTAGGAGCCTCTGAAGATGGATCTCATAGATTCGAAAGTACTCGGCCAGTTTAAGTGAGTTATTATACTTATTCTTAACAAATATTTGACTGCATGTCATTAAATTTCACATGAAAAGTTAATATTAACAATGCAGTTCGTCATGGAACAAGAAATCCAGGAGAAAAATTATTTCTAGAATCACCCTCATACTATGGAATTTCTAAGACAATAAATAATACCGCAACACAAAATTAAAAGATGAAGTTTCCTAACAATTATTCAATAAAATTTCATCAAAACAATATACAATATATCTCATCTGAAGTGTTATGCTGGCAGCCTGCGTGATTAAGTATCGGCTTTGGTCACAATAATATTGTATTTTGGTGTTGGCTACTCTGCCAGAGAGTACAAATGTGACCAAATTCAAAGTTGAGAGCCTGTCTACTTTGAATTTGGTCACATTTGTACTCGCTGGCAGAGTAGCCAACACCAAAATACAATATTATTGTGGCCAAAGCCGATACTTAATCATGCAGGCTGCCAGCATAACACTTCAGATGATATATATTGTACATTGTTTTGATGAAATTTTATTGAATAATTGTTGGTAAACTTCATCTTTTAATTTTGTGTTGCGGTATTATTTATTGTCTTAGAAATTCCATAGTTTGAGGGTGATTCTAGAAATAATTTTTTCAATATAATTTGGCTTGGTATGCTGAGCTGCTGTAGCACGGTCGGTCAGTAACGTCCTACTCGCTACTCGCTTAGCGAGTAACTATCCCAATGTAATCAACCCTTAATCAAGATGACTTTATTGTAAATTTAACAATAAAAAGTCAATATTAACAACACAAATCGTTATGGGACAAGAAATCCAAGAATAATCAAGTTGGTATTGCTACCAGTTACTTTCATAATCAGCTGACTGCCACCATTTTCTTCAACTTCACCTTCATCCTAACCTCAATTTGTCAGTTCAGTTTTTGTCCAACAGTGACACACTGAAGAGTTGTTTTGTGTTCCATTTCCAGTAGATTTTTCAACATATTCAGTGAAACAGTCTTCAATTTGTTCTTTAAACAGTAGTCTACTAATTAAATATTGAAGTGCTTGATTAATGTGAACTCAATTATGGATATTTTCACAAGGTAAGCAGTTTCATATCAATCTCACTCAATTTAATGCTTTATTCTATTTTCAGTCACCCTTAAATACCATAGCTTTGCTCCATTATTTTCTAGAGGAAAAAAACTAAAATTAATAAAATAAAATGATTGGAAATTCACCTAAAAAATTCTTCATTACAATCTCTAAACCTAACCTAACTCTTTAAAATCTCATTTCATTTAATAACTCTAATTCAATAACATAATTCCTGGATTTCTTGTTCCATGACGAACTGCGTTGTTAATATTAACTTTTCATGTGAAATTTAACGACATGCAGTCAAATATTTGTTAAGAATAAGTAGGCTATAATAACTCACTTAATATGGCCGAGTACTTTCGAATCTATGAGATCCATCTTCAGAGGCCTCTGAAGATGGATCTCATAGATTCGAAAGTACTCGGCCAGATTAAGTGAGCTATTATACTTATTCTTAACAAATATTTGACTGCATGTCGTTAAATTTCACATGAAAAGTTAATCAATAACATAATTTTGTTTCAATAATCTATTAGCTTTTCCCTTTTTTACTTATTTCAAAGCAAAGCTAAGAAACTATTAACTAGTCTTAAATATAAAAACCAAGAGAGAATTGTAACTCATTTTTAGATTTTGTAAGGTATTTATTATGATGACCTTGACTAGCAATTTGTCTTATGGTCATTTGAATTTATTAATTCATTGGGACATACTGTACTCTGTGAACATGCATTATTTCATTTTACTGTTTTAATCTAACAAAGCTGCTTTATTTCAAATTTCCCATGAATTTATTATTATTATTATTTTTTTTTTTTTGCTTCTACTTTCCCTTGGACATTATTTTCCAGACAGTGTGCTTTAAAAGTCAATCTTAAAACTTCCTTCAAGAATCTAAGGCAGAGAATTCACATTTTTGTTGGCTGAAAAATGCATTAATTTATTGTATAAACGAATTATTTGAAGTAATAGCTTCTGAAAAATAAGTTCAGAACTGATAACCTACATTATAACTTGATAGTGATCTATAATCTAATTAAAATTATTACATCAGTAACCTGTCAGTGGAATTTCAATGAACTTTTACATTATGACGATCATCCAAGTAACTATGTTAATAAACCTCTTATTAGAACTTGAATGCATAATAGCCTAAATAAATTTTATGATTCCAAGGAATGTTTCTTAGAAACCAGGGGCTACTGATTTGAATCATGATCTACCAAAAATTGGTTCATATTATTCTAGTCCTTCTAGACACTGAACCTTATTAATCCATATTCTTCTCAATGACAAAAAGTTCTTTAAGTCTCATCTAGTTTTTATTATCTTTAATCTTTGTTCTTCACCTCATACTCAACTTACTTTCTCAATGCACTTGTGTATTATTATTTATATTTGGTATTATTAGAAGGCCCACTACTCAAATATACACATCCCACTTGCAAATTGACATTTTCTTGTTAATTTTCAGTGACCATTGGGGTAGGTCTATCACTTAGCAATAGTTTAAATGACAAATATGATAGTTTCATTAATATTTTAAGGTTTCATATTACTATGAGTTGTCCAGTTAAAAAAGTCCCTTTAAAGAACAAATTAGACAAGATTGAAGAGTGGATAACTGATGATATCCTTGCAGAAAGAAATAGAGTTAAAGATGCATATGATGAATTCAAACTATCTAGAAATATGTTAAGTGAAGATAATTACAAAGCTCTAAAGAAAAATTATACAAGAGAAGTGAAAAGAGCGAAATGTAAGAAAACAGCTGAAATTTTGAATAATAGTGTGTACTTTAACACAGCAGTGTGGGATGTAATAAACAAAAATAGGCAAGTAGCTCATGTAGATGCTTATACTAGTGTCCCCAGAATAATTAACGAAAATAACAAAAATATATTGATGATAGTGTAGACATTTGTAATTTATTTAACAGATATTATCAACTGGTTGCTAAGGATCTTCAAAAATCTCTTAATACAGGTATTAGTGATGCAAACATGAGGAATACTGAGGGGATTCAGAACGAATTAAAATTCCACCCAGTATGCCAAGACGAGTTGTCAAATATCATTGATAGTTTAAATAATAAAAAAACTGTAGGAATGGATGGGGTATAAAATTCTGAAAGAATGTAAAGATCAATTGTTAGACCCTTTGTTTCATCTGATCAATCATTCATTAGAACAAGGTGTTTTTCCAGATAACTTAAAAGAGGGGAAGATCTTGCCAATCTTCAAAAGTGGTGATAGAGAAAAGGTAGAAAACTATAGGCCCATTAGTATTTTAAATGTAATAAGTAAAATTTTTGAAAGACTAGTTCTAAATAGGTTACTTCTGCACCTTCAAGAAGCTAACTTTATCTGTGATGAACAGCATGGCTTCCAGAAAGGGAGATCAACAAAAACAGCCATAGTTTCTCTAGTTGAAAAACTAATAGATATAATAGATTCAGGTGATAAAGCTACTGCAATCTTCTTAGATCTGTCAAAGGAATTTGATTGTGTTAATCATAGAACTTTATTGGAAATACTGCAAAATGTAGGTGTAAATGGGGTTGAACTGAAATGGTTTGAATCATATCTTATTGGGAGAAAACAATGTGTAGAACTAACTACAGTAGTTGGTAATAGTATAGTAAAGAATAAATCTAATAAATTAGAGGTGCAAGCTGGAGTGCCTCAGGGGTCAATACTAGGTCCATTGCTTTTTTTGTTATATGTCAACCGTTTACCTAAAGAATTAATTAGTGGTAGAGCCCTCTTATTTGCTGATGATACATCACTCATTTTCAGCAATTCCATTCTAGATAATTTAGAAATAAGTGCCCATATAGGTGTGCAGTCCATTGTCCAATTTTTAAATCAGTTGAAATTAACTATAAATAGTAAAAAATGCCAATACCTTCAATTCAAAAACAAACATAATTTAAATGAAGATAGGGCTATAAACGTGTTTGTAAACGATAATCAATTAGACCAGGAAGAAAAAATTGCATTTCTAGGAGTTATGTTGGATAGACGATTGACCTGGACTCCATACATTGAGAAAATATGTAGTAAAATTTCATCTGGGGTATTTGTCCTGCGACAGCTCGCTAGATTGAATGACAAAAAGTTACTTTTTACAGCTTACCATGGGCTCTTACTGTCACATATTAGGTATGCTATCTTAGTATGGCAGGGTGGCCACCTACCGGGAAAACCGGGAGAACCTGGAATTCCTCATGATTTTACATAACCGGGAAAAATTCCGTGAATTCCTCATGAATTTTTCCAATTACTCATGAATTTTTCATAAATGTCAATTTATTTAGTAAAGTGTACCGTAACAATAAACTCAAAATACTCAAATAAAAAAAACACTTGATGGCTAGCAATAATAATTGGCAATGTTTTTGGAACTATCTAAAAACAGCGATGTATGAAAAACATCGGTTTCTAAACATCGATGTTTATGAAACATCTGTCTCCAAACATCATGTTTTTTCCTGTTTTGCCATAACTAGTGTTGTCGCGAGTATATTTTTTATCGTTAAGGCGGATTTACATTAGTAGAATTTTCTTCAAGGTTACATTCAAATGTTATTGAATCAAGGGAAATTGAATGAATACATAATACATTTTCAAAAATATTGATAACTTTGACACTGCAGTCTATTTTTGTGAAGAATTTTTCGTTTTTTACTCGCTGAGTGTTGAAGATAGACCCTGTCCGAAAGCGCTCCACATACATGAGTAGTTAAAACAACGTATTAATTCCTCACAAAAATAGACTGCAGTGTCAAAAATTATCAATATATTTGAAAATTTAAATACGCAATTCGTCATGGAAGATCAAACTGATGATTTTCATAATAAATTCTTTATGAATGTATATAATAATTATATTGTTGTTGTTCCTCAAATACCTGGAAAATTTGAAATTTTACTCTGGAAAACCGGGAATTACTCATGAATTTTTAATTTTAAAATGGGTGGCCACCCTGTATGGGGTAATTCATCAAAACAAAATCTTGATATGGTGTTTAAGATCCAAAGGAAAGCGGTTAGGTGTATAGAAAGAGTAAATAGATTAGATTCATGTAGGCCGTTGTTCAAGAGACTTGGTCTCCTAACTGTACCCTGCTTATATGTGTATGAAGCTACTTTATATGTAAAAACGAATGATATTAACCAAAATCTTGATGTACATGATTATAATACAAGAAGCCGAGGAGATTATCACTTGGTGAGTCACAATAGTAGCTTATTCAAACAAAAACCTAGTTATATTGGTAGGAAATTCTACAACAAGCTACCGCAGTTTTTGAAGAGTCTTGAAAATATAGAAATATTTAAAAAACAATTGAAGAAATATTTAGTTGATAAAGCTTTTTATAGTGTACAAGAGTTCCTTTCACATCAAAATTAAGCCTCACCTCAACTAATTGAAGTAATTATGGTATCTAGTGTATAATATTGTTGATCTGACTTGTCTTATACTCCTTAACTGGAGTCTCCAAGACGTAATCTACAAAAAAATACTTACCATACTAATCCAACATTTTTTCATATAAACATGATGTTGCTGTAACTGAAATCGAATAAATAAAATTACATTGGTTTCCCAATATATTCCAATACAGTAATGATATTCTCAATGGGATTGAATAGGGAATTTTCATTCATTCCAAGAATCCTCCATCATTATTCTTAATGTCAGAGATTGTTCATTGATATATTTGATGAATAAAAAGTGACTGGTTTATCCTACCCCATCAAAACTTCAATATAATTATTGTCAGAACCTTATTGATACTTGATACTTGCTTATTTTGTATGACTTTCTATTTTTAAGAACCTTATGTCTTATAGGCTACTCTAATCTCAGTAAACAAAAGTGGAAAAGGAGGCCCTTGAATCAGGCAAATGAATAAGAAGCCACTATTTTTTTGTCATCTCTTTGCCAATTTGTAAGAATCACTGCCTTACTAATGTAATGTAATTTATGTTTGAAAGTTAACTCCTAAACTAATTCTCACCTATAACGCCATGCATCTCTGCAGTCTGCAGAAAGCTGCAAGTCTAAACCAATCCTCACTATTCGGAAATCTATGAATTATCTTTGTGACAGTTCTCCTGCACCCAACTATCTATATCTCCACTCCCCAAATATAGGGCAATTGGCAAAACAAAAAAATGGAAGATATCTTCCTGTTCACCACTATTACATAATGAACAACTTCAATCTTCGATTGTTTTTCAGGTCCGTTTGCCAGCAGACGATTCCATCTAATTGTTATTGAAGAAAATGAAAACTCTAGAATTAAAACTGGTGAGTGCCTGTAGATATTCTATAGTAAAATTATTTATTTATTGAATATTGATTGCTCATCTCAATTTCTAGTCAACTATACAAACTTTTATCAATGTCACCTGACTACAATATTTGTATGTAATTGAAACATAATCTTAGCAATTAACAATCCTCCAAATTAAAACAGCTCAACTCAACAGATTTTTTCTTCAACAGGATGACTGTTCGGTTCAATCCACTTCAACAAGGAGATGTGGAAGGACTTAATTTCAAGATAAGCTCCACAGTAGATCAAGATGGTGGAGTACAACCTGGCCAGGTCGTCTAACTGGATATTTGGTACCGGTATTTTGTATATTGCTTTTATATCAATATCAGTTAGGTTAAAAGTCTCCCCTCATTCTCCTACATATGCTAGGAGGTTTAAAGTTGTTAGTCAAGTACTACACTCTTCAACCATGCTCTTGGATTGTGCCACAACGTCATATTTGTGGTTTCGATGGCAGGGTCTGTATCTGAGAGCCCATGTTTCTCTTGTAGAGTTCATGACCGCAGTTGTCAGATTATGTTGCTTCCATCTTATGATGGAGTGGTACTATTTATTGCAGCTGGTGGGATGTGGTATGAGACTTTGAGTATGAGACAATTGTAAATGGGGATTTGTTGGGTTGTAGGGAATTTGCAGTTGTTAATCATGTATCATACTTTCTACCCAGGCTCTTGATTTGTGCCATGACATAATCTTAGCGCACTCGATGGTTTCTTGGCTGGGTTCAGTGGCTCTCACGGATGCTTCGAGAGTCTCTCTCCTCGCTAAGTTTTTGTCACTATTTGTTAGTTTGACACTGAGAACGGGGTGGACTGCTCAGTCGCCATGACCATTTTATTATGGTGTGGTACATTTTATTGCAGCTGGTGGGGTGATACAAGGCTGACAACTGTAAATAGGGATTTGCTGTTAGGTCCCTGTCAGGATTCTCATATCACGTTCATTGTGCATGAACTGTGTTACCCTAATATCAAGAGATGTCGGTTGCCAGGTGAAAACCCTGGAGTAATGATGTCCCCAACATATATTGAGTGCAGGTGTTAGGACCTTCATGTTTGGTGAATGTGATAAGAGATTAGATTAAACATTAATTATTCAAAATTTGGGGAAGTGTCTCTCACTTTAGCTTTGGCTACTGGCTTTGTGCTTAGAGCTTATGCCGTTTTTACAGTTGCCAGTGAAAATGTCATAAGCTCTATCACACTGAGAATAGAGTTCATTAAGGTACATTCATAAGCTCAAATCATAGTTTGAAAGAATCATAAAAATAGTCTGAGATAGATTGGGGCTCTCCTCCAATGCTAGGAAGTAAAAATATTTGATACTACCTATTGATGGCTTAGTGGCGCTTGTCTACATATGGTAGAAGTGCGAAAAAGTGAAACTTCTCATTAATTGCTCAGTGGTGCTTCCCAACAGATGGTTGGAGTGCAAATATCTGAAATTATTTATTGATAGATTATTGGCGCTTGCCTATAGATGGTAGAAGTGCAAATACGGTATGTAAAACTATTTAATTTATAGATTATTGGCACACGCCTACTCATAGTAGAAGTACAAATATGTGGTACTTTTTATTGTTAAATTAAAAATTTCCTCATTTAATCACTCTTGTTCAAGTTTGTTTCAGCCACACTGTGTTGTCATCACTACTTCATCTCATTTATTCTTCTCAAACAGATTCAACTCCATTCATGTTACAATCTTTTTTTGAGATTCATCCACTGAGCAATTAGCTGTTTCTCTTTTCCTCTGAAATCTATTCTAAATAACTAAATCAATTATAATAGCCTTCATAGCTAAACAGATTCGGTTTCAGTGCAATTCAAATATCTAATCTAGTGCTGAGTTTCAAGCATTGCATTTTAAGTTGTTCCAGATACTTCAAGGCAGTAATAATTTGATTGAATATTTCCAATTGAGTATGTGACGATTTTAAATCTCCATCAATGAGATAATAAATCCAGTCAGACCAGTAATAGACTTAGTTTTTCAAATGCTATCCAATTTAAACTATTTTTAATATTTGAATTGAAAATAAAGTTATCTTTCTCAAACTGTTTAGTGGAATTTATGCTTTGAGAATTTCTGAAATAATCTTTGATTGTTTTTCAGGCCAGTTTGCCAGCAGAAGTGTTCAGTCTAATTGCTATTGAAGAGGATGAAAACTTCAAAAACCGGTGAGTGGGATATATAGATATTTTGTTTAAAGCTTGGTACTGTATTTGATGATACTGTACATGATCAACTAATATAAAATGATATTTTTATTATTGTTGAAAAATAATAAAATAATATTCTTCAAAAGATAATATTGTCATCAATTTAATGTAGTAAATACAGTAAGAAATCTACGGAGGAACAAGTGCATTGAACTTGAAAAAATACTGCACCTACAAAAAGAGGCGATTAGACAAATTCTTAACCTTAATAAAGAAGAGTCATGTAAGATGCTTTTCAAGGAGCTAGACTTCATGACTGTGTACGGCCTCTATATATTTAGAACAATAGTACATGTAAAAAACAATGAGTCTAAATTTCCTCGACAAGTAGATATTCATGATTATAACACCAGGAACAAAAATAATTTTATAATAAAAAAACACAACGAAGAAAAATTCAAGCAAAGTGCTATATATATGGGAATTAAATTTTTGAGGTACCTGCCAAGTATCATAGGAAATGAAACTGATAGTGTTAGATTCAAAAATGAATAATTTTTAATTATTAAAAAGGTATTTAACACGCTTGACATGTTATAATTTTGAGCAGTTCTACAAAGCACCCTTGTTGAATTAAGCACCCTTGTTTAGTTAGAATTAAGAATAATGCACTGTATTAATTATTGGCGATGCAAACTTTTTAGTTCCAAAAATGTTTATATTAAACATTTTAATGTTTATTTTAATTTACCTTACTGACGCATTCACGTACATTTTATGTATGTTCTGAATAAAGAAATTGATTTATTGATTGAATATCATGAAAATTTTGATAAAGATGTTGGATAATATAGTTTCAGTAGTTATTTGATCCTTTCAGATCTACCAACATCTTGATTCAAGTTCTAGTAATTCATTGGTATCATAATTATTTCAAATATTAATTAAAATGCAATATAGTTTAATATTGGAATAATAAATTTATCTTGGTTTATCTTGTTTACAGGTAGGGACTGATTGTGCACTAATTCTGGAACTCAGGTATCAGCTTTGTACTAGAACTTTTATTTAACTCATATTTAGATTAAAATTTATATTGTACTTGTATTTAGTCATGCATTTTGATGTTGTTTCAACTGTTTGTCATGTCATTGATTTACCAAACGCTTTTTATTAATAATAATTGCTAAAAGTTTCAGCTCCCACTTTTGCAAAAATATTTAGTTGATAAATTTTTATAGTGTACAAATGAACCTTTTAAAATAATTTTAAATCTCAACTGTTGTAATTTTATTGATGGTGACTATTTTAATATGTGAATACTGTTTGAATTGAATGCTGTTTTAATACATCATGTCTGGAGTCTTCAGGGCATGTTATATGTTATTTAAATTATTTGTTTTACTGTGTATTTCATGTCATTGATTTTACCAAACACCTTGCATTAATCGTTGTTAGAAAATGTAAGTTTCCACTTCAAACAATTGAACATATATTTAGTTGATAAAGATTTTTATGGTGTACAAATGATAATTTAAGACCAATTTTAAGTCTAATTTTATCCATGGTGACTATTGTAATGTGTGAATACTGTTGGTATTAACTTTTTTTTAACCGACTTCCAAAAAGAACAACGTTACTATATTCGACCTGTTTTTTTTTATGTTTGTACATCAATCATTTGAACAATATTGAACCGATTTCGATGATTTTTTTTTAAATGAAAGAGCATCGCTCAGCGGTGGTCCCATCCAAGTTTCGCAAGGATCGGCCCAATACTTAGCCCAATATTAAACAAAAAGGAGCATTCTTCGATGTCTTCATTTCAATCAAGTTTGAATAGGATAGTTCCACACATAACCGCCAATCGGATAACCGGTGTCGTTTACCAGGCTGATCATTGTATCATATGGAGCGCTTTACATCTAGACGGTTTTCGAAATCATATGATGCAATGCAATTATGCCGGGTAAACGACATCGGTTACCCAAAGCTGGTTCAGTGTGAAACAAGCCTTTAATGTCCCGTTTTGACCAATCACGTGAACTTAATTTGAATCGAGAATAAGAAGAATATAATATTTCTGTCCATATGTTCATATGAAAATTGTAAATAATTTAGTTGATGCTATTGAGTCATAGGAATAAGGTTATTTAGTTTCAATCATAAGTTGGAAAATTTGGAAAAACAGCTGATCTCAGAAGTATTTTAGTTTTGCTGATGTGATGGATTAAGAATATTTATTCGCCATTATCGTACATGTGCGTACAATAGGCTATTTTGAGGTTATGTTTAATGATCCTTTTGTACTAGCTCAAAGTTTATGTTTTTTATATTAAAAAAATATATATGACTAATATCACGAAAAATATCGTACATAACTCGTCCAGGAAGATGTTTACCATACTCGTATGATAATACCGCACTCAACTTCATCTCCTGCGTTTACTTATCATATTTTCAGTAAGCACAATTTTCCACACTTGTAACGTAATACAGGGGTGCCCACCCCCCCTAAGCCTCATGACGCACCCCCCCCCCCCCCCTAAATTTAGCACTAACCCCCCCCCTTTAAATTAGGCCCCTCCCCCCTAAAAAATGCGAGAAAAACCCCCATATTCTTTTTAAAACTAAAAGAAGATTTTTATAACTATTGAAAAATTCAAACCCAGTCGATAATATACAAAATGTATGTATATTTCTTAAGATTTTTCCCTTGGTAACATTTTTTTGTAAAGGTAAAAAAAGAAATATTAATGAAATGAACTTCTGCTCAATAAACTTAATTGCAATATAGCTAAATAAGAATTTGAACCTAAATGGTTTTTAAACAATAAAATATTATTACAAATACACAATGTTCAATAAAAATGAAATACCTATAAGTTTATGTTCGGTGTACCAATTACATTAAGGTTAAATAACTCTACAACGTTGTTTCTTTAAAGGAAGTGAAAACAATGAGTTAATAAATTCATTTGTAAAACACAAAAATTCAAAATACTAAGTCATTTATTGGACAGTAGTTGAACAACAGGTTATTTACTTAGTGTAGTATCTTGGGAGAATTTATGTATGGATGAAGTACATAAAAGGCACACATTTCATGTATAGTTATTTACAACACACAATCGGAAGAAGTGTCTTTCAAAAAAAAAATAAAGACATAGTTATGAAAAATTACTGATTTTTTAGTATTTAGTAAGTTTTGCTATAGCAGTTCTTACTTATTAGTAAGTAGTTATCGTAAAATACATGAAAAACATCAACAGTTTGAAGTCAAGCACTTTTAATTTGTAGGCTGTGACCATCTACAAGTTAGCTAGGCACCTTCTAAGCTTGTTAAATCTATCTCTCTAAACCCCACATAGAAGTTTTTGTCTTTCGGATGAGGAAACAGAAAACCTTCCAATTATTTCTTCGTTAGAAATAGACTCAAGTACATCTTTTTCTGCAGCTAGAACCATTAGATTGGACAACCATGAGTCTCCCATAGCTGATCTGAGTCTGTTTTTGATAATTTTAAATCGACATTGCTTTTTCTGCTGATTAACTAGTAACTGTTAAGGAGAGTAAAGTTGTATAAACCACTTTCAGAGCTCTCGCTTAGCGTCTTGCTAAGTTTGAATAATAATTTCCTGCACAAATCCTAAACATAACTACTTTAGCTAATTCATATTCAATTGTATAATAATAATTATAAATATATTTTCATTAATTGACATTCTATCTGGTGACTTCGTAGTATATTTTTGAATGTTGTCACGTTAACCACGGTTTCAATCAACTTTACGCCCCCCCCCCCCAAAACGTTTTTTGGAACCCCCCCCAAGATTTTCAATGACGCAGTCTGCGTCATAGCCCCCCCCCTGTGGGCACCCCTGCGTAATATAGGCCTACTATTTCAGTGTAGGTATATTCTGAAAGGGACCACATCAAAATGAATCAAAAGCCATTTCACTTTTAAGAAGCCTTTCGCAATTATAATTTTCCTAAATACAATATTCCACATTAAGTAAAACGTTGTAGAATTTTCCTTAGTTTATCTTTTCTTATAAGTGGATTTTTAGTTACTTAACTTTCGATGTTATGAATTAATTATTGGATTGCTAATTTGATAAATATTTCATAATGTAGGCTTTAAGAAATTTCTCATGTTTTCAAAGTTTGAAAATTCAACTAAAAAGCTTAAAATAAAACATATTTTAAAACAAAAAAAAGAAACCGACTTCAGTGAAATGATAAAATACTCACGCACTAAAAAGTTTAAAATAAAGTATCTACTTTAAACTGAGAAAATTTTAAATTTCATACAAGTAATCTTTTGAAGTCGGCGCCAAAAACTTCTAAAATATAACAGAATTACTCTGTGATGTTTTCCATGACGAAATAATTGAACAATCTAATATTAAAACTGACACTGTATTTCAGTAAATGTGAGTGTAAATCACATATTTAATTGAAATACAGTGTTAGTTTTGATATTAGATAGAATTTCTTATCAATTACTGTATTTCAGTAAAAGTGAGTGTAAATCACATATTTAATTGAAATACAGTGTTAGTTTTGATATTAGATAGAATTTCTGATCAATCACTTCCTGGTGGTTCGGAACCCACCTAAAACTGTAGGTTCAACTCATCAATCTCCATCATCCAATTCATTACCCACGCAAAGGTCTCAGACCTATGTGGGCTTCATCCTCCAAAAAAATACAGTGTTAGTTTTGATATTAGATAGAATTTCTTATCAACTTCATAAAATATTTGGCGCCGACTTCAAAAGATTACTTGTATGAAATTTAAAATTTTCTCAGTCTAAATAAGTAGATACTTTATTTTAAACTTTTTAGTACATGAGTATTTTATCATTTCACTGAAGTCGGTTTCTTTTTTTTTAATATGTTTTATTGTACTCCATATTGTCTGAGTCTTCAAGGCATAGTTTTTGAAAAATAATTTTAATAATAATGCGGGATAAAAAGGGCAGAAGAAGAAAGAATCGAGACAACTACATATTCAGGTAAAAGGTGTGAGGCTTACGCCACGGGCTTCACCACCTTTCTTAATTTATTAAATTAAATGTTCTAAATTTATTTATTTTCTTCCCACTTTCAATAATATTTGATATATAATATTTTTATAGACAGAAAACATTCAGTTTTTCATTTGTTATGATTTATTCAAAATTATTTTTTCTTTTGTTTTGTTTTTCAATTTTATTATTTGAAAAATATGAAAAAAGCTTTCACTGGGGTTTCTGCAGTACAAAACTGATGGAAAGTTTCGGGGGGATCTTTTTGTTCATCATAAATTAAATCTGAAGTTCTGTTCTTCTAGTGTCTTTGATGATGTTCCTGCGATGAAGTTTCTATTTTTGGGGAGGTTATTGTTTGCGGGAGTGGTTCTATTGTGTTGCTAGGGAGTGAGTTTGTGGAATAGTTTTTTATGTCTATTTGTTGTGTTTTTGGTTGGTTTTGTTATGACAGAAAAGTACTGCAGAAAATCTAGCGAATGAGATCAATATTAAAATATAACCTTTTAAAAATTATTATTAATTAATAAAAAATGTGGTCAGGGGATGCTGTTTGGTTGGCATAAAAGAGGTGATCTCTTGAGGTACCCTAGGGATTGTCTCTCGACTCCAACACTACTTCCTTCCGTTAAAGGGTTTTAGTTATGTAATGTAACAGCATAATTAATTTATTTGCCATGAATTTTCACAAAAAGAGGAGAGAGCCATTGTTGACTATTAGAAGAAAAATGATGACATCAGTGAAAATTCATGACAAGTAAAATTGTGCTGAAAAAACGAGTGGCTCGGGGCAGTCGGTGTCGAGTAAGGGAGCTGGCTACATCTACGGCAGATGACCCGCCCCACTCTTCCCTGCTGAGCGAGTGACCGTTTGTAAGTAAATAAACTCTTTTGTTAAATTCTTGATAAGCTCATTAGCATTTTATTACTTTTTATTATAACATTAAAATAAACATCTAGATTCTTTTTCTGAACTCAATCTGAAGTTATTTTAATAGTAGCACCTTTTTCTCATGAGATTAGAGTAGTACCCGAAACACCTCTCGTATGCCAAGCGTTACCCCAGTAGAAAAAATTAAACTCTTTTCATTTACGTTACCTTTACTATCCCAACTAACCATATTACAAAAATTCATGGCAAATAAATTAATTATGCTGTTACATTACATCCCCGGGTCCCCCGGATGCCCGGCGCCTCCACCATGTAATATGGTTAGTTGGGATAGTAAAGGTAACGTAAATGAAAAGAGTTTAATTTTTTCTACTGGGGTAACGCTTGGCATACGAGAGGTGTTTCGGGTACTACTCTAATCTCATGAGAAAAAGGTGCTACTATTAAAATAACTTCAGATTGAGTTCAGAAAAAGAATCTAGATGTTTATTTTAATGTTATAATAAAAAGTAATAAAATGCTTATGAGCTTATCAAGAATTTAACAAAAGAGTTTATTTACTTACAAACGGTCACTCGCTCAGCAGGGAAGAGTGGGGCGGGTCATCTGCCGTAGATGTAGCCAGCTCCCTTACTCGACACCGACTGCCCCGAGCCACTCGTTTTTTCAGCACAATTTTACTTGTCATGAATTTTCACTGATGTCATCATTTTTCTTTTAATAGTCAACAATGGCTCTCTCCTCTTTTTGTGAAAATTCATGGCAAATAAATTAATTATGCTGTTACATTACAGTTAGTAGCAGCATCCACCTCGCGTGGCCCACAAGGCCCCCCCAAGGGCAAGTCAACCTTACGTCCCCAAATGGCATTGATGCCACACCACGTGTGGGCTGGGAAACGTACGTCCTAGGCTCCCTCGGTTCGATTTCATCTCTTGACTAGAGACAGTATTGAGATGTCTCCTGACGGTGGGTTACCAAAGTGACTGCGGCCGACAAGGCTCTGGCGATTTAAGAAATTAGGGACACCCAAATCTAGTAGACAGATTTATCTGCTACTAATCTTGGTGGTCTCTCTCTACCGCCTTTTGTGAATCACTCTTCTTTCTTTCTGTTCCCAATTTCCTTATGAGGCCAAGTATTGGGTATTGTTAATTTTATTTTTTTTATTTTCTCCCAAGTGGACATCTGTTATTCCATTATTCTATCATTTGCAGTCCCTATTTAGATTGTTGTAAAATGTAATTTTGAAAATTACGTGAATAAATTGAATTTAACTTAATATTTTCAGCTACGTGCGGGCTGCAAAACATTTGGGTTTTTCTCCTGCGCTGCTTAGCCTACCCCTCACCCTCCACGTCAAGATTATCATCAAGTATTGGATGCTCCACTGCGCAAGCACTGTACCTTATCTATTTATTCTTCTATTTCCTAGGTCTAATTTTGTTATATGCATGTAGGCAAAGTCCTAATGATGCATTGAAGAAAGTTCAGCAAATTTATAATAGGCTATCAATATGTTGTTATGGAATCAAACGCAGATCAGATGAAATTATTTTATTTAGATGTTAACCCACTCCCTTATATTTTTTCAAGTTGTGTTCCTCCAAAATTTCTGAGGGGTTCACCTCAGACAAGAGTGTCTAATAAATTGTGCTAGATCTGGAAGATTGCTTTGAATGTGATGATTGTGTTTCATTTTTAGATGATTATTATTATCATCAGTTACATCTATCATCGATTCCTCTATGCAATCACCCATATTATTGGGCGTGAGGTCTATTGTTCACAGAAGTACTAGTTAGCAAATTGCTAAATATTGAATAAGTTAGTTAGATTCGTAACGATTTGTAGAAAATTGTGACATCAATATCTTTCTAAATTTATCAAAAGCCGTGTATTGCGATCAGTGATTCGAATCTCAAAAACAGGCCAGTAAAAAATTAACCAGAAATTAGTTTTCATCTCTGCGGATTGTCCCCAGAGACAAAAGAAATTTTGGAATTTGAACAAGCCCAGAGAGACATAATTTTTGTCAAAAGAGTCAAAAAAGACGTCTCGCTAAAAAATTTGGTTTTAGAGGGATTATTTTCAAAAAAATCCAGAGAAGTGCCACGGTTTCCCGCTCTTTTGAATGAACAAGCTGCATGAAGTCTTGAATTACTGTTAGAAAGGCTTCTCCTTTTCTCATTTTAAGCATTTAAATATATAAGCACGGTATTACACTGTACCCCAATCAGGTGAGGTGGGGGATCAAAAATAGCAGAGTGGAAATAGTTTTAAGTTGACCTGTTTGCTTTCAAATTTGTGTACTTGAACAATAGATTTTTAGCAAGAGAGTTCGGATCTCCCACTTTAGTATAAAAATACACTGTACATGTCTTGAATAAATTAAATGAATTATTGTTAATTGTTAGAGAACCCCTCCTTCTCCTTACTATACAGTGTACTATATAGTTCCTGGTGGGCGGAGGGGGGGGGGCATGAGGCTTGAGGTGGTTGGGCATCCCTGAAATATGTGAACTACTTAGTTTGATATTCGTAGTGATGTAGCCCATAAATGGCAGATCCCATGCAGTAGGTGCCTCGCTTGCTTCCATTTCCTGTTACACCTTTTTAACGTTATACAATTCCTGGGAGCTTTACTGGTAACTAGTAAATGTTACAGGTGGCGTCTGGTTGGTCTATTCAAATGTTTTAATGTCTATGAAAGGAAGTGATAGCCACAAGTCGTAGCAGGTATCTGTTCAATCGGATAAGATAAGAAAGCACACTTGGGCCCTCTTTGTAAGGGTGACCGATTGGAATGGCCAGCGAAAAAGACAATGTTCTCTGTTGTAAAAATCACTTCCCGATGGTTGGGAACCCACCTAAAACTGTAGGTCCATCTTTTTTCCAATAGCATGGCTTAAGCGGCGATGTAGAAGTACCAGTAAGGGTCTCCCCACCAATAAAAGCCGAACGCATTTACTTACTTTTACTAACGTCTATGAATATTAGTAGACCAATCAGAGGCCACCGGTAACTTTTACCGGTAAAGCTCCCAGGAACTCGACCTCTGGCGGTACATTCTATGGTCTCTCCACTTTCTTAAACCTCCATTAGAAATATATTATGAACTTAAATGTGGGTTTACATAAGGCTCTATTAGCACTTTTTTTATAAAGCCTTGAGTGTACACTGGTTAAGTGACCTTCTTACTTGATTTAAGTACATTCAACTTGCTCGAAAAATTAAGCATGTTCAATTTTTACTTGGCACGAATTGAGGGGCAAGTAAACCTTCTGCGAGCAGTGAAATACTTGAAGAAGCGTTTAAATGAGCAAAGTTCATTCAAGTTTGCTTGATCAAGTGAACCTGAGTCAATATAAGTAACTTGACCAGTTCTGCAGTTCACGCCGCTTGATACTTTGTGCAAAGAAACAAGAAAATTATTATCTTTAAAAATATAAGATTGCTAAATTTCTAGGAAAAATCAATTCAATTTCAATTTTTTCTGTTCAATTAATTTATTGATTCTTCAGTGAAACAATTACCGTACAAAATATCTTGAGAATAGATATTTTGGAATCTTTAGCATCATTTACAATATTTAAAAATGCTTATTTTTATTACCCAAAATAAGTTTGGAAAAAACAAACATCAGAGACTGAAGCTAGTTCCCTGCTTTACTACCGGGATTAATTTGGATTCAGGGTTCAAAAAATCAAAAAGATGGATACAAGTTGAAGATAGAAAAATTAATGTTTTATTCATAATTGTATGCACTGTTCTACGATCAAAGTGCGTATATAATTTCAGTGATTAGATTTTGCTACCATTAAGTTAGTTAGATAAGTTATTTTTTCTGTTATCCCATATTCAATCAAATACTCCATGCCTTCATCTTAGAATCCTTTTGTTCAATTTAAAGTATTACTATTAATATACCGACTGCGCCATGTTTCATGTGGTGTATTCAATATTAATAACACTGGTTATTTATTATCTCTATATATAAAAATGAATGTCTGTCTGTATGTATGTATGTATGTATGTGTGTTCCCTATAGACTCCAAAACTACTTGACAGATCGGCATGAAACTTTGGGAATATGTTGTGTGAATATTGGGAATGGTTTCTGACCATAAATTTCAATAGGGGAGCTAATAATTATTATTAATTAAACCATTTTATAGACCTAACCTACTGAACTTGCCAGCCAAACAGCTTAAAGGAACAGCTGATATAAGTCAACAGTTTTTAATCATATGGCAGGCCCTTAGTGGCGTTATTTACGCTGTCTTTGAACAGCAAAAGACTTTGCACTTTGCATGTAGGCTACCGTGCAGTTGGAGCCTTGCAATATGTAGGAAACATACGACTGGGTATGATGAAATGTAATTATGCCAGGTTGATGACATTTGTTAACCAATGCAGCTAGACATTTGAAATGCTGCCTCAGCGGGAGGTGGCGAATAATAAAATAAGAAACCTAGCTTCTACCCTTATAGTCGTAGGAGGTTTAAATTTGAAATGTATCTTTATTCAGAGGTGGTGATTAAGAAAACAACGAAGCATCTATGATCAGTTTGAAGAGCCCTAGGACTAACTTCTTTCCTAATTTTAAATGTCACCTCAGCGGGAGGTGGCGAATAATAAAATCAAGGAGAATTTTTATGAGAATGCAGCAACGTGCGTTGGGCCAGCTAGTAATTCATATAATTTACATAACAGCTCATCTGGTGATCTTCACTCACTCTAACCTGACTCTGACAAACAAGCTCTAGGCAGCCCAGCCACTGCCATCATCATCATCATCATCTACTACAATTTTAATAAATAGGAATATGTATGTTATATTTGTAATATATTATATATTTGAACAAGTCAGCAAACATCAATGATGATAGAAAAATAATGTAATATATATTGATGTCCTCTTTCGACAAAAAAATTAACTAAGTTCATCCAATTAAGATTGCAGGAGAAGAAGAAAAGATGATGAAGCAAAATAAAAAAGGAAGAGGAAGATAGAGGGTGAGGAAGCGACGAAGGAGGTGGAGGAGTAAGTGGAAGAGCAGGAGAAGAATAGGCAGAAAAAGAAGATACAACTGATATTAATGAATTTTTTTTAATTTTATTGTAGAAAAATTTTCATTTCATTTCATCTTTTATTTTTTTTTCTTAATTAATATAATTTCTTAATGGTAAAATGTTTTTATTTGATTTTTAGTTGTAATCTTCTTTTTCTCTCTTTGCTTTTTATTATTATCTATTTTTTTCACTATTTGCATGCAAATTGTTTGTAAAAATTTGTTTGGTTTAATAATATTATTTATTTGTAAAATTTAATATGCATTGAATGGGTACATGCTGAAAAACCTACGGGTTTAGCAGGACCCGAAATTGTAATAATGATTTATTTTCAATAAAATTGATTGATTGAAAAAAAAAAAGAACAGGAAGAATAAGAAATAGACAATTAAAATTGTAAGTAATTGTAAGTTACCAGATATGTTATGCTCTAGAAATCAAGATTCAATTGAATCGGACATTTTAATAAAGAAATAATTAGTTTCTGGATTTCTTGTTCCATTACGAACTGCGTTGTTAATATTAACTTTTCATGTGAAATTTAACGACTTGCAGTCAAATATTTGTTAAGAATAAGTATAATATACTCACTTATAGCCTCTGAAGATGGATCTCATAGATTTGAAAGCGCTCGGCCAGATTAAGTGAGTTATTATACTTATTCTTAACAAATATTTGACTGCAAGTCGTTAAATTTCACATGAAAAGTTAATAAATAATTAGTCAAGATGATGAAAATAATAATACAATAATATAATAGACTTCATATTAATAACAATTGCACCTTTTTTAAGATGGTGTTTTTAAGACTCTGGTTAGGGAGTACGGTACCGTTATAAGACAAGTCAGATAAAAAATTATGTATGTACAGTATTACAAATCTTAAACACTAGTTACCTCATTACAATTTAAAATTTTCCAAGACTCTAGAAGCTGCGGTAGCTTGTTATAGAATTTCCTACCAATATAACCAGGGTTTTGTTCGAATAAACTATTATTGTGACTCTACAAATGATAATCTCCTTGGTTTCGTGTATTATAATCATGTGCATCAAGATTTTGGGTCTCATTACACATTTTTTCATATACCTTGATACAAGCAAGGTACAGTTAGGGGAACAAAGGCGTGCATGACTAACTCATTTTCTCTTTTCATATTCTTAGCATCTTTCTTCTGAATCTTAAACACCCTATCAAGTCTGTGATGTTTTCCATGACGATATACCTGATGAACAATCTAATATCAAAACTGAAACGGTTTTTGTATTCAAATTAGGCTGACGAAGCTTCTCTTTAGAAGCGAAATGCATCTTTTTAATCAATTTTATATATGAGTAACAATCATAATTCAAATAGAAATATAATGTCAGTTTTGATATTATGATTACCCTATCAAAGTTTTGTTTTGATGAGTTACCCCATACTAAGATATCCCTCCAGTATATGTGAGTAAAAATCATAATTTAAATAGAAATATGGTATCAGTTTTGATATTATGATTACCCTATCAAGATTTTGTTTTGATGAGTTACCCCATACTAAGATAGCTAATATGATACTGAGATTTATAAGATACCAAATAATATGACGTGGCTGTGAAAGACAATGGTACCTAAGCTGTAAAGAGTAACTTTTTATTCAATGTCTAACAAGCTGTTGCAGGATAAACGCCTTAGATCAAATTTTACAGCAAATTCTCTTAAGGCTGTGCAATAGGGTTTTTGTCATATTTTTTTCAAAGTCTCTTTGACTGGAGATTATTAGGCTACTAAAATGTAGTCTATTGCAATAAATAAAAAAATTATTCATCGATTATTTTCTGAGATATGAGCACTTGAAGTTAATTTTTGGGAGCAGCCAATATCATGAACGGTTGTGAATAGAAAAGTGTAATTTTCAGGACCAATGTAACAAAATATTGTTTTTGTAATGAGGTATTTCATTTTTCAAAATTTTCATTTTTTTAAATCATTTTTTTGAAACCTTAATTACAGAAAAACTATATTTCCGATTGAAATACAAAACATGTCATTGAAATCTCTGATATCCCTTCTAGTAATAGAGAGATTATTGTAAATCCAAATTAAATCGTTGGGTAGCTATACGTTGTAAGGAGCCCAGGCCAATCGCCTATTCAACAAAACTTGAAAAAAAATGATGATGATTCGGTTCGTTCCTTTCGGCGGACCAGCATTCATTTTAAGCAGGAATGCGTAGGTGCTTGCAAACAAATTAGCAGCCACTTCATCACTACTTAGAATGTAACATGCTTGTCAACAGCTGATCGATCTTGAAGAAAAAAAGCGCCATGTGTTATGTATACTTCATTCCGCAACGCTCGTTAAGATAAAGGAATATGTAATTGTGACCTAGAAAATATGTAGACCTAGAAAAGAATAAACATTTATACAGCTGAAATAAATCACAATTTTTTTTTAAATTCAGTAAGTTCCTGTTTGCTATATCTATTAACTTTCTTATATCTATTAATTTAGAGAAGTGATAGCCGTGATTGGAAGCTCCACTGTGCAAGCACTCTTATGCCACATGTATTCGCGAATGCGGCGGAGAACCTGATCACGATGTATCTCCTCCCATATACAACAGTATATACCGTACAAAAATAAAAATAAATGGATGACATTTGCTAAGTCATAAGAGTAGGCTACTGTAAAAGGGAAGTAATAGCCGTGAGCCGCAGCAGGTATCTGTCCAGTGAGATAAAGATAATAAGCTACGAACACCTGGGCCTCTTTGTAACCAAAAGGGTAACCGATTGGATTTGCCAACAAAAAAGACTCTGTTTTCAGCTCTAAAATCACTTCCTGGTGGTTCAGAACTCATCTAAAACTAGTTCCATCAATCACCGTCATCCAACTCATTACCCACGCACAGGTCTCAGACCTATGTGGGTTTCATCCACCATGGAAACTTTTTTTTTCACTTATACCTTCAACTAGTTAATTCTTGATATTTCTAGCTCACCAAAACAAATTCTGAAGCTGTTCAGTACACTACACAGGATCTGGCTGCATAGGAGAGTGCGTATACTATCCAGCACACCTCTGATCTACTTCCTGCGTCCAGGCCATCATTCGACTAAAGACGTTTGAGAACCAACACCATTGATGAAGCCTCTATTGTAAGCTATATATATTTTTGTATTTTTATTTATAATTCTGTTATCTATCATTTTTTTGATATTTTTATTTTATTTTTTCCAGTTCTTTCTCTAATTTTAATTGAGACAATGGGTCTCCCACATCTGCCTCTTTTACAAAAATAATGTAATTGCAAAATAATTAACCTAAATTTCATTTGCAAAAATTGAAAAAAATTGATCTATTCAAGTTTGTTTTATTTTAAGATTGATCAAAATATGAAAAGAAAAAGCCTTTAAAATACGATATAGAAATATATCATACGAATATACAAGTGAAGAATGTAAGTATGATAATGATAATTGGAATATCAAATCAACAGATTTCAACTATAAATTAGGCCTACATATTAATTGAGTTGTCAAATAAATACAATTTTTAATTCAATACTCGGAGTACTAGAGTGCCTACGTGCAGAAATTTAGAATGATTAGCATTTCATTTTTTTAGCCAACTTATTTCAATATATTCAATCTTCAGATGGAATTTGAAGAAACTGACAATTTTGCAAACTGCCAAATATTAATTTTAAATTCCTCAGAGTGCTTATTATAATGAAGACTTCCGTAATGGCGCATATTGTTAACAGCATTGAATAGCTAATGGAAATCGATGAAATCGATTTAATCTTCAATTCTATATCCAGCATGTATGTCATATTCATTCATAGTACCTTGTAAAACGTGTGTCTGACAAAATCTATAGGAATAGATTCCCCAAAACAATAAGCATAGAAACTTCCAATAAAAGTCATAATAAGTAAATCATAAAATCTACTTACAGGTATCTATATAAAATTCTGTTTTTGGTACATGAGCATCATTTTAAAAGCTTGAAACTTCTCTCTATTTCACTGGAAAATAATTATATTAGCTACTTTTAAATGATAATACATTATGCAGTATTAATATCAGCCACGAATATATCTAAATCAAAAAATAGTGTGAAATTTACCGTCAAATAGACACATTGAAATTTGTTTATCACAATGATATGATATATTTTCTACATTCCCATTTGAGCTTTGGAAAAATTTTGTTCATCAATTATTTTGTGAAATATTGGGGGAGAAAGTAGAATTTTTTGGTTATGGTGGGGGGGGGGGGACAATGGATCTCCCCTACAAATCATTTTAAACAATATAACATAAAAACTGACTGTATTTCTATTTAAATTGTGATTTTAGCATTCATCGATTCCCATCAGCTTTTCAATGCTGTTGTCAATATCCGCCATTGCGGCAGTCTTCAGTATAAAGTAATAGCAATTAAAGGAATTCGAAATAAATAAATTCTGTTTATGTATATTTGTCAGTTTATTCAATTGTCAGTCACTTCAAACTAACTTATTAATTTATAGTCTAATAATGCACCCTTAGAGCTTATCATTCACAAAAAGAAATCATGAGACCCTGACTATGGTACTGTAAGTAATTTACTGACAATTGCACAATAATAAATTGATTAATAAATGAGAAGATGTCTGGTCGACGTTTTCTCAGTAGAAGTTCTCGCTGCGAAGAACGTGGCAGCCCATGCATAAAGCAGGAGTGAGTAGTGAAAAACGAGTAAAAATTCACTACGGCACTACTACTTAAAGCATAGGTGACCTCATCGCTGTTCGCCAATACCAGATGATCGGATCTAAATTTCTAAAGTATTGAAAAATTGTAAATCCTATTAAGAAGACTGAAAGTTCCAGCTTGGACAATTTAGTCAGAATATAAACCAATACAACCAATCCAAGGACCTAAAGAATTTATACAACATAACAATTATTATTATCACAAGTTGGATTCGAAGAAACTGTCAATTTTTCAAACTACCAAATATACAGAACATAATATTTATTAAGTTTGCCTTAAAATTGATAGTACTTTGAGGAATTCAAAATTAATAAATCATCTAATATTAAAACTGACTCTGTATTTCATTTTTATATATTGTTTTACTCACTTATATTGGAGATGCTTGAGGTATGCTTCTTTCCAGAAGTGAAATGCATACCTCAAGCATCTCCAATATAAGTGAGTAAAACAATATATAAAAGTGAAATACAGTGTCAGTTTTAATATTAGATTGTTCATTAAGTATTTCGTCATGGAAAACATCACAGATTAATAAATCATATTCTATTATTATTATTATTATCATCATCATTAGTTGTGCTCATAGGCACATATTATGCATATACACCATTTTAACTTCTTTTGTCTATTAATTTCGAATTTCTCAAAGTGCTGTTAATTTATACTGAAGAAATTCATAAATTCTGTTTCTGTGTACTTGATAGCTTGTTAAATTGTCAGTTACTTCAAACTAACTTCTTTGATTTCTATAAACATCACATTCTAAAGCTATCAAGCAAGTTTTTTCTTTTCTATTTCAAATTAAAATTCAACTTATTCTCATTTTTACATTCAATTCACATTAGAATTTTTTTCATTTCTTAACAGACTAACAACTTACAATAAATTAATAAATGCAATAGTTATAAATATTAGTGTAGTATAAACTCAAGCTTGTAACTCAAGTAAATAACATATGCTTGTGCGCTAGCAGTGGATTGATAAGTTTTTATTATTCTATTTGTTGTGTAAATAAGAAAAAACTTATTGAATTTGTATTATGTTTAGAATTGAATGTTGTAGCTTGCCATTACTAATTCACTTGATGTTTAAAGATGAATAATTATTGAAAATGCTGCACTAGTGAATTTAAAACATATTTTTGTAATGGACATTTCGCATTGTTGTAATGCCTCTCAGACGGCTGCGGATGCCTATAACAGTAGACCAAGATTAGGCCTGCAGCAGTGTCTGAGGAAGCATTTCAATGATGAGAAATGGTCATCACTCAAATATGAAAGTATAAAATTCTCCAGTAAATTATTTCCTTTTCATGTGAAATTTAACGACTTGCAGTTTCACATGAAAAGTTAATATTAACAACGCAGTTCGTCATGGAACAGGAAATCCAGAAATTATTTCCATTAATTGATTATGTATTGAATTAGTTATTGAAGACTATTTTTGGCTATTCCTGTCATTAAAATCATGTGTTTACAATGTTCATATATTTATAATTATTATTAGAATAATTTAAAAAATGTATTGAATTCGATTAGCCTAATATTAAATTATCTAGATAGAATTGAAGATCAATCACTTCCCGGTGGTTCGGAACCCACCTTAAACTGTAGGTCCAGCTCATCAATCACCATTATCCAACGCACAGGTCTCAGACCTATGTGAGCTTCATCCTAAAAAAAGTGTAGTCATTTTAATTCATAGCACATTTACGATTTTGATAGTTGAAGATTTTATTTCAGCTTTGAAGTTGAAGATTGGTTTTTTTTTTATATAGGCTATGTTAAAACGTCTATTTGAAAGAGTATTCAATTTCGCATTCGAAAAATTGTAGCTATGTATTTAAATTTTTCATCTTCAAAAAGTGAACTGATCAGGTCGTTTAATTTATGTTAACTAATAAAGTACTTGGAAGACTTTGAAATATAAGTTAATAAATTTGTATGTTCATTTTAAAGCTATAAATTACACCGAATACCACCGCTACAGAAAACATTAATAAATGCATTAATAAATAATATAAATTCCTGGATTTCTTGTTCCATGACGAACTGCGTTGTTAATATTAACTTTTTATGTGAAATTTAACGACTTGCAGTCAAATATTTGTTAAGAATAAGTATAACTCACTTAATCTGTAAGCAGAGCGCTTTCGAATCTATGAGATCCATCTTCAGAGGCCTCTGAAGATGGATCTCATAGATTCGAAAGCGCTCGACTTACAGATTAAGTGAGTTGTACTTATTCTTAACAAATATTTGACTGCAAGTCGTTAAATTTCACATAAAAAGTTAATAAATAATATAAATCGATAAATGCCGTAAAATATTATTTTGTGAAGCCATTCGAAATTGATTTTCGGTACCATTAAAGCATTATAAAATTGAAAATTGAAAAAATTTCGAAATTAATTATTTTGTTAAACTTGAGCGTTTTAAGGATGTCTGCAGGGTTTGGTCATCATTTTTGTTTGAAGTTTCGTGTCTTGGATGTTATTGAGATATTTAAAATTATCTATTTCCATGATAAAACATTTTTTTCATGAATTATTTTGTGAAATATGGGGGTTCAAAGCTAAAATGTTATGGGTTTTGGGAGAAATTTATCTTCCGTATGAGTTATTTTAAACTCTATTCTTATAACTAAAATACATCTTGAGGAATAAAATGACGTTATTTTCATTACAATTAAACATCTTGTTTTTTAAATAATTATTTTAAAATCTTGAAAAGTTTAATTTTTCAAAAATTTATTTTGGAAAAACTTAGGGCCGTATTTTTGAACATTCCTCTAGTGTATCTTGAATCGAGGTAATCTTGATATTTATCTAGAAATCTAGAATAGAGACATTTCAAGAATAGAGACATTTCAAGAATCCGTCGATTCAAGAAACACTGAAATCAATACGGCACGTAATTTTTCATTGAAATTAAAAATATGCCATTCTATTCCTCAATGTGTCTTTCAGTCATAGTAAAACCACCACAAGTTTGAAATGACTTGTGATAGAAATCAATTGCCAACAAAAACCAAAGAATTTCAACTTTGAACCCTACCGTATTATTTCACAAAATAATTGACGAAGAAAGTTTTTTCTCGTGACAATAGAACTCCAATAGACATCTAACTCATCAATCACCATTGTCCAACTCATTACTCACGCACAGGTATCAGACCTATGTGGTCTTCATCCTTTAAAATAATAATAATAATAACAACATCCAACATTGTAATTGACATTCAGAAAAGAAGATCTTTGGACATATCAGCAGATTAACAGAAAATAAATTAACCAAAAGAATAATTGATTATGCAACAAAACTAAAAATTTCAACACCCTGGCTAGACGAAATTCGTAAGGACCTGAAAAACGCGAACATATATCACTTACCTCAGTTCATGCTAGAAACATATTCAGGCACAAGATAGACAAGTGGAAAGTTACAGAGCAGCCAAAAGAGAAGCAGTTCCGGCCGAAGTGTACGCAAGAAAGAAAAAGGCTTTCTCAGAAACTATGAATAATAAGATAAACAAAAAACATTCTTGTGTAGTCATCGCTGCTTATCGTCTTCTAAGCAGGGAGAATACGCCAATAATAATAATAATAATAATACTAATAGCATCCAATACACGAAACCTTAAACAAAAATTATGACCAAAACCCCTGCTCACAGCCTTAAATAGTCTAATATCAAAACTGATACAGTATTTATATTTAAACTTAATATAAGATTTTCACTCACTTATACTAAAGGGATTTTTTCACTTCTAAAGAGAAGCTTCATCAGCCTCTCATCAGAAATGCATCCCTCCAGTATGTCTATTATAAGTGAGTGAATATCATAAATTACATAGAAATACAGTGTCAGTTTTGATATTAGATTGCTCTTCAAGTATGGAATGGAAAACATTACAGGTCTTAAATAGCTAATGGAAGTCAATGAATGCCATAAGATATTGTTTTGTGCAGTTGTCAATTAGATTTCTGGCATAATTTATCTATAAATTATGCCAGAAATCTAATTGACAACTGCACAAAACTGTTAATTATCTTGTTAAAATTAAGCGATTCAATAGGAAATGCAATATTTCCTCAATTACACGAAATTTAATTATCTTGTTAAAAGTTAAAATTGAGTGATTTAATAAAAACTGTAACATTTCCTCAGTATCACGAAAGTTAATTATTCAGTTGAAATTAAGCTATTTAAAAAAGATTTTACATTTTTTCTAAACAACTCGAAAATTAATTATCTTGTTGAAATTAAGAGATTTAAAAAAAATCGTTACATTTTTCTAAGCAACTCGAAAATTAATTATCTTGTTAAAAGTTAAGATTGAGCGATTTAATAAGGATTGTAACATTTCCCTAAACAACTCGAAAATTAAACTGTCATACCTAATTATCTTGTTAAAATTGAGCAATTTAATAAAAATTGTAACATTTTTTCAATAACACGAAAGTTAATTATCTTGTTAAAACTGAGCGATCTACTAGGAATTGTAACATTTCCGATTAAGCAATTTGCAAAAAAATGTTACATTCTTCTAAGCAACTCGAAAATTAATTATCTTGTTAAAAGTTAAAATTGAGCGATTTAATAGGGATTGTAACATTTCCCTAGACAACTCGAAAATTAAACTGTCATACCTAATTATCTTGTTAAAATTGAGCAATTTAATAAAAATTGTAACATTTTTTCAATAACACGAAAGTTAATTATCTTGTTAAAACTGAGCGATCAACTAGGAATTGTAACATTTCCGATTAAGCAATTTGCAAAAAAATGTTACATTCTTCTAAGCAACTCGAAAATTAATTATCTTGTTAAAAGTTAAAATTGAGCGATTTAATAGGGATTGTAACATTTCCCTAAACAACTCGAAAATTAAACTTTCATACCTAATTATCTTGTTAAAATTGAGCAATTTAATAAAAATTGTAACATTTTTTCAATAACACGAAAGTTAATTATCTTGTTAAAACTGAGCGATCTACTAGGAATTGTAACATTTCCGATTAAGCAATTTGCAAAAAAATGTTACATTCTTCTAAGCAACTCGAAAATTAATTATCTTGTTAAAAGTTTAAATTGAGCGATTTAATAAAAATTGTAACATTTTTTCAATAACACGAAAGTCAATTATCTTGTTAAAACTGAGCGATCTAATAGGAATTGTAACATTTCCCTAAACAACCCGAAAATTAATTTTCTTTTTGAAATTAAGTGATTCAATAGGAAATGCAATATTTCCTCAATAGCACAAAAATTAATTATCTTGTTAAAACTGAGCGATCTAATAGGAATTGTAACATTTCCGATTAAGCGATTTAAAAAAAATTGTGACATTTTTCTAAACAACTCGAAAATTAATTATCTTGTTGAAATTAAGCTATTTAAAAAAAATTGTTACATTTTTCTAAGCAACTCGAAAATTAATTATCTTGTTAAAAGTTAAAATTAAGCGATTTAATAAAAATTTTAACATTTCCTCAACAGAACGAAAATTAATTATTTTGTTGAAATCAAGCGATTTAATAAAAATTGTTACATTACCCTAAATAACCAAATATACTCATCTCAAGGTATGTCCAATCGAATGGCGCGTCTCCATGATCACTAGACTTTTGCTCTTGAGAGCAGAGCAGACTACTAGAACTAGTGGATGCTGCTCTGATCGAGTCAGAGAACCGTACTTAGGAAAGCCAGAATGACAGACAGACAGTCAAAGGCATGTGCTACTAACATTTAGCCTGAACCGATTCTCTTATCTCAATTTTGATTCGGAAATGTCCAAACAAAGATAATCGTAAACCTACCAATGGCGTGGTGTGTTGGTTTTAGACAATCGTCGTAACTATATGGATTCATCTTGGAAATTTCTGTCACACAAATTAGGAAGCATATCATATTATTTATGGTATACAGTACTTCCAGATATAGATAACAAAACGCGCTGGCCTTTCATTATTTACAGAAATCTATCTGCTCACCAATCTTTGGTGCCTTTGGTGCCTCAATAAAGACAAATTATCTATCTATCTATCTATCTTTGTCATCATTATTACTGATAATGAATGATAAATGCCAACCGACGTGGAATGGAAACTATAAAGTATTTCCAAATACGTTCCTTGGAGGGTTCATTTATAAACAAACTTTGAAAAGGATGAATCATTAGACCTACTATTGAGAAAGATTGTACAGCCTAGTAATAAAATGTCCAGTATGACTCAAACGGTAGGTGGACCTACACGTAAACAGTCTTGCGGGGGGGGAATTACCATTGATGAAATAGTGGGGGGAGTAGGCTCCAGGCACTATATTGTACACCATGAAAGGATACGGAGGGTTCTCTAACAATAGTTCAAGACTATAATGTATCATTTATTGAAAACACCCCCGGGAAATTTTTGAAAAACAATCCCTTTAAACCACATTTATACACAAACATTTAGAAGAGGAAGCAGTTTTGGTATGTAAAGTCTGTTGCCTCCTCTTCATTCTACTGCAATGTGATGATGTACATAGATGACAAAAAAATAATCTAGTATTCTAATAGTATTCTTAAGTATATCGTCATGGAAAAGATCACAGATAAATAAATAAATTAATTCATCCATTCTAACATTATTGTAGCCCAAAACTGGTGCGTCAGAGATAGTGAGTGATTTTCATCCAGTTTTTTCATCATTGTCAGTGGGAGATTCGAACTCTTGTGTTGAAAATTAGCCAAACTTGAAACTATTTTCACACTGCTATCATTGATCCCTCTTACCATGGGGTAGAGTATAGTCAGTGGCGGATCCAGGAGGTGATTTGGGGGGGGGGGGCAAACCGGGGGTTTGGGGGGTATGGAATACCCCCCAACCAGTGGGGGGGGGGGGGGGGTCCGGGGGCCCACCCCCGGAATTTTTTTGGATTTTTTAATAGAAAATGGTGTATTTTGACATAGTTTTTAGTGCCCCTCATAATGTTGTCATGGATGGCACTGTTTTATCAATATGTATGTACAAATTTGTATTTGTATTGGTAATTTGCATTCCTTACCGTTTTACCTGATATCTATTTATGTCATTGTATTTTTTCTTATAAATTAAGTTTTCAAGTTGTTATGTATCAAATTTCAAATGAGTTCTCATCCAATTTACTAAATAATTATTGAGCACATTGTTTAGATATAAAAATATCAATATGAATAAGGTAATGATTTAATAAAATATGAGCCGCCGCTAGAATGCGCGTGTGGCACTCAACCATTCTAGTGGGGGCAGTCGGAATAATATTCGGTCGGACCTAACAGCTCAACCACAGAATAGAGAAGAATGGTTCTTCTCTATTCTGTGGCTCAACACCGTCTCCAGTCAGTCTACTCCACTTGAAGCTTGAAGTACCCGCGTACTAGCGGGTTAAAGAACCCGTGTTCTTTAATATCTAGAACATGATATTAAAGAATGGCTTTACACAAAACAGCCAATTTTTGTTGCTCACATAATTTCGTCCTAGTTTCTATTAGATTTATGCCGTTTTTATTTTTCTCTTGGATCTGGGGGGGGGGGGGGCAATTGCCCCCTTTGCCCCCCCCCCCTTGGATCCGTCACTTAGTATAGTATCGTGCTTAAAAAATATATTTTAAAAGGAAAAGAAGTGGTTTTCTTACAATAATTCAAGATTTTACGAATGTTGATCATTCAGAAGGGGGTGCGGGGTAATCCCTCGGAAATGTTTTTAAAAATAATCCCTCTAAAACCACATTTTCATAGATTCAAGACGTCTTTTTTTACTCTTGTCAAAATCTATTGTTTCTCAGAGACAAAATTCCAAAATTCATTTTGTTTCTGGATCTCTGGGAGAATCTATCACCCTGAGCCCCCCCCCCCCCTCATAGTTACGCCACTGCCTGTATGGATCCTCCCCATTAATAACAGCCATACGCTTATTATAATATTACAGCATTCGATATTTGTTTTAATGCAGGTTGCAATTTGATTTGTTTCTATTATCAACGAAGCAATAAGCTGATTAATAGTATTTAATGACTTGGTCAATTATTAGTAAATAATTATTGATGAAACTCAAATAATGTAGCAATCAGCTGTTAGTATTTTCAAGTTGTCAATAACACTGTCTCAGAAAAGACAAGTACAACAGAAAATTTTACAGATATTAATAGAATTATTTTAAAAGTAGGGATAAAGTGATAAGTGAACTATTATCAATATATAAATAATGACACAATAATGACGATATATATATGACTCTCTCGTACAGAAGGGGAGTCCCCCCCCCCCCACAAGTAAAGAAATTTAGACAATAATCTCTCTAAAACCGCATTTCGAGCGTCTCTGGACATAAATTCCAAATTCCATAATAAATCACATTATAGGTAAAGTAAATTCTATCAAGTGATTTTTTAACTTTTTAAGCGAATTCAACGACTTGCAGTCAATAAGTCATCGCCAATGGAGGGAAATCCGGCCCCGGGGACCCTTCCCCCCCCCCCCCCGCCATTGGCTACGCCCATGATTATTATAGTGCTCAACTGTATTTATAATAATCTTCAATCCTAACACTATTTCATAAACTAATATCAAAACTGACACTGTATCTCTATTTAATAGAATATGATTTTCACTCACTTTTACTGGAGGGATGCATTTCACTTCTAAAGAGAAGCTCCTCAGTTTTGATATTAGATTGTTCATCAAGTATTTCGTCATTGAAAACATCAGAGACTATTTCATAATTGGCATACAAAACCATTTGTAACGGTGACCGATTAGATTGGCCAGCAAAAAAGACACTGTTCTCTGCTATAAAATCACTTCCCGGTGGTTCGGAACCCACCTAAAACTGTAGGTCCAACTCATCAATCACCATCATCCATCTCATTACCCACGCACAGGTCTCAGACCTATGTGGGCTTCATCCTCAAAAAAAGACCATAGACAACATCCAATCAAAGTCAATTTCCACTTTTACAATAATTTGATCAATCTGCCATTCCATTGCTACACAAAAATAGAAATTTCACAAATATTATACAAGAGAAATAACAATCATTATACTTATACCAGATTTTATATTTGAAAAAAATTATTATAATCATTTCCTAATCCTCATCAGATGCAATGCTGATTTTCAAATTAAAATAAGAATATCTATTCTTATTATATCTATATATAATATTTAATAAATTTGATATATAATATTTATATTTATAATATATAGGGCCACCAGCTGATAAATTATTGAATAATTAGATATTCAAATTTAATTACAATTATTACCAATTTGAATTAACGTATAATTAGTTTATAACTGCTCCAATGGTGTATCTGTATATGTCTTCACTAAAATTATTGGTAAAGCAGAAACATTCTGTGCTTATTCTTTGAATGGAGTCAGTTCTTTTGTAGGTAGAAAAGTTTTCAAGTATCGTATTGTCCAAAATACAGAATTTATTAAAAGAGACACTACTAAAACTATATTTTTACTACAATAATTACTCTATGGTACAGAATACAAAACCACTCATTATTAGCCTACAATATGTGCCACAAAGTTATAATATTACAATATTATGTGCCATTATAATTTAATATTACAAGTTGGATTTGATGGAACTGACAATTTTGCAAACTGCCAAGTAGAATAATTCATTGATTTTGAATTCCTTACTTGATAATTTTGATAGCAATTTGAGGAATTCGATAAAATAATTATATATTTAGCATTTTAAATGCAGGTGTGAGTAGATTTTGTGTAGAATTTAAGTTATAGATGACTCTGCTAGCAATGCCCGACTCCAAACCAGGCTGTTGAATGCGTGAGTATTTGAAGCTGCGACCGACACAACAAGCAATAGCAGAAACTTCACTAAGTGCGAAATCCGCTCTTCAATTGGTTTGCACATTGTATCGGTCACAAACTCAATACACTCACTCTTGATCTGAGAATCTTCTCGTGTAGGTTGTATGGTTGAAGGTGAGTAGGCCTGCTATAAGATGTCATGAGACACAAAACACAAAAGTTTATTCAGATAGTATGCCTTAGAAAAGAACATTGTATTTAATATCCTACTTACTGGTGCAAGGTACCATAGATCACTTCCCGGTGGTTCGGAACTCACCTAAAACTGTAGGTCCAACTCATCAATCATCCAATTCATTACCCACGCACAGGTCTCAGACCTATGTGGGCTTCATCCTCCGAAAAAAATGAATCATATTAAAAATTACAGAAATTAGGACAATGTAATGTAATAGAGGTCCAAGAACAATTAATAGACTCATTAACGATTTTTATCTTCATTAGTTGTAATTTATTAACATCATTTACTGGACCGCTATGCTCTCCAAATACATTGGCTATATATATTTGGCTATATTTTTATCATTATTCATTTGATTTATTTTCCAAATATATAATATTATTTTGTATGAAGTTCTTTTCTAATAATTATTATTACTCAACACCGTATTACTTTGTAACAGAGGGATAAGTGTAAGAGAGGGCCGGCTGCGCCCTAACTTCGCCCTCTTAGGTTAAAACATTAAGGCAGCCATTCTATTTTATTCCATAATTTATTTTACCCTTCCAATAATTATGCTTTGCATCTATCATGAACTCAATATCAACAATAAATTATTGGGATAACAATATCCCATATTTTTTCAATAGCTTTTTGTATTCCTTGATTTCTTGTTCCAATTTGACTGCAAGTCGTTGAATTCACTTGAAAAGTTAGCTTTTTATACTGACTCCTCTTCTAAACACGACTATTATTTTTTTTAATACAGTTTTGTTTTGTGGGTTTTTCTGGGAATGAATTCAAATGAATAAATGAATTCATCCAATAAGGATGAATTGAAGTCATTATTCTTTGTCTTGATTAAGCTTTGTAATCGAAGCTGACTGTTTTACAACTTCACATTGAAAAGAATTTTGCTTGATTTTCTGAATTTCAAAGACTGATTCTATAGGCTCCTATAATTTCAGGCTAATCTAACAGTTCCTATTTTTTTTTAAGATTAGTTGTGAAGTATAAGACAAGACAAGTCAGATCAACAATTATTTACAATATTAACATTATTTTGTATTCACTAATTACCACAAATACAATTTAAATTAGTTGATGTGAGACTCAATTTTGATCTGAAAAGCGTACAAATTCAATAACCATCCATGAGGCTTCTATATTTACATTATTTTATTACTAATATATATTACTACAGCCATTACAATTATTATAATTTAAATACTACTAATTAGTAATACCACTAATAATATATTACTATATTATTCATCATTACTTAAGTAAGATTAAACTATCTAGAAAATTCAAATATTCAATATTATTTGTAAAAGTGGACCGCTTTTCACAATAATCATACAATGACAATGCTTTTAGGAAACGAATTATTGCTTCCAGTCAATTGAATTTGAGCTCTGTAAACATTGAGATTGAGTTCAACTAAAGATTGCGCCAAGAATGATGTGTACAGATTCGATAACTGGCCACGAGGCTTCCTGAGCAATGGGTAAAGATCGCTAGTCGGCAAACAATGAGATCGATATAAAGTTATAAATAAATCCTATTTTCACTGACTATAAGAAAATTGTCTTGAAATGGTAGCATTATGTATCAAGCTATTGAACTCTTTGTAAATTTACTAATATTTATTAAAGCTGTACGTAGGGGTTTTGGTCAAGTTTCTTGTATTGGATATTATTAAGGTATTGAAATGTTAGGCTTGCTGTTCAGACTTGGATACTTTCACCTTGCCATCATTCACCTCATTACCCACGCACAAGTCTCAAGGCTCATGTGGGCATCATCCAGCATAAAATATCGTTCAAGCTTTTCTCTTTTAAAAATGAATCACTTATTTGAGAAACAACACATATCCTATTTTTTTTTCATTAATTGTACAATATGGTACAATAAATACAATGGTACCGTACTAAAGACTGAAATTTAAATTTCATAAATTTATAAAGACCTCACATTTAAATATTAGAAAATTTAGGAAGAGTTCGATAGCTCGATACATATACTACAATTTCAAGACAAATTTTTTTTTTTGTAGATTACGTCTTGGAGACTCCAATTAAGGAGCAAGTTATAAGACAAGTCAGATTAACAAAATCATACAATCTCATACACTAGTTACCATATCAAATAGTTGAGGTGAGGCTTTATTTTGATGTGAAAGGAGTATACTTATACACTATAAAAATCTTTATCCACTAAATATTTTTTCAATTGTTTTTTAACAATTTTCTTATAGTAAGTGAAAGCAGAATTTATTTATTACTCTAATTCATTGTAGAGAAGCTCTTTTAGAAACATATGTTTCTGTATTGGGGCGAAAATTTGTTTCACAAACAGTTAGATCTTGTTTCCTTTCGATAGGGAAACATCGCAAATTGGAGCGAGGCAAGAAACTTTGGTGGTGAGATTGGTTGAATGTGTATTATAAATGAATGTATAAAATATTATAAAAAATCAAGTCTACAAATTAAACATATTACAACTTATATAACTTATAATCTTCACTTCATTATTACTTTAATAAAATGACTACAGCATTCATTTGGCTGATATCACACCCCTAATATTGATCCTAATATTCTTTTAAAGAATCTTATCATATTATTCATCTCAATAAATATAGATTACAAAATTATATTGCAAATTACCCACAATTATTCATTCAAACTCATCCTTCTTTCTGAAACGTTATTCCTGCCTTTCTAAAATCCGCCGAAATACAGAGAAAATGTATTTATTTATTACATTTTTGCTATTTCTACTAGGTCTAATGAGACCCGCTTTGGTACAGAATAATAAAAGTACAAAGTACAATACAAATAAATAAAAATTACAATTACAATTTTGCATGCAATTAGTTTGAAAAAATAAAAGAAAAATAAAGAAACCAAGAGGTTGAATATTGTTCCTAACAGGCTTCTCTGCTTTTAATTCAAAGAAAAATATTTCTACAAGTTATCGACATTTTCCCTAATTTAATTCATGAAACGAATTGTAATGTAAAAAATGCATAGGTATTTGTTACATATTGTTGTTTTTTCTTCTAACAGGTAGTACTTTTACATAATTACCTGTAAGTTTATGTAAGTTTTCTCCTTTTCTTCTATTTTTATTCATAAAACGATTTGTTAGGTGAAAATGTATATTTTTATTTTGTAATTTTTTAGAGGTATATAGGTTTAAATGAATAATAAATACCTAAAATCTAGAGAGTGAAAACAGAGACAAAATAAGTTGTATAGAAATCACTTTCCACTACCTAATTGAATTTATTGAAAAACGAATAAAAAACTGGGAAATCGAAACACTTAAGTTTCTATTTGATTTAATTTACAGATTGAAAGTGAAGTTCAAGCGTTCAGCTAACCAAAACTGAAAAATCAAAACTATTAAATTATTTATATTCTAATAAGATTGCAAATAGGATTCAAACAAACCACTTTTTTGAATATGCTTCAAACATGTATTAAGCATTATTAAAACTGGGAAATCAAATCAATCTAATTTTTATCCGAGGGCAAATTGCAAATGGGGCTCAATTAACCACTTTTCCAATATGATATAAAAATGTATTATTTATAAATGAAACTGGAAAATCAGAAAATTTTAATTAAGATTACAAATTACAAAAGGGTCTCAAATAACTGGTTAAAAAAGAAAAGATGGAAAGAATAAAAACATTGGTATACAACTTACACGTTAGAACGTTATAGTATTATGTAATAGTACTACTCTACTAATTATAATGAAGGTTGAGAAGCTATGTTGAAAAAACAAATGCATGAATTTGGTACATAACGATTCGTTTTTTGACTTAAATTAGGAAAAATTATGATGACTGGTTAAAAAAGAAAAGAATGGAAGAATAAAAAATTTGGTTTTGCAACTTACAAGTTAAAATGTAAATGTAACAGTACTACTATTTTAATTATAATAAAGGTTGAGATGTCATGTTAAAAAAAACAAATGCAAGAATTTTGTACTTAACGATTTGTTTAATGAATTAAATTAGGGGAAAGGAAGATAACTAGCTGAAAAATAAAAATATGGAAGAATTAGAAACTGGTTATGCAACTTACCTACACGTTAAAATTTAATTCACTTTTTGTGGTAAGCCTAAATTCAACGGCTTTCAGTCAATTCTAATTGAGAATAAATAATATTTTTAGTCACGAAGGCTGAAACGTTTTCGAAAACGTTTCATTAAAACTAAAAGTCGTTGAATTTACTATACAAAGTTAATAGCTTATTAACAATGCAGATCGTTATGGAACAAGAAATCCAAGAATTTAAAATGTAACTCACTTTCTACAACTCTTACAACCAATTTACTTTCTACAACTCACCAACTCTCGAACATTTTTGAAACAAAAAATGAGGCAGCTAGGAAATATGTAGTTATTGGCGCTCAGTAAGATCCATTCTTGGGGCAGAGTTTTTCACGCCTGCTGATTGAAATCAAGACAAAATCAGAGCGCCCCAGGTGTGGTGTCGGTCCCTAAACAACTTTTTCCAACTCCCTTCTCCGCGCCAACATGACGCTATTATTTTCATTATTACTGTACAATCATCATGGCAGGCTTTCATCATGAAACAATGGGATCTGTGATCAAGTGTACACAGGTGGTGCTAAACGATGCCTTACCTCCAGACAAACAAACACTTTGTATCGCTTAGCATTCGGGGGCCAAATCGGCTCTAGCTGAAAATTCGTTAGCATATTCTGCAAGCAAGACGCGATTCAATTGAAAATAGACGATAATCCGAGTTGCCACATCGATAATTATTGTATCATTCAAAGGAACATGTGCTCATTAAATAACAATTTCTCAAATCACTAGGAAGTGATGAGCGATTCCATCACTCTTATTCTCTTCTCATCTTCAATTGAGAATGCGAAATTATTAGCAAATGACAATAAAATAAATTAATGATAATGAAGTTGTTTTAGCTACTTTAATTAACAACACTTGATATACTGTAGTTTCAACTATCACGTCATTTTCGGCGGCAGTTTCAACTCTTATCACGTCATTGCGGCGGCTCTGGTAGCGCAGTTGGTTGGAGCGCTTGTCTGAGAGGATTTAGCTGACTTCGTTTTCTGCAGCCTTGGGTTCAAATCTCATCCAGCCATGCGTGTTTCTCATCATTCACTCATTCACCTCATAACCCACGCACAAGTCTTCAGACGCATGTGGGCATTATCAAGAATTTTTTTTTTTTTAATTTCATTGATGAGATCTTGGATTGAGAGTTTGATCAAAAAATAGATACCAAGAGGATACTTGGCACCATTTCTACTCTATGGTTTGATTGAGATTGAAAATGGCGTAACAGTTGAAACTATAGTCTCATGTGTTCTTGATTAAAGTGGTTGAGACAGCATTAGTATTATTTTGTTCTTTAAGGAAAATAAATTGATTTTGATTCATTATGAGTACTGTACCGATCACAATAAAACCTAAAGTTCATAAAATCTAGTTTAATTAAACCAAAACACACTGAATATAGCTCTGTTGCATGTGTGCTGATCCAAATATTCATCACTATTATCAATACTAAGAAAAAGAAACCGATACCTGTACACCAGAATATCGAAATGAACCAAAAAATATAGTTTTGTTTCTTTTTCTTCTTTTTGTTCAACAGATCTCATAATAGGCCATATTTATCATGCCTCAATGTTTTTTCTCTGTTTTTTCAATTTGCCTATTTAAAATAATTATTCAAGAAAAGATTTCAGAATTTATTAATATTAGGCTATTTCTGTACAGTAGCACTTATCGAATTCCATCAGCTATTCAATGCTGTTGTCAATATCCGCCATTGCGGAAGTCTTCAGTATAAATTAATAGCACATTGAGGAATTCAAAATTAATAAATAATTCTGTTTCTGTATATTTGTCAGTTTGTTAAATTGTCAGTTGGTTCAAACTGACTCAAACTGGTTTAAACTCAAACAAAAATGAAAACGTCAACGCTTGCACTATTAAAATAAAGTGCATAATTGGGCTAAGCATCAGCTTTCGATATATTCTCCATTTTTTTATTCGAAATGAAGCAACTGTCAAATGTTTTGATTTTCACTAGGCAAAACTAGCCTAGAGCTTATAGTGGCGATCAGTTTTCATCATAATTATTTTTATATTCGATCCCCAAACTCTCATTTTGATATCTCACTTGGACCATGAGGAAGCTATACATACCAAGTTTCAAGAATCTAGAATCAATCTTCCTTTCAAGAGCAAGAGCACGGTTGGACAATGACACGATTTCAGATAGGTCGTTAATAAATTAATAATAATGGATGTTGTCCCAACTACTTCAATTGCGATTAGCAATAACTGAGATCAGCGGCAGGAAATGCAGCCAGTCGTAAAAATCAATGCATATTCCTCATGGGAATCACTCCCCAACAAGAATCACTTCAACAAGGGATGAGATGATGAATGATGGTGATGCTATAGTTTCGACTGTCACATCATTTTCAATCTCAATCAAATTCAGTGGCAAATTTACGGGGGGGGGGGGGGGGGGGCTTTCGGGCTAAAGCCCCCCAAAACTCCAAAACTGTTTTTTGAAAGGGTGTAAATTTGACACCAATATAATCAGTTTTAAGCTCGTAGAATATTCATTAGCAAGAATTACCTAATTCAGCTACAAAGTCTTCAATTGTATGAATTCCGTTAACTTTTTAATACTGTATATATTGCAGGGGTGCCCACAGGGGGGGGGGGGGCTATGACGCAGACTGCGTCATTGAAATTCTTGGGGGGGGGGGGTTCCAAAAAACTTTTTGGGGGGGGGGGGGTCGTAAAGTTGATTGAAACCGTGTTTAACGTGACAACATTAAAAAATATACTAAGAAGTCACCAGATAGAATGTCAATTAATGAAAATATATTTATAATTATTATTATTATACAATTGAATATGAATTAGCTAAAATAATAATGTTTAGGATTTGTGCAGGAACTTGTGCAGATGTACTTGAGTCTATTTCTAACGAAGAAATAATTGAAAGGTTTTCTGTTTCCTCATCCCAAAAACTTCTATGTGGGGTTTAGAGAGATAGATTTAACAATAAATTTTAGAGGGAAGTGATAGCCGCGAGCCGTAGCAGGTATCTGTTCAATCAGATAGATAAGCTGCGTTCTCGTAGGTCCTGTTTGTAACGGTGACCGATTAGATTGGCCAGCAAAAAAGACAATGTTCTCTGCTGAAAATCACTTCCCGGTGGTTCGGAACCCACCTAAAACTGTAGGTCCAACTCATCAATCACCATCATCCAACTCATTACCCACGCACAGGTCTCAGACCCATGTGGGCTTCATCCTCAAAAAAAAAAAAAAAAAAAAACTTAGAAGGTGCCTAGCTAACTTGTAGATGGTCACAGTCTACAAATTTAAAATGTTTGTCTTCAAACTGTTGATGTTTTTCATGTATTTTACGATAACTACTTACTAATAAGTAAGAACTGCTTTTGAAAAACTTACTAAATACTAAAAATTCAGTAATTTTTCATAACTATGTCTTTATTTTGTTTTTGAAAGACACTTCTTTCGATTGTGTGTTGTAAATAACTATACATGAAATGTGTGCCTTTTATGTACTTCATCCATACATAAATTCTCCCAAGATACTACACTAAGAAAATAACCTGTTGTTTAACTACTGTCCAATAAATGTCTTAGTATTTTGAATTTTTGTCTTTTACAAATGAAGTTATTAACTCATTGTTTTCACTTCCTTTAAATGAACAACTTTTTAGAATTATTTAACCTTAATGTAATTGGGACACCGAACATAAACTTATAGGTATTTCATTTTTATTGAACATTGTGTATTTGTAATAATATTTTATTGTTTAAAAACCATTTAGGTTCAAATTCTTATTTAGCTATTTTGCAATTAAGTTTATTGAGCAGAAGTTCATAGATTTATTTCATTGATATTTCTTTTTTACCTTTACAAAAAAATGTTAGCTATGTAAAGAATCTCAAGAAATATACGGTACATACATTTTGTATATTATCGACTGGGTTTGAATTTTTTCAATAGTTTTATAAATCTTCTTTTAGTTTTAGAAAGAATACGGGGGGCTCTTTTCGCATTTTTGGTGGGGGCCTAATTTATGGGGGGAGGGGGGATTGGTGCTAACTTTAGGGGGGGTGCGTCATGAGGCTTAGGGGGGGTGAGCACCCCTGTCAAAACTGACACTGTATTGCAGTAAAAGTGAGTGTAAATCACATTTAATTGAAATACAGTGTTAGTTTTGATATTAGATCGAATTTCTTATCAATTACTATGTATTTCAGTAAAAGTGAGTGTAAATCACATATTTAATTGGAATACAGTGTTAGTTTTGATATTAGATAGAATCTCTTATCAATCACTTCCCGGTGGTTCGGAACCCACTTAAAATTGTAGGTCCAACTCAACAATCTCCATCATCCAATTCATTACCCATGCAAAGGTCTCAGACCTATGTGGGCTTCATCCTCCAAAAAAATACATTGTTAGTTTTGATATTAGATAGAATTTCTTATCAACTACATAAAATATTTGGCACCGACTTCAAAAGATTACTTGTATGAAATTTAAAATTTTCTCAGTTTAAAGTAAATACTTTATTTTAAACTTTTTAGTACGTGAGTATTTAATCATTTCACTGAAGTCGGTTTCTTTTTTTGTTTTAAAATATGTTTTTTAGTATGTGCCGTGAAAATGGTATTAGACTTAAATGGGAAAAATGTGAAGTACTGAAATCTGAAATTACTTATTTAGGGTTTAAAATTGACAAAGATTGCATACATAAAACTGATGATAAGATTGCAGTTGTTAAGAATGCAAAACGTCCTACAAAATGTATCAGAGTTGAAATCTTTTCTAGGGTTTGTTACATATTACTCAAGGTTTATACAGGGCATGGCTAATTCTCTCTCACCTTTATACAACTTACTCAGGAAAAATGTTGTTTTTTCGTGGTCACAAGAGTGTGAAACTGCATTTCAAACAATTAAGAAAAGTTTTGTTTCAATATACAAAACTTACTCTTGCGGATTTTGATGTCACTAAACCTATAATTGTTGCTACTGATGCTAGTAAATATGCTATTGGTGCGGTTCTTTCATGTTTAGATGAAAAAGGTGTGGAAAAGCCCATAATTTTTGCTAGTAGATGTCTCACTGCAGCTGAGCGAAATTATTCCCAGATAGACAAGGAAGCATTGTCAATTTATTGGGGAGTTAAGACATTTTTCAATTACTTGTTTGGTCGTCATTTTACTTTACTGACTGACCACAAACCATTACAAAGCATCTTAAATGCTCATGCTGCTACTCCATCCATCAGTGCTACACGTTTATTACATTATTCATTATTTTTACAAGGTTTTGATTACACCATACAATACCGTAAGACCACTGAACATATGAATGCTGATTTTTGCTCAAGATTTCCTATGGAAATGATTAATGACAATACTATTGATGAGGTTCAAATTGTACAAATGAATCAAATTAATATTTTACTGGTTACAAGGGAACAAATAGCTCATGAAACTAGAAAAGATATGTGTAAATTACTTCGACAAATTTTAGGTACTGAAAATGGTGAAAATACAAACAATATTGCTGAATATTCAGTTGAACAAGGTTGTATTATGAAAGGCTTACGAGTTATGATTCCAAAATCTTTACAATCTAAAGTACTTGAGGAACTACACCAAGGACACTTAGGAATTGTAAAAATGACAGGCCTTGCACGAAGTTATGTCTATTGGCCAAATATTGATTCTGATATTGAGCTTGTTACAAAGAATTGTATACATTGTGTGCGTCATTCTAGACAACAGTCTAATGTGAATTTACATCCATGGCAATTTCCTTCAGGACCATGGCAAAGATTACATAAATATAGATTTTGCTAATCCTTCTCCAGGATTATGGCTGTTAATAATTGTTGATAGTTACAGTAAGTGGGTTGAAACTTACATAATGAAAACTCTTTCAAGCAAAGAAACAGTTGAAAATTTGCGTGAATGTTTTGCTAGATTTGGTTTACCAGTTACACTAGTATCAGATAATGGTACTCAGTTTACCTCTAGTGAATTTCAAACCTTTTGTACTAATAATGGTATAAAGCATATTACCAGTGCTCCTTTCTTTCCTGCATCCAATGGTCAGGCAGAACGTTTTGTACAAACTGTGAAGTCAGGATTAATTAAATGTTGCGAAGGTATGATTGTAAATTCTACTTTACGGTTCAAATTAAATAATTTTTCAATGAACTACAGAAAAGAACCACATGCTACTACTGGTGAAAGTCCATGTAATTTACTCATGAAAAGAAATATTCGAACTAGACTAGATTTGATGCTACCCAATATTACTGACAAAGTGTTAGATACTCAAAGAAAGGAAATGCAAAAACAGACAATTAAAGATAAATGTTTCAATATCAATGATAGAGTTATGTACCGAATTTACAATAATAAGGGTAAATGGAATACAGGTATTGTAGCTGATAAAATTGGTTCTTCTATGTACAATATCATTACTGATGATAATCTTTCTATTAGGAGACATGCTAATCAAATGAAGGATTGTAAAATTAATTTAAAGGATTTTTCAACTGATATACCTAATGTTCATTATGATACTGATGTAATTGTGCCTAAATCAACAGTACTTTCTGAACAATCGAAAGCTATTACAAGCAATGATGTTGATGATTCTACTTTCTTTTCTAATTCTTTCAAGAATGTTTTACATTCAACGCCAGTTTCTACAAAATTACCGATTGTGACAGATACTATTTACCATACGCCACAGGCTAGACCTGTTAGGTTCAGAAAACCTCCTGAAAGGTATTCACCCTAGGTTTCATTACGGGGGGAGGTGTCATATATCCTTGTACAACATGAATTTTAGTTTTATTTTATGCAGTTGGCAAGACTGTGCCACACCAGAGAGACAACGCCTACTGTACTATGTCTCTATTGTCGATTGAATTTTCATGATGTAATGAGTTTACTTACGCTATTCGTTCTTTTAATAAAATGTATTTCATCAATTACAATGAGTTTGTGATTACTTCTACCACCTACGTTACAGAATTGAATACTATAAAATACATAGCACAACAGAATGGTTACAAACACACACTAATAGACAAACTACTGCACAGAATATCAACAAAACCAATCACTCACACCAGCAACAAACAGAATGACAACCCCCATACATTCATCACACTTACCTACCTCAACAAAAAAACTCATAAAATAGCAGCTTCATTCAGGAAACTCATAAAATAGCTTACAGAACAAATAATTCACTCAAAAAACACCTGCATTTTCAGACAACATCTCAAAACAAGTACAACAGATCTGGTATTTACAAATTGAAATGTGATGACTGCAACAAGTTCTATATAGGACAAACTGGCAGGACATTCACCACTAGATTCAAAGAACACACAAGAGCCATCTCACACCCAAACACACATTCCACTTTTGCTGAACACATCATTTCAACAGGCCACAGTTATACAGACATTGACACTAATTTAGACACACTACACTTCACTCACAAAAGTCATAAACTCAATGTTTTAGAACAATATGAGATTTACAAACATGCAAAGCAGGAACCTGACAACATTTAAAATGATCAACTTAACTTCTTCTCACACACTCTATTTGACAAAATAATCCCAATTTCAAACCTCCCGCCTACTCATCCCCCCACCCAAGCACCATTCCAACATACATAACCCTCAAACTCATACCTTAAGTCAGTGTACTGTGGGTTGTCTGACGATGCTCTAGACAACAGAGCGAAACGGCCGTCACGCCATAACGTGAGTTAATTTCCATTTAAAAGTGTTTTTTTTTAGTTTATATTACATATTAGTGGAAACAAGATGGATCTTCAACATCATAAATAAAATTACTTCCAATTCAATGACGAATATACTGCAGCCATCCTGCCGACCTCCCTATGTGATCACCCATTTCTAGCATAATGGTCGAAATGTGTCTCCAACACTAAGAGAAAATCCAAATATTAAAAAATAATTTAATTTCTGTGGAATAATTTAATATAAGAGTCCTTTACCAAAATTTTTGATTGCCGGCCGCCACTGCAGTGCTCAGTGAGTAAAATATTTTAATTTTCTACTCAAATATTTGACTTCATAGTCGTGCAATTATTCATAAAGTCAAATACAGTACTGTAATTATTATTAGTAATACGCGCAGTTCGTCATGTATACCAAATTTCAAGATTTCAAAAACAGTAAATGTTACCAGTGTCATTTTTTGGAGGATGAAGCCCACATAGGTCTGAGACCTGTGTGTGGGTAATGAGTTGAATGATGATGATGATGATTGATGAGCTGGACCTACAGTTTTAGAATAGAATGACTTTTTTATTTGTTGACGTGGCGAAGTTTGGACAGTTATGTCCAATCTACCACTTAACCAGTTTTCGGTGGGTTCAGAACCACCGGGAAGTGATTTTACAGCAGAGAACAGTGTCTTTTTTGCTGACCGATCTAATCGGTCACCCTTACAAAGAGTGCCCAGTAGAACGCAGCTTATCCCTATCTGATTGAACAGATACCTGCTTCGGCTCACGGCTATCACTTCCCTGTCGTCTGGTCTATTAAAATTCAAAGATGTTGAAGAATTTGAACAGACCAATCAGACTCCACCAGTAACATTTACCAGTAAATGAGAAGGCTCCCATAAACTCAACCAATAATCTACTTTTCGACCTGATTTTACAAATTGTTTGGGGGGGGGGGGCTTGAAAACGCTTTTGGCACAAAATGGGCAATCAAGAAGTGGAAGGGTGACGACTGTATTACTAGTAACAATACTATTTGATCTAAAACTGTTATTTTTCTAAGAAAAATTTTGAAAATCCAAAAATATATAGTTTTAAAAAGTACAATAATTATTATAGTTATTGTCGATTTGAGAGCGTTAATATGGTAACATCAGCTGATGAACCGGGTCCACTTTGATTCGGTCTCCTGTAAACAAAAACAGTCCCAGTAATACCAACTAGAACCACATGATAATCAAGTTGGCATTGCTACCAGTTACCGGCTTTCATAATCAGCTGACTGCCTCCATTTTCTCAAACCTTCATCAGTTGATGTCTAGCACTGATAGAGAGAAGAGCTGTTTTGTGCTCCAGTAGATTTTTCAACACACATCACTGGAATGTTACCTTAAATTTGCTATTTAAACAGTGCCTACTGATTAAATACTGAAGTGCTCAAATGATTTAGTGATGAATAAATGGAAAATCAATTCTGGATATCTTTCACAAGGTAAGCAGTTTCATATCAATTTTTGCAATTCAGTCTATTTTAAGACACCCTTAAATACCATAGTTTCTTAATTGCATAGCTTTGCTCCATTATTTTGAAGTGAGAAATAACTAAAATGAAATGGCTAAAATTTAACCTAAAAAGTTCATCATCACTAACTCTTTGAAATCTGTCTAGTCATTTTCAGTTACCAACTCTAATTCAATAACTATGTTTCAATACTCGGGTAGGGTAAACTCTACTAGTTTCCCCTTTATTAACTTATTTCAAAGCCAAGCTAAGAAACTATTTAATAACTACAGTTTTTAGTATAAAAACCAAGAAAGAATTGTTATTCATTTTTAGGTAGACTTCTCGCTATTCATTATTATACATTGACCTTGACTACTGTACCAATTTATTTTATAGATCATTAGAATTTATAAATTTTATTGGGACATTCTCAGTGAACATGCATTTTCTCATTTTGTTAGTTTTAATCTACCAATGCTGCTTGATTTCAAATTTCTCATGAATTTATTTTTATTATTGCTTCTATTTTCCCTTGGACATTATTTTCCAGACAGTGTGCTTCAAAAGTCAATCTTAAAACTATCCATCAATTGCAACGTCCTTCAAAAATCAAAAGCAGAGAATTTAAATTGTTTTTGACTGAAAAAAGAAATAATTCATTGTTTGAAAAATAAGTTCAGAACTGGTCGTCGCCTACATTATAATTATTATAAATTGATAGTGATATTATAATATAATCAAATTAAAATTAGTTATCACACTAGTAGCCTCTTAGTGGAATTTTAATGAGCTTTTATATCATGATGATCATCCAAGTAACTAGTAACTATATTGATAAACCTCTTATTAGAACTTGTATGCACACTGGGCTAATTTAATTTTATGATTTCAAGAAATGTTTCTTACAAGCCAGCAGCTACCGTACTGAACCATGATCTACCAATAATTGATTCAAACTATTCCAATCCTTATAGATAATTAATCCATATTCTTTTCAATGAGAAAATGTTTTTCAGTCTCATTTAATTATTATCTTTAATCTCTGTCCTTTTGCTCAAACTCCACTTACTCACTACTCAAATATATACACATCCCACTTGCAATTTGACATGTTCAGTGACTATAGATAGGCCTACTGTACTAATCCAACATTTTCTCAAAATGATGTTGCTGCAACCCAAATTGACCAATTTCTTTGATTATTTCACAATTATTTTTAGGATATTATAAAATTGGGTTCCACTATTTGACGTCGTTTCAGGCATTGCTGAATATAGTTAGCAAGATTATTAACTTGAAGCTAGTTTGTAAAATATTTTTTCAAGTTTGGTTTCTCAGTCGTTTAGTAAATTATTCAGTAGCTATTGATTGATTAGCGGCCCTAAGGCTTGTTTCACACACACCCGGCAGTCGGGTAACTGGTGTTGTTTGCCCAGCAGTACGAACATTGCATTATATGGGACTATGTAATCATACCGGATAAACAATAATGGTTACCAAACTGCTGGGTATGTGTGAAACAAGCCTTAGGGCCTCTAATGAATCAATAGCTTTTGAATGATTTTCTAAACAACTAAGAAACCAGGCATGAACCATATATTAAATTGATCATGATGTTATTTCCATGCCAGTGAATCGAAATGACTCATTCCAAATTCAATTCCATTGGATCACCAATTAATTCTAATATATACTAATGATAGTCTTATTGGGATTGAATAGGAAATTTTAATTCATTCCAAGTATCCTCCAACATTATTCTCAAGGGCAGAGATTGTTCATTGATATACTTGATGAATGAAGTGGCTGTTTTACCCTATCAAAATTTCAATATAATTATTGTTGGAGCCGTATTGATACTGGTTTATTTTGTATGGCTTTCCATTTTTAAGAACAAGTATTTCTGAGTTTTCAACTATATCCAGCAAAACATATGATGCAGTATCAGTATATTAGGACACATTGTTTAATGCTCAAGATACTTGATCTTAATCAACATCATCACTTCAAACACATTCTATAGTCAATTGAATATTGCCAGCACATATCAATTTCCAATCAACTTTACAAACTTTTATCAATGTAACACCACCACATATTTTGATATAATTGAAGCAATCAACACACCTCCAAATTTGTAATAGCTTAACTGAACTATTTTTTTTTCAACAGGATGACTGATCAGTTCAACCTACTTCAAGAAGGAGATATGAAAAGACTCAACTTCATGGTAACCTCTTCAGTAGGTCAAGATGGTGGAGTACAAACTGGCCAGGACGTGAAACTGGAGATTTGGTATTATGTATCTTGCTTTTATAGTCAGTTAGGTTAGAAGTTTCCCACCATTCTCCTGCATATGCTAGGAGGTTTACAGTTGTTAGTCAAGTACCACACTTTTAAACCATGCTCTTGGATTGTGCCACAAAGTCATATTTGTGGCTTCGATGGCAGGGTCTGCATCTGAGAGTCCATGTCTCCCTTGTAGAGTTCATGACCGCAGTTGTCAGATAACGCTGCTATACGTCCGTCTTATGATGGAGTGGTACTGTTTATTGTAGCTGGTGGGATGTGTTATGAGGCTAACAATCGTGAATGGAGATTTGTTGGGTTGTAGGGCATTTGCAGTTGTTAATCATGTATCACACTTTCTATCCGGGCTCTTGATTTGTGCCATGACATAATCTTATCGCGCTTGATGGTTTTTTGGCTGGGTTCAGTGGCTCTCACGGATGCTTCGAGAGTCTCTCTCCTCGCTAAGGCCTTGTGACTACTTGTTAGTTCCACAAGGAGAACAGGGTGCACTGCTCAGTCGCCACAACCATTTTATTATGGTGTGGTACATTTCATTGCAGCTGGTGGGTTGATATAAGGCTAACAAATGTAAATAGGGATTTGCTGTTAGGTCCCTGTCAGGATTCTCATGTCACATTCATTGTGCATGGACTGTGTTACCCTGTGATCAAGAGATGCCGGTTGCCAGGTGAAAACCCTGGAGTAATGATGTCTCCGACATATGTTGAGTGCAGGTGTTAGCACCTTTATGTTTGGTAATTGTGATAAGAGATTAGATTAGACATTGATTATGCAAAAATTGTGGGAGTGGCTCTCACTTTAGCTTCGGCTACTGGCTTTGTGCTTAGAGCTTATGCCGTATTTACTGTTGCCAGTGAAAATGACATAAGCTCCAACACACTGAGAATAGAGTTCACTAAATCAAATCATTTATATATCCTCCTCAACAAAAATAGAAACATAAAAATATAAAAAATACATCTGAATAATATAAAATAAAATTGCACTAAATCAACAAATATATAACTAGTTTATATGGTATTTATATACCAGTTTCAAAAGTACAAATCATGATTTGAAAGAATCAAAAAATTTTCTGGGGCTCTTATAGACATGCTAGGAAGTGGAAATATGTGATACTATTTATCAATTGCTTAGAGGCACTTGCCTACAGATGGTAGGAATGCAAATATTTGAAACTATTTATTGATAGATTATTGGCGCTTGCCTACAGATGTAGGAGTGCAAAAATATTTGATACTATTTATTGATAGATTATTGGCGCTTGCCTACAGATGTAGGAGTGCAAAAATATTTGATACTATTTATTGGTAAATTATTGGCGCTTGCCTACAGATGTGGGGGTGCAAAAATATTTGATACTATTTATTGATAGACTATTGGCGCTTGCCTACAGATGTAGGAGTGCAAAAGTATTTGATACTATTTATTGATAGATTATTGGCGCTTGCCTACAGATGTAGGAGTGCAAAAATATTTGATACTATTTATTGAAATATTATTGGCGCTTGCCTACAGATGTAGGAGTGCAAATATATTATACTATTTATTGATAGATTATTGGCGCTTGCCTACAGATGTAGGAGCGCAAAAATATTTGATACTATTTATTGGTAGATTATTGGCACTTGCCTACAGACATAGGGGTGCAAAAATATTTGATACTATTTATTGACTATTGGCGCTTGCCTACAGACGTAGGAGTGCAAATATATTATACTATTTATTGATAGATTATTGGCGCTTGCCTACAGATGTAGGAGTGCAAAAATATTTGATACTATTTATTGATAGATTATTGGCGCTTGCCTACAGATGTAGGAGTGCAAAAATATTTGATACTATTTATTGGTAAATTATTGGCGCTTGCCTACAGATGTGGGGGTGCAAAAATATTTGATACTATTTATTGATAGACTATTGGCGCTTGCCTACAGACGTAGGAGTGCAAAAGTATTTGATACTATTTATTGATAGATTATTGGCGCTTGCCTACAGATGTAGGAGTGCAAAAATATTTGATACTATTTATTGGTAGATTATTGGCGCTTGCCTACAGACGTAGGGGTGCAAAGATATTTGATACTATTTATTGATAGACTATTGGCGCTTGCCTACAGATGTAGGAGTGCAAAAGTATTTGATACTATTGATTGATAGATTATTGGTGCTTGCCTACAGATGTAGGAGTGCAAATATATTATACTATTTATTGATAGTTTATTGGCGCTTGCCTACAGATGTAGGAGTGCAAAAATATTTGATACTATTTATTGATAGATTATTGGCTCTTGCCTATTCATGTACGGTGAATGTGATAAGAAATTAGATTAGACATTGATTATTCAAAATTTGGGGAAGTGTCTCTCACTTTAGCTTCAGCTACTGGCTTTGTGCTTAGAGTTTATGCCATTCTCTCTGGCAATGCTTTGGCAGTGAAAATGTCATAAGCTCTACCATACTGAGAATAGAGTTCACTTGGGTACATTCAAGCATGGAAGCAATAATTCAAGGGTAGTTTAAGGGTGCTGTCCTATACTTGCTAGGAAATGAAAATATGTGATACTATTTATTGATAGATTACTGGCGCTTGCCTACAGATGTAGGGGTGCAAAAATATTTGAAATCATTCATTGATAGATTATTGGCGCTTGCCTACTGATGTAGGGGTGCAAAAAATTTGATACTATTTATTGATAGATTATTGGCGCTTGCCTGCAGATGGTAGGAGTGCAAATATGTGATACTATCTATTGTTAAATAAGGAATTTTCCCCATTTAATCACTCTTGCTCAAGTCTGTTTCAGCCACACTGTGTTGTTGTCATCACCACTTCTTCTCGGGTATTCTTCTCAAACAGATTCAACTCCATTCGTGCTACAGTCTTTTTTTAAGCTTCATCTACTAGGTAATTAACTGTTTTTCTTTTCTTGTAGAATCTATTCTAAATAACTGAAGAAATCACAATAGCCTTCATAGCTAAACAGATTCGGTTTCAGAGCATTTCAAATATCTAATCCAGTGCTGAGTTTCAAGCATTGCATTTTGAGATTTGTCCAGATATCTCAACGCAGTAATAATTGAATGTTTCCATGAGTGATGATTCTGAATCTCCATCAATAAATCAGATAATAAATCCAGCCAATCCGACTTAGCTTTTTTAAATGCTATCCAATTCTAAACTATTCTTGATTATTTGAATTAAAAATTAAATTATGTTGTTTTAAAACTATTTAGTGGACTTTATGCTTTGAAAATTTCTTTTATCTCTGATTGTTTTCTAGGCTAGTTTGCCAGCAGAAGTGTTCATCTAATTGCTATCAAAGAGGATGGAAACTCCAAAACTAAAACTGATAAGATATATAGTAGTACCGGTAGCTTACCTGAACAGAATTTTTGTTTGAAGCTTGGTATTTGATGATCCAGACAAACTGCTAGCTGGACAGTTACTTGAAAAAATATTATTGTTGAAAATAATAGAATAATATTCTTCAAAAGATTATATTGTTTTCATATTGATGCAGGAAATTTGATGAAAATTTCTGTAAACATGATTAGGCTACCAATACACAGTTTCAGTAGTTCGTTGGTATTATAAACCTTTTAATCAGAATTGAAATGCAATAATTTTTGTTTAATGTTGAAATAATAATTGTTTTTTGCTTTTCTACTGGTGGGGAAGGAATTATGCACAAATTCTGGAACGCAGATTTCAGGGTTATACCGGAACGTTTTTCTAAGTATGTCGGGAATTAAAAAAATATTTTTTAGCAACTTTTTATATTGTACTTGTAATTGGGCATGCATTTATGTTGTTACAATTCTTTGTTATATTGTGTTTTTCATGGCATTGATTTAAAAAACGTTATGTATTAATAATAGCAAAAAAATCATTTTCTATTTAAATTCAAACAATGAAAATATATATAGTTGATAAAGTTTCTATAGAGTACAAGTGACCTTTTCAGATTATTTCAAGTCTCAACTTTTGTAATTTTATCGATTGTGGCTATTGTAATTTGTGAATACTGTTTGTATTGACTAGTCTTAATACTTCAAGGCATGATTTTGAAACACAGTTTGTACAATCCACTACTAGGTAGGGCATGCAGTTCTCTGTTACTTCGTTTATTTGTTTTATTGTGTATTTCTTGTCATTGATTTTACCAGACACTTTGTATCAATCATTGTTAAAAAATGTCAGCTCCCACTTCAAACAATTGAAGATATATCTAGTTGATAATGATTTATAATTTAAGTATAATTTCAAGTTTCAACTGCTGTAATTTTATCGATGGTGACTAATGTAATGTGAGAATACTGTTGGTATTGACTTGTCTTGTACTCCATGTGTGGAGTTTTCAAGGCTTAATCTTTAAAAAATTCAAATAATAATAAATAAAAATACAGGATGAAAAGGGCAGAAGAAGGAAGAAGCGAGAACGGTGGGAGGTCTAGGCCACGGGCTTCTCCATCTTTCTTAGTATATTATATTGAATGATCAACATTTAATTTAATTTCCACTTTTAATAATATTTTATTGTTATATAGATAGGAAACATTGTTTTTTAGATGTTATGATTTATTCAAAATTATTTTCTCTTTTGTATGAATTTCATTTATAAAATCTTATACTGGGTTCTCTGCTGTACAAACTGATGGAGAATTTTGAGAGGCTCTTTTTGTCCATCTTGAATTACATCTGAAGTTCTGCTCTTCTGGTGTATTTTGATGATGTTCTCTTTTTGGTGTTTAGGGAGGGGGGTATTGTTTGCTGGAGGGGGGTATTGTTTGCGGTACTGGTTCTATTGTGTTGCTACGGTGTCAGTTTGTAGAATAGCTTTTGATGTCTATTTGTTGTATCAGAGGAGTACTGCAGAAAACCCAGCAAATGAGATTTATATTAAAATATATTCTTTTTAAAACAATTATTATTTATTAATAGAAAATGTGGTCAGGGGATACTGTTTGGTTGGCAGGACAGAGGTGATCTCTGGAGGTACCCCAGGGATTGCCTCTCAACTCCAACACTACTTCCCTCCGTTAATGGGTTGTAGTTAGGAGCAGTATCCACCTCGCGTGGCCCACAAGGCCCCTCCCGGAAGGGGGGCAAGTCAACCTTACGTCCTCGAATGGTGTTGATGCCACACCTCGTGTGGGCTGGGAAACGTACGTCCTGGGTGCCCTCGGTTTGGTTCATCTCTTGACTGGAGGCAGTGTTGAGATGTCCCCTGACGGTGGGATACCACAGTGACTGCGGCCGACAAGGCTCTGGCGATTGGCGAAGTTAGGGACACCCAAAGTTAGTAGACAGATCTATCTGCTACTAATCTCGGTGGTCTCTCACTACCGCTTTTCATGAATTTTTACTATTCTTCCTTTCTGTTCTCAATTCCCTTTTGGGGCCAAGTAATAGGTGTTGTTAATTTTAATTTTTTTATTTTCTCATGTAGGCATCTATTATTTTATCATCCTATACATTTTGTATATTATCGACTGGGTTTGAATTTTTTCAATAGTTTTATAAATCTTCTTTTAGTTTTAGAAAGAATACGGGGGGCTCTTTTCGCATTTTTGGGGGGGCCTAATTTATGGGGGGAGGGGGGATTGGTGCTAACTTTAGGGGGGGTGCGTCATGAGGCTTAGGGGGGGTGGGCACCACTGTATACCGCACTCAACTTCATCTCCTGCGTTTACTTATCATATTTTCAGTAAGCACAATATTTTCCACACTTGTAACGTCATATAGGCCTACTATTTAAGTGTAGGTATATTCTGAAAGGGACCACATCAAAATGAATCAAAAGCCATTTCACTTTTAAGAAGACTTTCGCTATTATAATTTTCCGAAATACAATATTCCACATTAAATAAAACGTTGTAGAATTTTCCTTAGTTTATCTTTTCTTATAAGTGGATTTTTAGTTACTTAACTTTCCATGTTATAAATTAATTATTGGCTTCCTAATTCGATAAATATTTCATAATGTAGGCTTTAAGAAATTTCTCATGTTTTCAAAGTTTGAAAATTCAACTAAAAAGCTTAAAATAAAACATATTTTAAAACAAAAAAAGAAACCGACTTCAGTGAAATGATTAAATACTCACGTACTAAAAAGTTTAAAATAAAGTATTTACTTTAAACTGAGAAAATTTTAAATTTCATACAAGTAATCTTTTGAAGTCGGCGCCAAATTTCCCATAAACTTCTAAAATATAACAGAATTACTCTGTGATGTTTTCCATGACGAAATGCTGATTGAACAATCTAATATCAAAACCAGGGGTGCCCACAGGGGGGGGCTATGACGCAGACTGCGTCATTGAAATTCTTGGGGGGGGGGGTTCCAAAAAACTTTTTGGGGGGGGGGTCGTAAAGTTGATTGAAACCGTGTTTAACGTGACAACATTAAAAAATATACTAAGAAGTCACCAGATAGAATGTCAATTAATGAAAATATATTTATAATTATTATTATTATACAATTGAATATGAATTAGCTAAAATAATAATGTTTAGGATTTGTGCAGGAACTTGTGCAGATGTTCTTGAGTCTATTTCTAACGAAGAAATAATTGAAAGGTTTTCTGTTTCCTCATCTCAAAAACTTCTATGTGGGGTTTAGAGAGATAGATTTAACAATAAATTTTAGAGGGAAGTGATAGCCGCGAGCCGTAGCAGGTATCTGTTCAATCAGATAGATAAGCTGCGTTCTCGTAGGTCCTGTTTGTAACGGTGACCGATTAGATTGGCCAGCAAAAAAGACAATGTTCTCTGCTGAAAATCACTTCCCGGTGGTTCGGAACCCACCTAAAACTGTAGGTCCAACTCATCAATCACCATCATCCAACTCATTACCCACGCACAGGTGGGCTTCATCCTCAAAAAAAAAAAAAAAAAAAAAACTTAGAAGGTGCCTAGCTAACTTGTAGATGGTCACAGTCTATAAATTTAAAATGTTTGTCTTCAAACTGTTGATGTTTTTCATGTATTTTACGATAACTACTTACTAATAAGTAAGAACTGCTTTTGAAAAACTTACTAAATACTAAAAATTCAGTAATTTTTCATAACTATGTCTTTATTTTGTTTTTGAAAGACACTTCTTTCGATTGTGTGTTGTAAATAACTATACATGAAATGTGTGCCTTTTATGTACTTCATCCATACATAAATTCTCCCAAGATACTACACTAAGAAAATAACCTGTTGTTTAACTACTGTCCAATAAATGTCTTAGTATTTTGAATTTTTGTCTTTTACAAATGAAGTTATTAACTCATTGTTTTCACTTCCTTTAAATGAACAACTTTTTAGAATTATTTAACCTTAATGTAATTGGGACACCGAACATAAACTTATAGGTATTTCATTTTTATTGAACATTGTGTATTTGTAATAATATTTTATTGTTTAAAAACCATTTAGGTTCAAATTCTTATTTAGCTATTTTGCAATTAAGTTTATTGAGCAGAAGTTCATATATTCATTTCATTGATATTTCTTTTTTACCTTTACAAAAAAATGTTACCTATGTAAAGAATCTCAAGAAATATACATACATTTTGTATATTATCGACTGGGTTTGAATTTTTTCAATAGTTATAAAAATCTTCTTTTAGTTTTAGAAAGAATACGGGGGGCTTTTTTCGCATTTTTTTGGGGGGGGGGGGGGGTTTGGTGCTAAATTTAGGGGGGGGGGTGAGTCATGAGGCTTAGGGGGGGTGGGCACCCCTGTATATTGTCTTAGTTACATTCACATTGCCTGCAACCAATCAACTCAGTGTTTAGATTTTTGTACTTGCTGAATAGAAAAAGTAGTGCAACATAAAATTGCAGTAATTGAATCACGATAGTACCAACTCTCTTTAATAAAAAGTAATGAGGAACTATACATTAACATATCTGTCGTGGGCCCTTCCCTAAGCTCGAGCTTGCTCTTTTGGGGGAGTAATTCCTACATTTTCAGTTGTTTTTTTTATATGACAGTGTTTATGTTTATTTTCTTGTATTGTATTTTATAATGTTTTTTCTATGAGGAATAAATGATTTAAAAAAAAAATATCAACCAATGTTTTTTTTAACATTCTATCGCAGTGGTCGGCAAACCAGTGATCACCAGCTACATTTGCATTGGGATTACTTATAAATAATATGGATCTAACACCATTTTAAATGATTTCTCAAAGATTATACAACAATTTTCTGGGGGAGTAGCTTCAGATCCCATATTTCTATAAGAGGAAAACTAATCGTCAGATAAAAACTTTAGAAAAACATCTCTTTTTACAGTGTGGAATTCACACAAAGTTTATCTATTAAAACTAGATGAAACATTAGTTAATTGAAAAATTTGTAACTAATTAAAGGTCCCACTTTGATTTTCATTCTTAAAAATTGAATAATATGGCCATAATACTATGTTCATTGACAATAAACGGCTGAACACACCTGATTCAGCCATAATTCAATCAAAATGTTCCAATATACATTAAATTTAAATTAATTATCACTGATACGGTTCAAAGCTATCTTTTATTTCCCAATAATATGAATAGTTATAGTACGGATATGATTGATTATGAAACATTCAAAAGCTTTCACAATACTACTTGTATTCAGTACACCTCTAACCCCCTTCAAAAAAAAAAAAAATTCTTTATCCGCCACTGATCAAATTCATTGATAAGAAATCGACTGGATTGAGAGTTTAATTAAGATTGAAACTGATGTAACAGTTGAAACGATAAGTAAGTGATTATTATCTGTAAAGTGGTTGAGACAACATTAGTATTATTCACTAGCTATTTTACCCGTCATTTGTACGGATTATGTTTAGAAATAAGAATAAATTGTTTCGGCTTTTTTGATAGCAACAATCAGCATGAAGTTGTTAGCAGCTTAGTAAACAACTTAGAACGTAAGCAATTCAGTGACAGTTATCAGAGAGAATATTTGAGAACAGCTGATTGATATTTCATGATAAATCACGTGATTTGTTGTTATGTGGTAATAAAACTTAGAAGAAATGCATCCAAAATCGCACAATACTTGGTTTTTAAACGATTATTGTTCTGTTAAAAAGAAAGTTAATTTAGTTTTTTATAGCAGTGTCAAATAAGTTTTCAATACTGATAAATAACTTAAATCCCGATCGATGCTCTCGTTTTTCAGGAGAAGGCCGCGTAAAATGCCTTTGGGGCCGTGACAGACAGAAATTGAGATAGACTTGTTTCGGCTTCTTTAATGTATAAAACGTAAAAATAACCAAAATATATATAATTCTGATAAATGTACAGACAAAACTCTAATTTTATTTATATAGATTATGGATACACACCACAATTATTGTGGCACAATATAATTATCACCAATATATATACTAAGAATATATTTTAAAATTAAATATATTATATTTTATTTTTCATTTGATTCTATTTCGACCACACAATGTATAACAAAACTACTGTTGATTTATTATTTCTTCTTCTTCTTCAGTCGTCAACCCTGGGGTTGGTTTGCAGCAGCTCGCCATTCCACCCTATTCTCCGCCTTTCTCCACATACGATGCACATTGCATGTCTTTCATGATCTGAGGCAAGTAAGACAGTCTTGGTCTTCCACGTGGATTTCTTCCCTTATTTATTATTAAAATGTTGAAATTTGGTATCCACGGTGAACTGCACGTTTCACTAGTAACTTACAGTGATTGCACGACTATGCAGGCAAATATTTGAGCAGAAAATTAAAATATTTTAGTGAGTAAAATATTTTAATTTTCTACTCAAATATTTCACTGCATTGTCGTGCAATTACTTTTAAGTTAGTATTAATATGTATATCACAGTTAATCATCTAGAAACACTTGATAGCGACTCTTCTGCAGTTCTGTAGAAATGGATTAGAATACAAATCTGCAAGTGAAATGAATTACAAATTTTGTGTTTTTGTAGTCCTATATACCATATGTATATGCCATAATTCATTTTTATTTGGAATGTTTTGAACGTTTAGTTTTTTCTTTCGTAGGATGAAGCCCACATTGGTCTGAGACCGATGCGTGGGTAATGAATTGGATGATGATGATTGATGAGTTGGACCTACAGTTTTAGGTGGGTTCCGAACCACCGAGAAGTGATTTTACAGCAGAGAACAGTCTTTTTGCTGGCCAAACGAATCGGTTACCCTTACAAAGAGCGCCCGGGAGTTTCGTAGCTTATCTCTGATTGAACAGACGATACTGATTGTATCTGCTACGGCACTCAGCTATCACTTCCCAGTTGAGTCTGATAAGCGTTTGTAAGCGTTAGCTTGTATATAGTAATATCAAAATACTCTATTTAATTCATTTTTACGATTTCGCAATAATTGAATGAATTGGTTTAATTTTCCAAAATTAACAATCAATAATTTTCTATGAGCTGTCATTAATAAAGGAAATGTTGATGTTTTGTTTGTAAGAACTCCATGTAACTTAGGCTACGATAGTGAAGATGTTTGTCATTTAAATAAATTTTATTAGAGGACGCTCCCGCACCATAAACAAATAATGATAATAAAATCAAAGCAAATAAATCATCAAGGCACTGAGAGAGAAATTTCATATAAATATTAGTATTGTTATTAATGCTTTCAAAATATAGCTGAAAAAAAAGAAGAATAAATCCAAAGTTCATTCATACATAGTAGAAATCCAAATCCTTGATAGAGGAAACAAGAGGAGCATAACTTATTCGGGGCACAGTTCGAAAAAAGGTCGCAGATCATTATACCGAAAAAAATATATAATACTTAAGTCAAGTGGAACAACAAAAAAAGGTATAGGGAATTATATTTATTTATTCAAAAATAATTTTCAAGTACCCTAGACCTACACATGCCCCTCATCTTTTATATCACTCAATACAAGTAACAAATTGAGATCAATTAATTATGAATATATAAAAACAACTGCAACAAATTAAAAACTGAACTATTTTTTTTTTCATTTCATAAATGCGGTACAAAAAGAAGGTCACTAAGCGAATGAGGCTGATAATGAGCTTAGATCATTATTTAAATAAGATTAAACTTATAAATTCCATAGTAATAGTAGCCTACAGAATAGAAATTATAATGTATATATTATGTTATTTAAATTCCGCATTTACCGCATAAATTCCATTTAAATTCCGCATAAATTTTTATTCCGCATTTACGCTCTAGGCTCTAGAATTAGAATGGAAGCTCCACTGTGCAAGCACCCTAAATGCATTGGGCTGATGATATAAAGTTTATAAAAAGTCAATATTAGGCCTTATTATTTTCCATGAGGAATTAAGAAATTAAAAGAATGTTATTTCTTGGTAAAATAAAATATAACAATACGGTTTGGGGAGTAAAGTTTAGAATTTACCGCCACGACTAGAAGTACTTGCTACAAGAGCGTTCGGGAGCTACGGATAGACCACGAAAAGGCGAAGAAGGAATAACATTTTTATATATTTAATATCATTTTAAATAAATCCAGTTCTTATTGGAACATAAATATATTCATCTTCGAGATTAATCTTGCAATGATTAAAGTTTGTAAGGCTCCCAAACATTCTATGCTCTCATCCAAAATCACGCGCTTTTCAATCAGGCAGCTGAACACTTTTGTTTGTGTTTGATTGTGTTCTGCTCTGTGGATCACTGTTATGTTATGGCCTGCCAATGAGCATAGGTCCACAGCGAGAAGAATTTGATTATTTTCTTTACTGATAGACTGATACTATTTCAACGCAATAGTCTTAGTGTTTGTGCTTGTTTTATCGTTGGATCGCAAATATTTTTCAAGAATTTTCACGAATTTATTACATCAGTACCGGTATCAGAGAAAGAAATATTTAGCTGAAGTCAAGTGAACTATGATGTCAGTTTCTCATTTAGTTTGCATATCAAGAATTTGCTTCGGTTTTTGTGATTGAAAAATGCCATTTGTCAGTTGTTGAGAATTAAATCATTCAAACGTATTGTGCTGGATTTTAATTGAAAGCATGGCTGCAGTATTCCCTGTTTCGGTCAAATCTGGCAGAAAACATTGGACCTTATACAGTAAGTGAAACTGTGTAGTTGAATGTGTTTTTTTTATCAAGAACTAATGGGATTTCAACAATAATATCCAGCATTGATTTTTGTCATTCCACTAGCAATTTTTACTTCAATTCTTAATTATTAGCTATGCGCTAAATCTTGTCATAACCATAACCTAAAACTGAGCTTTTTTAATAGTTTTGCTACCTCTCAACAGTGTACGTTAATCATGTACAGTATAACTTTGTTATGGTTTAAACATTTTGTTTGTTACCCAGCTCTCTACTGACCTTTTGCTATTAAACTCACTCAATTTAAATCGGCAAATGAGACATTTTGGAATGAGTTCTCTCACATTAAAGTGAGCCAAGAATCGTTGAAAACGCCGTAGACTCTTATTCGATATTCAATTATTCTTCAATACGGTATTAGTTTATTGTACATTTAATTTATTTTTAGATGGCACAAAAGGGCCGCTGAAAAGTTTTGGAACAGAACTAGCTGAAGACGGCTGTCCAGACTCGCAAGTTGTACTGGCTAAGCAACTACTTCATGAGACTGCAGGTAATTAATTTCGGCAAAATTTGTTCTCAACTTTTCAAATGACAATTTAGAAAGTATGTGGTACCAACTAGTGGATTCTAGATATAGTTTATTGTTTATTATAATGTTTCAAGAGCCGTGTAACCCATTTTTTCATTGAAAATTAGTGGTTTTATTGTCAAAAATTTACTATCAGTTTTCTCTTTGCAACGAAATTCTCCTGATCTAGGATCAGTTTGGCTAGTGATCGGGGATTAAAGTTTGATTGGGTAATTGTGCAACCGGACATTTGCCAATCATAGTTCTCTTCTCTTCATGGCAAAAACATATTTTCAAAGAAAATTATGCCTCTGTATTTATGTACTTATGCCCGGTTTCTCAGTCGTTCTGTAAATCATTCTTTAGCTATATTGATTTAGTATCGGCATTAAGGCTTGTTTCACACCCACCCGGCAGTCGGGTAAACGGGATGAGCTGCTATTGAACCAATAAGTAAAGGAATACTTTACTAAACGACTGAGAAACTGAATTAGTCTTCTTTTTATAAGTTTTTCTATATTTTTTATTTATTTTTCATTCATATTTACAACTGTGCGTCTTTCATTGCAGATCAGGACGCAGATGCCGAAGAAAACGCAAGGTTGGGTGTTTATTGGCTGATAAAGGCATCTGAACAAGGTCATGAAGAGGCCACCACTATTCTTAGACATTGCCTCGAGACTGGTCGAGGTAAGCAAATTTAGACTTTTTTATTTTGTATTTTTAATTCTCTGAAGTGCTTGATTTGTTAAATTTAGGCTAATACAAAAACACATTTTTTTTGCCAAACTAATATTTATTCAGAAAAAAAGACAATACATTATAAAACAATAAGACATCAATGTATGATCAAACGATGGAAGAAATATCCGTGCAATACAAAGCAACTTCAATGCCGTAAATAATTGAAAAAAATTATTGTGAAAAACGCTGATTGATTAACTCATAGTAAAAATTAAGGAAGGATAATCAATCAGGTTCAAATATAAAACAGAAGGAAAAAAGAAGCACAGAAAAGAGAAATAGAAAAATATGTATATAAATGAATAGGAAATATGAACAGAAGGAATAAGGGGAAGATGCCTAAAAACAGTCGTTAAGTCACGTCAGAGACCCTGAACTTATTCAGGTGCGACCTGATAACTCTGACACCAGACCTGAGCCAGCCAGGTCACACGATATTATTATTATTTTTAGGGGAAGATGAAAAAGGATTATCTTGGAAATAATTACTACAAGAAACGTTTCATGAAAACAAGGTTAGAAAATGTATGATAGTTAGAAATAGAATTTTTATTTGACCATTCTTATATTTTTTCACCAAAGATTTGGAGTGCCTGATAGTTTTGAAGTTAGTTGGTGTTAAATTTCTAAGTTTTTGACATGAATGAAGAAATTTGCGTTCACCTACTGACAATCCTTGAAAATCTATAAATATTAGATTCATTAATGAAATCTAAACGAATTATGCCTGTTAAATGAGAGAATATTATTATTAATATATTAATAATAATATAATATATAATATAATAAGATATAATTATAATATATACAATATAATATTAGGCCTAATATATTATATATTCTATTATATTATTATTATTATTATATTACTAGAGAATATTATTAGAAATGAGAACATTACTGACATGAAATTTGGAATTAAACAGAATATATGGAATATATGGACAGAGCAAAGAAAATAGAAACATAGTCGAAGAATGAAAAGGTTTTGGGAGGATAGAAGAAGAGAAGGGAAAATGAATGATAACGACGAATTCGAGTAATAATAATAAGCGACTTCTGAAAGATTGAAGATCTGAAGATTGATATACTGCAGTATGAGCAATTCAAGTGTAGCTCTATTCCACAGATTATTCAATTTACTCGTAGATGCTGGGCTTCGTAGTTGATTAGAATATTCAGCGAATTAGTGTTGTGCAGCTACTTGCAATGTTTGCATTGCATTATGAATACTGCCGCTATATTATATACAGTGGCCTCCCTCTCGTTTGAATTCCGGATGACCACTAGCGCTCTGATTGGTCACGTACTCATATGAATCATTTACTCATTCAAAACCTAGAGCTTCAGAACTGCTACCGCTACTGATTGTAAAATACATAATCAGGTCTATTCTTGTTCAATAGCATATTATATATTACTCATTATTAGATATGCTGCAAACTCTACGCTAAAAATCCGTTAACACTAAAGAATACGATAATCAGTTTCAAGGCACTTGTACATTTACGTGCAAGAATGTGAAACAAAGAGATTAGAATGATTGGATTCTTAACAAACTTGGAGGTATATGTAATATGTATACGTAGAGGTTCAAAACGATGCAGTTAATTCAATAAATGAATGAAATACTAAAAAATAACTTGGAAAATTTATATTTTTGTATGACATCACTGCACTTCATTGAATGCTAATGCAGCATTGCAGTACCGGTAGCATTCAAAGAATATTATTATATTATGCCTTATAATATTATTACAAATTATTATATTTTGTGTGTACAACATATGCGTATTTATCATTATATAGTGCGTTCTGGGAACCTGCACCGCCGGGCGTCTGATTTGTTTATTCAAATTCAGATACGAACATCCACCAATGAGACACCTAGTTTCTGGTTCACCGGTAAGCGGTGCAGACTTCCAGAACGCCCACATTATCCTCAAATTCGCCACTATTCAGTTTGTTTGAAACACTTCAATATCTTGAATATCTAGGTGAGATTTTATGAAGTAATCGTTATGGAGGGTTCAGTGATGCAGTGAATCAAACAATCTTTTTCGATATTTCCGATTAAATTTTTTTTCAAATGTATTGAAAACTGTCTAAATGTGAGAAATTTCAAATTGTATCATGCGTATGAAACTGAACTCATTGTTTGCTTTGTCTGTTTGTAGGTATGACTGAACATAATTATCTTGATGTTAAAGCTTGCCTCGCCATGTCCCGAGAAGAAAAGCTGGCTAGGCGAGCTGCGAAAGAAGTGTTTGCTAGGTAAGGATTTCTTGAAATTCATGGTATAAAATACTGTACATGTATAGAACCTTTCATTTTCGCAGAGCTTTAAAGACTCATCATGTGCCCTTATAGTCAAAGAAATACATCATTTCTAAAGCCTCGGTTTCATAGAACGCGGATTTGGACTAAATGTACAGCTGACAGGTTCATACACTAAAATGAAACTCCTGGGCGCTCTTTGTAAGGGTGACCGATGGGATTGACCAGCAAAAAAGACTCTTCTCTGCTCAAAAATCACTTCCCGGTGGTTCGGAACCCACCTAAAACTTTAGGTCCAGCTCATCAATCACCATCATCCAATTCATTACCCACGCACAGGTTTCAGACCTATTTGGGCTTCACACTACGAAAAAAATGATAATGTTAACTTCCAACTTACTATTGAAAGCAGAATAAGCTTATCATAGAATATAATTATAAGAGTACAATAGCAGGTTATTTATAATTGATCGAATATATTATAAAATTATAAACTACATTTATTAAAGCAAATCAAGTTCATACATTGTAGTGTATGCGGCCCTGTCCGCTGTCCATTTAGTACAAACCCGCATTTTAGGAAACCGAGGCCTGAACAATTTATTCTCAATTCCAGCTTAATGACTAATAACAGGGTAACTTACCAAATCTGTCCACTATTTCTGTGTATTCCATTAAAGAAACATTGACTTTTTCAATTCCAGAAACGTTTTGTAGTAGGCTAATGTAATGAACGTTTTGTACTAATTGTGGTAGTTAGGAGCCCAACTCAAACTGTAGGTTCATTCTTGACATCATTATCATTTACTTATTACCCATGTAATGGGTTTATTTATTACGTATTGTGTGAAGGAGGCAAAATGGGGTTACACCTGTTGTCTCCATTAATAAAATTATTTATTTATTTAATGGGTTTACTTAATGTCTTGGACTCAAGTTGGCATCATCAACACGAAAAATAGTTATTTGTGTACGGTATTAAGAGGCGGTTATGAAACTAGACCAGGAAGAAAATATTGCATTTCCAGGAGTTTTGTTAGATAGACGATTGACCTGAGCTCCATACATTGAGGAAATATGTTGTAAAATTTCATCTGGGGTATTTGTCCTGCGACAGCTCGCTAGATTGAATGACAAAAAGTTACTTTTTACAGCTTACCATGGGCTCTTACTGTCACATATTAGGTATGCTATCTTAGTATGGGGTAATTCATCAAAACGAAACCTTGATAGTGTATTTAAGATCAAAAGAAAGCGGTCAGGTGAATGGAATGAGTAAAGAGATTAGATTCATGTAGGCTGTTGTTCAAGAGACTTGGTCTCCTAAATGTACCCTGCTTGCTTACATGTGTATGAAGCTACTTTCTATGTATATAGTAATCTTGTCAGATTGTCAGGCAGCCCTCAAGGCTCTTGACTCTAATGAAATCAAGTCAAAATTGGTGTGGGAGTGTCACAAAACACTCAGCAAGCTCGCAACACACAACTCTGTGCATCTTGGTTGGGTACCTGGCCATGTAGGCATAGGTGGCAACGAGTGTGCAGATGGGCTTGCTAAGCAAGGTTCTAGTAGGCCATTCTTTGGCCCAGAGCCAAGCTGTGGCATAAGCAAAACAACTGCCTTCCACACAATAAACAAATGATCCAGGGACTTACATCACCAGCAATGGCAAGGTCACTCAGGCCAAGCACTTGGCAAAAGGCTGCTAGCAGACACAAGCTCCTACTTCACCAACTGGCTGGTGAGGCTGGGTAGAGGTCAGGTTAAGCAGCTGATTGCTCTGATAACTGGACATGGCCACTTCAGGAAACATCTCCACACAATCGGACTCAGAAATGAAAATCAGATGTGTAGGCTTTGCAATCAGTCTGAAGAGACTGCCAAGCATATCATACTGGATTGCGAGAGACTCGGGGCAAGGAGAATGGCTCTGTTTGGCTTTAAGCAACCAGGTGATGAATGGGACGTTAGCATAGGGAAAAAACTCCTGGATCTTGTAAAGGGCACAGGTATTGGTTTGCCTAACTAACGTACTAGGGACACACAATAAGCTTCGGTTGACGTGTGAGGATCTTTGAATCTTCTGGATCTTTGAATCCGTCCCTTCATAACATAACATAACATTTACTTTCTATGTAAAAACGAATGATATTAACCAAAATCTTGATGTACATGATTATAATACAAGAAGCCGAGGAGATTATCACTTGGTGAGTCACAATAGTAGCTTATTCAAACAAAAACCTAGTTATATTGGTAGGAAACTCTACAACAAGCTACCGTAGTTTTTAAAGAGTCTTGAATATATAGAAATATAAAAACAATTGAAAAAATATTTAGTTGATAAAACTTTTTATAGTGTACAAGAGTTCCTTTCACAACAAAATTAAGCCTCGCCTCAACTAATTGATATAGTAATTATGGTAGCTAGTGTGTAAGATTGTATAATTGTTAGTCTGACTTGTCTTATACTCTTCAACTGGGTCTCCAAGACGTAATCTACAAAAAAAGCCAAAGAGTCTAAAGAGCAGCTTCATCAGTTGAGCTAAAAAGTTATTGCATGATGTGTAGCCGAGTGTGGTTATTTTTTAAGAGTGATAGAGAAGCTTTACACTCAAAATACGTGCAACATTTTCCCTTCAAATGCAGTTTTAAATTTCCATTCAACAATGAAATTACAGTATTTCCATACAGTGCGCCATCATTGAGGTCATGAAAAACGTACGTGACAGTAATCAGCTGGCAAGCTTCAGTGTTGTTAGCCGTATAATAATTATATATTTTTTACGACAATTTGCTGTCTTCTATGATGTAGGATGTGGCTAAGTGCTTAAGTAAAATAATTTCAAAGAAATCACTTTCCAAGAAATTATTTTTTAAATAATTAAGATAGCATAAATAATTGTAAATATGATGATTTTGGACATCAGACACAATAATCATAGAATGGAACGTTGGCAACACGTCAGAAAAAAATTAATGCTATGAAGTCAGCAAGCATAAAGTACTTTACTGATCGCTCGTTAGTAAATGGCTGTTTTACTATTGATTTTCAGCTTGTAAACTAATTCTTTACGAGCAGTTGTAGGAAAAATATGTATTGCATTCAATTTACAACATCTTTCAGCACTCACTTCACTTTCTATCACCAGGTTGTCTTCGGGAGAAGATTTCATAAGCAGCGATCAGTTGCAAGAACGCATGAAACATCTTGAAGCTAAACCTTCAACAAGTACAAGCAGCGGCACGGAGTCGCATTCAGAAGAGGACAAAACCAAAGCTTCCGGTTAGTATTTATGTCGCATTAGATTAATTAAAAATGGAACTTGAGTATTTTTGAACGAGCGCAGCGAGTTCTTAGTTTTTACTTGTGACTCGCGGCTCTTTCTGTATGTTTGTATGTTCGACGATAACTTTCGAACGCTTTGACCAATCAACTTTAAATTTTAAAAACACATTCTTGGAACCTTAATACAGATCAAGTTCGTTTGCCAATGAAATTGACCCACTCCTTCATCCTTTTTAAGGCGAAACAAAATGATAGGTTCTCAGCCCTTCATTAATATATCTATATATTACTATGTATAGAAAATATTTGTTTCCACCTTCACGATCCAACTTGTAGTACGACTGCTAGTTAGATAGTCGACTCCACTCACGCTCCTACTTGCAATCCAACTTTATTCCTAGTCAGCTGTGAACATCGCTTTCGAGCCGAAAAATGTAACCGAAGTTGCCCGAAGGTCAAGCACTGACTGAGATAAGTTGGACGAGTTTGATCCGACTCCCCCACACACGCTCCAAACCGTCGACAGTCTGAATTCGGACCTTCCAGTCGTCCATCTACACTTCCAACTATCCAACAAGCCCATTCTGAGTTATCAGCTGTAGGTGAATAAATGCGATCAGGCTTTCTGTAGATTCTCTATTAAGCTGGGCATTCACGTTCCGATTTGCAGTACTACTTGTGGTCCAACCTCCAAGGTTGGATTCGATATTGGAACGTGAATGGGCTTGTTGGATAGTTGGAAGCGTAGAAGATGGACGACTCGTAACTTCTAGAGGGACGACTGGAAGGTCCGTCTTCCGACTGTCGACGGTGTTGGAGCGTGAGTGGGGGAGTCGGATCAAAGTCGTCCAACTTACCTCAGTCAGTGCTTGACCTTCGGGCAACTTCGGTTACATTTTTCGGCTCGAGAGCGACGTTCACAGCTGACTAGGAATAAAGTTGGATTGCAAATAGGAGCGTGAGTGGAGTCGACTATTCAACTAGCAGTACTACTAGTCGTACTGCAAATCGGAACGTTAATGCCCAGCTTTAGCTGATATACTAACTTCATTGCCCTGATATATGGATATATAAACAGCTGTTTTTCATTTGTTAAATATATCTTCTCTATAGATACACTACTTCCATTGTCCTGATATATAGGTATATACGGTAGGTATTTTTTGTGGAAAATAAATCTGTGTATCAAAGCAACGATGAACTTTTTGTGGAAATTAAATCTGTGTATCAGAGCAGTGATGAACTTGAACTTCAAGTGATAGATGTCTAGTGAATTTAATCTAAATCAGTATCTTCAAAACAGCCGTTTTTCATCGTTTGCAAGCAAGTTTTCCAGCCCATTGGGCTCACTAGTAATCAATTTTTACATCTTAAAACAGAAAAAAACAACTTTACCAACACTTTCACGACCTCACCTATAGAATTAAACACTTAAACCAACACTTTCACGACCTCACCAACAGAAAAAACAACTATACCAACACTTTCACGACCTCACCAACAGAAAAAAACAAACGATACTAGATTAGCAATATTGCAAAAACCAGCAAACAATACTACACCCATGGAAGTAAAAAAGTGGAGGGAGCATAAAGTTAGAAAAGTGTAACCGACGCCATCTTGAGCGGTGACTTCTGGTGTCTATACCACACTACAGATAAACCAATGTTGTTGTAGTCGATATGTAGATCTATGAGCTCTACCATGGCTATTTTAAAGATGGTCGTCACTCTCCACTTCGTTGTAGGTTAAAGTCATAAATTGGTGTTAAAATGATCAATTACTGCTAAATCGTTGTTTTCAAAAAATCATTCAGAGAAGCAAATCGTTTTCCACAGATAATAAGCGTTGTTTAAACATTTGAACTAGCATGAAAGTGGAATCTTGTAGAACAGAACTACTTGTCTGAAATCCACGGTTATTATAGTATCTCTTTTCACATGTTCTAATTAAGCAGATTTTCCAAACAAGATTAGTTCAGTTCAATAAATAATCTCACACATCATACATTGAATTCTATTCAATCAATTAATTAATTCATTCTGAATAATCTGATATTACTCAATCCACCTTACCAATAACATGTGTACCATGGAAGGTCATGACAATTTGATTGGGTAGTGGGAGTTTACTAATCTTTCATTCACTCCAACCTTGTAGTCCACAGCAAGCCTAACTCCACCATCTGCTTTGGAATTATGACAAGAGCAATTATGAACCCCAGTCACTGGTATCAATTTTAGAAATTATTCCTTCAGCTTCTAGAGAGTCTAGTTCACGGTCAACTTTTTCATGTAATGCATGTGAGACATTGTGTTCTCGATGATACACTGGTTTGACACCTTCTTGGAGCTCAAGTGATACAAAAAACAGAAGATTTACTAAATAGCCTGTGAGATTCAAAGTACTTTTGCAGATTAGATTTGTATAAGGTTTATTTACATATCCCAGTTGATGAACCATCCAGCAAAATACAAACAATAACAACTCACCGAGGAACATACAGAATGAATAGGCTTTCCTTTGGAATAAAAACAGCACCAGCTGAGTTCAACCGCATCATCGATCAAGTTCTACGTGATGTACCCAAGACTGAGTACTACTTTGATGACATTGTGGTCCATGGATCATCAATGGACGAGTGCAGAGATAACCTGTATGCTTGCCTCAATCAACTCCAGAAATTTGACCTTCATCTCAACAGAGGCAAATGTTCATTTTTCAAAGAGCGCATTGAATTCCTAGGCCATGTAGTTGAACAAAACAGGATCCTGAAATCACATGTGCAGATCAATGCAATTTTGAACATGAAATGTCCCACATCAATTGAGGAAGTACGAAGATTCCTAGGTATGGTTACCTACTATTCACATATACCCAACCTTTCAACTCTCACAGCACCCCTGCGACAACTTCTAGTGAAAAACACAAAGTTTTACTGGAACAAAAATTGCAACAAAGCCTTTGACTGACTGAAACAGGAAATTGCAAGTGAACAAGTGCTCACACCATTTGACCCAGCCCTTCCAGTCCTACTTGCTTGTGATGCCAGTCCTCAAGGTGTTGCAGGGATACTTTCCCACATTATTGATGGACAAGAACGTCCCATTGCCTTTGAATCAAGGTCTTTAACACAAGCTGAACAGCATTACTCGCAACTGGACCGTGAGGCCTTAGCCATTGTCTTCTCAGTAAGCCATTTTCATCAATACCTGTTTGCAAGACCCTTCAAGTTAATAACTGACAATCGACCACTTGTAAGAATTTTCCACCAGAGCTCAAAAATACCCCAAATGACATCATCTCGACTCCAGAGGTATGCTACATTTCTATCAGGCTTCAATTATGAAGTCATCTACAAGAAGGGAACTGAGAACTGCAATGTTGACTGCCTATCACGTGCACAAATCGACTTGACTCCACAAGCAGAACACTCAATCAACACAGAAGTAAATCAAATTTGTGAATCAGTACTTGAAGTGATCTCAACAGTTGATCTCACTTATGAAACTGTCCGAGAAGAAACCAGAAAAGATCCAACTTTATCTAAGCTCCTGCAACAACTGCTCCAAGATCAACCAGGTGACTCAGAGTTCACCATTTGTGGCGATGTTGTCTTTAGAGGCTCACAAGTTGTCATACCAGCTAGTCTTCAAGAATCAATATTTCAAGAACTCCATCACACACACATTGGATCAACAAAAATGAAGCAACTTGCCCGCCATTATGTGTATTGGAAATCCATTGATAAGGACATTGAGAGAGCTGTGTGAGCTTGTGCAGCATGCGCTTCCACCAGAAACAGTCCAGCCAAAGCACCCCTACACCCCTGGGAGGAACCAGACCACAACTGGCAGCGGATTCACATTGACTATGCTGGACCATACCAGAGCCACAATTTTCTAGTCATTATGGATGCAAAATCTAAATGGGCAGAGATAGAAGTATGCTCAGCTGCACCAACTTCATCAACAATAGAAATGCTCCAGAATGTATTCTCTTGCTATGGGTTCCCAGATGTGATGGTATCGGACAATGCAACAATATTCACCAGTGAAACCTTCCAACAGTTTTGCAAAGAAGGAGGAATTTTTCAAAAATTCATAGCACCAGGTCATCCAGCCACCAATGGGCTAGCTGAAAGGAACGTCCAAACCCACAAACACCGACTTGCATCAATGAGCAATGAACCTTTAACTATGAAAAAAAAAGGTTAGGGAAATACTCTTCAGATATTGAGCTGCACCCTTAGCCAGCGGGAAGACTCCTTCAGAACTATTCCTGAACAGACAAATAAGAATCAAACTAGATGCCTTGAAACCACCAAGTATTCAGAAGTCTTCAAGACTACACACCAAGGCGAGACAGTACAAGGCGAGACAGAGTACAAGCCCGCTACTACTCGAACAACAAGAATACATGGAAACCTGGAACCATCATCAAGAAATATGGATTCTTACACTACCTCATCAGATTAGACACCGGATATGTCTTCAAACGACACATAGACCAATTGCAATTTAGTGAAGTACCAACAGAGATAGTTGCACAAGAAGACACTCCTGAGGAACCGAGACAACACTTACCATTTGAAGAGATGGTCATTATTCCGGTTCAACAACGACTACCTCTGATCAACAACCAACCACCTCAACATGAGACTGGAAATGAAAACCCAGTGCTACGTCGATCAACAAGAGCCCATCGCCAGCCTGCATATTTGAAAGACTTTGTTACAGTTTAAAAGTATAATCTATTGTTCCTTGTTCTATTCAATTACTATCCTTATTAATAAGCGTGGGACAATATTTCTTCAAACGACACATAGACCAATTGCATGTAGACCAATAGATCTCTTATCACATGTTCTAATTAAGCAGATGTTCTAAACAAGGTTAGTTCAGTTCAATAAATAATCTCACACATCATACATCGAATTCTATTCAATCAATTAATTCATTCATTCTGAATAATCTGATATTGCTCAATCCACCTTACCAATAACGCGTGTACCATGGAAGGTCACGACAGTTATATAGCTGCATATGGCGTCAGATCCCTTGCAGTAGGGCCTTGCTTGTTTTCATTTCTGGTTACACTCTTTTAACATTGGCAGTATACGTTAAGCTTCCTCCAATTTCTTATACATCCATGACTACACATACTCCTCGCTATTAAATTAGGCGGCTGGAACAAATTGCGGTGTTGCAAAAAGCCAACTCACTGCTTTTAGACTAGGCAACACATCACAGTTAGTGTTGCCAATTCGTGCGTTGAGGTTGGAGATTCTTGATGATCAACTGATGCTATATTTGGCAACATCCGTCAGATGCGTGAAGTATCTTTACAGACTTTAATGATTTCCTAGAATTTTCCTTGAAAACTGAATGACTCCTTCACTAAGGAATTTCCTCGAGTTTCTTTGAAAAGTTTTGTATTGGTTTCAATTAAAATAACTCTAATCTTTGCTCACACACAGTATTTTCCTTTGCGGGAGGTATCAATTTATAACAATATTAATGTCTACATTGTTCAAGTTATACAAATATCTCTGAAACTTATCTATCCATGTAATAAATTTTATTTGAAACAATGCATGGGAAATTAATATTAATTGAATTCTATTCTAGTCTTATTGAAAACGTAGCTGTACTCTTTATTTCAATTATTTTTATTGCGAATGATGCCCACATAAGTCTGGAGACTTGTACGTGAGTAATAAGGTGAATGGGTGAATGATGATAAACATCCATCGCTGAATGAGTTTCGAACCCAAGGCTGTAGGAAACGAAGCCAGCCAGAGCCCAATCAATCAATTTATTTACAGTATCATTACAACAAATGTCCTCCCAAACCAGTCCTCCTATCTTATCACAAACAAGCGCTCCAACCAACTACGTTACCAGAGCCTATTATTTTGATTACTGATTCAACATGTGTTATAGACTTTATACTATTGAAGAATAATTATTGGAATAAAGAGAAATCAAAGTGGCAGATAGTCTTATTTTGTCTCAAAACAAAACAAAAATAAAGAATATTACTACTCATTCCTATAAGGCGTGTTTCACACAAAACCGGCATCCAGTAATCGGTATCGTTTACCCGGCGTAATTACATGGTATCATTTAATTTCATAAATCGCGTAAGTGTGAAGCCCTCCATATTATACAATGTCTCTACGGCCGGGTAAACGACACCGGCTTGTGTGAAATAGCCACATTTAATGAAATTTATTCTCTATTCGTATTCAACATAACTGAAACAGGGCTGCGGTTCGATATCCCATTCAGTGAAATAGTCGCAGGAGTTTCGATACCGGATGGTAGTATCGATACTGTATCGACACTTTGATACGCGAACCATTTGATACAAAATTAAATCGATTGTATAAATTAGTATATAAACTCTGATACATTTTATTTTGGAGACAATATCCTTTTATGAAAAGTTGTGCAACTTAGTTTAATAACAGTGTTTTGTTACATAATGATTTTTTGAACCATTTCATACACAATTCAATCAATGGTATCTAGTATCGATATTGTCAAGTATCGAAACTTCCGTGACTATTTCACTGGATGGGATATCGAACTGCAGCCCTGAAACAGTATTTACATAAATGTTTGTTTATAAAACAGAAGCATATGTTTCCAAAAAAGGTTATTAGCAATCCTCCAGTATCAATAATTTATTTGTAGGGCTCGTTCATTTGTTCTACAGTTCAATTTACTCAGATATGATTACAAATCCTCAATTTAATGTAACGAGAGCATGAATGTACTAATAATTTATCACAGATCTGACATTGAATAGTTGTCTACCCAAAATGGAAAGTAAGAAAAACAATACCTTTTTAGTAGTTTTAGCTATGTTTACAGTTTGTATGGGTGTGTCTACACTATGTAACAAAACACTGTTATTAAACTATGTTGTATAGCTTTTTACAAAAGAATACTGTCTCCAAAATCAAAATCTTATGTAACAAAGTTTATATAGTTATTTATATAAAGCAAAATTTGCAAAAAATTTCTGTTTTACAAAAAAGAGCCATTAGGATTTTGGTAGGTCTGAAATATCAGCACACATGTCGTGATGCTTTTATGAATCTAGCTATTTTGGAAGTTCCTTGTTTGTATATTTTCAAAGCCATCTTATATGTTAAAAATAAATTAAACTTCTAAGTTACGCGGTCAATGCTGATTATCATGATTACAATACACGGTGGCGAAACAGTATTGCAGTACAGCGCCACAGACTAAGTATTTTTGAGAGGAAGCCTATTTATAAGCGCCCAAAATTTTTCTCTAGGCTTCCAACAGAACTGAAAAGTATTGTTTGTGAGAAAAGTTTTAAATTTAAATTATATACATACTTGAATAGGAAGGCGTATTATTCAGTAGACGAATTCTTTTCGGATGGAATGTGATTGAAATTATTATGATTATGTTTTTGTGTGATACCGTATTTTATAATTTTTTAATCTGTGATTTTCATTGGATTGTGAGAAGGTACCATTAAGTACTATTGAGTAGTGTACTATTAAGTCATTTTTAATATTAGGTAAACTTTTCTTTACGATATTCATTTTCCTGTGCTTTCTTCTGTACTGTGCTGTGATGAATAAATAAATATATTTTTATTATTATTACTAGCTATTGTTCCCGTCCTTCGTACGGATTATGTTTAGAAATAAGACTAAATATGTTCCGGCTTTTTTGATAGCAACGATCATGAAGTTGTTAGCAGCTTAGGCCCCGTTCAGACGATACAGTTTTTTTGCGGTACGGTTTTTTTACTGTACGGCGTCAACTGTATTGTGATGTTCACACGGTTTGCTGTTTATTGCTGTGCTCTCCTCCTTCTTCCATTGCGCTTTCAGTTCCGTTTTATTTATTCCAGTCCAGGATTTTTTTATTTGTGTAAGATTTTTTTTAAATAAGTTACTTACTGAAGGTTTCTCTTAAATTTTGATCAAAGTACGCAAATTCTGGTTTCAATATTCCACACATTTCTCGCCGAGCTGATAATTTTCTCTCTTTATTTTCATATTAATCTTAAGTCTTGTCCGCAAGGCGGGTCTCTCATATATTAGAGAAATTAAATTTTCGCAATTAATATCTTCCATTTCTGGACACTGGAATTCACTAATAAGAAGATCAATGCTGAAGAATATCAATGAAGAAGATCAATGCTGTCGATCTGAAGACTGCTTCCAGCGTAATAAGCGTATAGTTTGAACATATCCATTATCCGTACAATACATGTGCCACCGGATACGGATACAGTTATTTTGCGGTACAGCTGATTTTAGCGATACAGTTTTCGAAGACAAAACCGAATGTAGAAATCGGCTAGAACAGCTTTTTTACTGGATCCAGTCGAAACAGTATTGTGTGAACATACAATATGAAATGTACATGCAAACGAAAGCACTGCAAAATAACTGATACAGAAAATTTACTGTACCGCACAAAAACTGTATCGTGTGAATGGGCCCTTAGTAAACGACTTAGAACGTAAGCAATTCAGTGACAGGTATCGGAGAGAATATTTTTTGAGAACAGCTGATTGATATATCATGATAAATTACGTGATTTGTTCTTATGTGGTAATAAAACTTAGAAGAAATGTATTCAAAATTGCACAATACTTGGTTTTTAAACGTTTATTATTCTGTTTAAAAAAAAAGTTAATTTAGTTTTTTATAGCTAAAGACATTGTCAAAAAGGTTTTCAATACTGATAAATAACTTTAATCCCGATCTATGCTCTCGTTTTTCAGGAGAAGGCCGCGTAAAATGTATCCAAAATCGCAAAATACTTGGTTTTTAAACGTTTATTACTATGTTAAAAAAAAGTTAATTTAGTTTTTTATAGCTAAAGACATTGTCAATAAAGTGTTCAATACTGTTCAATAACTAAAATCCCGATCGATGCTCTCGTTTTTGAGGAGAAGGCCGCGTAAAATGCCTTTGGGGCCGTGACAGACAGACAGACAGAAAGTGAGATAAGACTATTTTCGGCTTATTTGATGTATAAAACGTAAAAATAACCAAAAAATATATAATTCTGATAAATGTACAGACAAAACTCTAATTTTATATATATAGATTATTATTATTATTAATACTATTTCAATAAATTCACAAATTTGGATGGTCTGTGAATAGTCGACTACCATTCGCTTCTTTCGATTTTCACTTGATGTTACAAATGCTTGAGCTCTCCAAGATGATTGACTATGACTATCTTCGATAATGCCTTATGAAATAGTGAACTCTTAAAAGGAGATTTATTCAACATAAAACGGAACATTGACTGTCTAGCATTTGCAGATAATCTAGCGGTTTTGGCGGAGTCTCCAGAAATTGCAGCGATTCAAGTAAATATCCTCAAAGAAGAAGCACAAAGAATCGGTCTACAAATTTCTTTTGAGAAGGCGGAATACATGTCCAATATTAAAAATGCACCAGAATACTTGAATACAAACTATGGTCGAATAAAAAGAACTAAAAGCTTCAAGTATTTAGGAGAAATAATTGATGACAATTTATCTGAGAAAGATTCTATAAACCAGCGAGTTAACAAAATGAGACTTGCCTATAAGTTAACAAAGAATATTTATAACAAAAGGTCAATTTCAAAGAATGCAAAGCTCAGGCATTACCTTACTGTCATTAAACCTGAAGCTTTATATGCTGCGGAGTGCTTAACACTAAATAGAAAAGGTGATCGCCAAAAATTAGAAGTACAGGAGAGAAAGATCATGAGAAAAATTTTTGGCAAGCATAATGAGAAACATAATATCTTCACCTGCAGCAATGAAGAAATCTATAGGCATACTGAAAAAATCACGGAGACAATTAGAAAGAGAAGAATAGCATTTTATGCCCATTTATTTAGAATGGATCCAAACAGACAGACACATAAAATATTTAATAAAATAAGCAATAGAAAATCAAAATTTAGTTGGTTTATAGAATCTAAAAAAGATATGCAGGGATTGGATATTACAGTAACTGATTTTTTTGATAGGGCAGGCCTAAGAAGGAAGTTAATAGTAAATGATTTTCCAGAGGAGCCAAAAATTGAAACTTGGTCTCAAGAAAGACGAATTGCTCAGAGTGTCAGGATGAAGGAGTATTGGAGGAGGAAGAAAGAGACCAACATGAATTGAATGGTAAATAAATGCGGTCCATAGTAGGCCTATACAAAAAAAAAAAAAAAAAAAAAAAAACAACATACATCATCACTACAGTAGTCATCATTACTGATTAATAACTAAATAAACTTTAGTTGCTATGGTAATATAACATTGAATCACAGCTGTAGTTCATCATCACAATTTTCCCCACTGATATTATTGGGTACTTTCTCTTTGGGACATGGAGCTAGTTGACGAAGAGAAACCACTGATTCTCTTCCATCATTGTGACGTGCATAAGCATATTCTGGGTTACTCTCGATTAATTCAACTTCTTCGACTTCTGGTTCTTGTTTTGAAGTTCTTGTCATTTTCTTCAACCATACTGGTCCAGGTGTTGATAGCCAGGTTGGTAACGATTTTCCGTTTGTGGAGTTCCGGGCATGTAGAAACATCCTCTCGTGGGGTGTACAATTGGTAGTTGTACATAAGAGGGAACGGATTGAGTGGAGAACTTCGAGCAAGACTTGTTCCCAACGACTACTATCTAATCCTCTTGACTTTAAAGCTAGCATGACTGTTTTCCATATTACTCCATTAAAACGCTCGACTTGTCCATTACCGGCTGGGTTATAAGGTGATGTTCTGCTACTGGCAACTCCTTTTGAAAGAAGGAAGTTTTTCAACTCTGATGACATGAACGATGTTCCTCTATCAGAATGTATGTACGATGGAACACCAAATAGTGTAAACAGTGATGTAAGATGTTTTATTACAGTACTAGCAGTCATGTCAGAGCAGGGGAAGGCAAACGGAAATCTAGAATATTCATCAATAAGAACTAGGATGTACTTGTTCCTTGTTCCTGATTTGAGTGGACCTTTAAATCCATATTTAAGCGTTCAAATGGTCGGGTTGCTTTTATGAGACGACCGACTCCTTGGGCGTAGCGGGGTTTCATTTCTGAACATGTAACACACTAGTTTCACATCATCTATTGAATATGGTAAGCTCTTTGCTTTGATCCAATGATATAGTCGAGTGATTCCCGGATGACACAAGTCTTCATGAATTTGTATCAGTTTCTTATTATCTGTATGGCATCTCACAGTGGCACAAATTCTGGATAATGCATCAGCAGGTATATTATCCTTTCCGGCCCTATAAATTATATGAAATTTATATTCAGACAAATCAAGGCGCCATCGTTGAATTTTGCCATTCTTTATTTTGCTTATTTGTTTATTACTAAACATGAATGTAACTGATCTCTGGTCAGTAATAAGAGTAAATGACTGTCCCAACAAATAATGTCGCCATTTTTTAATTGATTCGACAATTGCATATGCCTCTTTTTCAACTGCAGAATGATTAGCTTCACTTGTAGATAATGTTCTTGAAAAAAATGCTACAGGTCTCCCGTTCTGGGTTAATACAGCTCCAATAGCGTGATTTGATGCATCAGTTTCTAAGGTGAATGGTACTTCTTCATCAATGTATACTAATACTGCAGATGCAATTTCCTTCTTCAGTGATTCAAATACAATCTCACATGCTTTATTCAATGGAAAATTGGTGTTATGAACTAATGGATGGATTTTTTTTGAAAATTGTTTAATGCATTTGGAATAATATGCCAACATTCCTAGAACACGTTTCAATTCTTTATTTGTTTTTGGGAGTGGAAGATCAAGAAGTGGTTGTAGCCGATCTGGGTCAGGCTTAATTAAGCCATGGCCGATTTCAAATCCGAGAAAAGTTAAATTTTCCATAGATAACTTACATTTTTCTTTGTTAATAGTAAGACCATATTTTTCTGTCACCCTCCAGAAGTTTTCTAAATTTTTGTCATGTTCGTTTTGGGTCCTTCCGCATATAATAATATCGTCTAGATAAGCATAACAGGTCGTTAAATCCTCTTGGTTTATTATTTGATCAATCACTCTCTGAAAACAAGCTACTCCATTAGTGACTCCAAATGGAATTCTTTTAAAATGATACAATTTGCGCCCTACTTCAAATGCTGTGTAGTGCCTCTCATTGGGCAAAATTGGTATCTGGTGGTAAGCAGATTTCAAGTCCACAGATGAAAAAAATTTATATTGTGCTACTTTATTCACCAATTCTTCCATTAATGGAAGTGGGTAGGCATCCAAATTTGTGAAATTATTGATAGTCGACTACCATGCGCTTCTTTCGATTTTCACTTGATGTTACAAATGCTTGAGCTCTCCAAGATGATTGACTATCTTCGATAATGCCAGCATCTTTTAGTCGTTTGACTTCATTAATCATAAACAGGTAGTCTTCTGCTGAATGTCGTCTTGATTTTGTTGCTATAGGTCGACAATCTGGTTTGAGATCATGAAACAAAGAGACTGGTTCCTCTATGGCCTGAGCTAAGGCACACTTCTTAATTCCATATTTATTTACGGTAATGTCATCATTATTCAGATGAAGTGCTGATTTAACTCCGCCAAGATTAAAGGTTAAGGATGAAAGATTTTAAAAAAAATCGTGCCCTAGAATTACATTTGTGCAACATTTATTCAGTACTATTAAAGGAAAGTTATTATATTCTTCATCGTTCAGGTAAATCTTACTTATAACACATTCAGTCGCTTCAGCGCTGCAAGCACTTGATGCAAATGTAATCAAAGAGGAATATGGTATTGTTTTCATCTTTGATTGCATTACTAACTTTCTGTCTATAAAGCTTGCAGTACTTCCGGTGTCAATTAGTGCTGATGTATTCACTCCATTAACATTTATAGGAACAATAGACTTTGAAAGTTCACTGCAAGTGTTTGTTGCTGATATAATTGCAGTAGTTACATCTCTACTCTTTCTTTTATCAGTTTGTGCTTTGCAGACTAGAAAAATGCCCAATACGATTACAATTTAGGCATACTTTTCCTTTTGCGGGACACTGACTGTTATTAATGTGATAGCCATAACCACAAAATTTGCATTGTCGTTGTTTAGTGTGAGAGTTACTAACTGCAGAAGCTGTCTCTGTGTGGACGTTGTTTAAGTTACTTCCGTCTGTCAAGGCAGCGTTAATGTTTTCCGAAACTTTTCCATATGACTCAGATATGATTTCAGCATTTTCTAACATTCGCGCCTGTGAAACAGCATCTTGAAGAGTCAGTGTCTTCATTTCAAGAAGACGTTGTCTAATTTTTGAAGATCCCAATCCCGAAACAAATGCATCTAGAATATGTTCACTCTTGTTAGCATCGGCTGTGACCGCTTTGAAATCACAAGCTAGGCTCAATCGTTTGAGGTTATTATAGTACTGATCAATAGATTCTCCATGTGCTTGTTTTGTGTTAGATAGATAGTACCTAGCATAGACTACATTTTTCGGTTTGATAAATATTTCTTCAAGTACTGTTATAGCTTCTTCAAACGACGTGCAACAACAAATATTTTCAAAAATGACTGGTGACACGTAATTAATTAAAATGCTGAATCTATCTTCTTCCAGGACTGAATTATAATTTAGAAAATTAAGAAATGTTACCTTCCAATGATTCAAAGTTTTATCAGCTTCGAATGAATCTGGATCTACAGATACAGATAAGACGGCTGGTTTCAGAATTTTTCCAATAGTTTCCATATTACATTGTTCCTTTGCTACAATTAAGTCTGCCTCCCGGCGATTTACATTTTTCCGTTTCGGACCCATTTTATTATGTTGAATAAATTGTTATGAAATAGTGAACTCTTAAAAGGAGTTTTATTCAACATAAAACGGAACATACAACATCACTACAGTAGTCATCATTACTGATTAATAACTAAATAAACTTTCGTTGCTATGGTAATATAACATTGAATCACAGCTGTAGTTCATCATCACAATTATTATTAATACTATTTCATTTTCGTAACACTAGAGAGTTTGCGCAAATCAACTTAACGATAATAATCAGTTTCAAGTCACTTGTACGCATGCTCCGATTTAACATGGACTTTGTTAATTGATTGATTGGCTTCTTTATTTTATATTGTTGGGCGCGGTGAAAGTTTAATCAAATAATCCACTAAATCTTGCCATATATATATACAATCCAAATATAAACATAATCACAATTAAAAATAACAATATGGTAACTAAATAAAAAATAATAATTTCAAGCTGAAACAAAGAAAAAAGAGAAAAGAGAAATGAAAATCAGTATTAGTTTTGACTAAAAAAAGTTAGTTCCCCAAAAAATTAATTGAAATAAAAGAATAAAGAGGTGAAAAATAAAAGTGAAAAACATTCAGAAATTACTCTAAAAAAGAAGTGAAGAAGAAGAATATTTTGCAATCAATTATTTTGATATACACACACACCAACCAACCAAAGTCAACAAAGTACAATCCATCGACAAAACGTCAGACTTTCAGACAATGCCAATATATAACAGATCACAGTACTATACTTTGTTCACGGAAAGGGGAGACGATGTAAAGAACGATGCGCGTGCGAGAGTGTATCTTCGAACAACAAGACTGATTCACAGTAGACGGTTCACAATTAACTGCAGAAATACAATTAACGCGCAGTAATTAACTGTAACAGAGAATGTGATACTGAACTCAGTGTGAACTGGTAGAAATTAATTGATCGGTGTACAGCTGATATGAGTCATCACTTTTTCACTCACGCAAACGTTTGTTTTGGTTTGTCTCTCGTTTGCGTGAACAGTGTATAGTTTTGTTCATTCCCGAAATATACAAGGCTGACTATATATATGTCTGACTTTTATGTGTGATTTTTTCCATAAAAAGTAGTGTAATGTATTTGAACAACTGCATAGAGGAATTACTTCTTGAGATGAGATCATTATTTTTTCAGTATCAACAGACTGGAAAGAGCGATGCAATACGGGCGGAGAAAAGTTGACCGAAGACATGTTGGTGTCAGCAGCCAGCACTTACTCGCGTGGAGAGCTTCCTCTAGTTCAGCGCAGCCTTTCGTTGAACAGCCAATCAGAACTCAGACGCAACTTCCTCTGCTCAGTCATTCTTCTTCCGTTCTCCGCTATTCACTCTTCCTGTCGTGATATTATTAACACTATTGGCCGACACAGTTACAGGTAAGAGCTTATTGTGAGTGTCTTTATACGTTCTGAATTTTTACCAGTTTTGAGAACTGTAGACCTCACGCCGAAAAATAAGGATTCTTGCATAGAGGTACATGCTCGATGTACTCCATGATAATCACCATCGCAAAATAGAGCGCAATCATCAAACCTAACCCTTGTTTCCATTTGTGTAGTCTATTTCTTATCTTTCTTATATAAGTCACTCTACAGCTCATTACCAAAGCTGTGTTTCTATTATCCAGACACGTGATTGCTCAAATCAGATGCCTGTTAGTAGGGCAGGAAGACAGTTCTGGCGCAGTTTAACGGCGGTTAACTAACCACGGTTAAATTTTAACGGCCGTTAAATTTAACCTAACTTAATTTAACATAGGAAAACCTAATTTAACGGCCCAGTTGAATTTTAACGTCGGTTAAATTTTAACGGTGATTAAATTTTAACGGTGGTTAACTAACGATGGTTAAATTTTAAAGGTGATTAACTAACGAGGGTTAAATAAACAGACTGAAAATTTTCATTTGAAATTAAATGTACAAATTTATGCAGCTCACCAAGGCGTTCCAATTGCACGTATCAAGCACCCCGATGAATAAAATAAAAAAAAATAAAAAAAAAATTAATTATCATTAATATTATCATGTAGTAGGGCAGAGTGCCGATTCCGTCTCAGTTTTTCTTTAACCTTAAATTTAAGGTTAACCTAAGTCAACCCATCCAAACCTAACCTAACCTAACATAGGTAAGTCAAAGTCGAATCAACGCAGTCTATCCGATCCCTAAAATTCCCATTTTCACGTGGGTTCCGAACCACGAAAAAATTTGAACTTTTTAACCCGTGAAGGGAATTTCAATTTGAAGACGCCATCTTGTTCAGCCTTCCAAGGCAAATCAACGCAATCTATCCGATCCCCAAAATTCCCATTTTCACGGAAGCTAAAAATCACGAAAAATTTTGAACTTTTTAACCCCTGAAGGGAATTTTAATTTGAAGACACCATCTTGTTCAGCCTTCCAAGACACCCCAAATTCATGTATCAAATACAATTTTCCGATCACGATTAATTGGGGAAAAAATAATAATAAAATTTAACCTTGAATTTAAGGTTAACCCAACTATCCAAACCTGAAATAGCTAAGTCAAATTCGAATCAACGCAATCTATCCAATCTCCAAAATTCCCATTTTCACAGGAGCTAAAAATCACGAAAAAATTTAACGGCGATTAAATTTTAACGGTGGTTAAATTTTAACGGTGGTTTTAACCCTAGTTTTAACGGTAGTTTTAACGGTGGTTTTAATGGTGGTTATAGTGGAGATTAAACACCAACTGATTAGCCATCTTGTACCATCACTTACCCAGTGGTTCGGAACCCACCTAAACTAAAGTTTATTAGATGGTTCTTGTTCAAATTTCCAAGGCGATTCAATTTCATGTATCTATTTACATCCCATTTTTCCCTTTTTCTCTCATTTTTCCCCCCTCTCTCTCATTTTTCCCCCTTTCCACCCCAGTTTTTGGGTATAAATAGAGGTGCACAGGCAGAAAATTCTCACTCCTTTGGATCGAAGGAGTTATGTTAGTTCAGGCTGAAAATAGTCAACGAGCTATACTCCCACCAGAGATTTCTGGCTCATCCACGGAGACTAGTCGCTTCCTATTTTCAGATAGGGTCCCAAACACAACCAACTATCAAACAACAGAATCAAGCAATACCACAAAAAATTTTGTATATATAAAAATGGATAAAATAATTTCATCCACCTACTCATCACCAATCTGCCAACACAGCATCAACAAAAACTGCTTCTTTTTCATATGGAGCTCATTCAACACAATTGATGTAAAAATATTGTTTGAAAACCTTAAACCTCATATAATTGATATAATACTTGAAAATTCTGAAAAATTCCACCACAATATTAAATGGTATGTGAGTTTAACAGTTAAATTGAAAAAGATTTCTGCTGATAAAGAGTTGTATGTTGAACCAACATTCCATGGACAATCGAGGTCTGTAATCTCAGTCCATGAGAATCTTGATAAATTCAACATACAATGGGAGGAGGCAGAGGGAAAAATTATGGAAGGTTTAGATAAATTCATAAAGTTGGGGAGTGGTTGGACTATAGACATATTCAAACAATTTAATTTCAACATTGTAAGATACAGACCAATAAGTGGTTCTGGCTCATACATTCCTACTCCAGTTAAAATTATAAATAGAAAAGCTGTTATAAATGTGAAAAATGAAGATGATCTCTGCTTTGTCTGGTCCATCCTCTCCTATTTCAACACCAATAAGGAATATCGAGTATCTGCACTTAGAAATCTACAACATATGATTAATATTGAAAATTTATGCTTCCCACTAAAACTGCAACACATACCTAAATTTGAGAACCAAAACACAACAATAGCTGTTAATGTTATTGCATATGAAGAAGAGAAAGATATGTTCTATCCAGTCTTTGCATCCCAACACAGAAAAAGAGAGCATACAATCACACTGTTGTTGTTATCTAACAAAGAAGAACAAAAACACTACACTCTTGTTAAAAATCTATCAAGACTACTATCTCATCTAACAAAACATGATGGTAAAGAAGAAATTTGCCCCCATTGTTTTCAAAGATTCACTAATAAAAATGCAAAACAAAATTTAGAAAAACATATTGAATTGTGCTCAACACATGAAACACAATGCATTAAAATTCCACAACAAAATACTGTTTTAAAGTTCACAAATTTCTCCTACACCCTACCCACCCCCTTCACCATATACGCCGACTTTGAATGTTTAATCAAAGATGAAAAACATATACCATTTGGTTATGGATATGTAATAGTAAATGAAAGTGGATCAATTCATTATGGACCAAGGATAGTTAGAGCATCCAACCTGTCTGAATCATCAAATTTAATAGAAAAGTTTCTAGATGAATTAGATAAGCATGGAAATGAATTGAAAAAGCGATTGAAAATACAAGTGCCAATGCATATAACAGTAGAAGAAGAAAACAAATTTGAAATGATAGATGTGTGTTGCCTGTGTAATAAGAGCCTATTGTTTGATCGTGTGCGACACCACTCACATTCAACTGGAAAGTTTATTGGAGCTGCTCATCAATCGTGTAATCTTAATGCAAAACAGGTGGAGTTCATTCCTGTAATATTCCACAATTTCACCGGTTACGATTCACACTTCATTGTTCAATCACTCAATAAATATAAAAAGAGAATAAGTTGCTTAGCTAGGACAAGTGAAAAAATAATTTCAATAACACTAAATAACACTTTGAGATTTATCGATTCACTACAATTTCTGAATTCATCTCTTTCGAAATTGACAGAAAATATGTTATCAAATGCTTTCCAACTGATTTCAGCACATTTTCCAAATCATACAAATTTACTGTTGAAAAAACAAATCTACCCATACGAATATATGGATTGTTTCGAGAAATTCGAAGAAACACAATTACCTTCCCGGGAAAACTTTTACAACAAACTAACCGATTCAGATGTAAGTGAGACTGACTATCAAAATGCTATAACCGTTTGGAATGCGTTCAACTTGAAAAATCTTGGTCAATTTCACGATCTCTACCTGACCACCAATATACTATTACTCGCCGATATATTTCAATCTTTCAGATCAACATTCCAGAAAACATACAGTCTTGATCCATCCCACTTTTATTCGCTACCACACTATTCGTGGAATGCAATGTTGAAAATGACCGGTATTGAACTTGAACTTTTGAGTGATCCAGATATGCACCTGTTTGTAGAGTCCGGTATTCGCGGGGGTTTAAGTGTAATCCCCAAACGATATGCAAAAGCCAACAACCAATATTTATCTACATATGATAAAAATTCCAAAACCACATTTATAATCTACTTAGATGCAAATAATTTATATGGTACAAGCATGAGTGAATCACTACCACACTCTGGATTCAAGTGGCTATCTAATGAGCAAATTCAAAATTTCGATGTTACAAAAATTTCAGATGAATCACACGTTGGCTACTTTTTAGAAGTCGATCTTGAATATCCAGAAAGTCTACATGATATGCACAACCATTACCCCCTTGCACCAGTAAAAGCCACACCACCATCAGGGCGATATGAGAAATTGATTACAACTTTTGAAAATCGTAAAAATTATATTCTACACTACAAAAATTTGAAACTTTACATGAGATTAGGTTTGAAATTAACAAAAATTCACAGAGTGATGCAATTCAATCAATCAGCCTGGTTAGAGCAATTTATATCATTAAATACCGAATTGAGAAAGAATTCAAATAATGATTTTGATAGAGATCTATACAAGCTATGTTCTAACGCAATTTATGGAAAAACGTTGGAAAATGTAAGGAATCACAATGATTTTAGGATTATAACTGATGAAAAGCAACTTGATAAAGTGATTGCATATCCAAGAATGAAACACTGGTACAGATTTAACGATGATGTTGCTGGTGTATGTCTAAATAAGCTTGAGGTTCATCTGAATCGTCCCATTTATGTGGGTATGGCAATACTTGAGTCAAGTAAAGCAATAATGTACAAATTCCATTATGATGAAATTCTAAAAATGTATCCCAATGTTGAACTGCTAATGTCCGATACAGATAGTTTTATGTATCTGATTCAAACAAATTATATTTATAAAGATATTGAAAGAAATTTGGACTTATTTGACACATCTAATTATCCAAAAGACCATCAATGTTACAGCACAAAACATAAAAAACAACTAGGTAAATTTAAGGATGAGTGTGGAGGAAAAATAATTTCTGGGTTTGTTGGACTACAAGCTAAAATGTATGCAATTCGCATCGGTGATTTAGAGAAGAAGGTTGCAAAGGGAATTCCCAAGAGTGCAAATAGAAATCAATTGAGATTTGAAGATTATAAAGAATGTCTGTTTGATGTAAAACACAAAAATGTAACATCATCAGCAATTGAAAGTAAACTGCATCATGTCTATACTGTTCAACGTGAAAAACTAGCTCTTCAACCTCATGATGATAAACGTTTCATACTACCAAACCGAATTGATACTCTAGCTTGGGGCCACAAAGATATTCCAATAAGAAAACGTAAAATTCGTGAGCAGCAGCCATCTCAAGGAAAAGTACAAAAACTTTAAAACCTGAATAACTTTAAAATATAAAGAAACTTTAAAACCTGAAAAACTTTAAAATAAAATAAAAATTTTTTTTTGCTTAAATAGGTGTGTAAATATACCTAGTTTAATGTGTGTGAATGTAGGTACCTATACCTAGATTAATGTGTGTCCTATGTAGGTGTGTAGGTGTAGGTACCTATACCTAGATTAATGTATGTCCTATGTAGGTGTGTAGGTGTAGGTACCTATACCTAGATTAATGTATATCCTATGTAGGTAAAAAAAAATATTTATTTTATTATTTGATTTTTACTTTTAAATTACTCTAATTATACATATATTTTAAATTATATAAATACTTTATTTTTTTTTTTTTTGTTTATTATTTTATTTATACTTTTTCAAATTACTCTAATTATACTTTTTTTTAAATTACTATACTACTTTATTGTTTTGTTTTGTTAATATTATTCGTTTACATTACTTTTCTAACAATTCCACTCAATGGTGTATATTCATAGATATTTTCGTATATAATGAGACAGTATGCAGATGTATTTTCTGGGATATTTGCTGTTGTGTCAAATGAAAGTTTCACATCTAATGCACCCGATTTCAAAAGTTCACTTTGACGAGAACAGTCTATCACAATTAGTGGTGTTTTTTCAAATTTATCAAATGCTATTGATGTTCCCGAATCACTTTGTTTGTAGTAGGCATGTTGAAAGGCGGCAAACATCTGATACAATGTATGTTTATTACCCATAATATTATCATAGGGAAAGTATTGTGCATTCAAATACAAGCGAACATTATTCAAATTACAAAAATCAAATTGAGATATATCGTTACGAAGGCTATTCTTTCTATTAGTTTGCAGTCCTAGTACAACAAATCTTGGTTTATCCATTTGTGATGCCGTCTTAACAGTCCACTGATGACTTGTGCTTTCCGGTAGGGTAGGATACTCATGTAATTGCCAAGATCTGAATGGAAGGCTAATTGGTTTATCATTGTGAGATAATTTCAGTAGATTAAGACGAATTGTGTCTGCTACATGTATGTAGGGTACTTTCCATTGTATTTTTGTTAGATTAATTTCGATTTTAGTACCAGCGGTGGTTTGAATTGCATTTAAATCAGATGAGGATCGAAGCAGAACCAATTCTTGTTTTACATTCAGAATAATTTTTCTATAATCTTCCATGAAACCTAACCACATTTCCAGTGGTACACAAAAGCTGAATTTCTTTTTATTTGCCCATCCATCTCGATTCCATCCCGCATTCTCCCATATACATTTATTTTGTGGAGTTTCGCACAAGAGGTTTTTCATTGTTGTTGTCATGCCAACGTTACGTGTGCGGTCAACTTCGACTCCACCCACCTCATATCTAATCTCATCGAATAAATAGGCTATTCCATTGTTCACTAATACAAAGTCAACTTCAGTATTGTCTGCTTTTTGTACTTTAATATTACCCTCTATTAGAAGATAGCTTTTACATGGTAGAGTGTAGACATCCTGTTGATTTACATTGATACGAATTTCATCATTATTTTTGTATGTTTGTGATGCGTATGGTGTGTGAGTGTGATACTCGAATTGGGTTATACTCTCATCGAATTGTACTTTCTCACCAACATTGAATATTGAATCAATTTGCATACCATGAGGAATTTGGTGATTCATTGTTTATATTTTTATTATATACAAAAAAACCTAATCTTTGAAGTAGTTGTCTATTTTTAGGTGTAAGTAATTTCCTATCTGTTGCATCATGCTGTTGTGATTGATGATTTTTTGTAAATATTAGCATATTTTTTTATATATATGTAATTATACACTAACTGGTTTCTTTCTTACATGTAAGCGTACTGTTATTGTTTCTCCACGAAAGTTTACCACATTCCCGTCCTGATCGATTATATTTATACAAATTTGATTTATTGTGTTTGTATTGATTGGCATGTACACCACAGTTGTGGGTGATTCAATTATTTTATAGCCAGGTGGTACAATTGTGTAAAACTCATGAATTGTGTGACCTTCACTGCTGTTATTGTACGAACCCTGTGCAATATTGCATTCTACACGTATACTATTTACACGCATTATATGAACCGGTTTTGTTGATATATGCCATTTATTTGCTAGTAATTTTTCATGTTGAAATCCAAGTATTGGACCAATGCTGTCCTTCATAGTTAGATCAATATCTTTATCTGCATACAGCTCACACTGTAGTGTATTGTTGTTGGCTTTGATTCTCAGTTGACTGCTTGTTAGTTTAAGATTATTTTGAATATAATTTAGAATATCCTCCAATTCGTATGATCCTTCTGGTATTTCCACCACACGTCCATCATACACAAACTTATTATTTACATTTGTTTCAATATTTGGAATTGTATTGTATGTGTACATGTTTACTAGACCCACTTCATAGTCAAAGCTATCCAATTCAACTGGTGGGAAGATTTCACTAACCAATGGATTCTCGTTTGCTGTTAGCGTAAACATAATCACTATATTTTTTATACAGCCACAATAGACACAGATGTCCGCATGAGTGCTCCATTTGCTGATATTTCTTGTAGTTGTATCGAACTCTTACACCCTGCATATATTTCATAAATTCAAGTGGTGGACTTAGATTACCAAAACTATCAAAATAGTCACATAGATTAGCGTTTTTGAAGTAGCACGTCCAATGAGTGCCCTCACCAATTTCATTATCCAGATTGATTATACCCAGTTCTAGGTGTTTGAGTGGTGTATTTGGTAGTTCATCTCTCATATAAATTCCACGTAACGGTAAGTCAAGCTGTTTTGCATACTTTACTATATCTACATTTGATAATGGGGATTTTTTTCTAAAATGGCTTTCAATGCACTCTCTACCTTCTTCTTCTTCTTTATACCACAACCTTTGTACGGTTTCAAATAGACACCTTTGCCAAGTTTCTTTCCTCCTCCACCAAATTTCACTTTTGCATTCATAAGATTTGTAACTAGATAGGCTGCTGCTCGTTCAGGAAGACTAGCATCGGCTGCTTTTACTCTTTCCCACGCGAGTGCTGCAAGTTTCCTATCAGCTTCCGTTCGATTTTGTGTTGGGTCACTATAGACTATATCATGCTCTCGACACGCTTCATCTAATCTATTTATTCCTTTATCTCCTCTTGCTAATCGTTTTTTCAAGTTTGTCGCGGGTCCACAGAATTCGTACCCGGGAATATGGAGCTCCATGGGCAGTAAATCAATTGCTTTATTAATTACGGAACCCAATATACCAGATCCCAACTTCTTTTTCATTGACCTCTTCTTTTTCGGAGTATTTTTTCTATTCATTTTTATATAGATAATTTTTCTCATACCATCTTTTAAATGAAGAATTATAGATGGAGAGATCCTTTACAGCCTCTCTATAGTTGGTAAGTAATTGTGAATCTGTCATGTGTTTCCACTGTTGTCTAATATCAATGTTTGGTAAGTAGAAATCTTTAACTGTATCTATTTGTTGTGCTAGAGTAATGGCGTTTTGAAACAAGTTTATCATCTCTTCTCTCTCCAAGTCCAGTGTCTCTTTTCTACTCAAATGTCGACCAAATTTATCAATAGTCATACTTGTTTTTATTATAATTCATGTTTGTAGATAAATTTACTCTCAAACCATGCTCTAAAAAACCATGGATTTTCAGTTTCCTCTGAATATTTTCTATACTGATCAAATAGGTTTGGATCTGTCATTGCTCGCCACTGATCAATGTTGTTGAGATCAACTCTTGGAAGGTGGTGTGCCGCAAGTGGTATCAATTGTAGGATATCAATTAAATTCTGCACCAATTGTTTCAATTCTTCATTGATATTTGCCTTTCTACTTGCATTCAAATGTCGCCCAAATTTATCAATAGTCATTTTTATAATACTAAATTACCACCTATAATGATACCGATTTCACGTAATTCTTCAATTATTGATGCAATTTCTGAATCATGACCGGTGTGTCCGGCAAGTTTTGAATTAATCAACAATTCCAATCTTTCACACAATTCATTTGGATTATCCCAATAGGTGTAGACGTTGCTGTTAGGTGAGGTTTCAATTTGCATATCATGTATTCCACTACCCAGTTTTTGTTCAACTCCTTTAACACGTTTAGGTGGAAATAAATCTTTAATTATGCGAGTGTATTTATAACTGGTATTTCTTTTCACACGTCCCAATGCATCAAGATGAACTCCAGTTAGTTCAAGTATACGTTTATAGTCGACAAGATCACCTTTCCTATAGATGAATGTATCTGGAATTGCTTTGAATAGCAGCTCTAGTAGACCATGTGTAAGCGGGAATGATTTATTACCATCAATAATGATTTTTTTATCATCAAACTTGATAACTTTCTTTCCAATTTGCCATTCATTGATTGTGGGATTAAAGTGAACTCCATACAGATTTTGACCTTTTGTTGTTCTCATAAAATTATCAATGTATTTACCTATACGATTTCTAGATGCAAATTTCCGACTAGACTCTCTACTGTCTCTTCTACTACTTTCATCTAAATTACTGGGAACATTGGAGGTGTCTAAATTAGAAGATTCTAAATTACTGGGAACATTGGAGGTGTCTAAATTGGAAGAGTCTAAAAAACTGGGAACATTGGAAGAATCGAAAATGTTTGTTGTATCTAAATTAGAAGCATCTAAATTAGTGGAGTCTAGAATGGGGTAGTCTTCCTCCTCCTCCTCCCCCTCCTCTTCCTCATCCTCCCCCTCCTCTTTCATTTCCTGTTTAACATCAAATAATTGTTGTTGTTTAAATTGATTCAATGATTCTGTAATTGGTTTATATTGTTTCTGTAAATTTTCTTCTTCACTAATTGCATCATACGATAATTCTCGATGTTTTCGACGTATAGAGTCACGCAGCTGTTTTATATTATTCTTGATGGCTGTCAATTCTTTGAGATCCTTTTTCAATATCATTTTTATAATAGGATAAATTTATCAAACCCAACCCTGTATCTCCCATTATCCAGTCCACAATCTTTGTTTATGACTAGAAAATTATTATTATTCCATGCTTGAGCACACATTCTACTGAATTCATCTCTACTCAAATCGGGATATACATGATCATGATATATGTGTTGTAAATTACGATTATCCTGTTTGAATATAACAATCAAATTACTGTTGTCTCTAATCAATTGTTTAGGAATACTAGAGTACGTTTGACAAATGTAGAAACTATCAATGTTTTTGTGTCTACCCATACTGAAATAGTCTCGAATATTCTGTTGTTTTTCCATACAAATATCATCGAAAATCATAACTGAATTGGTGTGTGCATCGTTTGGGTGTGGTATTTCTTCATTATGCTGGTACAGATTGAATCCAACCTCGGCTACTTGACTCATAATTTCCTTGAGAAGTTGATACTTGTCTTGCTGGTGAGATTTGGTGAATACATATAAATGTGAAAACTTGACACCATTCTCGGCAAATAATAAATTAAAAACAGTATTTGTTTTTCCAACATTGGACGGCCCACACACAATACATCTTACACTATTTGGTAGAAGCACACTGTGTCTTATTTGTTGCTTTTTATTTAAATACTTGTCAAAGTTAATCAGTGGCAGTTTTGATTTGTGCTGTTTTAGCTTCATTTTTTTAATGTATTATTATCAATCCATGAATTGTATTTCGAATCAAAACCCAACCATTTCACATACAATTTATTGCCTTTCTTCTTTAGCACTCTTTCAATAAGATACACATCTGGGTACTTGGTTTTCTTCATTTCATACTCATAGAATGCACCCTTAATAATTTTATTGTTATCGTCTTTGAGGTGATAGGTGAGGGGAATGCTTGGTAGTACATTGTGTACAGTGAAAATCTCATTAGTGTAGTTTGGTAGGTATCCTTTATCAAATATTCGCTTGTAACGAGTGATTCGAACCTTATCACCGATTTTAAACTTTTGCTTTTTAAGTTTGAAGGAACGCAGGGTCGCCTTATCAATATTCATCAGTACATACTTTTCATTTTCAGTATTCACCTCACTCGGTTTCATGCGAGTGGTTCGATGAACGGTGTTATTGTATTTGTCTAACAGTTTTGGGAGTAAATTCAACCATTTATAATTTCCCTGTACAGTGAATTCACGAAACATGTGCTCTTTCAGGGTTCTATTGAAACGTTCACAGATTGCCGCCTTCTTATTACTGAAAGTACTATAGTGATTGATATTGTACATTTTAAAGAGTTTTTGAACAGTAGCATTGTAGAACTCTTTACCAGCATCAGTTTGGAAATTCTTTATCTTATTCTGTTCAAGTATTGGTTTGAGGGCGTTTGCCACATCATTACCCGATTTACTTTTCAATGGTATTGCAAATGCAAATTTACTAAAACAATTTATTACTGTCAGTATGAATTTGAAGTTTCTATTGATGGTACTGTAATTTGACATATCAACAAGATCGGCCTGGTACAGATCTGTTACGCCTTTGATTTCTGTACGACGTGTGGGAAAATTGTGTCTAACACTTGCATGTAATTCTTGAGCAAGTCCTTCTCTTGTATTCATTTTTTTTTATACTAGAGTTAGATCTCCGCTATAACCACCATTAAAACCACCGTTAAAACCACCGTTAAAACCACCGTTAAAACCACCGTTAAAATTTAACCGCCGTTAAATTTTTTCATGAATTTTAGCTCCCGTGAAAATGGGAATTTTGGGGATCGGATAGATTGCGTTGATTCAACTATACAGCTATTTCAGGTTAGGTTAGGTTTAGGTTAACCTTAAATTTATGGTTAAAGAAAAACTGAACCTTAACCTTAAATTTAAGGTTAAATTTTATTATTATTTTTCCTCAATTAATCGTGATCGGAAAATTGTATTTGATACATGAATTTGAGATGCCATGAAATGCTGAACAAGATGGCGTCTTCAAATTGAAATTCCCTTCACGGGTTAAAATAGCAATACCTTGCGGTATAGTTCAAATTTTTTCGTGGTTCGGAACCCACGTGAAAATGGGAATTTTAGGGATCGGATAGACTGCGTTGATTCGACTTTGACTTACCTATGTTAGGTTAGGTTAGGTTTGGATGGGTTGACTTAGGTTAACCTTAAATTTAAGGTTAAAGAAAAACTGAGACGGAATCGGCACTCTGCCCTACTACATGATAATATTAATGATAATTAATTTTTTTTTTATTTTTTTTTATTTTATTCATCGGGGTGCTTGATACGTGCAATTGGAACGCCTTGGTGAGCTGCATAAATTTGTACATTTAATTTCAAATGAAAATTTTCAGTCTGTTTATTTAACCCTCGTTAGTTAATCACCTTTAAAATTTAACCATCGTTAGTTAACCACCGTTAAAATTTAATCACCGTTAAAATTTAACCGACGTTAAAATTCAACTGGGCCGTTAAATTAGGTTTTCCTATGTTAAATTAAGTTAGGTTAAATTTAACGGCCGTTAAAATTTAACCGTGGTTAGTTAACCGCCGTTAAACTGCGCCAGAACTGTCTTCCTGCCCTACTCCTGTTGAATGAATTTATATAACAATATTAATTAAATTTGTATAATTATCATTTACAAAGTAATCACTTGTTATTATACTTAATTGGAATATACCAATAATATTGGAGTATATTGGAATATACTTTATTGGAGATTTCACATGTCTGATGACTGAATTTGTGGAACAATTTAAATTACTTTCTTTGTATTGGCGAAGGTGATATTGTGGAAGGTATCCTTAATCTATCTATCTATATATTTAAAAATGAATGTCTGTCTGTATGTATGTATGTATACCCATATACTGGGAAATGTAATTATGCCGGTTTGATGACATCTGTCTCAGTAGGAGGTGGCGAATAATAAAATCAAAAACCTAGCTTCTACCTTATAGTCCTAGAAGGTTGAAATTTGAAATGTAACCTCAGTGGGAGGTGGCAACTAATAAAATCAAGAATTTTTTATGAGAACTCAGCAACGCGCGTCGGGCCAGCTAGTGAATAATAAGACGAAATTGTCACAATCACATTTATTATAAAATATTAACATTTATTAAAAAAATGTATTAATATTTATTAAAAATATATAATATACTGTATATATTAAGCTTCTCTGTACTTTAGTTTTAGTTTGATTGAATATTTTTTAATAAATGTGGCTGTGACAATTTCGTCTTATTATCCATTAATTTAAATTACATTTGTATAATCATAATTTTCTCAGTGATCACTCATTATTATAATCAATTTAAATATAAAATGGTTCATTTTTTTAAACAAATATGTTAAATTTATGAATAATTTTATTCATTAATTGAAGGCTTGACCAGATAAATAAGAGGCTATCTTGAAATCTGATTCCAATTGCATATTTCTAAAATCATTTGTTCCGTATAGAAGACTGAGTGCCTTCTTTTTTCTTTTAAATATCCTTCAAAGATTAGGAAATTTTGAAAACCGTTACACATACATCGCTGGGCATTCATTAAAGGAAGACCCATGCAAAATTTCGTAGAATTCGGTCCACCTGTTTAGCCATCAATGCGTTACAGACAGGTAGACAGACAGACAAATAAAAACGGCCGCCTTGAAACAGAGGATTGAAACAATGAATTGGATGATGGTGATTGATGAGTTGGGTCTACATTTTTAGGTGGGTTCCGAACTACCGGAAAATGATTTTACAGCTGAGAACAGATTCTTTTTTCCGGCCGATCCAATCAATCTCCCTTACAAAGAGGGCCCAGGAGTTCGTAACTTCTTTCCATCTGATTGAACAGATACCCGCTATGGCTTATGGCTGTACGATTCATTGAGTATATTCAATTTATGTTATTTCCATTCGCTGTAAGTAGACTCGTTTCTTAAAATTTAGTTTCATTTTATATTGCATTCATTTTTCTATTTTTCTCCAACAGGCATATCTGGCCGATTGTGCTGGCTAATGTCCAGGCAGCAATAATGGTTTCGCTCTTCCTATTCTTTGGCCTCGATGGACTGATATCAATGTTACCAACAGCTATTTATTTTGGATCTCTTATTGTTATGGTTGTCACCACTTGCCAGGCACTTTCAAGAAAGCAAGACTTTCATCTGTTTAGAAGGTGAGTTTTCAAAGAGTTACTTTCCTGTTTTCTTGTTTATAAATGTAAATTTGTAAAAATGTTAGTAGTGTTTTCTTTTACTCATTCCTTTTTCTCTTTTTTATTTTACTTATCCTGCACTTACCTCTTCATTTTCTCATAATCTTCTTCTTATCCATCTCCTTCTTCATGTATATTCCTCTAGCACAGTTCATCTCCTCTTCATCTTCTTCTTTTTCTCGTCTTCCTTTTCCCTCTCCCTCTTCCTTTTCCTTTTCTTCTTTCTTCACCTCTTCTTCCATCTCCTCTTTTTCCGCATCCTACTTCTCCATCTTCCTCTTTTTCTGGAGATATTTCAAAGTTTTAATACATTTTTCTTTATGAAGTTTGCACAAGATTTGTTACATTTGATGTATTGTTCTATTTTCTCAAATTTTAATCGTTTATTTCTTTCTCTATTTTCTCTCAACAAGTTTACTCATCTGTATTTTTCCCTCAACTTTTTTTTCTTATCTCATGTATTCATATGTGATCGTTAGGTGTAAGAGAGGGTCGGCTGCGTCCTAACTTCGCCCTCCCAGGAAAATAATAAAGGCAACCAATCAATCTTTTTCCTTCTCCTCCTCTTTTTCCGCATCCTTCTTCTCCATCTTCCTCTTTTTCTTCTTCCTCCTCTTCTTCCCCTTCTTCTTCTATTTCACATTCTTCTTCTTTTTCTTCTCCCTCTTCTTCTCCTTCTTCCTCTTTTTCTTCTACTCTAACTGTTTCTCTTCCTCTTCCTTTTTCTTTTCCACCTTTTTTTTCTTCATCTTCTTAGTATGTTTTCTACGTCACTGCATGGCTCCAACTACACAGTAGGCGTGTAAACCGTTGCGTTCCCGCCATTATTGCCTAAATACAATAGGATATCATATATGGTTCATACTACATTGACTGTGAAGAGGTGGAGAGGTGAAGAGATCGATCCCATTCACTGTAGTCAACACTCAATTTGAAGACCGAATTGCGGATTGGCCGAATTATCCCAAAGGAAGCGAAACTTTCAATGGCCACCTGTATATAAAGTCATTATAAGTCACCACATATTGATCAGTGACAATTCTTACTGTATTTACTTTTTTAATAAATCTTTGTCGTGGTCTGTTCAATTTGAAAGAATCTATGAATTTTAAAATAGTTTGATTCTTATTTCTTTGTCCACAGGTGGTCGAATCTGTTCATAGCCTATTCGAATGGAGAAATGAATTCGAGTGACGCTGAGTACCAATACTGTCGCAACAACATGCAGCCGTTCGTTGTCTTCTTTGTTGCTCTTATCGTGCATTTGCTCATGACGCCTTCGTTCCTTCCACATGTGTCTTCGCCCCAGTCTGAAATAACTGTGGTTGCCTTCATATTCACCTTCCTAACTTTGTACAATTTCACGGTAATTATCGGCTTAAAACTTTAAATACCTCAAAGTCAAATAATAATAATAAGCGTATGGCTTTTAATGGTGGGGAGACCCTTACGGGTAGTTCCACTTCGCCGTTTGTGCCATGTTACGGGGAACATGGTGGACCTACTGTTTTAGGTGGGTTCCGAACCACCGGGTAAGTGATAATAAAGTCAAATCAAATCATCTTAAATGTTGAGAAAACTTGAGTAGTTTGCAATTACCCTAATAAATTTTATTCCACTACAGAAATAAAAATGGCTTAAATATTTGAAATATATGCAGTCCATTGCTTTGTATACGCTGTATATCTTCTGATTTTTTTACAATGTTATACTTTCCACAAATTATATTTCTCTTGTGTTGTTTTGCAATCCCTATAGTTTTGAACTGAGTATTAAAATTATGACAAGTTCAAATAACTATCTAGATAAAAGTTGAACAGAACGATTATGTTACAAACAATAATATAGCAAGCACTTGATTGTGACCTACATAATGAAGTTATAAAGTAGATGTGGGCCGTATTTATGGCCGTTCCTTCAGTGTAGGGAAGTGATAGCCGCGAGCCGTAGCAGGTATCTGTTCAATCAGATAGATAAGCTGCGTTCTCGTAGGTCCTGTTTGTAACGATGACCGATTAGATTGGCCAGCAAAAAAGACACTGTTCTCTGCTGAAAATCACTTCCCGGTGGTTCGGAACCCACCTAAAACTGTAGGTCCAACTCATAAATCACCATCATCCAACTCATTACCCACGCACAGGTCTCAGACCTATGTGGGCTTCATCCTCAAAAAAAAAAGTGTCTTGACTCGAGCCATTCTTGAAATGCATCTATTTTAAATTAATTTCAAGAGTCACTAGAGTCGCAAATCGAGTCCCTGAGAGAAACAAATCATTACTAATATTCCAATAAAGTATAATAACAAGTGATTACTAAGTAAATTATAATTATACAAATTTAATTAATATTGTTTTATACATTCATTCAACAGACATGTGAAATCTCATCTGATTTTAACAATCAGCTGTATGGAAAATAGAAACACAGCCTTGGAAATGAAAAACGATTAAGTTTTTGTGAAAGACAGACTTTAAATAGACTATGCGGATTGAATCAAGGGTTAGGTCTGATGACTGTGTTTAATTTTGTGATGGTTATTATAATTGAGTGCATGGAGTATGCTCCTCTGTGCAAGCACCCTTGTACTTGGGCGTGAGGTCTACTGTTCACAGAACTGCTAGTGTATTAATATTAATTTTATCATAAGTGTTCTTGATGTAAGCAGTTGTTGATATGCAGTGGATAAATTATCAACTGTGTACTATTAAACTATACTAGTGTAAATTCTTAGGATCCTTGGAAAGTTCATTGAATTGAGTTGAAATTAGGTAATTTCAGAATTTAGTATATTCTTTTAATTGTTTGGTTGCAATAACGTTTGTTGGTATATCTGCAGATATCGCCGTCACGACAGGGCAGCAAGTCTCCTGATCTGTTGGCTCTGTTCTCATTTGGAGTACATGTGCTGGCCAAGTACCCCTACGAGACAGACACCGTCGTCAGTCGCGGATGGAGGTTTATTGACGTACAAGTTCCTACATTCGCATCCTACATTGTCGGTGAGTAGTTCGCTTTGCTAGGCCATGCACACGTACAGGTATACCTGTGCAGGCTCGCCTGGTCAGATAAAAAAGTTATAAAGTGATCAGAGGAATATTAGCACATAGAAATTTATTATTTATTTTATGTATCATTTATTTATTTGAATTAACAATAAGAAAAACATAATATTTCTGTTTATAGGAACATTGTAAATAATTTAAATGATCTTATAACGTCGTAGGAATAAGTTTAAAAAGTTTCAATCATGAGTTGAGTAAAAATTGTTTTTAAGATCCTTAATTTGAAAAAATTCTTCAAAGTTATTAAATTTTCATAGTGTAGGTGTACTCTGAAAGGTACTGAATTTAAATGAACCAAAAATCATTTCAATTTTATAAAGCCTTTCGCTAATAATTTTCCTAAATATTCTACGTTCAGTAAAGAGTTGTAGGATTTTACTTAGTTTATAACTTTTCTTATAAACAGATTTTTAGTTACTTCAATCTGTTCGTAATATTGATCATATTTATTTGCTAAATATTTCTTAATGTATAATGCTAAATATTTCTTAATGTATAAGAAATTTATCATGTTTTAAAGTTTAAATATTCAACAAAAAAGAAACCGACTTTAATGAAATGATACTCAATAATTAATTACTTGCTAAAAAGATTAAACTAGTGTATTCATTTTAAACTGGGAAAATTTTGAATTTAATTCCAGTAATCTTCTGAAGTTGGCGCCAAATTTTTCATAAACTCCTAAAATATTCTGTAGAACTTTTTATAAACTCATAAAATATTTGGCGCCGACTTTGGCTCGATGAAAAATAGAAAAGCAGCCCTGGGAAAAAACATTTCTAATATTTTAATCAAGTGTAATAAGTAATTTCTAAGTAATGACAATTATATTAATTTTATTGATATTGTTCATATTCGTTCATCAGACATCTGAAATATGATCTGATTTGAATAATAATCAGCTGTCTGGAAAAAAGAAGCGCGGCCTTGGTAATCCGATACAAAGTGCCTTTTTGTGGGAAACATACATGAAATAGACTACGCAAATTAAATGAAGGATAAAGTCTGATGGTTGTGTTCAATTTTGCGATGGTGATAATCATTGAGTTCTTATTCGTGTACCTATACGTTCTGTGCAAGCACCCTCAATCTTGGTTGTGAGATCTACTGCTCACAGAACTTCTAGTACCGTATACTAATTTTAATTTTATCATTACCAGTGTTCTTGATGTAAGCAGTTGTTGATATGCAGTCGATAAATAATCAAACTAATTTGTTTTGGTCTCATCAACAGGAAACGGTGTAGAGTTTTGTTTGAACTTCAGGGCCTTGTTCTATTTGGTCATTCCAGCGATTCTAGTCAAAATGGCCGTACGAGATCATTTGAAAGGCATCTACTTATCATTGGTGCCACACTGCATGTCTCTTGCTTGGTGGCAAGTGGCAGTACTCTCATCACAAGGTCAGTCAAGTTATTAGATATTCGATATCAAAAATATCAGTGCAAAATTTATTAATATAATTTCAGTCTTTTAACTCATCCCCTTCAGAATAGGATTGTCAATGAATGGCCACTCCCGTGTTTCGGAGGACACTTTAAGCCCGTCGGTCCCGGCTTCCTAAAAACCAGTCGTTAAGTCACGTCAGAGGCCCTAAACTTGTTCAGGTGTGACCTGGCAACTTGATAACGTGAGCCAGCCAGGTCGCTGGATATTAGTCAAATCATTTCAATCACCTGTTTATACTATACTGGCATTTTCCCGGTCTTGACCGGGAATCCAGTTTGGAGTTATCTTTCCTGGTTGATAACTTTGGTAGTAGTCACACAGTTATTGCGAAATTAGGAAGGGTGAGAGAAATAACTTACAGTGTTTATACCGTACATTTCATCTGTTTGAAAAGAAGTTTTTTCACAGATTATGAGAATTTTGAGTAAAAATTTTGTTCATAAGTAAACTAGCTTTCTAGCAACTTTGCAGCTCTACCCATCTGCGTGGTTTTGTGTTTAGTTAATTGTGAAAATTAATTTTGATAAATCTGAAAGTAAAATGAAAAATTGGGCTTCGAGGTGCATTGAATCGAGCTTTGTGCCAGAGTGTTCAAAATCGATGCCGTTTTTGTGAAATTTGTTGGACAAAACACACACAAACATTTGCGCGCCACACCCATATGTACCTACTTTCTCTTTTTATATAGAAAGGTGTTGATGTTTCTGTTTTTTTGGCAGGTGCAACGTGGTATGGCCTGATTAGGAGTGCATTGGCGCTGGTGGGATTTGTGCTGTTCCTTCCTCTGGCCGGCTTGGCTTCAGTTTTGGTGCCGCTGCTGGCAGTTGGCAAGTTCCTGGTCGAAACTGACGAGTTCAAGGACATACTGATCACAGCATCCATCGCCTCAGTCCCCGTTCTCCTAGCTTTCTATGTTAGAAGCAAAAGGAGTCGAGAGGCTAAATCTTATCTTGGCTGGATACAAGTAAGACAATCTAAATTTCAAGTTATTCGTTGTTCATTTTTTAAAGAACTATTTGTACAAGAAAGCAAACTAGTATGTAGCGAAATAAATTTTTTTTTCTCATTGTAAGCATAGGCCACTTTTCCAAAATTTCCCTTCAAAAGAAATTCTTCTTATTAGTAGTATGAAAAATAATTCCAAAGCTGTACAATTGGCTGTAACACGTACCATAGTTTATTATAGTAACAAGTGTTTATTATAGTACCCTATAATATATTTATAGATCTGCTTGTGTATTTGCTAGCCAGTCACTAAGGACGTGTAATGGTGTTTCTATGGTCATAAGAAGGTAACTTATTTCTAAAGTCCTTGTAATGCCATAAATTCAACTTTTGGAATAAATCACGAGATTGCAGTCATTTTTGTAAGAAAGTAATGATGAATAGTAGCTCTGTGGATAGTAGACCTCACGCTCAAGAATAAGGGTGCTTGCACGATGTACTCAATGGTAATCACCATCGCAAAATTAAACACAATCATCAGCTTTAAACCTAACCCTTTATTCAATTTGCGTAGTTTCTTTCATGTATGTAAAAGTCACTCTGTATCACATCACCAAGGCTGTGTTTCTATTTTCCAGACAGCTGATTGCTCAAATCAGATCAGGTTTCAAATGTCTGATGAAAGAATTTATAGAACAATATTAAATAATATGTGTATAATTGTAATTTATCTAGTTATTACTTATACTCAATTGAAATATTAGAAATGATTTTTTTCTCTCAACCAAATATGTTATTCTTATGTGCAGGTATTGTTGGCGATGCCTTTTTAATTCATGTCATTTGAACGTAATGAATTATAAGACTTGAAGTTGTCATTGCGCGTTGTCATTTGAACTTTTTTATTTACAAATCTCGATTAAATCATGAATAATCATGTTATCTAATTCATATGAAGGCTTAGGCCTAACTAGATGAATAAGATGGCCCGAGGGCTATCTTTAAATCTGATTCCAGTTGCATAAATGATGGAGAAGCTTATTTTAAAAATCATAATTATCTTCCCTAAAGGAGCCTGTGTGCCTTTATTTTTTTCTCTTTAATGTCCTTTAAGCGCAAGCAAATTTTGAAAATCCTTTCACGCTGGGCATTCATTAAAGGAAGTTCCATGCAAAATTTCAATGAATTTTGTTCACAAGTTTAGCGTGAATGCATCACAAACACGACAGACAAATGCAAAACGACTAACTTGAAACAGGGACTCCTCTTGTTCACAAACAAGACTTGTTTAAACTTGTTCACAAGTTTAGCGTTAATGCATCACAAACAAGGCAGACAAATGACAAACGGCTAACTTGAAACAGGGACCCCTCCGTTTTTATTTTCCAAACAGCTGATTGCTCAAATCAGATCAGATTTCACATATCTGATGAAGGAATTTATTAAAAAATATTGATTAAAATTTGTTTAATTATAATTTGCTTAGTAATCACTTGTTAATGTGCAAGTGATTTTTTTCTCTCAACCAAATATATAATTCTTATTTATTGTATCTAATTGACTGATAGCATGTTAACTCTGTAATACCATCTTATTTTTCATTTAATTTCTATTAATATTTCCAGTTTTTACTGCTAATGTTGGCGGGCGCCCTGTTTGTGTGGCCAGCCGTGCACCTGCAGAAGCCGAGTCCGTTTCCCACTTTGAAGGGCATGCCGTCTACAGTGACGTGGACACAGTACAGAGAGTTCTGCTCGGGCGCCGGTTCAACGCCGGTTAGTTCGGTGCTGAAGATGCAGTTGAGGTGCGCCGGTCTAGCCGGACAGCCGGTCAAGTGGGATGGCCGAGTCGGCGCCACGCGCATGGTGCGTCTACACAATCCCGTACAGCGACTTGTCAGCCGACTGCCTTTTGTGAGTAGTTTTATTTATCATGTTAGTAGAGAGGTTGCGCAAATCTAAGCTAAAACCCGTTAATTCTAAAAACTTTGATAATAATTTTTTCCGTTTCACACACTTTGGGATACGTTAATAAATAAATATTTTACTCCCATTTAAAACTAAATCTAAACAAATGCATATACATATAATACTACATGACTAAAACTACCAAAGATTACATTTTTATAAACATTTTTTGCGTTGAAATTAGCCTACTCTACTATGTTCATGCTATGTTCTAGAGTAGGTTTGCCATTTAAATTTTTCATGTGAATCAACTATGATCCTTAACGGTGTATTTATGAATTCGCCTTCTCCAATACTCCTTCATTCTTTCAAAAGTTGCTTTTTTCTGATCTTCGGACATCCCTGTACCTGTTCTACGCTTGGGCTTTTCCTGGAACCTCTGGTTTTGGTTTTTCAAAATATTCCTGACGCTTTTACGGTTTTTGATTATTTCATCTGTTACATTCAGCTCATTTAAATCGTCTTGCTTTTTTTAATCATTTGCTTTTTGTTTTGTGCGTTTGTTGTTGCCCATCCTGAAGATGTGGGAGTAAAAACTTATTCTTCTTTTTATTATTATGTGAAACAGCTTTTCAATTTTTGTGTACAAGTTTTTATTAGATATTAGCTTTATTTCATTATTCTAAAGTAGAATCCTATTATGTTCCTTATTATTTCTCTTTCTTTTTTCCAATATTTCTTTATTATTCAGTGTCATGGTTTCAGCAGCGCTTCTGTCTTTATTTATTTTTTTTTTTTTTGTTAATTGGCAAATCTTGTTTTTATTTGAAAATCTATACTCTTTCTTTATCTCGTTGTAAATCAAAGTTTCAAAATCAAATCAAAATTTATTAATCAATCAATAACATAATAATTACAAAATCCTTTTAGTTAAGCTCAATAAATACAGAATAAAACTGTGTAAAACTGTGCAGTAATGTTTCATTTTGGAATTTAATGACAGTGACGTTTTATTGTATGCCTCTTTAGTTAGCTGGAAAGCAAGTTCCATTTTTTGTACCTTAGAAGGATATTTGTGTCAGGGCTTTTCCGGCTGCTCCTTGAAGGGCTATATTTATATAAAAAACCTCACATATAACTCCCTTCGAAAGACCAAAACCTTGCACAAATAAAATTGAGTATTGAAGGATGCAATACTGGTAGAAGGTTTACCTGAAATTTGTAAAGTAATATCTCCTTTCCAATAGGAATCACCGTCCTGGCGGGGTCTCAGGATGTTCACCTCTCCTAAACTTATTCTAAAAAGTTATAAGATAAAGTAAGGTGTAACACACTGGATCTCCTTTCCACTCAATAATGCCGTCAGAGACAGGTAGGTTACTAAATGATACAAATAATTCATAAATCATTTGTTATCATTTCTACAAGTACCACCTACCGCCCTCAATGTCAACATTAGGGGGTGTATGAGCTACCACGTGATATCACCCTATTTAGCTGGTTATTGGCAGGAATCTGAGAAACCTTGAATACCCAAGTAGTTGCCGGGGGCCGTATGCTGTTCAAAGGCTTAGCATAAACTAGCAAATGCAATAAAAAACACACAGACTCCCTCAAACCTACTGGCGTTAAACAAAAGTTCTCCAATAAATCACTGAATAGAATATACCATACTAACAGGGATAATAACGGAAATGCTTGTTAACACTTGATACATTTATTGAAACATTGACTGAGCAGACAGATGAGTAGAATTTAAGGAGTGACGCCCCTGCTATATTCATATAGCTCTGAAACTAATGGTGAAATTACTTAGAAAGATAAAATTGTCAGGATTTTTAATCAATGAAAGTTCTATTGATTTAAATAAAAAATGAATAATGATAGAGCAGTGAGCTCTCAGGTCTCGCGTGGCAGTGAACGGCAGCTTTTACAATGTGGCACCACTATTTTATTTTCGCTTATAGTGATATTTTATTTATTTTCGAAGTGCGCGCACACATAGAAGGCCTTCTAATATTATATTGTAACTCACTTGGTTGGTTGGAGTACTGTTGCATGGATTTAGATTGAATTTCCTCTTCTGTGTCCTCGTGCTGGCTCCGGATTTTCTTGACGGAAATTTTAGTATTTTTTAGCGGTTCACTATAAATTTCTAACTTTTAAAAATAAAAACTTTTTAGGCTGAACGTAGGCCGAATAAACCGCCGTTCGGACAGGTGTGGTTCGAGTTTACATTAATTTTTACATGAAAACAAACTTAACATTTAAGTTGGACATGTCCTTTTCTAACAAGATTTTGATCAATTCTTTTCTTTTCTAAAGTATTCCAACTGATCCATTGACCCAAGTTCTTGAAGTGGTCAACTGTGTATTTTCAGGTATTTCGGTGAGCTATTGATGTTAGTTAATATTTTTGTTTTTTAAAATGAAATCTTTAGTCCAATTTTTGCCGCCTGTATTTGCAGTTATTTTATTTGACTTTCAGCTAAAAGAGCCATATCATCTGCAAATGCTAGGCTGTTCCACTCTGAACCTTACATTCCCATTTTAACTCCACTGTTTTTGTTCAGGTTTATTATTATTATTATTATTAATAATTGATAATTGCAAAAACGGCATTACAAAAAGGCAGCAGTTTTGGACAATAAATTTGGCACAAAGCTTCCTCCAAACTTGATTTAGCACCCCTCGAAGCCCAATTTTTTATTTTCCTTTCAAACTTTTCAAATTTAGTATTTAAAAACTTCAAAATTCCACAGAATTATTGTTCTTGTAATTGTCCCGTTATCGTAGATTGTTTTTTAGTCATAACTAGAATTGTCTTTCGTAGTTTCAAGAGAGTTTTTAGTAGCGACCAATTTCATTAGACCTGCGTAGAGCACCTGCTCATCATGCTTGGGGACTTGGGTTCAAACCTCGGTATGGGCAAAATTTGTTTGTTCACAGAAGTCAACTCTACCAAATAAGTTTTCTATTTCCAAAACTAATTTGGTTAAAATTATTTAATTTGAAATTTAATTTGAAAATGTGATTGCTATTCTACTCAGCTCACCAAGGGGTTTGAAATTCATTATAGCACATATTCATCTGAAAAAAGTATCTTTGGTGTCCCGCAATTGAAAATTTGAAATTTGAAAAAGGTGGGAAGGGGCCCAAAAATATCCACTTTTGAACGGTTCGTCCGATCTAAAGCTGATAAATGCGCTCCAAGTCCATATACCAAACATTCGTTTTTAGTTAGATCAAAAAGAACAATTATTAAATGATTAAACAACAAGCATACACCTAAAATCCCATAGGAAAGCACGGGTAAACGTCCAGAATTATAATAACAATTATAATAACCACAAATGATGAAATAAGTTTCTTTCTGTATTTTGTAGTCTTTGCAATCAATACTGAACTGCTGGCTTGGCGAGAAGTTCGATGTGGAAGACTGTCACAAAGTCAAAGATCCGGAGTGTGGAACTCCACCAGAACTTACAGACAGATGTCATCTGACCAATTGGAATAGGTAATTCAATTCTATTTTCAATCTTATAGAACACTATTTTATTCTCAATTTTTAAAACAAGTTCAAATATTGAACCAAGTATTAAACTGTCTGTCTACCTTGCAATCAGAAGCGAGACGTTCAATGACTACTGTGTAAAGTTACTGTAGCCACATGGGCTCTCAAAATCACGGTGGTTAGTATTGGTTACTAAAAGTTGATATTGTTAGGAACACAAAGGAAAGAGAGAATGTCAACTGTGCCAGCATCATGTCAACAGTGCTTCCAGTTTCACTGATATCATGCACTTGTTCTCTGTCTTCATCTCGGTCCTCCCTTTGTCGACTCTCTTTGTCTTCCTCACTCTTATGACAAATGTGCTTCTATAATGTTCGAGTAAATATTATAATGACTCATATATTTGTGGAGACTTCTAGAATAAACAGAAATCTTTTATAATGTGCTGTCCTTGTGCAGTGAGTCAGTTGTTAGTTATTTATTGTGACAAAAGTACAAAGAATGTGATGGCACAACAGACTTGAGTTCAAACTGCTTTCTTCATAAATTTTGAATATGTTATATTGTCCAAAACATTGAGATTAATGAGGTTATTCGAACTTTTAATGTGATAGGCGATATAGTGGCAGTGTTATCATTGTATTTTATAAAAAATTGTGATAGACTGTGCTTTGTAAGTGTTCAGTTTATTGTTGTGTGTTTTAACCGTTAATTAGTCATTTATTTTCCCGTCATTGAGCAGTTTAAATTAAATTATTGACAGTTGGCCTATTGACAGTTAGTAATTGGTATGTATCCAGTGATATAGTAAATTAATTATAAGTTTATTTATTTATTGTGACAAAATTACAATGAATGCGAAAGAACAACAGACTCAAGTCCAAAACTGCTCTCTTCGTCCAAATTTGGAATATTTTACATTGTCCAAAACATTGAGGTTAACACAGACTAAAAATTTAGATTTGCGAAAAAAAACTTGAAATTGAAATTATGTTTATTCTTCTTCATAAATATTACAATTTTTATAACAAAACATGATTCATTGAAGAAGGTTCCTCACATGGGCATGTGCCTAAAAAATTTGAAGAATTAGTGAACTTCACTCGAAAAATAAAATTATTCTTTTTCACTCAACGACTATCAATTTAAAAGTTCACTCAAAACGAAACACTAAAACAGTTAAAAATATTTTTATAATATTATATTTTGATAAAAACTTTTGATCGAAATGTACTATCTTTTGAGTTGAACGTTATTGAGCTGTTTGTTTCTTTATTTATTTTCTTGTATGATAGTTAACTGATTGGTGCGTGTTTTAAGTTAATTGTGTAAATAAGGTACGAGTGTTACTTTTAAGTGTTGCCAGCATTATTTAGTTATAGAAACCGTAACAATATGTTCCGTAACCGTTCCAGGTATGAGTTCGAATTGGACATCCTGATGACGTCTGGCATCTGGAGGGGCGGTGAATTTCAAGTGACCTTGACCGCCGACAACACCTTCAAGAACTTCACCACTTCCCTGGTGGAGGGGGATCATGTGTGGTTTGCGGGCATCATCACTGGTGACACATCGGGTCTTTTGTCTTCGGACAGTGCGTGGGTCGAACTGAAGGAGATCGGTTGCTTGATCTGCAAAGATGAAAGGCTAAAAGCGGCCAAAAGAAATCAAGTATTCACATTCTTGTCAATCTACTCTGGCTTTAAAGGAGTTCTGAACTTTCTGTTCAATCCAATTGTGATATTCCGGTGAACTATTAAATAGACACTAGTTGGATTTTTTATTGAGAAACTAACAGTTGAAGAACTCAAGCTGATTAATGATGGTTGTATTCATTGAGATGTAAGAAAGTGGAGGGAGCATAACGTATACTGCCAATGGTTGAGTACCATTTACCGGTGCTTTAACAGTAACCGGTGAATTTTACCAGTAGCATGTGATTGGTTTATTCAAATTCATGGACATGAAAAAATTAAATAGACAATTCAGATGGTAGCATCTACCAGTAAATGAGAAGGCTCTCATGAACTCACCCACTGTTGAAAAAATATAACCGGAAATGTAAGCAAGCATTGTCCTACTGCATTGGTTCTAACACCATTCGCGACTACATCACCGCTAATTTCAAGCTAAGTAGTTCACTTTACAAGATTTCACTTTCATGTCAAATGTTTTAACTACACTTATCGTCTGTGGAAAACGATTTACTTTTCTAAAGATTTCTTGGAAACAAAGATTTAGCAGTTGTATTGTTCACTTTAACACTAATTTGTTTCTTTAACCTTCAAAAAGGTAAAGAAGCAAGCAAGGCCCTAATGCAAGGGACGTGACGCCATTCGCGGCTTTATCACTGCAAATTTCAAACTGAGTAGTTCACTTTAGTCATTAATCATCTGTGAAAAACGATTTGCTTTTGAAAGCATTTATCAAAATTTAGCAGTGATATTGATCACTAATGTACACCACTATAGATTTATTGAAGATTACGTATTGAAGAGTGCGGTTGAAGACAAGTGCAATCAACAATAAATTAAGTGCATGCAATATTACCAACATTATACACTAGTTACCATAATTACAATATCAATTAGTTGTGGTGAGGCTTAATTTTGATGTAAAATATTTTCTCAATTGTTTTTTAAATATTTCTATAATTTTCAAGACTCTTTAAAAACTGCGTTAGCTTGATGTAGAGTTTCCTACCAATATAACTAGGTTTTTTACTAATGTTGTTGTGGTTGTTATTTATATATCTATGAACTCTACCATGGCTTTCTTCGAAAATGGCCGCCACTCTACACTTTGTTGTAGGTTAAAGCCATAATTAGCATTGAAGTGATCAATATGATGGCTAAATCTTGATAAATGCATTCCAAAAAATATTTTGTGAAGTATATCGTTCTCCACAGATAATTGTAACGTTATCTGTGCAAATGACGGGGACACATACATTTGAAGGAGTTCATTTAAATTGAAATTGAGACGATTTGAGAGGAGGTTTAATCTGTGATAAAAATTCGATTAAACCAACAGGGTTAGGGGGGGGGGGGGGTATTAAAAATCTTCAATACTGAGATTTTTAAAGTTGCTATTTTGTTTTGGTAGGGCTTTTTGACCTGAGTGGAGTGGTGTATACAATTTTTTTATAAATTGAGCGTTTGAGAGTGGAAGTGGAAATAGCTATTTGTGTAACTAGAGTGCAAAATAGCGTTTTTCTGCATCGAGAGAAACAGTTTTTTTCATGAGCCGAAGGCGAGTGAAAAAGGTTTCTCGTGTGCAGAAACAATACTTTGCGCTCGTATTACACATTAAATTTTTCGTACAGTAATGTATAAAGTAATTCAAACAGAACAAAACAGGGCATACATAACCTGAAAATTCCTCACATAACCTATCTTTGAATCAAATCGATTTCATCAACAACAACTACAACAACTATTCACAGCTGAAGCAGAGTAGCCAACCTATTTTTGAATGCAGAATAGGGAACCTGTGTATTACATGCTCACTATTTTGTGTTGTTAGGTTGCAAATTTGGCGTGCGGAAAAGTACATTCCCGCACTGTAATTTACTTTTCCGCACTGGTGCAGGAATAGACTATTTTGCGTGCTACAGTTAGTGCAAAAATAGGCACTTTTTCGGGTCACTGAAGGAAAACTGGTTTTTTCAAAAAAGCATTTTGTAGATAATTTCTGTATTTCGATTGGAAGTGAAAGAGAACTTTATAAAAAGGAGGTTAAAACTGAACTACTCTTTAAATATTAGTGTTTGGGGGGGGGGGGTGTGAGCAAAGAAAAAAAACTAAAATATTGTGATAGTTGGGAAATTCTTCTTCTCATCAGCTTAAAAACTCTGGAGACTTCCTTCGAAAAACTTGTAAAAATAATCCCCTTTGGAGCTAGGGGCGGAAATATAAATTTCATTGTGGAGGGTGAACAAATTTTGAACTTTTCTGTTATGGATAATTTTAACTTTTTATGATTGGAGGTTAATATTAAGAGCTGCCAAAAAATGCTTTGTAACCCTACGTTAGGTTCTAGACTTATTCTATTTCTAGACTTTTTAAACTGCACTTTGAAGTTTTCATCATGAATGAAAGTTTAGTCAAAAGTATGTTTGAACTTTTTTCGAAAATATCCTCTTTTGAGTGAGAAGTGTTGGTCGAGTGAGGTCTACTGTTCACATAACTAATAGTAGTTGAATAATTATATAACAACTACAAACAACATTGATGTATAGTGACAACATTGGTCTATTGTGGAGCCGCCCGGAGCGGCTCAAGATGGTGTCGGCTACACTTTTCTGACGTGATGCTCCCTCCACTTTCTTAGACCTCCATGGTTGTATTAGTATTGATAGTGTAGATTGTATAGTGAAAACTGTAGACTGTATAGTGAAAACTGCCTTCTTTTTTGTCTATTTTGATGGATGATGATAATAATGACATTGAGAATACTCTTATGATGTCCACAAGAACAAACATTTTCTAAATGATGATGAAGGCATTACAATAATATAAGATATTTCAGTTAGGCCTACCAAAGTGCTAAATAATATCAATTTTCGTAACTGTAGAAAAAATGACCTTTAATTCTGCCTTCAATGGAACCATACCGCATTACAAAAAGAGAGCCATCTTTCACTTGGCTGATGATGAGGAAATAATGATAGTGAGTGACAGTGCAATCAGGCCTACCAACATGCTAAATATAAATAACTGTAAAACAATAACCAATTCAGCTTTGAATGGAACCACACCACATGTCAAAAAGAAGCCATAATAATAACTTTTGTACATGAAATTCAAGATGAAAAATTTGAAAATTTATCCAAGTCTTGTGTTGAAATGTATTTACTTCTACACACAATTGAGTGTCTATGAGAAAAAATACATTCTAGAAGGAATTGTCACATTACCTATTGGAAAACTTGAAGCTTGGTTAAGTGGGAAATCATTGATAAAGACCGTTTCACGGTGCATGGCGTCTCGATGGAGCATGCACGCTGAGCGCTTTCTCCCACTACTGTACCTGCTGCCTCTCGGTACAGTCAAGTTCAAATATTCTCCAAGTCCGCTACAGCTAAAAAGTCCAGCAGTGAGTGTATTGGATGCGACTGTACTTTACGGCTGGAGGGGAAGCGTGGTGGGAAAGACTTTCTGTCTCTCTCGCACTGCCTCCCCTGCCACCAGCGAGACGCCAAGCACCGTGAAACGGTCTGTATTTGAAGCTGTTTCGCGTTAAACTTGAAAACTTACATGGCAGCAGAGTGAGAAAAAAACTTTTTTGGAAAAATATTTGTTTTTAATTTTTTCAACTTGTGCAAAACAATAGAAAATTTGCTTATTTTAATGTTTTATAAAAGATTTTCCTTTAAAAGAACACAAATAATAGATTATGATATTTATCTCACACATAAATGATGTTACACTAGCCTGCCTGATCACACACTTTTGTACCTTAGCAAAAAACAGACTTGATAACATACATAAATATTACATAATTTATTAATTATTTAGAATTCCTCAAAGTGCTATTAATTTATATACTGAAGGCTTCCACAATGGCGGATATTGGCAACAGCATTGAATGTATGTTGTCAATATCCGCCATTGTGGAAGTCTTCAGTATAGCCTTAATTAAAGCACTGAGGAATTCGAAATTAATAAATTATGTTCTATTTGACAGTTTGATAAACTATCATTTCCTTCAAAACCAGTTTGTCTTGCTTGAGTATTTCATAATTGTATAAAATGTAAATGCAGCTTATTCTGTTTTGAAGCGTTTGAATACAATATCTAAAGCTAAAATTCAAAAATATATTCTCACTAATAAACTTTCCTTATCAATTCTGGAAACAAAATAGTGCAACTACAATAAAATTAACTAGTCTTGTAAATATGGTTCATGTCTATTTTTCAAAGTTTGTGGCGTCTGTAACGTTTCTACCATAAGAAAGTATTAATGCTATCTATACTATTTTTGTAAAAAAAAAGTTTTTTCTAATTTTAAGCTAATCCTTTTTCTTTATTCTTATAATGAAATAAAATATTATTTGAACAAGATTGGTCTATTCTTTAACCGTAGTCCTAATCTACTGAACTAAAACTATTGTTATTTTTCATTCACTGGCTTTGTTGTTGTAATATTTCTTTTTAGTTTGGAGGTTTTAAATTTTTTGTTTGTATTATTTGTCGATGGCAATAAAATGTATTTGAATTTGATTTGAAAACAAGTGTACGGTAGCGAGGCTTTAAAAACAAGGTTGCTCCGTTTTTTGAGAACTGGAGAAATGGTGGGAGTATGACATTTTTTTAGTTTGATCAATTTTAGGAGACCGAGCACAGCTCGGGGGTGGGGGAAGATGCAATATGTATTTTGTATACTTGTTCGAACTATACCTACTGTGGTTTGGAACTCACCTAAAACTATAGAACGGATGTCACACCCCATCTCGCCGTTTTTATTATTTTAGGGGCCTACCATGTGATTAAAAATTGTTGTCTTCCATCAGCTGTTCCTGGAGATTTCTCCTTTTTATGTCCTGCAGCGAGTTTTTACAGGAATGAGACCTAGCGCAATTGTATTCTTAATTCGTAATTCCATCAGTCTTTTATGAGAACTGTCGGGCACACATACATATATAAAATGCTCGCTATAACGCATTAGCGGCCCTGAGGCTTGTTTCACACATACCTGGCCGTCAGGTGTATACCCAGCATAATTACATAGTATCATATCTATATAAATAAAAATGAATGTCTGTCTGTATGTATGTATGTATGTATGTTCCCTATAGACTCCGGAACCGCTGAACCGATTTTTATTACATTTTCAGGCACACTGTAGAATAGTCCTGAGATGGCTCCTGTGAAGTTTGGGAGTTAAAAAGTCTTCGCTGAAGGACACAAAAAGAAGAAATCTATCCTTAAAGGAACAGCTGATAGAAGGCAACAGTTTTTAATCATATGACACCCCCTTAGCGGCGTTATTTACGCTGTCTGAAACGCAAAGACTTTGCAAGTACCGTGTAGTCGGAGCCTTGCAGTATGTAGGAAACATATGACTTGGTATGATGAAATGTAATTATGCCAGGTTGGTGACATCTGTTGACCAATGCAGCTAGAATATGAAATGCAGACTTGAGGGAGGGGATTTAATAAAATCAAATACCTAGCTTCTATCCGTAGGTTTAAATTTAAAATGTTTCTTCATTCAGGGGTGGTGATTAAGAAAACAACGAAGGACCAGAAAACTGAAGGAAACTGATCGGCTGGAAGAGCCCTAGGACTAACTTCTTCCCTAATAGTCCTAGGGCCGTATGCACAATAAGCGTTTAAACTGGGTCTAATCTAAACTTCGTTTACCCTGAACGACAGTTTAAACTTGAGTCTGTATGCTCAATAGAAACGAAAGGAACGTTTAGTTTAAACTGCCTTTCAGAAGCACGGCGATGAGTTGGCTAAAGCCCCCCATACACTTGCGAACAATTTGCGCAAATTCGGTGTTAGTACAAATGCCTGTTTGTACATACGTTAGCACATACACATAGCAACCTATTGCGCAAACATCATTTCGATTTGTGGTGTTCGTTGAATATTTTCCTTCAATTTTAATTTCCTTAATTTTATCGACGAGTATTTTATACGCCGCTTCCTTCTTTCTATCTTTATAACCGTCACTTTTCACCTTCCACACGTCAGGTAAATCACGATACACTGCAATAAACTCTCTCCAAAGTTCCTGCTGTTCATCATCTGGTGTCTTATTCTTCGCCATATTGGAGAGATAAATAGCAACAAACTAAAAAAAATTACCGAAACTACGTTTTCAACCACGGAATAGAAAGGAAACTGCCTGACAGTGTCTAGGAGCAGGAGTTGACTACCCAAAGTTTGCACAAACCGTACCATACACAAGTACTCAAACAAGAAATATTTGTACAAATTATTTCGATCCTGACCGATTTTACTCAAACAGTGTGCGCAACCATTCAAACAGTCCCATAGACGGTCAAACTGTTTGCACAAACACCGAATTTGCGCAAATTGTTCGCACGTGTATGGGGGACTTAACCTGACTTCCCATAAGTGCATGCAAAATATTGAATTTACAGATTTTCTTTTATAAATTCAATTCAATCTCATTTTTCAGCAATTTTACAAAATTAAATATCTTTCTAATTTTCAATAAACTTAAGAGATAGTAATACAATATACAAAAAAGCAAAAACATACATCTAAGTCTATCTTAATGAGATGAAGCTAGCATAAGCATAAGCTTGTGCGCTAGCAGTGAGTCATATATCTTTAATTCACTTATTTGTATAGATGTTTACAAACAGATGCTTGTTCTTTACCTGAACATGCTAGGAGAATGTTATTAAAAATAAAGAATAGTACAGTTTTGTTGGATAGTTTATTAGTTTTCGGTCTATAGTATTTTATTATTATTTCTAGAACTAAATTAGCGGTATGTTTGTGTAGATCGGTTAAAAACTCAACTTCATCCAATTTGGAAAAAATGATCTATCCTCATACGAATGTTTCGTGGCCATCATCATTCCATATTTCGTCTTTCCATAGCATCCATAAATTCTAATTCTAATAATAAATTATAGACTAGTATTACTGAGGAAATAATTAGCCTACACTATATAATCTCCAACTGAAAAACTATATCATGTGATATGTGAAATAATATTGATAAATAATTACTTCACTTCGCTTGGTACCAGATATATGGTCTTGGTTAGGACTATAATCGCTTATTAAACGTCTCTTGCTGGTTTAAACCACCAAATCTGGGCGTTTACGCTAAACTCAGTTTAAACTAGAGTCAAGATTGTATTGAGCATACGAATCTACCGTTTAAACCAAGTTTAAACTATTTACATGCTAAACTCAGTTTAAACGCTTACTGTGCATATTATTTGACCTAGAAGGTTATAGCTAGATTATACCTAGAAGGTTATTTGACCTAGAATTTAACCTAGAAGGTTGAAATTTGAAATGTATCTCAGATCTCAGTGGGAGGTGGCGAATAATAAAATCAAGGAGAATTTTTTATGAGAACGCAGCAATGCGCGTCGGGCAAGCTAGTATTCTATGTTAATTAAGTTACACTATAAGGGTTTTGTGATAAAATTTTGTTTTGATACAATGTCTCTACAGCTGGGTAAACAGCACCGGTTACCCGTCTGCCAGGTATGTGTGAAACAAGCCTTAGGGCCGCTATTGCATCAATAGCTTCTGAATGATTCACTGAACGAATCTGAAACTGGGTGTTAGTGGAAAAGTACGGTAATTGAAATGCATCAGGTTATGTGTAAAATATTTTATTACATAATTATACAATGTTTAACATACAGCTACAGTATTGACAATTAGTGATTTCCGATAAACAATTGACATTTGATTCAATGCACAATAATATTTATGTAACAAAATTTATATTCTATGTACAATAATAATTCCTACAAAATATATCAACAACTTCATTTAATCACAGTCTGTACATTTTCCCACTATTGCTAAAGCATATTATTTGCAAACTTCAGCATGTTAAAAAATTTACTATAAAAGCTGTTTACGAAATTAAACTGCAAATTGCAAATACTCTGCCATATCCCTATCTAAAACTAGCATGAAGATAAAAACAAAGAGAATTATTGAAAAAAATGTTGTTTTGGGAAATTCTGCTAAAAGTTTAGGTAAAACTGTATGTGTGACGTTTGGTATTCGCCTAAATATCAGTTGCTTTGATTAGAAATTATTTATGTTGATTGTGAAAAGCATCCCTCAACAACTACTGATTTTTTAACTAAAAGATTTTCTCCTTTCTATTCTAAAAAATATTTATATCAAAAGGTTTATTGATGATAAAAAATATGTCATAATTATATTACTTATGAGGCATTATTTTTGTTGCACTCATTAATTATTTAGTTTTTTTCAAGTCTCATAAACAGTTTCTTCCTGAAAAATAAATCACAAGTCATTATTTTGTATCCCTCTATTGGATGCATTGTCAGGTACTTAAATATATATTTTGTGTACTTTTTTATTTTCTCCTACATTTTATTTTTGAACAGGCAATTATCATGTTTGATTCATGTATTTGGTATGACAATGAATTTAATTCGATTTCATAGTTTCCCTTAATAATCAACACTAATAACTATAGTAGATAAAGATCAAGTAAGAAGATTGTCATGTTTTCATTTTATCACATTTTTGTAATTTTCAAATTTGTACTTTATACATTTTTTTACAAACTATTTACAAAATATTGATTTGATTCCTGTCAACTTAGAATGTAACTTATTAACATAGGCCATCCTAGCATTACGTTATTCCAAATAGCGTATTTCAGAAGCCACCGGTTACCGGTAAAGCTCCCAGGACCACTGTTTTTATTAACCTTGACTGTAGCGTAGACTTATGATATACAATGGAAGACAAATATACACGCCTTAATAAAAATTATTTACAAGATGATTTTAAACAAATAATTATTTACAAATTGTCAAGATGATTTTAAACCCTAGTGACAGGAACAGGTCGATCGCCTTTACGCGGAGCTGTGAACAGTCTGCTCCAGGAACGACACGTTTTTCCCGACCACACCCACATTCCCGATGACACGCCGACTATCAGCGTGAGAAAAACGCGCAGCAGCGCGACTTCGACGCCCGCCGAGTGGTAAGCGGGCCCCGCGATGCAGCTGGGATTCGCCTGGCAGTCGAGCGCGGAAAGCAGCGCCAACGAACGCCATCGCGGACGATGCCACGATTCGTACAGTATGCACCCAAGAGCACCCAGTGTGGGAAGGACGTAGAGCGCTGTGAAAACCGCCAGACGCGTCATTAGCCGTTCCAATTTGGCGGTTGTGTTACCGGACCGCCGCACCTCCCGACGCACCTGCACCAGCGCGGCTGCTCCGCGACCAGCTATCAGTAGACCGACTCCAAGCAGTATACCTTGCGGTGCCACTACAAAGCCCATTGTCGCTACCTGCAACATTAGGAGAGTGGTGTGTGAGTATTTTGTGGCAAAGATTGAATTTTAATTTATTTCATCGACATTTATTGCCATAAAGAAGATTCAATGAAAAATATATATATGTATTACAATGTAAAAAAAAATAAATAAATAAGGTCCTCACAATGATCACTAATTCATTGCGATACAGAGAAATATGACTTGAATTGTCTGGCACCATTGTAATTTAAATTTATAAAATACACAGCACATTTCCAGGGTAGACAGTATATTACAAAATAAATTGAAAAAATAAAAAATATACGTATTATATCTGTACTTCGGAGGTAAAGGACCTCAATTTTTTGATATTCTGGGATTATTGCACAGTTGTACTGTAGTATTCATATAACTTGGCAGCGTGTAGAAGATGGGAGGACTTGCTACATCTGAACCCAACTGATGCCAAGTTATATGAAAACTACAGTAGAGTATGTAGTTTTTAATGCTCTACACAGAGGTATAGGAAACTATGTCTACAGCCAATTGAAAGGCTACTAGATAGTAGATACAGCTTTCTAAATGAACTTCAAGTCAATTTGAGTTCATTAAAGCTGGGCATTCACGTTCCAGCTTGTAGTGCGACTTAGTAGTGCTGCTAGTTGGATAGTCGACTCCACTCACGCTTTCTTGAAATCCGACTAGCAACTAGCAATCCAACTTTATTCCTAGTCAGCTGTGAGCATCGCTCTCGAGCCGAAAAATGTAACCGAAGTTGCCCGATGTTGCCCGAAGGTCAAGCACTGACTGAGATAAGTTGGACGACTTCGATCCGACTCCCCCACACACGCTCCAACACCGTCGACAGTCGGAAGTCGGACCTTCCAGTCGTCCATCTACACTTCTAACTCCAACAAGCCCATTCACGTTCCGATATCGGATCCAACCTTGGAGGATGGACTGCAAGTCGTACTGCAAATCGGAACGTGAATGCCCAGCTTAACACTCGGAGGTATTCAACACCATGTAGGGACTTGATGTATACCTCTAAGATTTCTTCCATATGGCTCACCAGCTGACATACTGTTATCTAAACATTGCAGATTTTAATAAACTAGCAAAATAAAAAAAATTTTGTAGCCATTTTAACTGATGCTAATGAATTATTGTTTGTTTTCAATGAAACCACATAGAATTACACATACTATTTGTATTTACATACACATACTATTTGTATTTTGATTGTTTCAAACCCAATACTGATTTATATTAATCAATAATTTTATCAATAGATTTGAAACTATCCATTATTGAAATAATATGAGAGCCCACATTTTGGTCTATTTCGTCTATAAATTCTTTTTTTTTTTTTGCTATTACACTCCTATCTTCTCTTATACATTTTTATTTCATTTTATAATAAATTATCTATTTATCATCTATTGTACATCATCAAATTGCAGTAGAATGAAGAGGAAGCAACAGGCTTAAAAGCCCGAAACTGCTTCCTCTTCTAAATTTCAATATACAGAAATGTCCAAATAAAGGTTATGTTTAGAAGTAACAGTTTCACTATTAATTTTCACTAGAGAAAAAAATATTATCCATTTCTTTTTGAAAAATGTTTCACTTGAAAGACAATAAAACAAATTACCAAACAAAGAATAGGAAAAGATTAGAGAATTTTGCATTATTTAGTCTAAAAATTTCGAGCCGAAAATTAAACACATTCACAATTCCGCACAACAGCTGACTATTTATAAAATACAAAACATTCATAACAAAACATGCAAAAATAAAAAATATTAAAATACATAAGCTATTTTAAAATATTAGTACTGTACTGTATGTGATGATGAATAAACTTCTTTTTCTCCTCCTTTTTCTCTTAGAAATTGTAGGGTCGCAGAGGGTTTATTCAATTATAAAACAATCTCTTCTCAATTTTCAAATTTACTTTAATTCTCCAACTTATAACTTTCAATAACATTTCTACATAAAACCCAGATAAAGAACTAACTGTTTACAAAGAAAGCTCGAAAAACCAGAAATATTACTTTTCTTCTTCTTAATTAAATAATTATTATACAGTACATTAAATTTGGTTCAGCTTTCCGATCAGATATAATTATTATCTGGTACGTCTAATCAGATGAGTTATTATTTTGTTCAACTCACCTGATTGACCAAAATAGGACATTACAAAATTGATAATGGATTCAAAAAATATATAATATACTGATACAGCATCATGCACCCTGTTCATTTTTTAGTCACCATGGAGTGCTAGAGTTTCGTTGAAAATATTGATGTGTTTATGTAATAGATTATTAACCCCCAGTTGCAGCATCACATTACTTTAATGATGGTTCGTTATCCGTACTACTTTTATACCTTATCATACCACGCTACTTTTATGCCATCACACCATTCAGTATATAAGTGTGCTGTAATTCGAGTAATTATCTATTGATAATAATAGTTAGATTACAATGCAGCCAACAGAGTCAAGTAAAAATAGAATTCAGAATTTTTTAAAGTTATCTCACCTCAGAAACTTGGCATAGGCCTGTGAGTTCGTCAGCTACAACTCTGTGGAAGGCAAGAGCTAGAACGGCTAGTATGGCCGGGCCAGCCCATGCAGCTATGTGGAAATAAGAGGCCAAACTGTGCACAGCTTCACTGGACCACTTCTTGGCGGCAGACAGGAACCATGCCACTGCTAGCACCACCCACCTAGAATAAAAAACAAAATTGATAAATAACTAGTTAAATTCCCTATTATAACTTATACTTGGTTAAATTCCCACTTACAAAATTGCTCATAAGATATTTATTTGCTGTTGTAATATAATAGTTGTTATAGCAAAGGTAAGACGGGTGTGCCTTCACTATGTATTTAATTATTTAAAAAATGAAAAGGATGAGTAAGTAAAATTCTTGTTCATTTTTCTAATGGGGTAACGCTTGGCAGACGAGAGGTGTTTCCGGTACTACTCTAATCTCATGAGAAAAGGTGCTACTATTAAAATGACTTCAGATTGAGTTCAGAAAAAGAATCTAAATATTTATTTTAATGTTATAATAAAAAAGTGGTAAATGCTAATGAGTTTATCAAGAATTATCAAAAGAATTTATTTTACTTACAGTCACTCGCTCAGCAGGGAAGAGTGGGGCGGGTCATCTGCCGTAGATGTAGCCAGCTCCCTTACTCGACACCGACTGCCACGAGCCACTCGTTTTTTCATCACAATTTTACTTGTCATGAATTTTCACTGACCTCATCATTTTTCTTTTGATAGCTAACAATGGCTCTCTCCTCCTTATGTGAAAATTCATGGCAAATAAATTAGTTATGCTGTTACATTACACTGTTTTCTTCCCAATTTATGTCTTCTCTTTTATTGATTTAGATTTAAATTTAAACCACCTAGAATTTTTCTAGTTTTTAACTTTAAAATTTTCTTTTTTCCATTTTTTATCATTTAACATTCTCTCACTCTCATTTTTCACTTTTCCGAACGACTGCTGAGCGTTTTTTATTTTTTATTTATACCTGAATTCATTTTTCTAATGTATGGATATTTTGATGGTAACTCACATAGGTTTCCTCGGGAGTATCTAATTTCTCACTAAATCGTATTTTTAAGTATTGACGCTGTGTATAATTTAGTTGATTTCACTCTAAAGATAATCTGGTATTTTCACTGTAATCTACGGTATTTGGTGAGAAATAAAAATTTATTATTATTATTATTATTGTATATAATTTCAGACACTTTCAAGAATTTTTTCATTACATACGAATACTTAAACAAATATTATTTAATTTTTTTTATAAATCCTTATAAGTTCTGAAATATAAATAATGAACATACATTTTTATAACACTCGGCACCTGCACATAGGCCTCATTAATTTTCACTGTTTTATATTTTTATTACATAGGCTATTCTATTTATAGAATAGGCTTATTCTATTTTGTATTGTACGATTATTTTCGCACCTTGAACGCGAAAACTTAGGCCCTACCGTGTAGTTGGGGCCTTGCAGCTATCTAGCTACGACTGTGAAATCAGAGCTCAGCGTAAATGGTTTTTCCATTTGTTGCAAAATTTATTGAATTAAAAACCCAATAATCGTAATTACCTTGCTTAATAATATGAAAATGCACTGCTCTTTTCTCTATAATATATCGAAAACTCTAAATGAATTTTCAATTTATACATGGATTTTCAATTTATACATGGATTTTCAATTTATACATGAATTTTCAATTTACACATGAATTTTAGTATAAGATATTCTATGCAAAGACAAGAAGCAAGATAAATGTTACAGTCTTGCTTCAATATGCGCTGCATGCTGCAAACAGTAGAGAGGAAACACATTTCGAATGAGTGCACTTATTTTACTGAATTCTACTACATTTCTACTGCTGTATTCTATTTACTGTTTATTTTGCTATTTCTCTTGACCATGCAGGCTATTGTAGAAACAGTGAGAGATTGTATTGGGGAAAAATTAATGTCAAAAAACTTACTGGTACAGGCTACCAAACCCCTCGAGCGTAGCTCGGCCCCTTGGATATTGCAGTATTGAAAAAGACTATTGATTTGATAATAGCAAAGCATTTTTTGACACGTTTTCATAACACCAAGGAATTGTGTATTATTAATAAAGTATAACCTTCCTGTGGGCTCATTCCCACGTCCATGTAGGAATTATCCATTTCGTACTTTTTTCATATTTTAGAGGTGATTTTTTATTTATATTTATGTAAATGTTTCTTTTTCACACTGAAAGTTTAATGTAAAAATTTTTTTTGTTTTAAATAAATTTGAATTTGTTTCTAGAAAAACTGGTGAGCTAAGAGAGAAGTGCGCCTACCAAACACCAGCGGAAAGATTGCAGTAGTAGAGTGCGAGGAAGGTGACCGTGCAAGCGGCACTCTCAAGGCCATCGACAGCCACATAGGAGCTATAGCCCTCGCCCGCCGCCACGCACGTGAAGAGAGCGGCGCCCAGCGACACGCGCGCCACGTAGATGAGCGACATAGCGTTGTAGCACAGCGCCAGGAACACCACGGGGCGCTCAGGGTAGCGGAAGCGTGCCGGCTCCACCCAGAACGTCAGTAGTGTGAACAGTGTCGACACAAAACATAGCCACGCCCAGCCTGTCATCCATCTAAGTAAAAAAATTAGCATTACAATAAATTATTTATCATTAAGATTGGCATTACAGAAAGCAAGGAACTATTATGTCTTTAACAATACAAGGAGCCGTTGCACAAACAACGAAGAGACTACTTCTTTTTTTACAAAAATCTTACCCCGGTTGCACAAACGTCCATACATTATGATGGCTCATTATTTGTTCACTTCAATTAAATTCCTTTATTTGCATATGCATTTGTACATACATGCTTACATCATAAATATAAAAAATATTATGCATCGTCACTACACTAATCAGGCTCTATAAGTTCAGTTTGTTAAAACATGTAATTTGTCAGAAAAAAATTATAATCACTATTTAATTTCATAGTAAAAGTAATCACTTTTATACCAAGCTCCTATGAGAAAGCTGTTTAATCTTTTGCCGACCCGAATAACCACTCTTCCACTTGAAAAATTTAAATCTTATTTGAAAGCAAAGCTAGAAGCAAATTGTTTTTATTCAAAACATGAATACATCAATAATTTTAGTCACAGTGATTATTCTTGAATGCAACATTCCACATGTATTTCACAAATATGTAAGCACAAATAATGCTGATAGCAATCGAACAAATCTATTTTTATAAAATTTATCTGCACGAAATAATAAATTGTGTAAATTATGAATTAAAAAATATGACAATTCGATATACTGTACCCCTTTGAGAGGTGGTCAGTGACCGCTAGATAAATCTAATCTAGTTCTAGAAATTTGTTAAGTGTACCTTTCAGCAAACAGTTTGTCGTCGGCCCTGTAGTAGGCGTCGCGTCCACAGCGTGGCGCACAGGGGACGCCGGTCACTTCCCGCGCGCGGGCAAAGTCGGGCGGACACTGGCGTCCCGAAACAGAGCTACCCGTAGCGTCCCCGTGCCAGTCGACGCCCCCCTGATGGCCGCCACCCGCCGAGGAAGAGGACGCCGTCGTGGAGGAGTTGGAGAACTGCATGCAGAGTCCGTTGTGCTCGGGCACGGGGAAACGGGAACAGTTGAACTGCGCGGGCCACTGGAAGTCCATGCTACTGATGAGAGGATGGCAGTCGCGCTCCACTTCTTCGCACAGGCCACGGCATGATGGGATCGCGCCGACCACGTGCTCCGAGCAGAATGGCGCCAAAACGGAGCACAGAAAGAAGCGCAGGTGCCGCGAACAGTTGTAGCGCACCAGTGGCATGAACACTTGCAACTGGAAACAAATAAATTCAAGTATTAGAGCTTGAAATTTGTCACCATTGGGTCAAAGTCAAAGAATCATTTATTCATTAATGCTTCGCACACTTTGAACAGTCACTAAATCTAAATCATAATGAAAAACCAAAATAGTTTAGTTACAGCACAATAAAAATTAGAATAAAAAATCGTCAAAAGGATAAAACCATAGGCAATTCGAAACACAACACTAGATTCTACATAGAAATCAACACTGAAAATGAACATTCAAATTTCATAATAAGGCACATAGAAGAAAACTACTTTAAACATGACTGGACTGTATGTACTCCTCTAATGTGTATGGGCTCAAATCTATTAGGTATTTTTCAGTTTTCTTTTAAACTCAGGCATTGGTTCAATGTTAAAGTTTGAAATATATAAGTTTTCTGGATTTCCTGTTCCATGACGAACTGCGTTGTTAATATTAACTTTTCATGTGAAATTTAACGACTTGCAGTCAAATATTTGACTGCAAGTCGTTAAATTTCACATGAAAAGTTAATATAAGTTTTATTTCTCAAGTCTGATTCTAGGAATATTTTTAGTAGAATGTTTTATTTTAAAACACGTTGGTGAAGGAATAGATTTTGATTAGATCAGAAGAATTTCAATGAAAGTTATGAATTCATTAATCGTTGACACTGAGATGCTCATAACATTTTTTTTTTATCTATAGTTAATTGTCAAACAACTAGGATGAGTCAATAGTAGAGTGGTCAGTTGGTGTCTTGTATTAGTGGATGCAGTATGGAACAAGAGTTTTCATCTTGTATGGCGTCCCTTCACAAAAAGGTAAGACCTTAATTCATTTTACAATTTCATTTATGAGGTAAAGAATAGGCTTACCCCCACAAGCAATCAACTTCTCTTGTTCTAAGTTTTAAAATATTCAGATATGCCAAGCGAGTGGCAAATCCCCTTATTCCTGATAAATTACTAGCTTATATAAAATCCAGTCCAATAAATATTTATATTTTGTTTTGAGATGAAGGTTAGGCGTAGAGATGTGAAATTATTATTTTCAAATATAGATGCAATTCTATTTTGAGCTAGTAAACAGTCATTTCAATCAAAATAAGCTTCGCAACCGATTACAAGTTTCACAGAATTTTTAACAAATTCTTATTTTCAGACAAATTCTAAGGACCGTATTTATGAACGTTACTTCAGTGTCTTGACTCGAGAAGCTCTTGAAATGCCTCTAAAGACAGAAAGTTCTCAAAGTTACAAGCTAGCGAGTAGCTGTAACACTAAAAGCCAACCCAGCTTCCCCCGCAAAGGTCTGACTCCTGATAATAATTAACATTGCATCGCCCTAATTTACATTAATATAAGAATTTACATAAATACGGCCGGGACGGCTGGATCGGCTTGTAATGTTGTTACTCACTGACTTGTCAGCTAGTAAACATTACTAGCACAACTTCACATTACATTAATATAAGAATTTACATAAATACGGCCGGGACAGCTGGATCGGCTTGTAATGTTGTTACTCACTGACTTGTCAGCTAGTAAACTCAACTTCAATTCAACTTCGTATTTGTGAACCTCTCTTGGAGATCTTAACTTGTCACGGTTTTCTTGAAATTGGTACAGTATCTCAAATCTGTTCTTAGATTTCACCAATGAATAGCATTTATTGCAAACTGCTTTTTTACGACTTATTTTATATTATTACATTTCTGACATACAATATCGATGTCCACTCTACTTCTTTTGAAACAGCCTTCTTAGGCTAAACGGTAGTTTAAGCTTCAGGTAAGGTATTCTCCCCCCCCCCCCCTTCCTTTGAAAATGTTATGGATATTTTACCAATGAATAGCATTAATAAAAAACTACTTTTTTATTCTAGAATTACTTTATATTGACAATAATTATTGATGCTTCTATTTATTTGTAACCAAATGCCCCAACTTAAAAGCGATTTCAAATGTTTACTAGAACTGTCACATGGATAAGTACGACTAAAGTACTAGTAAAACTTATTATTCAAGTATGTTTCTCAATTTAATTCTTTATTTGCCTTCAAAACTATACATACATAACATGAAATATTACCTTAAAATTAGTTAAAAAACAAAATTTACTTTCATATAAAAAGAAAGAAACTTGGCACCACCAGCAAAAAGAAAGGAAACTTTGACCGCTGGTTAATATATCACTTAATAATATATTTATCACTTAATATTATCTATTTATATTTTCACATATAATTAAAAATGAGGTTCTGTACAAATAAACAATAAAACCAAAATTTATGCTATCTCACAAACAATAAAAGCTAAGTTATATGCTATCTCTAATTTAAGTTTAAATTGAACAAATTAGTGTTTATTTATTATTTATCCATTTATTACAAGAAGCACTATCAAGTAAGGATACAACAGGCAGAGCCCACTACTGCTTTCTTTACCAATTTTCAACTAAAAAATAAAAATTTTAAGTTATATCAAAGTTCAACTAGAAATTTCACTTTGAAGTAAAATTACTAATTCTTTTTAAAACAAGAATATTAATTTGAAAGTTCACTTAATAGCAATAAAACAGTTCAATAATCCAAAGAAAGCGGATATAAATTTGAATTTTGTTCCAGATTTCAGAGCCGAAAATCTTTCTAATCCACTCCGTTATGTTGTCTTTCTTCGAAAATTTTCAGTTTATATCAAAAGGTATAATTTAGTAAATTATAATTAATAATAATAATAATAACTAATAATTATTAAACAATAATTAATTAATAATTTAATAAATATTAATTATTACTTTAGTGCTCGTGTTAATCGGGTAAAGTTGTCTTCTAATAAGTTAGTTAAGTTCATAAATTAGAAATTTTTCTGTGATATTTGGACTAAAATTAAAGAAAGTTTTATTCAATTCAAGAAAACAGTTTTTATTTATTAAGAATATTGAAATAAGGCTTTTTCTATAACCTAATAACTGTTAATCATTAAAGTCGACTGTCTCATGGCATTCTCGACTTAGAGGGTTAGACACCCTGTCATTAAATATTCATGTGATATTTTACTTTTTGTACGGTTCATAAATCCTCTCATACATTCTCTCTCTCTTTCTTTTCTCCCCTTCACTCTCTCTCTCTCTCTCTCTCTCTCTCTCTCTCTCTCTCTCACTCACTCACTCACTCACTCACTCTCTCTCTCCTATCTCAACCCTTTTTATTGCACATTTCACATTTATGTGGCAATGGAATTGGAACCGTTGTTTGGCAGATGCCGCCTCAAAGCTACTTGAAACGCATATAAATACTTCTTTGCATCCTAATCCTATGTGCAGCAATAAAAAGTGCGCGCTCACTCAACAGGTGATGGCTGGAGGAGGAGTAGGAGGATGAGGAAGAGGAGGAGGAGGAGGAGGAGGAGGAGGAGGTGGTGGTGGTGGTGGAAGAGGAGGAGTAGCTCAATTACACCGCTAATAGCGCAGTTGCTGCACTGAGCGCGGCTTCTTGTTCTTCAAAAGCTGAACCCCCGCAGCCGAGGGGGGCGGAAATTTCAGGGGGCACTCAAGTGTGAGAGAGCGTGTATGCATGAAATACCAGAACCGGTCATGTTAAAAGAGGAGAGAGAAAATACAAGATAAGAGTGAGACAGCATCTCAGCCATTAGAACTGCAGCTGTCATCGATGCTGCTTCTTATTATTATTCACCTTTTCTTTTCATCCGTCGTCCCTTTATGGTTAGTGACCGGGAAAAGATCGCTACGCTGAAGACAGAGAACAAGATATAGGACTTGGAAAAAATGGATGGAAATCTTAAAGATGTCGCCAAAGATCGAGTCACGGTCTGTCGGACCGCTGGCACTTTTAACAGAGGCCGGCTTCCTCACTGCGAAGAAGTATTCGTGTGTTAATTTATTTGACAAATAAATAAACTGAGAGATAAGTAGATGAACAAAGGTCTGCCATCAAACCAACGGAACAACATTTTTTAAATATCAGATACTACTTGTCTCCTTTTTTAGCCATTAAGGCTTTACAGACTGTTTCAAAATTTACGCAACCCATGATAATATACTATATGACATATTGGACATGCACATGATTAAAATTTAATCTTGTACTAATTTTAGGAAGTTAGATGTTTTATTTTACGCACTGGAACCGTAAAATAAATTTGTAAAAATGTTAACACATTTGCAGCAATATTTCTTCAAACTTTCTTTGCTGCTCTACTTGAAATAATCTTCTAAATATAATTTAATTCTTAAATCGATCAATTATATTGTAATAGTTTTTTTATCAACTTCGTAAAGCAACATCGTATTGGAAAACATCAAGCAGGATAAGTTCTTGAATGTTGGGGAGTTAGGTATTGATTTGATGCAATGTAATTGTAAAATAAATTTGTACAAATTTTAACACATTTCTTCAAATTTTCTTTTTTGCTCTACTTTAAAGAATCTTTTAAATTTTATTTGAGTTTTAAGTAGATCAATTATATTGTATAAGAGTTTTTTATCAACTTCGTATTGGTAAACATCAAGCAGAATAAGTTCTTTAATGCTTACGGTGGCCTATGGTCTGACTATCTGTCCGTTTGTAAAGCATTTACGGTTTACGGCTAAACGCGCGCATCGAATTCAATGACATTTTGCAAGGGTCTTCCTTTAAGGAATGCCCAGTGATGTATGTGTGATGTGTAAGGATTTTGAAAATTTGCATTTAAAGGATAAAAAGGAAAGGCTCTCAGGCTTCCTTCTACAGAAAACATATATGAATTTATAATGAGCTTCTCCATCATATGTCACTGGAATCAGATTACAAGATAGCCCTCAGGCCTTCTTATTCATTTTGGTTGAGCCTTCATGTGAATCAAGTTATCATTCATAAGAAAAAACTTATTTGTTTGAATAGATAAATTATTTGCAATACTCCAATTAAGTGTAATAACAAGTAATAGCTAAGTAAATGATAATTTAACATAATTATTTTTTTGGTAATTAATTTTAGACTTACTCATTTGGTTGAGCCTTCAAATGGATTAAGTTATTATTCCTAAGAATATTTGATTGACAGAAACAAATCATTCCTAATATTTTTTTATTTCAATAAATCCATAAAATTATACAAATTTAGTAGTAAAATAATCAGCGGTTTCTTTGTGTTAATAAAATTTGACAAAAATAAAACACTTCCACCGTGAAATAGTCTAATAAATTAGATGAAAATGACAATGACTTTCATAACTACGTTGATAACTAATTTCAATCAAGTATAATAACAAAGTGAATCTTGGAAATACTAAGCACAAAGTGTCAAAATTGGAAGGTTTTTCGAAAATTGTAAGTTAGGTGTAGCACAGTGTTTTGGACTGTGCAAAATTAGTTCCCGACTACTCATACGTGTCCAAGAAACAAACCAAAAACTCAGAACTACATTTAGTTTTGCAACAGGAATGTGAAAAATGACGAGTTTTTGATTCATCATTCACTTAAAATCCGTAGAAGTTAGGAACATTATTCAATAATTGAGCAGCAGAAAAATTCTCCAAAATTATTGTTGATACCGAATCAAGTTTATAGGTTTTAGTAGAGCTAATAATTATTATTGAAACAGTTGTTTATTACTTTATACAGACATGAAATTTGGCATGGAACATTCAATATGAGGATAAAGTGAATTCAATTCGTGACCACATTTATTGAGAGCTTGAAACTTGGGACTTGCTGTATTATTATAGTAAGGCCAAGGCCACCCACCCTTCTAGAGTATGAGTGAGTGAGAGGGGATGATAGAGAGAATGATTCGTGAAGAGAGGAATAATGGGAAAGTGCGGTGCTAATGCATGTCGGCTAGAAATAATTCACTTTTGATCAATGAAAGAAAAAGGAACGCAACAATTAAAGTCAATCTGAAAGGAACGTCGAACGATAAAGACTGGATTCTTTCGTTGTAGTTCGTCCGCCGGTAAAGAAATAGGATCGGAATGAACATTTTGTCGGCTGTTTCGTCTTCTAAAGATAACTTCACCTTCCCTCCTCTCTTCATTACATATCAAACGGCGGGCGACGATTATTTTGTTTTAATGAAAAGTAAATAAAACTCGAAACTTTTTCTATCGTTTCCGTTTTTATCTCGCTTCTCGTAGCTTCTGTCTCCGTCTTGCAGCATTCTTATTTTGAACCTAACCTAACATTGACAATTATTATGACAGAGGGAGAAAGAAATCTAATCTAACATTGCCAATTATGAGAGGGAGAAAGAGACCTAACCTAACATTGACAATTATGACAGAGGGAGAAAGAAACCTAACCTAACATTCACGATCAGAAGGAGAAAGAAACGAAAATCAGAGACAGAAAAAGCACCAACTGGACATTTCTGTTTATCGTTGCCAACGACTGTGCAAGTAGAAACTTTTTCTTTGCAAAAAAAGTTGTAGAATCTTGATCATTCACCACAAAGGGCAAGCGCAACTCGAACTTCGATGCGAACTGACGAAGTGCTGACATTTTAATGGTTGTCTCTGTTTTTGCCCATCACATATATTTCTGATGAAATGCACATCGCCGAGCAGACTGTACGAATTGCTAATCAAATTCCATGACTGAAAAAGACTCCTGAGAACGTCGGCTCCCTTATGTGCCCACCAGACTGGTTATGGATGTTAAGTTGAGTTGATGATACAGGTTATGACTTACAGCTTTTTGTTGAAATATTATTTTCTCATGTTACCGGTATATAAACAATTCAAATCACATCGTTAAATTTTTGACCGAACGAAGAGATGTCTCTGTTTCAAGTCGACCATTTTGCATAATTTGTGTTTTCTGTTTGTAACGCATTTACGGCTATAAAAGCTTTAGATGCGTGGACCAAATTCAATGAAATTTTGCATGGTTTTCTTTAAGGAATGCCCAGCGATTTATATGTAAGGATTTTCGATACGTGCTTGTATTTAAAGGGTATTTAAAAGCAAAAAACAGGAAGGCTCTTAGCCCTTCTCTTGTTTGGAACTTCTCCTAATATGTTCCCTAAACAAATTATTTTTCTTTAAAAAAATACTCTTTTGCATAATTGCCTTTTCATCCGTTCTCAAGTAAATTTCCATTTGGGAAATAGAGCTATGACCCTCCCCCGCCATCAGAGGACCCTTGATAAAAATAACTACCAGTAAACAGAGTTCGGATTGCTTTCTCAAGTATTTGAGTGTGAACACGTTGTTATTGCTCTGAATCTGAATTATCATTCTTCTGCTGAAAAGATGTAAACTTAATACACTAGCACATATTAGAAGCAGTAAGCTACTCCATGAAAAGCAAGATGATACTACACGTGAAAACATTAGTACGACCGAAGAGTTTCCAGTGAAAATACTTGATTGACCACCTAGAGCTTTTTATCCTGGATAAATAAGTCTCATGTTTATAAATATTGTAATTTGTACAAAAAGCCAGTTCCAGAGGCATCTCTGGAAGAGTGCATCCATCCTTAGCTTGCTAGCCATTGTTCAGGATTCAAGGATGGATAGAGTAATGCAAAAGGAAGGAAAGTGCCACGGAGGAAGGAACAAATGAAAAGGAAAAGGAAGGAAGGAAAAAAGGAAAGGTCGCTTAGTCCGGTCGGTCGGCTTCTATCAGTCAGCTCGTCGGCGTTCTTGTCAATCACTCAACATGTCTTCTTCTTTTTTTTCTTCTACTGTCATCGACATCTTCTTCTCCACTCGCCTTCTTACTCTTTACCCGTCACCTTTTCCTTTTACAGTTTTCTTCGCCTGTTTTTGTGTTTTCTTTTTCTTCTTCGCCCGTCTTTTTCTTCGTTTGTCATCATCGTCATCTTCTTCTTTTCCCCCTTCTTCATCTTCTTTTTTCTTCTTCCTCTTCGCCCGTCTTTTTATATTCTTCTCCTTCTTTGTCTTCTTCTCCTTCTTTGTCTTCTTCTCTAAACTTCTTCTTATTCCCTTCCGTCTTTTTCTTCTTCTTCTTCTTCTCCATCTTCTTCTTCTTCCTCACCCGTCTTGCTCTTCTTCTCCTGTATTCTTCTTAGTCTTCATCTTCTCGTAGATTTTCCTTTCCGTCTTTTCTTCTTCTTCATCATCTTTTTCTTCTTCTTCTTCTTTTCCTATCTTCTTCTTTTTCTGTCCCTTTCTTCTTCTTCTTTTCCTATCTTCTTCTTCTTTTTCTTCTTCATCATCTTTTTCTCTACAGCTTCCTTTTTCGGCCGTTTTCTTCTTCTTCTTTTTTTCTTCTTCCGTTTTCTTCTTCTTTTCCTATCTTCTTCTTCTTCTTTTTCTTCTTCTTCTACAGCTTGCTTCTTCGTCCGTTTTCTTCTTCTTCTTATTTTCCCATCTTCTTCTTTTTTTCTTCTGCCGCTTCCTTTTTCTACTGTTTTCTTCTCCTCCTCCTCCTATCGTCTTCTTCTTCATCTCTTCTCCTCCTTTTTCTCTTTCTTCTTCTTATTTTTCTTCCCATTCTTCTCCATCTTCTTGTTCGTCTTCTTCTTCTTCTTCTTTACCACTACTGTCCCGCCACAACCGCGTGCAGCGCATTTCTGTGCTACGTGCACTGTTTCTGTGATATTCTGCACAATCCTCCTCTTCCTTCTCCTCTTCCTCCTCCTCCTCCTCCTCCTCCTCCTCCTCCTCCTCCTCCCTGCCGAGTGCCCATCTCTAATCCTATACCAGCCGCGTCCACGTTTCTTCAGCGGCTCAAGATTTTCTTCTACGATAAAAAAACTCACGTCTGTCGTACGAACTGCGTCTACTACACAGTTGCGGATTTAATAAAAAATAAAAAAACAGATGAACCGGCCTTTGTTTCAGCGGACAGAAGACGATTTGTGTCGCTCCTTTCTGGAAATTTATTCTGCGAGGTTTCTCACGCACGAGCGCTGACTGGCATCGGAAGGGTGAAGGTGAACATTTCAAGAAGTTGATGGACTATGTATTCGTAGTCTAGCCACTATGGGCAAAACTTGTCTCTCGTCTACGAGAATTATTCTAAAAAAATCTGAAGCTGAGTGGAATAATTCTAGTGATATGAAGGTACAGATTGTATTCTGTAGCCTTTGAAGATTAGTCTCATATTTATGGAAATTGTTTTAAAAATATAAATAGAAAAATTGAAACCATGTGAGCGAAATCTCAGATTAAACTGGAGGACAAAAGTTATTATTTTAAAATAATAATACTACAAATCTAGAATCTAGATTTGTTTTGTAGATTACGTCTTCGAAATTCCAGTTAAAAAGTATAAGACAAGTCAGATTATCAATTATACTCTTATACACTAGTTACCTTAATTAATATGTCAATTAGTTGAGATGAGGCTTAATTTTGATGTGAAAGGTACACTAAAAAGCATTATCAATTACACTCTTATACTCTAGTTACCTTAATTACTATGTCAATTAGTTGAGGTGAGGCTTAATTTTGATGTGAAAGGTACACTATAAAAAGCTTTATCAACTAAATAGTTTAATTAGTATGATCTATGTGTATAAAGTTTCATAAGGGAAGTGATAGCCGTGAGCCATAACAGGTATCTGTTCAATCATATAGAGACAAGATACGAACTCTTGGGCCCTCTTTGTAAGGGAAGTTATCAAGGTTAGGTAAGAAATAATCAAGGTTGAGGTTAATAGACAAATCTTTTTCCAGACTTCGCCTTATACGTAAATGCTTCACATAAAATCTCATAATATCCAAGCTTTTCCTCATATACAATCTATTGTGTTGTTAATAATATGCTTTTTAATCAGTCACAAAGGAATTTTGTGAATTTACGTAAATAAAGTAATTTTATCTCTATCTTATCTTTAAGGGTGACCAATTAAATTGGCCAGCAAAAAAGACTCTGTTCTCTGCTGTAATATCACTTCCCGGTGGTTCGGAACCCACTTAAAATTGTAGGTCCAACTCATCAATCGCCATCATCCAATTCACTACCAGTGGCGGACCCAGAAAATGTTTTTGGGGGTGGCTGGTTTGCTACTGATGGGGGGGGGGGGGTTGAGGTGAACTGAAAACAAGTACTGTATTGTGAAAGCTTTTGAATTTTTCATAATCAATCATACCCGAACTATAACTATTCATATGATTGGGAAATAAAAAATAGCTTTACTAGTGCTTTGAACCATATCGGCGATAAAATTAACTTAAATTTAAAGTATATTGGAAAATTTTGATTGAATTATGGCTGAATCTGGTGTGTTCAACAGTTTTTCAAGGAACATAGACCCAGTATTATTCCGGTAATATTATTCAATTAGAAAAAAAAAATTAAGAATGAAAATTAATGTGAGAGCTTTAATAAGATACAAATTTTTCAATGAACTTTGTGTGAATTCCACACTGTAAAAAGAGATGTTTTTCTAAAGTTTTTATCTGACGATTAGTTTTCCTCTTATAGAAATATGGGATCTAATGTTACAATTGAAGACTTAGTAGTGGAATTGGGTAATTCTTGCTAAAATCAATATTTTACGAGCTTCAAACTGGAGATTTGATTGGAAAAAATTTACACTCTGGAGGTTTTGGGGGGGGCTTCAGCCCGAAAGCCCCCCCCCCCCCCCCGTAAATCCGCCACTGTTCACTACTCACACACAGGTCTCAGACCTATGTGGGCTTCATCCTCAAAAAGATTATGTATAGAAAACAGTGATATAAACCAAAATCTCAACGAACATCATTATTATAATACACTAAGCCAAGGACATAATCACTTGATGAGTCATAAAAGTAGGTTATTCATACAAAAGCCTATTTATATTGGTAGGCAATTCTATTTCAAGTTATCTCAGTATCTTAAAGAGTCTGGGAAATCTAATTATTAGTCTGTGTTAACCTCAATGTTTTGGGCAATGTAGCATATTCAAAATTTGTGAAGAGAGCAGTTTTGGACTTGAGTCTGTTGCTCCCTCACATTCATTGTAATTTTATCACAATAGATAAGTAAATAATAAATAAATAATCAATTAAGAAAATATTTAGCTGATAAATCTTTTTATAGTGTACAAGAGTTCCTTTCAGATCAAAATTGAGTCTCACTGCAACTAATTAAAATTGTAATTGTGGTAACTATTGAATAAGAATGGCAATATTGTATAATATACATTTTATATTATATCATAATTTAATTATATTATAATTGTTGGTCTGGCATGAATTGTCTTATACTTCATAATTGCAGTCTTCAAGTCGTTTCCGTTATCTTTAAAAATTAAATTAAAAAGTTCTGGAAAGTGCATATTCGGAAAATCTGGAAAAGTGGATATTATCTGGAAAATCTGGAAAAGTGCATATTATCTGGAAAATCTGGAAAAGTGCATATTATCTGGAAAATCTTTATATATCGTGCATAGTGCATATCATATCAAGTGCATATCAAGTACTTTTATGTGTTCTCATAAATATGATGGAAAGGACCAAAAAATGACAGTGTAATGTTTCATAATACTTGCATTCATTTTCTATCTATTTTTTTTTTAAATCTAATAATTTCAGTCGATTCTCAAGTAGCCTACCCATTAGGCAAATTCTACAAGTTGTTTTGTTTCATTATTAGTTATTTCAAAGTAATTACCACTAATAATTTTCCTGCTACACTTTCATTTCAGGAAAAGTCATTTCACTAAAGAAAATGCACTAATCTTTCTATTCTAGGTGGTAATTTAGACGCCATTGCTATAAAATATAGCTTTAATTTTTCTGTACGCTAATGTTGTTTCATACATGGAAAGTTAGAAAGTTTTATCGCCTAATCTATTGCAAAAATTCAAAGTATTAAATGCGACAGGCCATTTATAAAATTACAGTACATCAACTACCACTTTTTTATGCTTATCAAGTCATGAAGTTTCTTCTAACATAATCAGCATCAGTTATTTGAAATTTAAACTCAGTAACTTTCTAATGAACCTCTCTTTTTATTCTTGGATTTCTTGCTCCATAACGATCTGCGTTGTTAATATAAACTTTTTATTGGAAATTCAACGACTTGCAGTCAATTTTAATTGTAAATAGATAATATTTCTACTTACTTTTGGCCAAACGTTTTCGAGTCGTGGAGACTCATCTTCAAATTTTATTGTCATACATTTTTTCTAATATAATCAGCATAAGTGCGGTAAGGTATTTAAACTCAGTAGCTTTCTATTGAAACTCTCTTTTTATTGGAGAAGATGTGTATAGCTTAACGCACTGAACTCAACTTTGTGAAGGTGGTTTATAATTCGTCGTTTTTCTTGTACAACGTTTTAAGAAATATGTCTACTGTGTTCTTTAATATCAACGAATTAGCTTCGGTCCGGCGATCTTGAAGCACGGTATGGACCGTGACTAAATGACTCTCAGCCAGCAAGAGCAACTCGTCAGACTGGACTTGTGTGAGAGAGATAGATAGATTCATCGTGAGAGCGTGTGAGACAGTGCGAGGGAGAGTGAGAGAGTGTGTGTGAGAGAGTGGTCGATTTTTCGTAAGAGAGTGTGAGAGAGAGATAAATTCATCGTGTGAGTGTGAGGCAGTGCGAGAGAGAGAACGAATTAGAGAAAGAGAGAGGTTGTGTGAGAGAGAGCACCAGATCCTGTATACTCCTGCTAGATTTGTGCGCCTATTTTATGAATAAATTGATACCAATAATTAACTGATACAACGGAGTGTCCAAGCACCCGTCGAATTTACATAAAATAAACCGATACACCGGAGTATCCAAGGACCCGACGAATTTTCCCCACACAGTTTAAGTCATGTTATGTGAAAGCATGCGATAGGCTAACAATGTGAAACAAGATTGTAAGGTATGTAAAATAACAAAATTGTCCAACTTTCCGAAACATTGAGCCGCGTCTCCACCAACCGAAATTGTCTGCCGAACATTGTTGGCGAATACAAAAAATGGTCAAACTTTAAACATATGGGTCACCGAACATGTTCGTGAGTTCAATTGAAATGTTCGGTCTGTGAGCGAACAGTGACGACCGATCATATAGAGAAGGCGTCCACACCAAACCAACTCCAAAAAATGTTCGGCGACATCAGCTGATTCCAGCGAACACTGTTCGCCGAGCATGTTCGGTTGATGGAGACGCGGCTTAAGACTTACAGCTAAATATATAAATTTCATTAGAAAGAGAAAAAACAAAACAAAAAAATTGAGGGAGGAATGAAGAGATTTGCTTAGTAGCATGAGTGATAGATAGGCCATTGTCGTACATACAATAGTAGAAGAGTAGTCTAGTGGTAGTAGTATTCGGCTAATAAATAAATTACCTAATTCAGTGATCTTAGGATCAGATTACGTCGGCCGTTTAAAAGCTTTTAAACGAGGAAGAAGAGAGAAGTGCAAAGGAAGAGAACAAGGAGTAGGTAAAAGAAGAAGGAGAAGAAGATGACAAAAGAATAAGAAGAAGGAAGAGGAGAAGAAGAGCACGAAGAAGGAGGAGGAGGAGGAGAGGAGGAAGAAGAAGAAGAAGAAGGAGGAGGAGAAGGAGAGGTTGAAGAAGAAAGAGAAGAACGTGAAGAAGAAAAAAAGGTGAAGAAGATGACAAAAGAATAAGAAGAAGGAGAAAAAGATGACTAAAGAATAAGAAGAAAAGCAAAAAGAAGAGCACGAAGAAAAAGAAGGAAGGGGAGGAGAAGAAGAAGAAGATGAAGGAGGAGGAGGAGGAGGAGGAGGAGAAGGAGAGGTAGAAGAAGAAATATAAGACAGTTAAGAAGAAAATAAAGAAGAAATAGAAAACGAAAAGACGAAGCAATACGAGAGGGGGTGGAGTATGATGATGATGATGATGATGAAGATGCAGATGTAGATGATGAAGATGAAGGAGAAGAAGGAGGAGGAGGAGGAAGTAGAAAAGAAGAAAGAGGAGGAGAAGAAGGAGGAGGAGGAGGTGGTGAAGAAGAAAGAGGTGGAGAAGAAGAAAAAGGAGAAGAAGAAAGAGGAGGAGAAGAAGGAGGAGGAGGAGGAGGAGGAGATGGTGAAGAAGAAAGAGGTGGAGAAGAAGAAAGAGGAGAAGAAGAAAGAGGAGGAGAAGAAGAAGGGGTGAAGAAAAAAGAGGAGGAGAAGAAGAAGGGGTGAAGAAAAAAGAGGAGGAGGAGGAGAGGAAGAGGAAGAAGAAGAAGAAGAAGAAGAAGAAGAAGAAGAAGAAGAAGAAGAAGAAGAAAGAGAAGGAGAAGAAGCAGAAGGCGATGAACGAGGTGGAGTAGGATGAGGAAGAAAAGACAGGAAAAGAAGAAGAACAAGGAGGGTGTTAAGGAGGAAGAGGAGGATGAGGAGTAGGAGGGGTGGTGGAGTGTGTGAAGGAGGAGAAGGAGAAGACAGGCGAAGAAGAAGAAGAAGAAAAAGGTAGAAGAAAAAAGGAGGAAGGAGACAGAGAAGAAGAAAAAGATAGAAGAAAAAAGGAAGAAGGAGACAGAGAAGAAGAAAAAGAAGAAGAAGATGCCGACAGGGAAAGAAGACAGGAATAAGGAAGACAGAATAAGGTAGGAAGAAGATAGCAGGAGGAGGAGGAGGAGGAGAAGAAGAAGATAGGAGGAGGAGGAGGGGAAGAAGATAAGAAAGATGAAGAAGAAGAAAAGAAGAAGGAGAAGATGACGACAGGAGAAGATGAAGAAGAAGAAAAAGAGAGGAGAAAAAAGGGAGAAGAAGGCAGGAGACGGAGAAGAAAAAATAGAACAATAAGAAGAGGAAGAAGAAGAAGAAGAAGAAGAAGAATTCAATTCAATTCAATTGTTTATTGCCATAACTTTACAACAAAATAATTTAATGGTTAAAAATTAACATATTAACATAAAGGAAATTAACATAAAGAAACCTAACTAACCAGAAAAAAAACTATAATAAAAAGATAGAAGAGAAAAAAGGAAGAAGGTAGCAGAAGGAGGAGAAAATAAGATAGGAGGAGGAGGGGAAGAAGATGAAAAATATGAAGAAGAAAAAGAAGATGACGACAGGGGAAGAAGAAAAAGACAGGAGAAAAAAGGGAGAAGAAGACAGGAGACGGAGAAAAAAAATAGAACAATAAGAAAAAGAAGAAGAAGATGACGACAGGAGAAGAAGAAAAAGATAGGAGAGAAAAGAGGAAGAAGATAGCAGGAGGAGGAGAAGAAGAAGATAGGGGGAGGAGGGGAAGAAGAAGAAAAAGGAGAAGAAAGAAGAAAAGATAGGAAGGAAAAAAGGATGAAGATAGGGGGAGGAAGTGAAGAAGAAGAAGATAAAGAAGAAGATAAAGAAGATGAAGAGCAACAACAACAAGAAAAAAGAAGAAGAATAAGAAAAAGAAGAATGGCATTTTGGTCCTCCAGAGAGCCAGTGATGAGGTAACCGGTTTGCTGTGCTTGGTGCTTGGCTTGGCGTTGCTAGATCCTCCCCTTTCACGCTCGGCCGGCACAATTACGTCGTCCATTAGGCTGCGGCTGCGGCTCTCTACTCCACTATATCTAGGAGGCGGTGGCTCCGTTGCCCGCTATTACGATGATCGTCACGATTATCTGTGTCTGTCCATGACCGGGCTATAACTCTGCAGACAGGCCACCACGACTTATGTACGAAACCCATGAGATGTCCATAAAATGTGACTTCTATTAGCGTGGTTACCAGATATTGATTTGTCCGTAATTGAAAATGAAATAATATACTCGTATTTATAGGATAGATTGAAAACTTCATGATCAGACCAATTATTGACCAAATGAAGAGAGGTTTCTGTTTCAAGTCGACCGTTTCGCATTTTTATGTAAGGCATTTATGGCCAAGCAAGTGGACAACATTCTATGAAATATTGCAAATTGCATGGATGTTTCTATTAGGAATGTGTGTGAGGATTTTCGAAATTAGCTTGCATTCAATGTATTGTAGTGAATATGAAAATGGAGAGAATAGAGAGAGGGAAGGCACAGTGGTTCTCGGTGTTATCTGCTATGTAAATGTTTACTTCTAAGCAATTAATTACTCTGCTTTTGACACCTTTATGGTGTTTACTTGGTAATTTGTAGAATGTTCTAGTTGTTTTATTAGACATTAAAGGAATCTTATCGAATATTGTGGAAGGTGTGAAGGCCTTTTATTGTTTATTTTAGAAATCGGTAGAAGTTGATAGAAATATCGAGAGATATCTCAATTATAGAAAATTATATAAATAGAGGGAGACTTTTGAAAATTAGTCAGTCTTGTTTGAAATTCGTCGTGATAAACAAGTTGTGACAGTTCTATAATATATTGTAGAAGAAAAAGATAGATATATTATATTGTTCGTCGTAATAAACAAGTTGTGACAGTTCTATATATTGTGCCTATATAGTGATAATTCTTTCTCTGTGCCTATAGTGATAATTATTTTTCCTGTTTAATTCATACCAGTGAGCTACTAAATAGTTTTTATTGTATTACGGACTAGTGCTACGTAAGTTAATTGTTCTTTTTCGGCGTTTCTTTTTGAATATTATTGGGCAGTTTATTGTACAATTATTATTTAATATTAGATCGGCCTTTTAACTTTTAGTGATTGAGTTCTGTACAGTTTATTGAAATCTCTTTATTAGTTGAACAATATCGATTTAACTGTTTTTAATTGCTTATTTTTCTGTAAGACATAACTGATCAGTGAGTGTTGTGATTATTTGTGTAAATAAAGTGCGAGTGATAAATTTAGGTGTTGCCAGCGTTATTTTAGACTTAGAACCCGTAACAGTATATTTTTAGAAGGGAAAAAGGCACTCATACCTTCTTCTATAATTGTATTGTTCTATTGTTTTGGACAATGTAGCATATTCAAAATTTGCGAAGAGAGCAGTTTTGGACTGATTCTGTTGCTCCTTCACATTCATTGTGATTTTGTCACAATAGATAAACAAATATAGAAAACTTATGATTTTTAAAACCCTCGTGCCTTCTTATTCATTTATTTGGTTAAGCGTTAATCTATGAGTCTCGTAGTTCAAACATTTGAACTGACATAGAAGTGAAATCTTCTAAAAGTTTGAAATTCGCGGTTAGATAGAACCATAGATCAGGGATTAAGTGAGATTGGCCTCATATAAAGTTCTTGATGGTTCGTCTATGATAGAACTCACTTTGATCCAAAATGTGCGCTAAATTCTTTTTTTCGGATGATGAACCCCACATAAGTCTGAGACCTATGCGTGGGTAATGAATTGGATGATAGTCAATCATTACCCTGTTTACAACAGAGAACAGAGTTTTGCTGGCCAATCCAATCGGTCACCCTTACAAAGATGACCCAGGAGTTTCGTAGCTTATCTCTAATATAGATTGAACAGATACCTACTACGGCACTCGGCTATCACTGGAAGGGTTTATGTCTAGAAACGCTGAATAATTATGCTATTTTATAGACGTTATTTTTCAACATTCTTTCCGTGGGAGGACCCCCGAACCTCCCTTCCATATGGGAGAGGCATATAAATAAATCGTCACATAGGACACCTCTTTAATACTTTGAGGTATCTGCCTAGGATCCATATAAATAATCCGATTTTATCGTGCACACAAGTTTGGGTTGGTGAATTGAAACTACGAAATTCTATGTGAATTAGGCCTGTGTAACAAGCAGGGGCGTATTTGGGTGAGTTCCCCGGGGCCAAACTCTCCCTCTATTGGAGGCGATGACTGAAGCCAAGGCCTCACTAGATACTCAGTATATAGTCATAGTGAGGCCTTTCTCAAGCTCTCAAGAACTAGATAGAATACACTTTCAAGCAAAGTTGACATCAACAACAAGAATACATGAACTATCAACACAAACAGTATCATCAACTTGGTCTGGGGTTCAGGCTAGGACCTCATTTTCAACCATAATAAATGTGTGGAAAGATTTATGTCCAGAAACGCTTAATTTGCGTTTTTTTTTTACGTTATTTTTCAATTTTTTCTGGGGGTGAACCCCCGGAACGCCTTATAATGAAGTCAAGAATAGTATCTTGGGTAGTATATCTTGGTGGGTTCCTACTGACTTACACCTTCAAATTTTTTCTGGGGGTGAGCCCCCGAACCCCTTATAATGAAGTCAAGAATAGTATCTTGGGTAGTATATCTTGGAGGGTTCCTGCTGACTTACTCCTAACTGGAGAATTTCTGGCTACGGCAACGGCTATGTTTCTAAACAATCATCAAACTGAATTGAAGATTACTTTTATGGTAAACTTACTTTTATGATCAACTTTTTATGGTAAATTTATCTACTTATCCTACTACTACTGTGTTTTATTCAACCTGTTAGCTGCTTCAGATATGAAATCTTTCCTTGAAATAAGAAATCTTATTCATGACGTGTGATTCACACCTTATAGATAAACGCCATGCCAATTAATGATTACTAGATTAAATAAGAAAGTCTTTTAGTTCTCATTTAATGCGAGAGTTACTTACGTTCTCAAACAACAAGCTTGTGAAGTAACTCATATTCTTTGGTAAGAGTCGAGCCAAAAAATAAACTTTTCACACGTCCTTGCACTCAAGTACTACAGTATAACTTTCTCCGACAGTTTCCAAAGACGTTGTGTGCAGATCACAGTAACAGGTGGGAACTAAGACCTTTCAAATAATGGAAGTCATTGTTTATTTTGAAATATAACGTTAGACAATCACCCAAGGTAATTGTTTCTAAGTGAAAGTGATAATAGAACTATTTTTAATTACAACTTCTCACTCAATCTTAGCTACTACATTCAGCTTTGAAATAGCTCTATTAAGGCTGTGCGCAGTGTTTTTAGTGATAATTTTTTTCGAAGTATCTTTTATTGGATATTATAAATTTATTGAAATGTTATCTATTGCCATGAGAAAACATTTTCTTCATAAATTATTGTTGACATGTTTTGGGGTTTAAAGGCAATTTCGTACAATATAGTTATTTGTTGAATTTTTTCGGTTTTTGAGGTCAATAAATTGATCTCACCTATGAGTTATTTCAAATTTTAAAATTTTTTATAACTAGACGCCTTGTAAAATAAAATAAAATATTTTTCATTTCGAGCAAACAATTAGTTTTTCAAATTAAACTTGAAAATTTCAAAAAATGTTAGATTTTTAAAAATGTGTATGCAGAAACAACTAATTGTTTTATTAAAATAAAAAATATGTCATTTTATTCCTCAATGTGTCTTTTACAATATAAAATTATTAAAAGCTCAAAGTGACTCATAGGTGAGATCAATTGCCCCCCAAAACCGGAAAATTAAACTTTGAACACTCTTATTTCACACTGGTGAAAAAAATTTCTCACGGCAATAGATAACATTTTAATACCTTAATAACATCCAATACAAGAAACTTATGACCAAAACCAAGAAAAAATTATGACCAAAAAACCCTGCACACAGCTATAAATGAGTTTGTAATATCGCAGAAAAATTTAAATAATTAATAATTTAAATTATAAGACTATTGTTATTCGAATCGGGTAATCCATTGTTGCTCAACATGTGAAACATTTTTTGCAGGAGTTATAAGCCTCTTCAATTTTTTTTTGTGTAGAAGCCCACATAATTCATTCATTTTTCTAAAATACAGTCAATGTGAATATTACAACAGGCTATTGCCCAAAACTGCTTTTCACAAAATTTTAAAGTAGAATCAAAATCTTAGGTTAGGTCGCTGTTTCAATTGAAATTTCACCTTGGAGCACAATAATTATTCACAATCACAAGTCTTTTGCAGATAAAGAATATCAACATTTTCATTTCAAAGGTCCGAAACTTGCGCGTGGGTAATGAATTGGATGATGATGATGATGATGATGATGATGATGATGATGATGATTGATGAGTTGGACCTACAGTTTAAGGTGCGTTCCGAACCACTGGGAAGTGATTTTACAGCAAAGAACACACTCCTTTTTGCTGGGCAATCGAATCGGTCACCCACACAGAAAGGGCCCAGGAGTTCGTAGCTTATCTTTATCTGATTGAACAGATACCTGCTGTGGCTCACGGCTATCACTTCCCACATTATCACTGACTTAACATTAGTAAATGAGTATTAAGCTTATATCAAGCTAGTGAATAATTGGGTATTGAGTTGGTAATAAAAACAAATTTTCCAATGATTGACTAAATTGACCTAAATAATTGTATAAATTTCAAGTTATAAATGTATTCCAAATTCGTAAGCTAGAATTAAGATACATTACCTAAGGTTAAGTTAAGAATGGAAGAATTTTGTCCAGACTTTGCCATTTTATGTGAATACGTCACTAGGATTTTCTTCAGTTAAAATTAATATCATTTGCTGTACATTTGCTACCTATGCGACGGTAATAATGCTATATTTAAAATCATTTAAGAAATTTTGTAAATTTACATAAATGAAGTGTTCGAATCTAATCTAAATTGCTTCTATTGTTGTTTAAGTTATGATTCATATCAGTTATGAAAATTCAATCATGATTTTAGTTATGATTTGAAGAACAAAGATTTGTTATGATTTGGTTAACTGATGGTTTAAGATTGAATCGAACATTGGCCTTCAGAAATCATCCAATCGCAATAATTCTGGTCAACACCAATTTTAAACTTTGCGTGGGTTTAACTTATTGAAGAACGGGAAATGGAGTTGATTGACTACTTAGGTTGATTAGGATTTATTGAAAACTATTTTTTTTAGTCATTTTTTTGTGAAACAACTTCAATATGGGTGACCATAATTAAATTTTAAATTAATATACATTTGATTTTTGAGCATAATCATACACAACTATTTTATAATTGACTGCAAGTCGTTGAATTTACCATAAAAAGTTCACTATTTTACGTTTTTAAATATTGAAAGTTTTGTGTTCATTCTTCGAACGAACATAGTTTCTTAGTTGTAATATTTTTCATTATCATTTGAAAAACAATGATCATATTAGAGATTGGAAAACCCAAAAAGGAGACTCAAATTTTGCTGATCATCTCATTACTAATGGACACAAGTTCAAGGCCTAAAAAATGTTGAATTTCTGCATTTGACTGGCAAAGGCAGACAATTGAACATTTTAGAAAGTTTACATTCTATACTTTTACAATTTCTATAATACAATTCAACATAAATAACATTTTCGGACAAAATTAATTAAACAAATTACTGTGATTAACAGAAATATAAGGCACCTCTGGAGTACAAACTGTATTGAGGCTACCTAAACAAAGAAAATGAGCAGATTTAGCCCGGTACTCTAGAATAGCTTGAATTATTAATTTTCATACTTTAATCCAAAACAACAGATAAATCTCCACCTACATAGTGCTTTCAACCTAATGATTTCATCCAGTTTTCAATGTCATCTCTCATCTCTATTGGGAATAAATCGTCGTTCAAACCTTCTAAAACTACTATTATTGTTTTCAAGTTTCTCTCATCTGGTTTTATTTTGTTCCTTATTATTGGAGCTAGATAATCAAATGATTTCTCATAATGCTTCTGAATTGGATCTTGATACCACAGTTGCCTGGTAGTTACTCGATCTTTAATTTTATAAATATATATTCTTCTTAAATAGGATATTGGTACCACAGCTGTCTGGTAGTACCTCAATCTTTGATGGTATATATTATTCGCATTACATAACAAATAACAACTTCTTGAATAGAATACTCTCATGACTTAAAACACATATAAATGTCTCAGAGGAAATACACACTAAATATATATACTTTTTTTTTTGCTTGTACGGCCACGGGGGACCACTTTGAGTTCACTTATTGGATGCTCTTTTTCCGCATTGCAGTTCTTTATCGGTCAGATCTAGCAAATATATAAATAAACAATTTCTACATTCAAATCCCTCAACCTCCACATTTCTACCCAATTTTTTTTCATAATTCAGTTTAAGAATAGAAGTTTCAGTTTATTGAACTTTGACCAGAATATAACTAAAAAAATGTGAAGCTATCCTCCAGGCCAATAGACAACAAAATAATAAAACAAAAAAAGGGACAACTTGTTGACAGAGCTAGCTGTCCCTTCAGGAAATGAAAATGTTTTCAAAAAGTTGACTATTCATCTATTAGTCCTTGAGCACTGGTATTCTAAAAATATTTTACAATTCTCTGGAACTTCAGTTTTCAGTTTTACAGCACCCAAAAGTGTAACTTTCAAAATTGAATAGATTTATGATAGGTTCCTTGAATTTTGAAGGGCCCATTGGAAATGTTTTGACAATAGCATTGCCGACTCTCTTGTCTAGGTAGGCCTTTACAAGAGGGATGACAGTTGTAAACCTTGAGCCACCGGTGTTTGGACCACAAACGGTATATCTATATAGTCGAGAGTATTTTTTTATATCTATACTATCCTGGTGTACAAAAAAAGATTCTGTATATTTGAAACTTTCCGTCAACACTTGTGACCTGTCCGCAGGTAAACGATAGCCCACTGATATATTTCAGTCCCAAAACTAACAATTGCTGGCCTCACAAACCCTCCCTTTCCACTCATCAATAAGCATTGCCCTCCCAAACACCATATCAGAGGATCTAGGCTCATAACTGTTCATTGCATGCTGGAATAGACTTGCATATTGAATTTTCAAGAACAACGAAGATACTTACTACGTACTTTCCAAAATTCTTAACTTTCTTTGTAGTGGCGAAAGTGTTATTGTGGAAGGTATCCATAATGAATATTAAGGCGAAATTGTCACAACCACATTTATTAAAAATATTGAGAAACTAGTTTCGGTTATTTTATATCATTATCAATCTTAATTGATAATGGTATAACAACCGAAACTAGTTTCTCAATATTTTTAATAAATGTGGTTGTGACAATTTCGTCTTATTATTCATTAAACTTCTTAACCCCGGTTGCACAAACGTCCTATCGTTATGATGGTTAGACGATTCGTAACACTTTATACCAAGCTGCTATGTGAAAGCATATTATTATACCTATATACTTACCACCATTCATATGATTATACATCTTGAATGGTGGAGCACATACCTAGTACAGTATAAAATGTATAAAAGTGGCACATACTCCATCTTGCTACAACTTAATATAACCTAAAACAGGCCTTACTTAGCTAATACTAGTCACCAATGTATTTTATAATTCTTAAAGCTAATTTTCTCTCCAAACCAGGGGCGGATCCAGCAGCAGATTTGGGGGGGGGGAAATACCTGAGTGCAGTATTGTTATCAGGGGGGGGGGGGGTCCGGGATGTTTAAAAATGAGGCATAAAATCGTGAGTTTAAGGGTATTTAAAATTGAAATGAAACCAACTTTCCAAATTTAATTGTTTACTTATTGCCTGTAATGATATTATATTTTAAATATAAATTTTAATAACATTTTAATGTGTATCGTTACATCACACAAAGCAGTTGCATATCTACAGTGTCAGTCTAGGAGGGGGGGATGTTGCAGGGAGGGTTTGACTTTCGTACAATAATTACTTTTTCAATTACAATAGTAATAATTTGTAATTTGGAGTGGTAATTACATGGCTATTTATTTCAGAACGGGGGTTTTTTGAAAATGTCCTTTCTAAAACTACATGTCAAGTGATTCTAGCCATTAATTCTTCTAAACTAACACTTCAACCCACGTTATCTGTCAAAGTAAATTTTGTCTAGTTCTTGTGTTACTGTCAATGGGATTGGGAGATACGAGACCTTACTTGAAACTTTTACTTTTCTATATTTGATCCCTCACTGCTCCTGATTGGGGTAATGTACAGTTCCGTAGGCTACTTGAAAATTTCTTTCAAAATAATTGAGGGGTACTCCTTGGAAACTTTTTTAAAATAAAACTCCTACAAAACCATATTATTTTTAGTGTTTCCAGACATCTTTGACTCTTGCCAAAAATTGTCTCACAATGGCCTGCTAAAATTCCAAATTTTCTTTTGTCCTGGGGGAGGGGGGGAATAAACCCCTGATTCCCCCCCCCCCCATCGTTATGCTACTGACACAAGCTGTTAATGAAAAATGAAATTAACAAGAAAAATTACATACATTATTCGCAATTGAGAAACTATTCTGTAATCAGCCAAAATCTCCCAAAAATTTTTTGAGGATCCAGGATCTAGGCTCGAGCGATTATCTGAGTGAATGTAAAATAGTGCTAATAAAAAAAGTATGCTTTTTCTGATATAGTAGTCCTCAGCCATGTATTGATAAGCTACAGAATCCTGAAAAACCTTTTAGAACTGGCATCATTAAATCATTTTCAGACCAAGTACTGAAGTACACAATATTTGCAATAGAAAATTAATTGTTGGTTAGGCATTGCTGTCTCATTGTCCTCGCTTGTCAACAACTTTGAAAAATCTCCTTCATTTTCTTCTACTTTTAATTTTATCCTTATTTTTTACCCTTTTTCATCTTTTTTTCATTTTCATCTCTCTTCTCCTACCAATTTCTATCATCTCTTTTCCACTTCTTCACTGTTTTCTATTATTTCCATTCGTTCCTCTTTTCTTCTTCTCTCTCTTCTCCTTCCTCTTTTTTCTTTTCCTTCTTCTTCTTCTCCGTTTGGGGGGGGGGGGTAAATTTCCCCTTTCTCCCCCCCGTGGATCCGCCACTGCTCCAAACCATATAATAAAATTATTTATGTAAATTATTCAATTTATAACGATTTATTCAACTAATTTTCACACAATATTTCATGATCTCGGAATTTGAAATTTTAGTTGACTCTGTTGGCTGCATTGTAATCTAGCTATCATTGTTCAAATAACAGAACACTTTTATACCAAATAATGGTTCCCTTTTATACTGAATGATGTGAAGGATAGCAGCCTGGTATAAAAGTGGAACCGTCATTATGATAGGAGGTTTATGCATCATACACGTCTTCCTCTTGCAGGACATCTTGCGAATTACTGGCATAAAGTTGATGATTTTTCAAAAGAGAACTAAACTTGACCGCTTTTTCTGATGCGAGAGGAGGAGGAAGAGGATGAGGATGAGGATGAGGAGGAGGAGGAGGAGGAGGAAGGATGAACTGATGAACTTATTATTACAGGAAGAACATTTTTTATGTGTCTGTGAGGATCCTTTGTCGGCACAGGATGGACAGGTAAAGAAGAACAGAACGAAGGAAGGAGAAAGAGAGAGAGTAAGAGACACTGAGCCTGAAAGAGCAGCAAGAAGGTTATTCTCGGACGACTGGGGAACATGCTCGCTCGTGTGGGAGTGAGAGAGAGATTGTGTGTGAGAGTGAGAGAGAAGAAATATATACCGAGAGTGTGAGAGAGAGAAGAAATATATATCGGATGAGAGTGAGAGAGAATAGGAAGGCGAGAAGAGTGCCACTCAGCCAGGCTTGTTTCTACAGTCGTAAATACCTTTTCTTCGATTTCATCCAGCTCAAAGACAGACAGGCAACTGCAAGGCAAGCTTTGTCTGTCTGTGCAGTGAGGAGGCTTGGTCACGAATATGATGACGAGGAGTGGAAACACTAATGAAGGAAGATAATAGATTTCATGAGAAAGAGAGTGATAAATAATTGAAGAGAAGAAATAATATTGATTGAAAAAAAATACTGTCATAATTCGTCGGAATTTATTGAGTTACAATACGGGAACGTGGTTTCGTGATTAAACTGTTGTGCTGTGTTTTAGCCATAGGCGTAGCCAGGGGGGGTCCCAGGTTTGGTCCCCCCCTTGTCAATGGCTCAAGCACTAGAAAGAACTCAGGCCCATATTGTGCCTTAAAAATGAAGGATTTATTTCAAGAAATCAAAATGTGGCTTGAGAGGCTATTTTTCTCGGAGAGGACCCCCGGACCCCTCTTTTGTACAAGAGAATCATATATTTCGTCATGCTCAATTTTTGAGGTATGATCATAAATTTCGTTAAAATTGACGAAATATTTTGAGGTGTATACTAATATTGCACCTTTAAGCATACCGTAGTCTTATCAGGACCTGTCACCCAATTGATACTGTATTTATTTGAATCTGCTTCATTTCTTCTTTGCTGAAAACATGCACTGGTGGCGCTGTTGGTTGGAGCGCTTGTCTGTGATAAGATAAAGGCTGGCTTCGTTTCCTACAGCCTTGGGTTCGAATCTCATTCAGCCATGGTTGTTTCATTCACCCCATTACCCACGCACAAGTCTCGGACTCATGTTGGCATCATCCGCAATAAAAATAAATTAATAATAAATATGCTTATTACAGTAAAATAAGTAGGGACGGCTATAGAAATTATTGGTAATCTTTGTCCACAATATAGAACAAAAACATATCCTACATAATACAGACAAAATCATTAGCTGGCACCGATATGTTGATGACATTCTAATTCTATACAACTACAAAGGCAATAAAAGACAAACTGAAATATTCCACACCAATCTCAATAAAATCCATCCCAATTTAAAATTCACCTTAGAACTTGAAGACAATAATACTATCAACTTCTTGGACATCACTATAACAAAGCAGGAACATGCATTCAAAACATTTAGAATTTACAGGAAACCCACAACAACTGATACAGTAATACATAACACATCAAATCACCCAACCCAACATAAACATGCCGCTTTCAATCACATGCTCCACCGACTAACAAACATTCCTATGTCACAAGAAGATTACAATATAGAATTGAATACTATAAAATACATAGCACAACAGAATGGTTACAAACACACACTAATAGACAAACTACTGCACAGAATATCAACAAAACCAATCACTCACACCAGCAACAAACAGAATGACAACCCCCATACATTCATCACACTTACCTACCTCAACAACAAAACTCATAAAATAGCAGCTTCATTCAGGAAACTCAAATATAAAATAGCTTACAGAACAACTAATTCACTCAAAAAACACCTGCATTCTCAGACAACATCTCAAAACAAGTACAACAGATCTGGAATTTACAAATTGAAATGTGATGACTGCAACAAGTTCTATATAAGACAAACTGGCAGGACATTCACCACTAGATTCAAAGAACACACAAGAGCCATCTCACACCCAAACACACATTCCACTTTTGCTGAACACATCATTTCAACAGGCCACAGTTATACAGACATTGACACTAATTTAGACACACTACACTTCACTCACAAAAGCCAGAAACTCAATGTTCTAGAACAATATGAGATTTACAAACATGCAAAGCAGGAACCTGACAACATTTTAAATGATCAACTTAACTTCTTCTCACATACTCTATTTGACAAAATAATCCCAATTTCAAACCTCCCGCCTACTCATCACCCCACCCCACCACCATTCCAACATACATAACCCTCAAACTCATACCTTAAGTCAGTGTACTGTGGGTCGTCTGACGATGCTCTAGACAACAGAGCGAAACGGCCGTCACGCCATAACGTGAGTTAATTTCCATTCAAAAGTTGTTTTATTAAGTTTATATTACATATTAGTGGAAACAAGATGGATCTTCAACATCATTATTGGTTGAGTTTACAGAAGCAAGTCAAAGTGATCTAGATTTCAAAAAAATTTGTTTAGTAATAAAAATTAAACAATTTATTTAGAATTACATTAAGGCTTGTTGATTTGGTAGGGGTGGGGGGGGGGGAGTCGTTATGTAGTCGAGAATAAGGATAGCGCCTGGGTTGCTGAAGTATATCATTGTTGATGGGTGATAATAACCTTGTTGAATGGTTTTATGTGTGATAATAACAAACTGTGATAGCAATTATGATAAGACTGCTAGTGATAATCTAACTTTTTTGGACTAGTGTCAGTAAGTTCTGTTTTATTATTGAATTATTGAACAGTTTGACGAAGGGTGTTCAGGTGGTGAGGTCATAACACAGCTCACACCACACAGTTTATCGGACATTTATTATTGAGTTATTGATCGGCCTATTGACAGAAATCAATTAGTTTTGATGTAATCATTGATGTAAAACTGTCTTAATCATGTTAGTGACAACCAAACTTCTTTTGGACTAGTGTCAGTAAGTTCTTTGTTTTATTATTGAATTATTAAACAGTTAATTTTACATTTACTATTGGGTTATTTAACAGCTTATTAGAGATTTCTTATTGAGTTATTGATCGGCTTATTGACAGTAATCAATTAGTTTTGGACAGAATTAATTCTGTTATAGAACTATTCATTGCTGGTTGGAAGTTACCAAGCTGTTGTTTCTTATATTGATTTTCTTTCGTGATAATTACTTATTAGTGACTGCTGCTGAGATAATTATGTAAATAAAGTTTCGGGTGTTACTTTTAAGCATAAATGTTTCCAGCATTATTTTAGAGTTAGAACTCGTAACAATACAATTTTTTTATATATTTTGTTCTTTTTTGTTTCCTTTACATCAAAATGTTTTGTTCAATTTTTTGAGAATAACGTCTATTATAATTTCCATATTCTATTTCACTTAGTTTTAGAGATTAGAAAAGAAGGAAAAATAATTATTTTTATTCGTATTGCTGTACTTTATTGACAATTAAGTTTTATTTTATTTTGAATTGATTTCTCTGCAATTTATTGTTCACAACCTTTTCCTTTGAGATATTACACTATATTTACAAAAACTACTGTAATTACTATATTCTCTACTTACCTATATAAATATATGTTTAATTATCTTTATATTGTTTTGTTTTGTTTTGACAGATTGGTTTCTAATTTCTTGCAGATTTGACGCCAAGTGGGATCGGACTCATTATATTATCATATTCATAAGTATAACTTATGTAATCTGTATTTCAAGGAGGCAGATGAAATACGCGTATTAAATTTAATTCCCACAGAGTAACTCCCTCAACTTGAGACAGACATTCCTCAGCAATTTCATTTTTACGACCTTTCCTTCTGAATTTTATCGACTATTTTTATTGGACCGCCCACAGTCGAGCATTGCTGGTGTGCATTGGTAATGGAAGCGGCTATTACAGCAATCATGGGATGCGGTCGGTTCTTTGGAGGAATAGCATACCATGGCCAATGGATGTTAATTAGCTCGCCTCTCCAGAGCCAGAGAGTACGGTCTCCGTTCGCGGATAACACAGACGAGTAATTAATAATTCCGGCATAAACCGAACTCAGTCGGAGAGGCGTTCGTGCTCTCTCACTCGCTTTTAGCGCTCTCTCACTCACTAATAGCGCTTTTAAATAAAGCTTAGAAACGCCTTCGAAGAGAAAATTAACATAGCTGGCCGTTCGAGCAAAACAATACGACGATAATTCACTGAAAGATGGAAGAGGAAAAGGTTGTGAGGAAGAGGAGGATGATAGAGAAAAGAGGAGAGAATCAGGAGGAGATGAGTGGAAGGAGGAGTGGAAAAGGAGGAGAGCAAAGCAATATTCTCTCCGAGGCCAGAGGCGGAGAAGTCAGAGTCTCAGGTTGAGCTGTGAGTCAAGATTCAGAAGGTGGAGGTGGCTATTAACTTGTAATAAAGCGTGGAGAAGACACTCAGTTCTCTTGTAAAAAAGATTACTCTGCCACGCCACAGCCTGGAGAGTTCTAAAGGTGTACGTACGTTCCTACGTTGCACACCTCTACATATAGAATGGGCAAGGCGGTCCAACTTAAACAGTAAGTTACTCAGTTCTATTAAATCTTCTCGGTGCATTCGATTACGGTTACGTTTTGTGAGGTACGCCTGAAAAATGGTTGAAATTAACCCTTAAGCTGCGTTTACACCAAAGTCTTCCCCTAAGTTTTTCACAAGTTGCGACAATTTGTTGATTTTTCTAGAAAATACAGCAACTTTTTCTGTCTTCCACTTGTGAAGAGACAAATCTTCCACTAAATTTTGGTTTTCCGCAGATTTTCGCTGAAGATCAAAGAAAGTTGACAACTAAAAGTGGAAGATTTGTTGCTGCGCGCTTTGCGCAAGCAACTTGTAGGAAACTAGTGGAGAACTGTTCCCCCTCATTGCCACTACTGCCTAAACATTTCGCGCAAATTCTTTGGCAACAAGTTTTCCACTTGTTGACCATATTACTCTGGATTGAAGTTCTTTAACCAGCTCCCCATATCATTAAGAAATTCAGATGTAAAGACTGTATTGAGAACTCTGACTCAAAGGCTGTTAGATAGAGCACCCTACACACTAGGTGAATGCTGTGAAGCTGTCAGGGGATGAAAGCAATTCCTGCTTAGAATAGGACTACAACTTGACGTGTTGCATGCTGCAAGAGCTCTGCTCACTTAAGCAGCCTAAACGCAGCAAATTAATAATAATAATAATAATTGCTCTAATTTGAGAAGAGCAAATTTTAGTTTTCTACAAAAAATCTTCCACTTGCTCAAATTTGAGAAGAGCAGCCTTTAGTTTACTACGAACAATGTTTTTCAACTTTTAGTTGTCAACTTTTGGTGTTAACGCGCCATAAAACGGGTCATAAAATGGCTATAACGAAGGTCATGCTAGAAATGTTACGTTCTAAAATATGCAAGTAATCACAGCCTCAAAGAAATTGATGAAGATTCGAACGAGCTCCAAATTTCACTCAAGGATCTTAAAACCGAATCGGGAAGTTATTTCAAGCTGAAAACCACTAGAAACAGATAGAAACAATTAAACGACAGACAATAGTGATTTCCGTTGAAGAACGCCAGCGGAGGTCAGAAAGATTAAAAAAGTGCTGGAGGAATATTAAAGAGGGAAGCATAAAAAAGGTGCACGAAGGCAAAATACTGCTAGATAAGACTTCTTGATTTGATGAACTTAAGTAGTTCAAAACGAAAAATATTAGAAGAAGGTTCCTCACATGGACAGAAGCCACTGCCCATTGTATTGCATCAATGATCCTGCCTCCTGATGAATTCTTACACATCTGATGATGTTGAATAAAAATAAGCTAAACTCTTGGAAATTCTGATGTTGAAGATACATCTTGTTTCCACTAATATGTAATATAAACTTAAAAAACACTATGTGTTTTCAGTGTAGTGTGGGTCGTCTGACGATGCTCTTGACAAAAGAGTGAAACGGCCGTCACGCCATAACGTGAGTTAATTCTTGGAAATTCATTCAATTTCATTACAGATTGCATCAGAGAGTAAAGAGGATCTATTGAACAAAATAGCTACAGCAAGCCAGGCAGCGGTCTTTGGTTGGAGAATTCATTGACTACATGTAAATTTCTATTTAGATTTGCTGTTTTTATGAATGTTTATGTCAATGCTCATGCATAGAAATTAATATAAGGAAAATAAAATGCCATATTCCTACTTGTGGCATGGAAGGGAACAAAGTATGCGGTTACTTATTCATGAATGTTGTAGCTATTTTATTGGTAGATATCTAATTTGCAAATAGTCAATTAACAGTAGCAGTAGCAGCGAACAGTAGCAGGAATCTGTTCAGTCAGATAAAGATAAGCTACGAACTTCTGGACCCTCTGTAAGGGTGACCGATTGGATTGGTCAACAAATAAGACTTAATGGCTGTAAAATCACTTCCCGATGGTACGGAACCCACCTAAAACCGAAGGGGCAACTCATCAATCACCATCATCCTACTCATTACCCACTCGCAGGTCTCAAACCAATCTGGGCTTCATCCTCCAAAAAAAATTATTATTAGGCTCAAATGTCAGTGCTCAATGACCAGCAAAAAAGCCGTAAAATCACTTCCCGGTGGTTCGGAACCCACCTAAAACTGTAGGTTCAACTCATCAATCACCATCATCCAACTGGTCTCAAACCAATGTGGGCTTCATCTTGAGGCTGTGCGCAGGGGTTTTTGTCATAAATTTTTTTCGAAGATTATTGTATTGGATATTATTAGGGCTTTGAAATGTTATCTATTGCCGTGAGAAAAAGTTTTTTTTTATTTTGTAAAATATGGGGATTAAAAATTTTCTATAAGTAAAAGACACATTGAGAAATAAAATGACATATTTTTTACTCCGATGAAACAATTCGTTTTTTCCGAAATAAATTTGCCAAAATCTGTAAAAAATGTCAGTTTTTCAAAACTTAGTTTTGAAAAAACTGTTTGTTAGATTGAAATAGAAATTATGTCATTTTATTCCTCAATATGTCTTAGTTATAGAAATTTATCATTGTAGAATAGATCAATTGCCCCCAAAAACCCGAAAATTTCAACTTTGAACCCCCATAGTTCACAAAATATTTAAAGAAAATAATTTTTCTTCTCAGCAATAGACAACATTTCAAAACCATAATAATATCCAATGCAAGAAACTTCGAAAAAAAGCAAATGTTGTAATATTGTACATTTATATTTCCTCTCTAAAACCTTCAATTCAGACAGCAACTTCAATACGGGAATCTGGAATCACAAGCGAAAAGCTCATGAATCTTGGGTACACATCACAGATGTCTGCTTACCTAATCTGAGGTGGAATATGTTTTTTTTTTTTTCGAGGAATTGGTAAAAGCCGAATTTATGCGAAAAGGAAATGGGTTCGAGTAGTGAAACATGGTATTAGGTGTTAGCGACCTTGTTGTGGTCGGAGAGGGGGTGATCTCCCACTGAGACTGAGATCACCGTCATTCAGAATGGTCCAGTGATGGGTAGAGAGAGAGAGAGTGACCGATCGAGTGCGGAAGAAAGAGAAGAAAGGGTGTGAGAGAGATATATTGACAGAGAGTGTGCGAGAGTGATAGCCAGAGAGCTAATCTTGGTTCGTTTTCAAACGCCGAACCTTTTGCTACGACTCCCAACAGACCCCACCGCATTGAGAGGGAAAAAACAGCCGAAGAAGCTTCAAGAATTGCCTTCAGATTCCTTCTTTTCAAATCATTCTAAAACCTTCCCTTCCGCCCCTCGACGCCATCTTCGAAAATTACCGGGCCGTAAATTACACCACAGTGATATTCGTTTACCTCCTGATACGTCGGATTATTTGGCTTCAGGGCTCTTCTACGAACAGAGCGAAACCTTTGAATGAGCAGAATGAGCTCTTTGTGAGGCAGACGAAAGCTGGTACCAACGACAGGAGGAGGAGGAGGAGGAGGAGGAGGAGGAGGAGGAGGAGGAGGAGGAGATGTAGACGACTGCCGCCTTTTTGAAATAATATGCTTAAAATTCAATTGGTAAAATACGGTTAATGTAGTTCAGTAAATTAGTTGGTGAAGTGGTTGTGTGGTTGTGAAATTAGGAATCAAACAATTCTAACATATGTATGATTTGAATTGGTGAATAATAAGACGAAGATGTCACAACCACATTAATTTATTCTGAATTCTTATCAAGGATATCTTCCACAATATCACCTTCGCCACTACAAAGAAAATTTGAATTGAGTAAATTATTTGTGTAGTTTTCAGATTAGAATTCAAACGGTAGCAGCAGGTGAGAGGCTAAGGGAAGTTCCCAGGTCTGGAAACCCCCCCCCCCCTCCAATTGTTGGTGGCTCAAGCACTAAATAGCATTAACTTTGACACGAAATGTGAGTTAAATTAAAGGATTTATGTCAACAAACGTTCGAAATGCGGTTTTAGAGAGGTTATTTTTCAAATTTACCCCCGAGGAAGTACCCCAGGGCCACCCTTTTGAACGGGAGAGTCATAATTTACATTATGTCAGCATTATTGTGAGATAATACAAAATTCTTATTATTTCGAGGCATGGCCCCAGGGTCCATATAAAAGCCGATTAAATCGTTGAAGTTTGCAGATTTATATTACGAAATTCGGTGTCTTATAAATTTAGGCATTCTGGCACAACCTTGACATTTGATCCTATGACGTCATCCCCCCTCCCCCTGTATTGCGTTAAGGAGAGTACCATCACCATGTTATTGTGTTTTATTTAGTGATAGTGATTATCCTCGAGTATTGGATGCTCCACTGTGCAAGCACCCTTATGCCGCATGTATTCGCGAATGCTGCAGAGCACCTGATTACGATCACCTCCCATATACTGTTGTAAATACATTAATTAAAAAAATGGACGACATTTGCTCAGTTATGAGTACAGTAAAAGGGAAGTGATATCCGTGAGCCGTAGCGGGTATTGATTCAATCAGGTTAGATAAGCAACGCTCTCCTGGGTCCTCTCTGTAAGGGTGACCAATTGGATTGGCCAGCAGAAAAGACTATTCTCTGTTGTAAAATCACTTCCCAGTGGTTCGGAACCCACCTAAAACTGTATGTCCACCATGTTTCCAATAACATGGCTCAAGCAGCGAGATGGTAAGGGTCTCTCCACCAATAAAAGCCATACGAATTTACTTTCACTGTAAAAGATATCAATTTAATAATTGGTTATTAATGTATAATTTATTGTAAGATAGGGGTATCGAAATTAAGAAGAGCCTTCTCCATTATTAATTCGACAGTGTTGAACTCAAGATAGGAAACTGTGAATTATTATTTATTTATCTATTCATTACAAAACACAATCAAGTAGGTACAAAAGGCACAGCCCACTTCTGCTTTCTTTACAAATTTTCAAATAAAAATCTAAATTTTAGGTTATGATCAAGTTTAACTGGAAATTCCACTTGAAGTACAATTCCTGATTCTTTCCAAAATATGAATATTAATTTAGATGGTCACTTTAAAAACGAAGCACTAAAACTGTCCAATAGTCCAAAGAAAGTGAATATAATTTTGAATTTTGATCGAGATTATAGAACCGAAAATTTAAAAGTCCTCAATTTAATGACATTTAAAATCCCAATTTTGAAAATTTTTCATTTATTTTTTTATTAATCATTTGGCAACTAAACTAAGTCAGGTCAGGAGAGCCATTGGCTTGTCAGCCGTATTTGCCAGCTCATCTAGCATCAAGATACACAGAGTGCACCTAGGAAACGAACTAGCTTTACACAGTGAACAATAATTCGATTTTATTCCACACCAGATATAAAAAAAAAACATAATTTTCTTTTCTTCTAATTCTTCAGTCACACCAGCGTACGGGATCGGATGGTTTTGAAGCTGACTGTACCGAAGCGAAGCTCCTAATCACGGTTGTATCGAAGCAGTCCTCCACCTCTTCGCCCCTCACCCTGAATGAAGCTCATCGTCCTGGAAAGCAGACCCAACAGCTAGGACCACCGCGCCTCCTAATAATAACACCTCTTCCGTGAGGAGCGACTCCTCGCCTCGCTCATGGCGCGAGAGCAAGATAATGACGATAATAATAATAAAAATGAGAGGGAGAGTGACTTAAGTCGCGATGGATGGGAGGGAGGGGTGGGCTACAGTCATTATCTAGTATCCCATTTTCACGCACATGAATGACCAGAGCTCGAAAGCCCAAGTTATTGTGTTTCAGGAAGAGAGAGAGAGAGAGAGAGAGAGAGAGAGAGAGAGAGAGAGAGAGAGAGGGTATGAGGGTATAACTTCAAAATGAAATTGTAAACAGGAAACTATTTGAACCACAGATAACTATAGCCTAGTTCTGTGAGTTCTCTGGCCTAGAGCGTGCAATAAGTCGATGTCATTGTGCAAACTATTAAAAACTGACTATATTGTAAAAATAATCTAGTAAATAAGCTATCTAATCTAACAACGCTTTATTCCACAAAACTTTTGGGAAACAAATAATAAAGTATACAACTAACATACATAAGACAACAAAGTATAATAATTATATACTATAACTATAGGAATAACTTACATGGGTATTGTTATAATAAGCGTATTGCTTTTATTAGTGGAAAGACCCACATCACTGTTCTACCTCGCTGTTTGAGCCATGTTGTGGGGAACCTTCTATTTTAGGTGGGCTCCGAACCGCTTGGTAAGTGATAATAAAGCCTATGCCATCAATTTTGACCATAATGTGCGTTAAAATGTGAGGATGAAAGTCCAGAAACGCTGAATTTACGTTTTTAAAAGGGACATTTTTCTGAGGCAGGACCCCTGAACCCCTCTCCCATCTAACGAAGTCAAGAATAGTAACTGGGGTAGTACACGTATCTGGTGGGAAGGGGGGGGGGGGCTTTTTGCTGATGGACCCACTTGATAAATTTCTGGCTACGCCTTTGATTAAATCAATAAAATCAATTTATCAATTAATGTTGTCCACTAGAGAACAGATATCTATGTCCCGGCCTCGAATAAAGCCTACTTTCAATCAGACAGCTCATATCAAATCATTCTTCAATAGACGTTAACGGAATGTCAATTATTCTCTACTTTAAGATTGAGGTATGTATTACACCTAGCCTGCGTTCAATGAGCTTTCATCAGCAAGGTCAATTTATCGAACATTAATTCCAATCATGAGGTCAACATTGTTGACCTACCTCGTTAAGTTGGTTAACACCAATAAATCTTTCAACACTTTTGGCAATCGTTGTAGTTGGAGCTCCGGTGGTCACAGGTTCGATCCCATGCCAGTCTGTCATTGTTCACCTCATGACCCAACACCCACGCACAAGCCTCAGGCTCAAATTTTCTATCGTCTATGAATTTGAACAGACCAATCAGACGCCACCGGTAACACTCACCGGTTACCGGTAAGGCTCTCATGAACTCGACCAGTATCTCTTGACTCGAGGAACTCTGAAATGTCTCTACTAGATTGAACGTGCTCTTAAACTAGATTTTAGTGTTCAAAAATAAGATATTTAATTAATCTAAATTACCGCACTTCAAACCATAATAGGATGTAATATCAGCAGTGGCGGATCCAAAAAAAAGGGGTGACTGATGATTAAAAGGGGGGTAGAGGAGAACTGAATACAAGAAGTATTGTGAAAGTATTTAAATTTTTCATAATCAATCGTACCCGAACTATAACTATTAATATTATTGGGAAATAAAAAATAGCTTTTCTAGTGCTTTGAACCGTATCAGCGATAAAATTAATTTTAATATAAGGTTTATTGGAAAATTTTTATTGAATTAGGGCTTAATCTGGTGTGCTCAGCAGTTTGTCAAGGAGCATAGTATTATTCCAGTCATATTATTCCAATTTTAAGAATGAAAATCAATGTGAGTGCTTTAATTAGTTACACATATTTCAATTAACTAATATTTCATCTAGTTTTAATAGATAAACTCTGTGTGAATTCCACACTGTAAAGAGAGATGTTTCTAAAGTTTTTATCTGACAGATTCCTCTTATGGGATCTAGAGTTACTCCCACAGAAAATAATTGTATAATTATAACTCTTGGAGGAATCATTTCAAACGGCGAAATGGTGGAGAAATCATTTCATATTATATATGAGTAAACCCAATGCGAGCATTGTATCTGGAATGTTTTGCACGATGATAGCTGGTGATCACTGGTTTGCCGACCACTGTGATAGAATGTTAAAAAAAAACATTAAAGTTGATATTTTAATGTTGTAGCTCTTCATTACTTCTCATTTTAAAAAAAAGTGGAACTGTCGTGATTCAATTACTGGAATTTTATGTTGCACTACTTTTTCTATTCATCAAGTGAATTTTCTATTCAATTCATCAAATTTCTATTCTCTGTGCCCGGCAGAAAAATCTAAACATTTTGTGTTGATTGGTTGCAGGCAATGTAAATGTAACAATATACAAGATTTAAACCTTAACGGATTTCATACAATTGAAGACTAAGTAGTGGAATTAGGTAATTCTTGCTAATGAATATTTTACGAGCTTCTAACTGATTAGCCTATATTGGTAAAAATTTACATTCTTACAAAAAACATTTTTGAGGTTTTGGGGGCTTCAGCCCGAACCCCCCCGTAGATCCGCCACTGAATATCAGTATTGAACCTACTGTTTCAAAATAATTTAGAGAAAATTTTCAATCGTAAAAGAGAAGCTCTGTGGCTTTATGAGAAGTGTCTCTTTGTTGTTGCAATGAATGAGCCCTGGCACATTATCAAAATATTCTCTCTACGGGGACATTGACTTTACTGAAGATCTCAGATTTGGTTTCTGAATCAAACTATTTTGAGAAAACCTATTCTACAAAAAAGAAACAGGACTTTTAAAGTTTTCTCTTTTTGTTGGGAGCAGACCCGGTTTGATTACTAAGAAGACTCATTCAAATAATGGCACATTAATGCATGAAAGTAGAATGGCTCTAATGTTCACCAATGCTAGAAATTGAGAGACGTGAAAAAAGAAAGCAATATTTACACTGTACCAGAATAACCCAAGGAAATATGCCGGTAAGATTAATTGAAGAAAGAGTCTGCTAGTTACGCTAGCTAGGAAACACAATTACACAGGACGAGTTTACAATCAGATTGTTAATGCCCGGCGAGTCACCTGTAAACTCGCTCAATGTGATTGACACATGAGTGGTTGACGGTTTGCACTAGACCACCAGCCATTTCTGATGAACACCAAATGGCCACAAAAGTGAGTGCTAATCTTCTACTTTCGGAAATATTTGATGAAACGAAAATAACAGTATTATGACTGCCTGATAGGTTGAATACAATGGTTGCATAAAAATACATACAAAAGTTGCATAACTTATCTAAGACTACCAGTATACAGATTTCATTACCACTGTTTTTGTTGTTTTTTTTTGTTAAGTTACTCAAACTGACGTAATTATTGTTTACTATCAGTTTAGAACTTAGTATTATTAGTTTAGAACTAGACAGGCCCGTGCTGGGTATGTCGAAAGGGCGGGGGACAGAGGTGACGAGGGCGCCAACCATATAATCAGTCAAGCACCGCGCGCAGTTCACAAAAATGAAATTGAAAAACCCTGCATTTGTAGATTAGGCCTCTTCCTCGTTTTTCAGCTAATACCATTATAAGACGTTCTAGAAGATAAATTTTAGAACTCAAAACACAATTTCCGTTTTTAAAACTTTTGATGCACGGTGAATAACGTACCTGGATTTTCCCATACGAAGAGTGGAGGGTCGAGGATGTAAAGTAAATATGGACATTGATTGACATTTTACTATTTATTTATGTTTGAATCAAACAAAAACCTCCAAAAACATCAACACATGTCGAGATTTTAGTGTTGTGTGTAAAATTGGTTTCTGTACTACTAACTTATAAACCTATATTTTTCAATTATTTAAAAGCTAAATAAATTTCCGATACTTATTTAAAAGCTAAATAAATTTCCGATACTTATTCAAATTATTTTAAAATGTAGAACATTAACATTTCTGCTCTGTTATAATTCAAAGAACATAAAAAAAACTGTTGGCACATGAAAATATATAGAAAAATCCTAAATAATAATAAAATTATAAAACTACGCTACAACCCACAATCATGAAACCTGAATTAAACTCAATAATCTACTTATTTAGACGATCAAAAGTCTTCTCATTTCAGAATTTGATTCACATAGTTTATCAATAACCAAACTTGAGTCAATGTTAATGAATATGTCTCTCTCCGAGTTCATCAGGACAAATGCTTCTAAATTTTCATCATTCATTGTTGCTCTAAATATGGTTATTGAAACTTTAATCTCGAAAAAACTCGTTCGCAGTTAACCTGTGTTAGTGGAATCGTTAGTAAATATTTGTACGTATATTGAAGAGAGTACATGTTATAATCCACTATCACTTAAAATGCACATTTGATACAGGAGTTACATTTACGTTTTACTGTGCAAGCTGAGAATTCTTCATCATCCTTTCCTACGGTTTCTTTGACTTCTTCGTCTTCAAGTAGACTTGAATCGTCATCCATACTTTCAATTCCGTGGATGTTTTCAGAACTTTCACACTTTTCAGTCTCATCAGTGGCTTCCTGCTTACACTGGGCCAAATATTAATGAACTATACGATTTCTTCTCTGAGCTTGTATTTGTCAACAGTTGGAATCAATGCACTTTTTTTTGGAGGATGAAGCCCACATAGGTCTAAGACCTGTGCGTGGGTAACGAGTTGGATGATGGTGATTGATGAGTTGGGCCTACAGTTTTAGGTGGGTTCTGAATCATCGGGAAGTGATTTTACAGCAGAGAACAGTGTCTTTTTTGCTGGCCAATCTAATCGGTCACCGTTACAAACAGGACCTACGAGAACGCAGCTTATCCCTATCTGATTGAACAGATACCTGCTACGGCTCGCGGCTATCACTTCCCTTACTTTGTCCAAGGAATTTTCTGACAATTTCGCCTTAATTTGATCGAATCCTCTAGGATCGAAGACAGCCAAGTCCAAATAGAGCAGTTTATACTCCCTTTATATTAAATTATTTCGCTAAACGAAACGTATTTTAAGATTCCAAAATCATGCAATGGATATCATGAGTTAATATACAAAAATCTGAATTTTTCGTTCGATGACGAGAGGGCGCCGTTTGACCTTGAAGGCGAGGGCGCAGGGGGACACGTCCCCCTGTCCCCCCGGGCCAGCACGGGCCTGGAACTAGACAATATCAATTGTTGTATACTTAGAATTGTGGACTATCTGTTTAGAACTAGACAATATAAACAATCTGGATTTGATTACGAAATGTTCAAATCAGATATGAGTATTTGATCATTTTCATTGTTTGTCCTTGAAAAGAGAGCAATTAGAACTATGTTGCATCATTGTTTGTGTTGCATCATGGTGCTTGTAGATGCTTAGCTCTGCCTATCAAGCCTATACGGAATTGTAATTATTATTACATTACTTTTTTGGCTGATTGGCACAATCTCTTTTATTTTTTCATTTATTTCACGAAGATGCTTTAGACTAAGTTCATTTATATTATTTGAGCCACCCAGTACAGAAAATCGTTTTTACCTTTCTTTGTAGTGGCGAAGGTGATATTGTGGAAGGTATCCATAATGAATAATAAGACAAAATTGTCACAACCACATTTATTAAAAGATATTAAGAAACTAGTTTCGGTTGTTATATTATTATCAATCTCAATCAAACTAGAACTAAAGTACAGAGAAGCTTAATATATACTGAACATGGAATGATACTATTGGCTAAGCGAAAAAGAGGCTGACCTTCATCGAAGGTTGTGATTGGCTGACAAGTCACGCTCCTTGGTGGGAGGAGTAACAAGCAAAAATACGAGTCAAATCAATAACTGAAAACTGAGAACATCTAGAAAGCAACAAAGAAGAAAAATACGTAATAAGGCTATCTCAATATGAAATTTTGTATGGATCTTCCTTTAAGAAATGCCTAGCGATGTATGTGTAAGAGTTATCAAATTTTGCTTGCATTTAAAGGATATTTAAAAGGAAAGGCACGCAGGCCGTTTTTATGGGAAACATATATGATTTTTAAAATAAGCATCTCCATCATATGTAATTGCAATCAGATTTCAAGATAGCCTTCGAGTCCTCTGATTTATCGGAGCCTTCATATTTATGAATTGAGCTATCATTCATAAGAATGACATATTTGTTTGGGAGAAACAAAACATTTCTAACATTCCAATTGAGTATAGTAACAATTGATTACTCAATAAATGATAATAATTTACAAATTGGGTTAATGTTGTTTTAAATTCATTTTTCAGGCTCGTAAAATCTGATCTTATTTGAGCAATCAGCTGTCTGGAACAAGTTAAATACATGCTGGATGAAAATAGAAACGCAGCCCTGGTGACATGACAGAGTAATTTTTTGTGGAAAACAGTCATGAAGCAACAGAGTCATTTTTTGTGGAAAACAGTCATGAAGCAACAGAGTCATTTTTTGTGGAAAACAGGCAGGAAGCAGATTAGCAGACTGTTTGAAACCTGATTGAATCAAGTATTAGGGCCAATATTTATACACGTTCCTTCAGTACCTACTGTATCTCTTGATTCGTGCGACTCTTGAAATGCCTCTATTCAAATATGTACATAGAATAGAGGCATTTCAAGAGTCCCTCGAGTCAATTTGAACGAATCCCTCGTTCCCTCAGTTTCTTGACTCGAGGAACTCTTCAGAAATTCCTCTTTTTCTATGCATTTAAAATAGCTCTTTTCAAATGCATAGAATAGAGGCATTTCAAGAGTTCATCGAGTCAAGTTGAACGAGTCCCTTGCACCTTCAGTATCTCTTGACTCGAGGGACTCTTGAAATGCCTCTATTCAAATAGACTACATAGAATGGAGGAATTTCAAGAGTCCCTCGAGTCAAGTTAGACGAATCCTTCTTTCCTTTAGAGTCTTTTGACTCGAGGGAAACTTGAAATGCCTCTATTCTATGGAGTCTATTTAGAGGCATTTCAAGAGTCAAGAGACACTGAACGAACGTTCATAAATACGACCCTAAGTCTAAGGCTGATGGTTGTGTTCAATTTTGCAATGATGATTATCATTTAGTACATTGATAATCGGATAATCCTCTGTAGCTCTCTGTGCAAGCAAGGGTTAATTCTTGGGCGTAAGGTCTACTGTTCACTGAACTACTAGTTTAAATAAGTTTATATTATTATAGAATAATTACTTACAGCTCGCTCAGCTTGTGCCTGGTCTTCGTGTCCAACAAAATTTGGCATAACAGTGAGGTTGTATCCGAGCTCCTGACACAGTGGAATTGTTATCTTCTCGCATTTGTTGGCGAGGACTTGCCGACAAAATAGAGCCGACTGTAGGAAGGCTAGCCATGTCCAAAAGGAAGAACGCATTTTAGATAAAAGTGAAAAGTCAATGGAGTTTCAAATCACCCGCGATGGAATGCACTGATTAGTTTACAGTGCATTTCCGAAATATTGCTTCAAGTTCATCGCCGATATATTGCTTAAAGTTGTCTACAAGATCATCAGTCACCGAACGGACAGACACAGAGATGTTGACACTAGGAGCGACGCACGCTGACTGAAGAACTGTTCAAGTTGCTGAATAACCGAGAGCAGAAGTACGAAACAGCGGGTAAGAAAAAGAGGTCTTCAAAAGCAGCCGTCGGAAGGGTCTACACAGGTTTTGCCTCTCTTCTTTTGCCGCTTGCTTTCCCCTACACTTCTTCATCCAGTTCTCATCGCTCATAAACACAATTCACCTGGCTCCTCCCCCGCTTCTCCTCTGCCCTATATTCCCCCAACATCCCACTCCATCTCACTCACACAGTCATTCACCTTCAATTCCGTCTCCCTCACCCACAACAATAACCAGCACACACACTATTCTGAACGTAATTTCGTTTAATTTATTTACTTATCTTTTTTCAAAACCAGCGAACACATAGCAATGGTTTTATGTGTTCGCTGATCAAAACTGACACTGTATTTCTATTAATTTAATATATGAATTTCACTCACTTACACTGCAGATACTGGAGGGATGCATTTCACTTCTAAAGAGAAGTTTCATCCTTCTAAGAAGTGAAGCACTTGGAAGTGAAATGCATCTCTCCAGCATGAGTGAAATTCATATATTAAATATGAATTTATTTAATACAGTGTCAGTTTTGATATCAGATTGTGCATGAAGCATTTCATCATGAAGAGCATCAAAGATTATCTATTTAATTATTTATTTATTTTTCTATCTATCTATCTATTTATTTATTTTATTTTTATTTATTGTTTTATTTATTTCTTTCTTTATTTATTTGTCTATCTATCTATTTATCTATTTAATAACATCTTATGGAAAAAATACAGGTAGCAAACCCCACATCTTGCTCCCCCATCACTAAAATTACAGAACATTTAAAATAGAAATATACACTATAAATTCAAACTAATAAAACAAAAAATAATAATTTCAATAATCTAGAACAGAAACTGGAAAGATCTCAAGTCTAGAAACCCTATATTAAGGCTTTGGCAGGGGTTTTGGTCTTCATTTTTGTTTGAAGTCTCGTCTATTAGATGTTATTAAGATAATGAAATGTTATATGTTGCCAAGGAAATTTTTTTCATCATCTATTTCTATGAAATATGGGGATCAAAGTTGAAATTCTTCGGTTTTAAGGACAATTGATCTTTCTTACGTCATTTCAAACTTTTAATGATCTTATTCATAACTTATAGACACCTTGAGGAATAAAATTTAAAATTTTTAATTCCAATAAAACAATGTTTTTGAAATAATATTTTTAAAAAATCAAACATTTCCAAGATTAAAAAAAATATTTTTTGAAGAAACTGAACGGTATTTGATTGAAATATAAATAATAATCATAATAATAATAATATTTTATTTCGCCAAAATACAAAAATAAGATAATATAAATATGTAATTATATTCGTCAAAGTACCTTCCAGTTATAAAAAATCATCAAAAGTTTAAAATGACTTGTGGAGAGATCAATTATTGCCCCCCAATACTGGAAAAATTCATATTCGAGCACCCATATTTCACAAAATAATTTATAGAACAAATTATCATGGCAGTAGAACACATTTCAATACCTTAATAGCATCTTTTTTCTGTAGATTACCTCTTGGAGACTCCAGTTAAGGAGTATAAGAAACGTCAGATTAACAATTATACAATCATATGCACTAGTCAGGGACGTAGCTAGAGTATATAGAGCTAGAGTAGGTAGAGTAGCTAGAGGGGCCCTTGGCGAATTGTACAGGCCGCGCTCCCAATGGGGTCTGGGGGTACCCCCTTCAGCCAATGTTAGGGGTGGCGGGTCCGGGGGTTCCCCCCCCCCTCGGAAAAGTTTTGTAATTTTAGATGCAAAATAGTAAGCTTTGCGTTTTTTTAGCAAGTTCTTCAAATATCTCATAAACTTTTTTTAGGTAGCATAGCTGACGATTGCTTGCTCAATATTCGGCCCCGACGATTATTTAATCCTTAAAAAGTTAATTTACGTACAAAAACATAACTGGAAGATGTTTGCAGCATCATCTTCAGCGTGATGTGCATAAAATAGTATGTATAGTTTGAACCAGTATGACAGTGTTTAATAATTTTTTAACGAATTGGCACTTATACCGTAGTGCATGTTGAGGCCGACCCTTGAGCGCGGGATCTGTAGGTCTGTTGTCTATTAAGATCAATAACAACTCCAAAATGAATATAAAAACTTCATATTTTTTTTTATTTTTTGAGGATGAAGCCCACATAGGTCTGAGACCTGTGCGTGGGTAATGAGTTGGATGATGGTGATTGATAAGTTACATAATACAGTGAATAGTGGACAGTAGTTTAATATAGAATTCAAATTGCCATTTAATTATGTACAATAAAAGATAGGTTTACACTGATGTAGGGCGGCAGTTCGACGCACAACCACAACATACGAAAGCGCTCCATCACTCTCTTCCCAAACTTCTACGTAACGAAGTATAGACGTAGAAACACCATAAAATATGCTTAATATTTTTAAATTCTAGTAAGTAGCCTACCACAATTCCATTACAATTGTGAATAAAAATTTGTATTTTTCTTCCTATTCAAAACCAATTTTGCGCCCCTATGCTTCCTGCGCCCTTGGCGGGGGCCTCTGCCGCCAATGCCATGCTACCTTCCTGGCCACTAGTTACCATAATTACTATGGTATGGTAATACCATAGGATTACCATACACAAAACAAAGTAAAAATTATGACCAAACGTACAGCCTTAAAAAACTGATATGAGAAATGATTGTCGTGAAATGAGAAAAGATGGGATAAAGGAAAATGAGGTCATTTGTTTGTTTACAAACCTTTATAAGCTGGTTACATGTTTCTAAAACATTTGAAAACATGTCATAAAGAATGGATCTTCTCGTAGTTCGTTGGTAAATATTGTGCTGATTGAACAGCATAATAATGTGCATTGGGGAATTGCAGTCATGATCTGAATTGCATTGGGGAAGTTGAAGTCTAAAGAATAGAAAAGCAAAAATAAAGAATAAAAAAGTCTAATAAATAAAACAAGACTGTCGTGCCACATGGCAAAAAAATATTTCTCAAGTATTTGCTCTCTCTATTTCTCTTCTCTTTCATTCTATATTCTTGTTCACATTTCGCCCTCGTCAGCTTTCTTTATTTCTTTTTGTTGCACGATATCACCGCTTTCATCCAATCGGTCAAGTCTGACCTGAAAACATTACATTGGCAATTAAACGGCAGAATGATTTGTGTTAATGCATCTATATAAACTCAGGTTAGAATGTATTAGCAGTAAAACTGTGTTGAACAACGAATTAAGAATGCAGCAATGGTTATGTATTCACAGGGACGAATCTACTATTTCCTTCAATTGACTGAAAGAAGAGAGATCTCAGCAGTTTCAAGTTGACCGCTTTGCATTTGTTTGTATTTTCAGCTAAACACGTGGACAAAATTCTATGAAATTTTGCATGGATCTTCCTCTAAGAAATTCCATGCGATGTACAATATGTATCTGTAGGTATGATATCAATATGTATCATGTATATGTATCTGTATATGTATGTATATTTGTATCTGTAGGGATTTGCGAAATCTGCTTGCATTTAAAGGAAATTTAAAATAAAAAAGAAGGCTCTCAAGCCTTCTTCTATAAGAAACATAATTTTTAAAATGAATTTTTCCATCATATCAAATTGCAATTAGATTTCAAGATAGGCCTCGGGCCCTCTCAGATGTGTGAAATCGGATCAGATTTTAGCGATCAGATGTCTGTGATGTTAGGTCTACACACATTCCAAAAGCCACTAACTAACCTACAACTGGAGCAATACGAAATATTCAAATAGAATAAACAAGATAGAACCAACTTACTCAACGACCAAACACAAATTAAATCAAACGCAATTTTTAACTATATAATGGCCGCTCATCCTAACCTCAACAAAGCATGACCCCTGGCGGCAGGCTGACGAAGCTTCTTTTCAGAAGTGAAATGCATTCCTCAAGCATTTCCAATATATGTGAGTAAAACATTATATAAAAGTGTCAGTTTTCATATTAGATCTATCAGATGTATTAAGCAACACAAGTACAGGCTAAATGAAATAAGAAACGCAGCCTTGGTGAATTGATAAAGTGTGACTTTCGTGGAAAACAGACACGAAATATACTACGTAAATTGAATCAAGGGTAAGATCAGATGACTGTGTTCAATCTTGCGATAGTGATTATCATTGAGTACATCGAATAAATTTCCTCTGTGCAAGCACCCTTATATTCTCGGATGTAAGGTCTACTGTTCACAGAACTACTAGTTCTATTTGAATAAAATTAATCTAATCTAGAATTGAAGCTCACTGCCTCTGAAAAAAACAACACAGTCGTGGATGCTGTATAGTATTTGGAAGGAGCTAGCGGATAGTCAAGAGTGGACCCACGGAGTGAGGGTAATGAAATAGAGGAATGCCGCCTGACTGGGTGGGTTGGGGAGTTGATTGGGGGGGGGGGGGGGTTGGATGGTGGATGAGGCTAGGCCAACAATGAGCTGCGAAAATTAGGGAGTAGGGGCGACTAATGTCTGCCTAATTACAGGCCGGCGGCTACGCGCCCGCTCGCGTACAGTCCGCGTCAAGAGTGCACTCCACATGCCGGCCTTGAACGATGCTCTATCAAACCCCCAACCACCTCACCATAACCCGGAACAAAAAAAAGAAAAAACACCAAAACTTTATCTGTTCTCAATGTTTAAAAATCATCGGAACACTTCAAATCCAAATCAAATCGTTTATTCCTCAAAAATATTACAAGAAGATAAAATGAACACAATTGTTTTTGAATATAATTAGGAAAATATATTTTGCATATGCTCAATCATTATTCCATTATGTAATAGAAGTATGGGGGGGGGGGAACCTTTGATACACATTTTAATAAAGTTTTCACTCTACAAAAACATATAATAAGAGCGGCTTTGGGACGAACAAGACGATATCCTAGTAAACTGCTGTTTGATGAACTTGATGTATTCACTTTAAGGCAAACTTATGTTATTAGGTGCGTATTGTACATAATAAAGAACAAACATTCATTTGACAATAGAAACGTATATTACAATACAAGACCGCTATTAACAAATAGATACAACATACAGTATACAAGATTGACAGTATGTAAGCGTCAGTTCACCAATTATTGCATGGTGCTAATAAACAAGGTTCCTGCACACTTTTTAACACAAAGGTTTACACAAACTCTATTGAGAAATGTGGAGGAATGGGTCAAAAGTAACATATATTTTAAGTTATAGTAACGTTTAGGTTGAGTAATAGTTGCCTATTTATTGTATTTGATAAGTTTTTTTTTTCGTTCTACTGTTGTTTTGCTAAAGATAGTGATGATAGATAGATTTTCTTTTTTGTTCTACTGTTTTTTTGTTTTAGACTATTTTTTTTTTTTTTTTTTTTTTTTTTGATTGGTTGGATGCTTGATTTAGTGAATTATTGATGAACATTCCAGTGTAATTTTGGGTAGTAAAGAGGAAACATTTTCATTTGTAATGAAGGAGAACTCGTCGTTAGCGAACAAGCTATGCTTTGCTGATGGCGCCAAAAAAAAAAAAAAAAAATGTATTAATTGTGTGTGATTGATTGTTATTTACAAGAGTTTGGCAATAAAGAATTATGTGTATATATGTCTTTGAACGTACCGTTTAATATTATTTCTATTCAATTATTTATGCTAATTTGTTTAATTGTAAGGTTATTACAATGTGCAATGTTTGAATTTTGTTTGAATTTTATTTTTATTGTATTTTGTACATTTGAAGAAATAAAGAAATATAAGCTGATTTTAAAACATAGAAGCAATAAAAATTACACTACTTACACAAAATTTGAATAGGAAATGATACAAGCTCTGGAAAAGTATCTGAAAGAAAACAGTAAAAGTTCCTAACAAGTCAATATTAGAATAGGATGAAGGAGGAAGCCACCCGCATGGGTCGAGCCTGTGTGCGAGGTCAGGACGGTATATTATATTACTATACTGTCCTGGTGCGAGGTACCGAGTATTGGATATTATATGACACAATATTATACTGACAGTAATATTTTTTTGTGGATGAAGCCCACATAGGTTTGAGACATTTGCGTGAGTAATGAGTTGGATGATGGTGATTCATGAGTTGGACCTACAGTTTTACGTGGGCTCCGAACCACTGAGAAGTGATTTTACAGCAGAGAACTGAGTTCGTTTTTGCTGGTTAATCCAATCGGTCATCCTTTCAAAGAGGAGATCATAGCTTATCTTTAACTGACTGATCAGATACCTGCTACGGCTCGCGGCTATCACTTCCCTGAGCCTCCAGAGGCCTCTAGAGGTAAAGGGGTACAATCAAAGACAATATAATGTAACATTAAAGTTAATATTAATATTAACGTTACATTATACTAATACAAGTTACAGGATGGGATTCTGCTTGGAAAACGGGGGAACATTCGTTCCATTCAATTCGCACCTGAAATGTTTCACAACAACTCAGAATTACATACTAGTTAGTAGAGATACACAGATCATGCTGAATAGTGAATTATATAACAAAATATCAACGGTTGATGTATCGGCCATCACGTTACCCCAAATAACCTGGATAGATGGTGTGCGGGATTCCCGTGTGGGGATTTGCCAGTTACCTCCATCGGGTGCGTCCCTGTTGGAATCAGGGGAAGCTCACCGGCCCTGCAGCCAGCAGCGTCGGGGGGTAGTGGCGAAATTAAATAGTCACCGTGAAACAAAAACTGGACTGGTCCTCCAGGTTGGGGGTTGGGCGTAGGGCCAACAACCCTATCCCGTAAAAATCTCAACACGTTATGAAACCTACAAATGCCTCGGAACCGGACAGGAATAAAAGGAATTATAAAAGGCCAGCCAATGACAGGAATAGGATGACGGATTTACGTAAAAATAAAAAACATAAGAAAGATAAAGACCTATATTTTGCCACCTGGAATGTTAGGAGTTTGAACAGAGCAGGCAACACTGCTGTACTAAGGAATGTCATGGAAAAGTACAGAGTAGGAATTGTTGCTTTGCAGGAAATTAGATGGAAGGGAAATGGAATTATTGATCTGACAAATCATACCTTGTTTTACAGTGGACATGCACAAAATACTTTCGGTACTGGATTCCTTGTAGATAAGAAATATAAGGATAAAATAATGAATTTTGATGCTGTCAATGAGAGAATGTGTGTACTGAGAGTCAGGGAAAAATTTTTCAATATAACTTTAATTTGTGTACATGCACCAACCAATGAAGCTGATGAGAACGATAAGGATGCTTTCTATGAGACTTTAGAAGAGATATATAGAAAAGCTCCAATACATGATACAAAAATCGTTTTAGGTGATTTTAATGCAAAAGTTGGCAGAGAAGTTTGCTATAGACCAGTGATAGGTATACACAGCTTGCATGAAGAAAGTAATGACAATGGATTTCGTGTAATTTATTTTGCGAGTGGAAGAAATATGACGATTAGTAGTACATACTTCAAGCACAAAGACATTCATAAGATGACATGGAGATCACCAGATGGTCTCACACAAAATCAAATTGATCATATTCTAATTGATAAGAGACATGGATCTGACATATTGGATGTGCGAAGTTGTCGAGGTGCGGATTGTGATACAGATCACTATTTAGTAAAAATCAAATATAGGCAGAGAATTAATAACATGAAAAAATTCAGAGGAGTGAAGCAAAAGAAATTCGATTGTGGGAAACTTCTAAAAGATAAAGAATTGCAAGAAAGTTACCGCCAAAAGCTGTTGAAAAAAATAGGGACAAGGCAAAATAGAGATGGCTATTCAGTGGAAGAGAAATGGAAGGACATTAAACAAGTCATTACTGAATCCGCTCAAGAAACAGTAGGATATAAAGGGAGGGAAGAGAGAAATGGATGGATGGACGATGAATGTTTGAAGGCGTTGGAAGACAGGAAGTCGGCCAGGATGAAAATGATAAGTCGAAAGACGAGGGCAACTATCGCAGCTTTCCAAGAAAAAAGAAGATATGCCAGTAAACTTTGTCGCAAAAAGAAGAGAGATTTCGAAAAAGCAAAAATAGATGAAATCATGGCATTTGCTGAGGCAAAGGATGTCAGAAAGATGTACTTACGTATAAGAGAAGGCAAAGCTGGTTTCCAGCCTCGAACATCTTTCTGCCAAGATAAAGAGGGCAACCTTCTAGGAGGAGAGATAGAAATATTAGATCGCTGGAAGGAATACTTCTGTGATTTATTGAACCAAAATATAGAAGAAGTAGATATGGAAAGTGTGAACATTGTAGGGCCAGATCAGTTCATTGAAGGGCCAAAGATATGTGAACTGGAAGAGGCTATCAGCTCTCTCAAAAATAATAAAGCACCTGGAGAAGACCTGATAACTGCTGAAATGCTCAAAGCAGGTAACCCAGTGCTATTTGAATGGCTACTCAATCTATTAGTGCAAGTGTGGGAAGAAGAAATAATGCCTGAAGAATGGCATACTGCAATTATATGTCCCATACACAAAAAGGGTAGTAGAACCGATTGTTCCAATTACAGAGGTATTTCTTTGCTGTGTATAGTGTATAAGATCCTTTCAAAAATAATTGCTGGAAGATTGAAGCCCTATGTTGAAGACATACTAGGTGATTATCAGTGCGGGTTCAGGAAGGACAGATCCTGCACAGACCATGTGTTCACCATACGTACCATCATGGAAAAGTGCTACGAATACAATGTGGATCTGCATCAACTCTATATAGACTACAAACAGGCCTTTGATAGTGTTAACAGAAATAGTCTGTTTGAAATAATGATAGAGTTTGGAATTCCTCTGAAGCTTGTACGCCTTACAAAAATGACTTTACAGAACACAAAATATAAAGTTAAAGTGCAAGGTAGGCTATCAAGTGATTTTGCGGCAAACACAGGTCTTAGGCAGGGAGATGTGCTGTCAGCCATGCTGTTCAATTTAAGCCTGGAGAAAGTAATAAGAGGTATCACTATGAATCCAAGAGGATCAATAATGAACAGAATGCTCCAATACATGGCATATGCTGACGATGTGGTTTTGATTGCCCGAAATAAACAGTCGTTAGAATCTGCCTTCAATCAGCTCAATGAAAAATCAGCAAATATAGGTCTCAAAATAAATGACAGCAAAACGAAATATTTGGCCAGCAGCAGAACTCGACAGGCATATGGCAGAGAACTAAAAATAGGAAATTATAGTTTTGAAAGGGTAGACGAATTCAAATACCTTGGCTCTGTCATTACTGGAAATAACAATGTCGAAGCAGATATAAAATCAAAGATAGCTGCAGGGAATAGATGCTATTTTGCCCTTAGCAATCATCTAAGATCCAGAACTGTATCAAGAAAAATCAAGATTCAAATCTATGAGACAATTATAAAGCCAGTTGTTTTGTATGGAGCAGAGTGCTGGGTGCTAACAAAGAAATGTGAAGACCTTTTAAATATTTGGGAACGGAAAAACTTGAGGAGGATATATGGACCAGTTTGTGATAACGGAGAATGGAGAATTCGAACCAACCAAGAACTATGTGATCTTTATAGAAAGTCACAAATTGTTGACGAAATTAAAGTTAGAAGGTTGAGCTGGTTAGGTCACGTGGAAAGGATGAGTGACTCAAGAGCCGTGAAAAAGGTCTTCAGAGAGAACCCAGGAGGAAGGAGGTTGAGAGGACGCCCTCGAAAACGCTGGCTGGAGGATCTGGAAGAGGATTTGCGAAAGATGGGTATCAGAGGATGGAGACGGAAGGCTGCTGATAGGGAAGAATGGAGAGGCATACTGAAGGAGGCCAAGGCCCTTAACGGGCTGTAGCGCCAAGGAGTAAGTAAGTAAGTAAGTAATGAAGGAGAACTCGTCATTAGCGAACAAGCTATGCTTTGCTGATGGCGCCAAAAAAAAAAAAAAAAAAATGTATTAATTGTGTGTGATTGATTGTTATTTACAAGAGTTTGGCAATAAAGAATTATGTGTATATATGTCTTTGAACGTACCGTTTAATATTATTTCTATTCAATTATTTATGCTAATTTGTTTAATTGTAAGGTTATTACAATGTGCAATGTTTGAATTTTGTTTGAATTTTATTTTTATTGTATTTTGTACATTTGAAGAAATAAAGAAATATAAGCTGATTTTAAAACATAGAAGCAATAAAAATTACACTACTTACACAAAATTTGAATAGGAAATGATACAAGCTCTGGAAAAGTATCTGAAAGAAAACAGTAAAAGTTCCTAACAAGTCAATATTAGAATAGGATGAAGGAGGAAGCCACCCGCATGGGTCGAGCCTGTGTGCGAGGTCAGGACGGTATATTATATTACTATACTGTCCTGGTGCGAGGTACCGAGTATTGGATATTATATGACACAATATTATACTGACAGTAATATTTTTTTGTGGATGAAGCCCACATAGGTTTGAGACATTTGCGTGAGTAATGAGTTGGATGATGGTGATTCATGAGTTGGACCTACAGTTTTACGTGGGCTCCGAACCACTGAGAAGTGATTTTACAGCAGAGAACTGAGTTCGTTTTTGCTGGTTAATCCAATCGGTCATCCTTTCAAAGAGGAGATCATAGCTTATCTTTAACTGACTGATCAGATACCTGCTACGGCTCGCGGCTATCACTTCCCTGAGCCTCCAGAGGCCTCTAGAGGTAAAGGGGTACAATCAAAGACAATATAATGTAACATTAAAGTTAATATTAATATTAACGTTACATTATACTAATACAAGTTACAGGATGGGATTCTGCTTGGAAAACGGGGGAACATTCGTTCCATTCAATTCGCACCTGAAATGTTTCACAACAACTCAGAATTACATACTAGTTAGTAGAGATACACAGATCATGCTGAATAGTGAATTATATAACAAAATATCAACGGTTGATGTATCGGCCATCACGTTACCCCAAATAACCTGGATAGATGGTGTGCCTGGTTGTGGCAAGACTTATGCTATTCTAAATCAACATAAGCCACGCCATGATCTAGTCCTATGCCAAACAAGGGAAGGAATCAAGGAAATTAGAAAAGAAATTAATAAAAGATATGGTAGAAAATACGATTATATAATTAGGACAAACTACAGGACAGTATCCTCATTTATAATAAATGGTTCTGAGAAAAAATATGATCGAGTTTTCATAGATGAGGCAGTTTTGATGCATGCTGGCTATATAGGATTTGTCTCAGCTCTATCAGGCTCTTCAAAAATCTTCCTGTTTGGCAATTCCAAACAGATTCCATATATAGACAGCAGCAAACTACAAACTAAATGGTCCCACCCTTCTTCTTTTTGTGAACACATAAAAAAGGTATCTGTAACTCATAGATGTCCGATTGATGTATGCTTCATACTTTCGAAATACTACAATAATATTAAGACAACAAATACGAGGATCCGATCAATAGAGAAAACAATCTACTGTGATGAATTTCTACCACTGGAGCGAGGCACACTTCTTCTAACCTACACACAAGCTGAGAAATTGATGCTGCAGCAAGTCTTGCATACCGGTAATAAATTAGATGGTACAATAAAGATCCACACCATCCACGAAGCACAGGGACTTGTTATGTTATGTTATGTTATGAAGGGACGGATTCAAAGATCCAAAGATTCAAAGATCCTCACACGTCAACCGAAGCTTATTGTGTGTCCCTAGTACGTTAGTTGGGCAAACCAATACCTGTGCCCTTTACAAGATCCAGGAGTTTTTTCCCTATGCTAACGTCCCATTCATCACCTGGTTGTTTGCAGCCAAACAGAGCCCTTCTCCTTGCCCCGAGTCTCTCGCAATCCAGTATGATGTGCTTGGCAGTCTCTTCAGACTGATTGCAAAGCCTACACATCTGACTTTCATTTCTGAGTCCAATTGTGTGGAGATGTTTCCTGAAGTGGCCATGTCCAGTTATCAGAGCAATCAACTGCTTGACCTGACCTCTACCCAGCCTCACCAGCCAGTTGGTGAAGTAGGAGCTTGTGTCTGCTAGCAGCCTTTTGCTAGGTCAAATCCCTCTCTGAGGAAGAACTGGCAGAAAGCAGCCGAGGCTGCTTTACTGTGATGTAAATTGATCTGAAGGACCCTGGGCATTGTCCTTCACTGTTGATTCAAATCGAGGAACCTGCCCTGATGGGGTGGAACCTGATAGGTTTGAGGGCAAGGCAACTTCTGGAGTTACCTTGAGGTTTGGTTCTGGTTCGTATTTGGAAATTCATGTGGTTCCCACGAGCAGCTAGGGAAGTGGAGTCAACCCGGACAGAGCCCCGCATGCCCGGGCAAGGCTACATACTGCAGGAGGTCGCCTGGTGTCCTGCAGGCACCGTTAGATAGAGGAAAGGGTGGAGGGAGGGGCTGGGATGAAGAGCAGGATAAAGGATAGGTTTCTAGGATAATGAGGTCAACGGACAGTTGCCCTTTTAGTCGCCTCTTACGACAAGCAGGGATACTGTGGGTGCAATTCTACTACCCCCACCCACTGGGGTAAGCACAGGGACTTACTTCTAAATACGTCGTTCTGGTACGCATCAATACTAAACATTTGGAAATTTATAACAGTGTTCATCATATAATTGTAGCATTGAGTAGACATACACACAAATTTAGATACATAAACCATCGGAACACTTACACGGGAGAGGATGATTTAATGTTAACAATCACTAGAAGAATTCAAAATTATGATGATGCATATCTCATGAAATGGCACGAAAAGATGATGAACAGCATGCTAGGAGGGAGGCATATAAAAAATTACAATGATGAATACAATGAGATGGCAGAAGAAAATCGCAAAATACACGCAAGGAGGGATGCGTCTATAAAAGAAAAATGATGAGTAATAATGATGTGTTGTCTGTAGCAAATGAGCTCGATTTAGTGGATGAGCTGGAGGACAGGGTGGTTGAGGATAAACAGCAACTCCATGCTCTTAACGGGACCCCGACAAACCATCCCAACGACAAAGCTTACCAACGACAACCTGGTCCAGATTTTGCACGCACCGACAACCTGTACCACTCTGGAATGTGGACCAGTTTGTCGGTGGGACAGGTTGTCGTTCGTTGACCAAAACTGATTTGGACGAGTTTGTCGTCTACGCGCAGCGTCAACCTGTACCACTCTGGAATGTGGACCAGTTTGTCGGTGGGAGAGTTTGTCGTTCACTGAAGAAATGTTCAATATATTTATCTGACCAAGCTATCGATATACCAACATATCGAACTACCTATTCTAGTTAATCAGCAGAAAGAGCAATAAGTCGATTTAAAATTATCAAAAACAGACTCAGATCAGCTATGGGAGACTCATGGTTGTCCACTCTAATGGTTCTAGCTGCAGAAAAAGATGTACTTGAGTCTATTTCTAACGAAGAAATAATTGAAAGGTTTTCTGTTTCCTCATCCCAAAGACAAAAACTTCTATGTGGGGTTTAGAGAGATAGATTTAACAAGCTTAGAAGGTGCCTAGCTAACTTGTAGATGGTCACAGCCTACAAATTTAAAATGTTTGACTTCAAACTGTTGATGTTTTTCATGTATTTTACGATAACTACTTACTAATAAGTAAGAACTACTATAGCAAAACTTACTAAATACTAAAAATTCAGTAATTTTTCATAACTATGTCTTTATGTTGTTTTTGAAAGACACTTCTTTCGGCTGTGTGTTGTAAATAACTATACATGAAATGTGTGCCTTTTATGTACTTCATCCATACATAAATTCTCCCAAGATTATGGGAGATATCACTAAGTAAATAACCTGTTGTCTAACTACTGTCCAATAAATGTCTTAGTATTTTGAATTTTTGTCTTTTACAAATGAAGTTATTAACTCATTGTTTTCACTTCCTTTAAATGAACAACTTTTTAGAATTATTTAACTTTAATGTAATTGGGACACCGAACATAAACTTATAGGTATTTCATTTTTATTGAACATTGTGTATTTGTAATAATATTTTATTGTTTAAAAACCATTTAGGTTCAAATTCTTATTTAGCTATTTTGCAATTAAGTTCATTGAGCAGAAGTTCATAAATTCATTTCATTGATATTTCTTTTTTACCTTTACAAAAAAATGTTAGCTATGTAAAGAATCTCAAGAAATATACGGTACATACATTTTGTATATTATCGACTGGGTTTGAATTTTTTCAATAGTTTTATAAATCTTCTTTTAGTCTTAGAAAGAATACGGGGGGCTCTTTTCGCATTTTTGGGGGGGGGCCTAATTTATGGGGGGAGGGGGGATTGGTGCTAACTTTAGGGGGGGGGTGCGTCATGAGGCTTAGGGGGGGTGGGCACCCCTGTATACCGCACTCAACTTCATCTCCTGCGTTTACTTATCATATTTTCAGTAAGCACAATATTTTCCACACTTGGAATGTAATATAGGCCTACTATTTCAGTGTAGGTATATTCTGAAAGGGACCACATCAAAATGAATCAAAAGCCATTTCACTTTTAAGAAGACTTTCGCTATTATAATTTTCCGAAATACAATATTCCACATTAAATAAAACGTTGTAGAATTTTCCTTAGTTTATCTTTTCTTATAAGTGGATTTTTAGTTACTTAACTTTCCATGTTATGAATTAATTATTGGCTTCCTAATTCGATAAATATTTCATAATGTAGGCTTTAAGAAATTTCTCATGATTTCAAAGTTTGAAAATTCAACTAAAAAGCTTAAAATAAAACATATTTTAAAACAAAAAAAGAAACCGACTTCAGTGAAATGATTAAATACTCACGTACTAAAAAGTTTAAAATAAAGTATTTACTTTAAACTGAGAAAATTTTAAATTTCATACAAGTAATCTTTTGAAGTCGGCGCCAAATTTCCCATAAACTTCTAAAATATAACAGAATTACTCTGTGATGTTTTCCATGACGAAATGATTGAAAAATCTAATATCAAAACCAGGGGTGCCCACAGGGGGGGCTATGACGCAGACTGCGTCATTGAAATTCTTGGGGAGGGGTTCCAAAAAACGTTTTGGGGGGGGTCGTAAAGTTGATTGAAACCGTGTTTAACGTGACAACATTAAAAAATATACTAAGAAGTCACCAGATAGAATGTCAATTAATGAAAATATATTTATAATTATTATTATTATTATTATTATACAATTGAATATGAATTAGCTAAAATAATAATGTTTAGGGTTTGTGCAGGAACTTGTGTAGATGTACTTGAGTCTATTTCTAACGAAGAAATAATTGAAAGGTTTTCTGTTTCCTCATCCCAAAAACTTCTATGTGGGGTTTAGAGAGATAGATTTAACAATAGATTTTAGAGGGAAGTGATAGCCGCGAGCCGTAGCAGGTATCTGTTCAATCAGATAGATAAGCTGCGTTCTCGTAGGTCCTGTTTGTAACGGTGACCGATTAGATTGGCCAGCAAAAAAGACAATGTTCTATGCTGAAAATCACTTCCCGGTGGTTCAGAACCCACCTAAAACTGTAGGTCCAACTCATCAATCACCATCATCCAACTCATTACCCACGCACAGGTCTCAGACCCATGTGGGCTTCATCCTCAAAAAAAAAAAAAAAAAAAAAAAAAACTTAGAAGGTGCCTAGCTAACTTGTAGATGGTCACAGTCTACAAATTTAAAATGTTTGTCTTCAAACTGTTGATGTTTTTCATGTATTTTACGATAACTACTTACTAATAAGTAAGAACTGCTTTTGAAAAACTTACTAAATACTAAAAATTCAGTAATTTTTCATAACTATGTCTTTATTTTGTTTTTGAAAGACACTTCTTTCGATTGTGTGTTGTAAATAACTATACATGAAATGTGTGCCTTTTATGTACTTCATCCATACATAAATTCTCCCAAGATACTACACTAAGTAAATAACCTGTTGTTTAACTACTGTCCAATAAATGACTTAGTATTTTGAATTTTTGTGTTTTACAAATGAACAGTGTAAGGCAGCAATTGAAGAAAGGAATAGACTCAGACTGGTTGTGATGCAGAGAGTGACAAGAGCTAATGTGGAGATCTACAAAGAAAGCAGACGGAAAGCAAAAAATATCATTAGAAAGAAGAAGCGAGAACACCTTAAGAAACAACTGGAAGGTATAGAAAATTTACATACCCAGAACGAAACAAGAAGATTTTATCAAACCGTCAAAGCAATGAGCAAAGGCTTTCAACCAAGAATGAACATGTGCAAGAACAAGGCTGGTGAAGTGATCTCTGAAGAACCAAAAGTACTGGAAAGATGGGCAGAACATTTTCAAGATTTACTTAATGAAAATGTAGACACTGACCAGGAAGATGTATGGACTCCTCATTACCACACTGCTGAGATTGAAGTCAAAACTCCCACCAAAGACGAAGTAATAGAAGCAGTTAAAAAACAGAAAAATTGTAAAGCGCCTGGAGAGGACGCTATAACTGCAGAAATGTGGAAAAACGGAGGTGATAGAGTGATTGATAGAATATTCAAACTAATCCTAATGATATGGAATAAAGAGATGATGCCCAGAGAATGGAGTATGGGACTTATTTGTCCAATTCATAAGAAAGGAGAAAAATTGATATGTAGCAATTACAGAGGAATAACCCTGTTGAATGTTGCTTACAAAATTCTATCATCCATCTTACTTAAAAGAATGAGCTCACTATCTGAGAATATCATAGGTGAATATCAGTGTGGCTTCCGACCAGGAAGAGGGACAACAGATCAAATCTTTGCTATACGCCAATTAATGGAGAAGTGCACGGAGTATAATGTAGATCTGCACATGCTATTTGTTGATTTCAAACAGGCATTTGACTCTGTAAGAATAAAGAATCTGCTGGAGGCTTTGGAGAGTTTTGGTTTCCCAAGGAAAATTATAAGATTGACTTGCATGATCTTGTCAAATAATATTGCAAAAGTTCTTGTAGGAGGAAAAATGAGCAGAGCATTTCAAATAAAACAAGGCGTTAGACAAGGTAATGCATTGTCTGCACTACTTTTCAACCTGGCTCTGCACAAAGTAGTTCAAGAACTGAAGTTAGCAGGAAACATAATCTTCAAATCCAGACAAGGACTTGCATATGCTGATGACGTTGTATTGGTGGCTCGAAATGCAATGGCATTAAAAGAAATATTCAGCACATTAGAAAAGGAAGGACGAAAACTAGGACTTGAAATTAATTCAAACAAAACAAAATACATGAAAGTCACTCCAACTCTGGCAAGAAGAAGTGCAGAAGAATTTCAAGTCGGAAATTACAAATTTGAAAGTGTGAAGAACTTTATATACCTTGGAACTGAGCTCAATGTAAATAACAACTTGAGTGAAGAAATTAAAAAGAGAATAGATCAAGGTAACCGAGCCTACCATGCAAACAGAAAATTGATCAAATCTAGACTTATATCAAGAACAACAAAAATGAAACTCTATCAAGCACTAATAAGACCGGTAGTGACATATGGCTGTGAAGCTTGGGTTCTCAACTCACATAACATGAATGCATTGAGAATTTTTGAAAGAAAAATTATGAGGAGAATTCATGGTCCAATATGCGAAAATGGAGAGTGGAGAATCAGAAGCAATGCTGAAATTAATGTCATCTTGCTAGGCAGAGATATAGTGCGATTCATCAAGTCTAGAAGAATCAGCTGGCTAGGGCATGTCCACAGAATGGAGCAGAGTAGGATGCAGAAGCAGATGCTTGTTGGAAGAATGTAAGGAACAAGAAGAAGAGGTCGTCCTAGAACTCGCTGGCTGCAAGATGTGGAAGGAGATCTGATGTGCATGGGGGTGAGAAAATGGAAACGGAGAGCAGAGCAGAGAGATGACTGGAGGCATATCATTGAGGAAGCCAAGGTTCACCCAGGACTGTAGCGCTTCGTATGTATGTATGTATGTACATATGAAGTTATTAACTCATTGTTTTCACTTCCTTTAAAGGAACAACTTTGTAGAATTATTTAACCTTAATCTAATTGGTACACCGAACATAAACTTATAGGTATTTCATTTTTATTGAACATTGTGTATTTGTAATAATATTTTATTGTTTAAAAACCATTTAGGTTCAAATTCTTATTTAGCTATTTTGCAATTAAGTTTATTGAGCAGAAGTTCATATATTCATTTCATTGATATTTCTTTTCTACCTTTACAAAAAAATGTTACCTATGTAAAGAATCTCAAGAAATATACATACATTTTGTATATTATCGACTGGGTTTGAATTTTTTCAATAGTTATAAAAATCTTCTTTTAGTTTTAGAAAGAATACGGGGGGCTTATTTCGCATTTTTGGGGGGGCCTAATTTATGGGGGGGGGGGGTTTGGTGCTAAATTTAGGGGGGGGGGTGCGTCATGAGGCTTAGGGGGGGTGGGCACCCCTGTCAAAACTGACACTGTATTTCAGTAAAAGTGAGTGTAAATCACATTTAATTGAAATACAGTGTTAGTTTTGATATTAGATCGAATTTCTTATCAATTACTATGTATTCCAGTAAAAGTGAGTGTAAATCACATATTTAATTGGAATACAGTGTTAGTTTTGATATTAGATAGAATCTCTTATCAATCACTTCCCGGTGGTTCGGAACCCACCTAAAACTGTAGGTCCAACTCAACAATCTCCATCATCCAATTCATTACCCATGCAAAGGTCTCAGACCTGTGTGGGCTTCATCCTCCAAAAAAATACATTGTTAATTTGATATTAGATAGAATTTCTTATCAACTACATAAAATATTTGGCACCGACTTCAAAAGATTACTTGTATGAGATTTAAAATTTTCTCAGTTTAAAGTAAATACTTTATTTTAAACTTTTTAGTACGTGAGTATTTAATCATTTCACTGAAGTCGGTTTCTTTTTTTGTTTTAAAATATGTTTTTTTTAGTATGTGCCGTGAAAATGGTATTAGACTTAAATGGGAAAAATGTGAAGTACTGAAATCTGAAATTACTTATTTAGGGTTTAAAATTGACAAAGATTGCATACATAAAACTGATGATAAGATTGCAGTTGTTAAGAATGCAAAACGTCCTACAAATGTATCAGAGTTGAAATCTTTTCTAGGGTTTGTTACATATTACTCAAGGTTTATACAGGGCATGGCTAATTCTCTCTCACCTTTATACAACTTACTCAGGAAAAATGTTGTTTTTTCGTGGTCACAAGAGTGTGAAACTGCATTTCAAACAATTAAGAAAGATATTGAAACAAAACTTACTCTTGCGGATTTTGATGTCACTAAACCTATAATTGTTGCTACTGATGCTAGTAAATATGCTATTGGTGCGGTTCTTTCATGTTTAGATGAAAAAGGTGTGGAAAGGCCCATAATTTTTGCTAGTAGATGTCTCACTGCAGCTGAGCGAAATTATTCCCAGATAGACAAGGAAGCATTGTCAATTTATTGGGGAGTTAAGAAATTTTTCAATTACTTGTTTGGTCGTCATTTTACTTTACTGACTGACCACAAACCATTACAAAGCATCTTAAATGCTCATGCTGCTACTCCATCCATCAGTGCTACACGTTTATTACATTATTCATTATTTTTACAAGGTTTTGATTACACCATACAATACCGTAAGACCACTGAACATATGAATGCTGATTTTTGCTCAAGATTTCCTATGGAAATGGTTAATGACAATACTATTGATGAGGTTCAAATTGTACAAATGAATCAAATTAATATTTTACTGGTTACAAGGGAACAAATAGCTCATGAAACTAGAAAAGATCCAGATATGTGTAAATTACTTCGACAAATTTTAGGTACTGAAATTGGTGAAAATACAAACAATATTGCTGAATATTCAGTTGAACAAGGTTGTATTATGAAAGGCTTACGAGTTATGATTCCAAAATCTTTACAATCTAAAGTACTTGAGGAACTACACCAAGGACACTTAGGAATTGTAAAAATGAAAGGCCTTGCACGAAGTTATGTCTATTGGCTAAATATTGATTCTGATATTGAGCTTGTTACAAAGAATTGTATACATTGTGTGCGTCATTCTAGACAACAGTCTAATGTGGATTTACATCCATGGCAATTTCCTTCAGGACCATGGCAAAGATTACATATAGATTTTGCTAATCCTTCTCCAGGATTATGGCTGTTAATAATTGTTGATAGTTACAGTAAGTGGGTTGAAACTTACATAATGAAAACTCTTTCAAGCAAAGAAACAGTTGAAAATTTGCGTGAATGTTTTGCTAGATTTGGTTTTACCAGTTACACTAGTATCAGATAATGGTACTCAGTTTACCTCTAGTGAATTTCAAACCTTTTGTACTAATAATGGTATAAAGCATATTACCAGTGCTCCTTTCTTTCCTGCATCCAATGGTCAGGCAGAACGTTTTGTACAAACTGTGGAGTCAGGATTAATTAAATGTTGCGAAGGTATGATTGTAAATTCTACTTTACGGTTCAAATTAAATAATTTTTTAATGAACTACAGAAAAGCACCACATGCTACTACTGGTGAAAGTCCATGTAATTTACTCATGAAAAGAAATATTCGAACTAGACTAGATTTGATGCTACCCAATATTACTGACAAAGTGTTAGATACTCAAAGAAAGGAAATGCAAAAACAGACAATTAAAGACAAATGTTTCAATATCAATGATAGAGTTATGTACCGAATTTACAATAATAAGGGTAAATGGAATACAGGTATTGTAGCTGATAAAATTGGTTCTTCTATGTACAATATCATTACTGATGATAATCTTTCTATTAGGAGACATGCTAATCAAATGAAGGATTGTAAAATTAATTTAAAGGATTTTTCAACTGATATACCTAATGTTCATTATGATACTGATGTAATTGTGCCTGAATCAACAGTACTTTCTGAACAATCGAAAGCTATTACAAGCAATGATGTTGATGATTCTACTTTCTTTTCTAATTCTTTCAAGAATGTTTTACATTCAACGCCAGTTTCTACAAAATTACCGATTGTGACAGATACTATTTACCATACGCCACAAGCTAGACCTGTTAGGTTCAGAAAACCTCCTGGAAGGTATTCACCCTAGGTTTCATTACGGGGGGAGGTGTCATATATCCTTGTACAACATGAATTTTAGTTTTATTTTATGCAGTTGGCAAGACTGTGCCACACCAGAGAGACAACGCCCACTGTACTATGTCTCCATTGTCGATTGAATTTTCATGATGTAATGAGTTTACTTACGCTATTCGTTCTTTTAATAAAATGTATTTCATCAATTACAATGAGTTTGTGATTACTTCTACCACCTACGTTACAGAATTGAATACTATAAAATACATAGCACAACAGAATGGTTACAAACACACACTAATAGACAAACTACTGCACAGAATATCAACAAAACCAATCACTCACACCAGCAACAAACAGAATGACAACCCCCATACATTCATCACACTTACCTACCTCAACAAAAAAAAACTCATAAAATAGCAGCTTCATTCAGGAAACTCATAAAATAGCTTACAGAACAAATAATTCACTCAAAAAACACCTGCATTTTCAGACAACATCTCAAAACAAGTACAACAGATCTGGAATTTACAAATTGAAATGTGATAACTGCAACAAGTTCTATATAGGACAAACTGGCAGGACATTCACCACTAGATTCAAAGAACACACAAGAGCCATCTCACACCCAAACACACATTCCACTTTTGCTGAACACATCATTTCAACAGGCCACAGTTATACAGACATTGACACTAATTTAGACACACTACACTTCACTCACAAAAGCCATAAACTCAATGTTTTAGAACAATATGAGATTTACAAACATGCAAAGCAGGAACCTGACAACATTTTAAATGATCAACTTAACTTCTTCTCACACACTCTATTTGACAAAATAATCCCAATTTCAAACCTCCCGCCTACTCATCCCCCCACCCCAGCACCATTCCAACATACATAACCATCAAACTCATACCTTAAGTCAGTGTACTGTGGGTTGTCTGACGATGCTCTAGACAACAGAGCGAAACGGCCGTCACGCCATAACGTGAGTTAATTTCCATTTAAAAGTGGTTTTTTTAAGTTTATATTACATATTAGTGGAAACAAGATGGATCTTCAACATCATGTATACCAAATTTCAAGATTTCAAAACCAGTAAATGTTACCAGCAGTGTCATTTTTTGGAGGATGAAGCCCACATAGGTCTGAGACCTGTGTGTGGGTAATGAGTTGAATGATGATGATGATGATTGATGAGCTGGACCTACAGTTTTAGAATAGAATGACTTTTTTATTTGTTGACGTGGCGAAGTTTGGACAGTTATGTCCAATCTACCACTTAACCAGTTTTCGGTGGGTTCAGAACCACCGGGAAGTGATTTTACAGCAGAGAACAGTGTCTTTTTTGCTGGCCGATCTAATCGGTCACCCTTACAAAGAGTGCCCAGTAGAACGCAGCTTATCCCTATCTGATTAAACAGATACCTGCTTCGGCTCACGGCTATCACTTCCCTGTCGTCTGGTCTATTAAAATTCTAAGATGTTGAAGAATTTGAATAGACCAATCAGACTCCACCAGTAACATTTACCAGTAAATGAGAAGGCTCCCATAAACTCAACCAATAATCTACTTTTCAACCTGATTTTACAAATTGTTTGGGGGGGGGGGCTTGAAAACGCTTTTGGCACAAAATGGGCAATCAAGAAGTGGAAGGGCGACGACTGTATTACTAGTAACAATACTATTTGATCTAAAACTGTTATTTTTCTAAGAAAAATTTTGAAAATCCAAAAATATATAGTTTTAAAAAGTACAATAATTATTATAGTTATTGTCGATTAGGACAATATTGTCGATTTGAGAGCGTTAATATGGTAACATCAGCTGATGAACCGGGTCCACTTTGATTCGGTCTCCTGTAAACAAAAACAGTCCCAGTAATACCAACTAGAACCACATGATAATCAAGTTGGCATTGCTACCAGTTACCGGCTTTCATAATCAGCTGACTGTCTCCATTTTCTTCATCAGTTGATGTCTAGCACTGATAGAGAGAAGAGCTGTTTTGTGCTCCAGTAGATTTTTCAACACACATCACTGGAATGTTACCTTAAATTTGCTATTTAAACAGTGCCTACTGATTAAATACTGAAGTGCTCAAATGATTTAGTGATGAATAAATGGAAAATCAATTCTGGATATCTTTCACAAGGTAAGCAGTTTCATATCAATTTTTGCAATTTAGTCTATTTTAAGACACCCTTAAATACCATAGTTTCTTAATTGCATAGCTTTGCTCCATTATTTTGAAGTGAGAAATAACTAAAATGAAATGGCTAAAATTTAACCTAAAAAGTTCATCATCACTAACTCTTTGAAATCTGTCTAGTCATTTTCAGTTACCAACTCTAATTCAATAACTATGTTTCAATACTCGGGTAGGGTAAACTCTACTAGTTTTCCCCTTTATTAACTTATTTCAAAGCCAAGCTAAGAAACTATTTAATAACTACAGTTTTTAATATAAAAACCAAGAAAGAATTGTTATTCATTTTTAGGTAGACTTCTCACTATTCATTATTATACATTGACCTTGACTACGGTACCAATTTATTTTATAGATCATTAGAATTTATAAATTTTATTGGGACATTCTCAGTGAACATGCATTTTCTCATTTTGTTAGTTTTAATCTACCAATGCTGCTTGATTTCAAATTTCTCATGAATTTATTTTTATTATTGCTTCTATTTTCCCTTGGACATTATTTTCCAGACAGTGTGCTTCAAAAGTCAATCTTAAAACTATCCATCAATTGAAACGTCCTTCAAAAATCAAAAGCAGAGAATTTAAATTGTTTTTGACTGAAAAAAGAAATAATTCATTGTTTGAAAAATAAGTTCAGAACTGGTCGTCGCCTACATTATAATTATTATAAATTGATAGTAATATTATATAATCAAATTAAAATTAGTTATCACACTAGTAGCCTCTTAGTGGAATTTCAATGAGCTTTTATATCATGATGATCATCCAAGTAACTAGTAACTATATTGATAAACCTCTTATTAGAACTTGTATGCATACTGGGCTAATTTAATTTTATGATTTCAAGAAATGTTTCTTACAAGCCAGCAGCTACCGTACTGATTTGAACCATGATCTACCAATAATTGATTCAAACTATTCCAATCCTTATAGATAATTAATCCATATTCTTTTCAATGAGAAAATGTTTTTCAGTCTCATCTAATTATTATCTTTAATCTCTGTCCTTTTGCTCAAACTCCACTTACTCACTACTCAAATATATACACATCCCACTTGCAATTTGACATGTTCAGTGACTATAGATAGGCCTACTGTACTAATCCAACATTTTCTCAAAATTATGTTGCTGCAACCCAAATTGACCAATTTCTTTGATTATTTCACAATTATTTTTAGGATATTATAAAATTGGGTTCCACTATTTGACGTCGTTTCAGGCATTGCTGAATATAGTTAGCAAGATTATTAACTTGAAGCTAGTTTGTAAAATATTTTTTCAAGTTTGGTTTCTCAGTCGTTTAGTAAATTATTCAGTAGCTATTGATTCATTAGCGGCCCTAAGGCTTGTTTCACACACACCCGGCAGTCGGGTAACTGGTGTTGTTTGCCCAGCTGTACGAACATTGCATTATATGGGACTATGTAATCATACCGGATAAACAATAATGGTTACCTAACTGCTGGGTATGTGTGAAACAAGCCTTAGGGCCTCTAATGAATCAATAGCTTTTGAATGATTTTCTAAACGACTAAGAAACCAGGCATGAACCATATATTAAATTGATCATGATGTTATTTCCATGCCAGTGAATCGAAATGACTCATTCCAAATTCAATTCCATTGGATCACCAATTAATTCTAATATATACTAATGATAGTCTTATTGGGATTGAATAGGACATTTTAATTCATTCCAAGTATCCTCCAACATTATTCTCAAGGGCAGAGATTGTTCATTGATATACTTGATGAATGAAGTGGCTGTTTTACCCTATCAAAATTTCAATATAATTATTGTTGGAGCCGTATTGATACTGGTTTATTTTGTATGGCTTTCCATTTTTAAGAACAAGTATTTCTGAGTTTTCAACTATATCCAGCAAAACATATGATGCAGTATCAGTATATTAGGACACATTGTTTAATGCTCAAGATACTTGATCTTAATCAACATCATCACTTCAAACACATTCTATAGTCAATTGAATATTGCCAGCACATATCAATTTCCAATCAACTTTACAAACTTTTATCAATGTAACACCACCACATATTTTGATATAATTGAAGCAATCAACACACCTCCAAATTTGTAATAGCTTAACTGAACTATTTTTTTTTTCAACAGGATGACTGATCAGTTCAACCTACTTCAAGAAGGAGATATGAAAAGACTCAATTTCACGGTAACCTCTTCTGTAGGTCAGGATGGTGGAGTACAAACTGGCCAGGACGTGAAACTGGAGATTTGGTATTATGTATCTTGCTTTTATAGTCAGTTAGGTTAGAAGTTTCCCACCATTCTCCTGCATATGCTAGGAGGTTTACAGTTGTTAGTCAAGTACCACACTCTTCAACCATGCTCTTGGATTGTGCCACAAAGTCATATTTGTGGCTTCGATAGCAGGGTCTGCATCTGAGAGTCCATGTCTCTCTTGTAGAGTTCATGACCGCAGTTGTCAGATAACGCTGCTATACGTCCGTCTTATGATGGAGTGGTACTGTTTATTGTAGCTGGTGGGATGTGTTATGAGGCTAACAATCGTGAATGGAGATTTGTTGGGTTGTAGGGCATTTGCAGTTGTTAATCATGTATCACACTTTCTATCCGGGCTCTTGATTTGTGCCATGACATAATCTTATCGCGCTTGATGGTTTTTTGGCTGGGTTCAGTGGCTCTCACGGATGCTTCGAGAGTCTCTCTCCTCGCTAAGGCCTTGTGACTACTTGTTAGTTCCACAAGGAGAACAGGGTGCACTGCTCAGTCGCCACAACCATTTTATTATGGTGTGGTACATTTCATTGCAGCTGGTGGGTTGATATAAGGCTAACAAATGTAAATAGGGATTTGCTGTTAGGTCCCTGTCAGGATTCTCATGTCACATTCATTGTGCATGGACTGTGTTACCCTGTGATCAAGAGATGCCGGTTGCCAGGTGAAAACCCTGGAGTAATGATGTCTCCGACATATGTTGAGTGCAGGTGTTAGCACCTTTATGTTTGGTAATTGTGATAAGAGATTAGATTAGACATTGATTATGCAAAAATTGTGGGAGTGGCTCTCACTTTAGCTTCGGCTACTGGCTTTGTGCTTAGAGCTTATGCCGTATTTACTGTTGCCAGTGAAAATGCCATAAGCTCCAACACACTGAGAATAGAGTTCACTAAATCAAATCATTTATATATCCTCCTCAACAAAAATAGAAACATAAAAATATAAAAAATACATCTGAATAATATAAAATAAAATTGCACTAAATCAACAAATATATAACTAGTTTATATGGTATTTATATACCAGTTTCAAAAGTACAAATCATGATTTGAAAGAATCAAAAAATTTTCTGGGGCTCTTATACACATGCTAGGAAGTGGAAATATGTGATACTATTTATCAATTGCTTAGAGGCGCTTGCCTACAGATGGTAGGAATGCAAATATTTGAAACTATTTATTGATAGATTATTGGCGCTTGCCTACAGATGTAGGAGTGCAAAAATATTTGATACTATTTATTGATAGATTATTGGCGCTTGCCTACAGATGTAGGAGTGCAAAAATATTTGATACTATTTATTGATAGATTATTGGTGCTTGCCTACAGACGTAGGGGTGCAAAAATATTTGATACTATTTATTGATAGACTATTGGCGCTTGCCTACAGATGTAGGAGTGCAATAGTATTTGATACTATTTATTGAAATTTTATTGGCGCTTGCCTACAGACGTAGGGGTGCAAAGATATTTGAAACTATTTATTGATAGACTATTGGCGCTTGCCTACAGATGTAGGAGTGCAAAAGTATTTGATACTATTTATTGATAGATTATTGGCGCTTGCCTACAGATGTAGGAGTGCAAATATATTATACTATTTATTGATAGATTATTGGCGCTTGCCTACAGATGGTAGGAATGCAAATATTTGAAACTATTTATTGATAGATTATTGGCGCTTGCCTACAGATGTAGGAGTGCAAAAATATTTGATACTATTTATTGATAGATTATTGGCGCTTGCCTACAGATGTAGGAGTGCAAAAATATTTGATACTATTTATTGATAGATTATTGGCGCTTGCCTACAGACATAGGGGTGCAAAAATATTTGATACTATTTATTGATAGATTATTGGTACTTGCCTATAGATGTAGGAGTGCAAAAATATTTGATACTATTTATTGATAGATTATTGGCGCTTGCCTATAGATGTAGGAGTGCAAAAATATTTGATACTTTTTATTGATAGATTATTGGCAATTGCCTACAGATGTAGGAGTGCAAAATAATATATTATACTGTTTATTTATAGATTATTAGCGCTTGCCTACAGATGGTAGGAGTGCAAAAATATGTGATACCATATTTATTGATAGATTATTGGCTCTTGCCTATTCATGTACGGTGAATGTGATAAGAAATTAGATTAGACATTGATTATTCAAAATTTGGGGAAGTGGCTCTCACTTTAGCTTCAGCTACTGGCTTTGTGCTTAGAGTTTATGCCATTCTATCTGGCAATGCTTTGGCAGTGAAAATGTCATAAGCTCTACCACACTGAGAATAGAGTTCACTTGGGTACATTCAAGCATGGAAGCGATAATTCAAGGGTAGTTTAAGGGTGCTGTCCTATACTTGTTAGGAAATGAAAATATGTGATACTATTTATTGATAGATTACTGGCGCTTGCCTACAGATGTAGGGGTGCAAAAATATTTGAAATCATTCATTGATAGATTATTGGCGCTTGCCTACTGATGTAGGGGTGCAAAAAATTTGATACTATTTATTGATAGATTATTGGCGCTTGCCTGCAGATGGTAGGAGTGCAAATATGTGATACTATCTATTGTTAAATAGGAATTTTCCCCATTTAATCACTCTTGCTCAAGTCTATTTCAGCCACACTGTGTTGTTGTCATCACCACTTCTTCTCGGGTATTCTTCTCAAACAGATTCAACTCCATTCGTGCTACAGTATTTTTTTAAGCTTCATCTACTAAGTAATTAACTGTTTTTCTTTTCTTGTAGAATCTATTCTAAATAACTGAAGAAATCACAATAGCCTTCATAGCTAAACAGATTCGGTTTCAAAGCAATTCAAATATCTAATCCAGTGCTGAGTTTCAAGCATTGCATTTTGAGATTTGTCCAGGTATCTCAACGCAGTAATAATTGAATGTTTCCATGAGTGATGATTCTGAATCTCCATCAATAAATCAGATAATAAATCCAGCCAATTCGACTTAGCTTTTTTAAATGCTATCCAATTCTAAACTATTCTTGATTATTTGAATTAAAAATTAAATTATGTTGTTTTAAAACTATTTAGTGGACTTTATGCTTTGAAAATTTCTTTTATCTCTGATTGTTTTCTAGGCTAGTTTGCCAGCAGAAGTGTTCATCTAATTGGTATCAAAGAGGATGGAAACTCCAAAACTAAAACTGATAAGATATATAGTAGTACCGGTAGCTTACCTGAACAGAATTTTTGTTTGAAGCTTGGTATTTGATGATCCAGACAAACTGCTAGCTGGACAGTTACTTGAAAAAATATTATTGTTGAAAATAATAGAATAATATTCTTCAAAAGATTATATTGTTTTCATATTGATGCAGGAAATTTGATGAAAATTTCTGTAAACATGATTAGGCTACCAATACACAGTTTCAGTAGTTCGTTGGTATTATAAACCTTTTAATCAGAATTGAAATGCAATAATTTTTGTTTAATGTTGAAATAATAATTGTTTTTTGCTTTTCTACTGGTGGGGAAGGAATTATGCACAAATTCTGTAACGCAGATTTCAGGGTTATACCGGAACGTTTTTCTAAGTATGTCGGGAATTGAAAAAATATTTTTTAGCAACTTTTTATATTGTACTTGTAATTGGGCATGCATTTATGTTGTTACAATTCTTTGTTATATTGTGTTTTTCATGGCATTGATTTAAAAAACGTTATGTATTAATAATAGCAAAAAAATCATTTTCTATTTAAATTCAAACAATGAAAATATATATAGTTGATAAAGTTTCTATAGAGTACAAGTGACCTTTTCAGATTATTTCAAGTCTCAACTTTTGTAATTTTATCGATTGTGGCTATTGTAATTTGTGAATACTGTTTGTATTGACTAGTCTTAATACTTCAAGGCATGATTTTGAAACACAGTTTGTACAATCCACTACTAGGTAGGGCATGCAGTTCTCTGTTACTTCGTTTATTTGTTTTATTGTGTATTTCTTGTCATTGATTTTACCAGACACTTTGTATCAATCATTGTTAAAAAATGTCAGCTCCCACTTCAAACAATTGAAGATATATCTAGTTGATAATGATTTATAATTTAAGTATAATTTCAAGTTTCAACTGCTGTAATTTTATCGATGGTGACTAATGTAATGTGAGAATACTGTTGGTATTGACTTGTCTTGTACTCCATGTGTGGAGTTTTCAAGGCTTAATCTTTAAAAAATTCAAATAATAATAAATAAAAATACAGGATGAAAAGGGCAGAAGAAGGAAGAAGCGAGAAAGGTGGGAGGTCTAGGCCACGGGCTTCTCCATCTTTCTTAGTATATTATATTGAATGATCAACATTTAATTTAATTTCCACTTTTAATAATATTTTATTGTTATATAGATAGGAAACATTGTTTTTTAAATGTTATGATAGTAGTGGTGTATAGAGACTTCAGCCTACCCAATCACAAGCCTGCATTTCAAGGCCACCCCCCCTTAGGCCACGCCCCCCTGGCCAATGGGAAAAGACCACGCCCCTGTAGGGGGGAGTTAGTCGTCCATTTTGTAAATTTTTGAGGCACGCCATTGGCTGCACATGTTGGAGTGGGGGTCCGTTTACCCCCCTCAAGCCCCCTTGGCCTGCCCCCCTTCAAGCCCCCCTGCCACTGTCCAAAGGAAAATGGCCGCGCGCCCACGGCCATGCGCCCACGGCCATGCGCCCACGGTCTTTTTCCTTTTTTTTTTAGGCTTTGCCCAAACCTGTACTGCATGAATTTTTCTTTTTTTTTTTTCTAGGTATTTAGCAACTGACCCTGGGGCGCCGCCCCCGACCGCGGGCCCCCCGTCCGCGTTCTTGAGTCTATTTTGTGATTATGTAGGCATCACCCAAACCTGTACTACATGAAAACAGCCATTTTGAATTGTTTCCACTTTTTCTCTTTTTTTTTTTAGGCTTTGTCCAAACCTGTACTGCATGAATTTTTTTTTTTTTTTTTTTTTTAGGTGGGGGGATAAGGTTAGGAGAGAAAAAAAATGAATAACCTTGTTTAAAACATCCATTTTGAATTGTTTCCATCTCCAGCAGGAGACAAGAATCAAGTTTAAAAAAATATAAGAGCGAAGCCTTGAGTCATATTTTGTTTGCAGAACAAAGAGCCCGACCGGCGTATCAACGCGATTTATGTTGATGAGAAGAAAAAAGAACACAGGACCTGCTCCGTGTCAAGCGGCAGATGCCGTAGAACTGACTTGCCGATCTGAACATTAGTCGGTCTTCAGCTTCCCCACCCAACGTCAATCGCTACCGCCTGCTGTCGCCCAGTTTCCTTTCCACTTGTCCGCAACCCACAGCATGTTTTCGGCCTGTCTCCTTTGCGCACTAATTCGCATTCTGCTCGCCCGACAGAACGCTTCACTGTCGCAGCTCTCAAAAATCACAACCTACAGCATGTAATCGGGTGTCCCCTTTCTACGTTATTCGTAGCTCGCCCGGCATACTAGTTCCTACTCCTTCAACCTACTGGATTGGTTACCAGCTTTTCTGGCAAAACTGTTTCCAGCCTGCACAACGTTCGTAACGACAGCACAAAACGGTCTGCTAATAAATAATATGTAATTCGCGTAATTCTTGAATTATACTATTTATTTCCACAGAATGTGAGTTATTACCTGCTTCTTTGGAGGCTAATAATATTTGTAATCTGTTTACAATTTCATCTGGTTCATCAAAATAAACATACTGTCGATGGTTTGATACATTTTTTAAAAAATTCAGCCCTTTTCCTACCTTTTCTCGTCTTGGCGTTCTACTCGAAGGAAACAATCTTTGAATTATCTTTGACTTTAAGCTATTATTACGATGTACAGTTCCTTCTTTGTTTAAATGTGCACCTGTTGCAATCAATATTTTCTTATAGGTACGATAATCAACCATATTTAATTTGCTTTCGTCTGGTATCGATTCAAATAGTAAGGATAATAAACCTTTTGTTAATTTAAATTTATTATTTCCAACAAAAACGTGTTTATCATCGAAATTAACAGGTATATTATATCCCATAAAATATTTACCATTCTGTGAAACTTTGATTCCATATGAAACAGTTGTTTGTTGTGACTTATGCAATTTATCTATATAATCTTCAAGCAGTTTTTGTATTGCACCTTTTTTACCAAAAAACGAACTGACTAATGATAGTGCCGCTACATGCTCTAAAAGGTAAGTGGAATAAGAAAACATTTTTTTTTTTTTAGTTCCAATTTTAATTGCATTAAATAAACATTACAAAATAAAAAGAAGAAAACTTTGTCAAGTAATGAAGAGAATGCCCTTATACTGGTATTAATGTAATATTACTGCTTATTTTAAAATTTGGTCTTTTGTTTGAGGTATTGCTTCCTCCCACCATCGCTATCCGAGCTTGCTTTACTTTCATTTTATATCTGCCTAAATAAACATTACAAAATAAAAAGAAGAAAACTTTGTCAAGTAATGAAGAGAATGTCCTTATACTGGTATTAATGTAATATGACTGCTTATTTTATAATTTTGTCTTTTGTTTGAGGTATTGCATCCTCCCACCATCGCTATCCTCGTGTGCTTTACTTTCATTTTATATCTGCCTCTAAGGTGATATTATTTTCATTTATCACAGCTAAATAGGATGGTGAGAGGAAGCATGATATTTCCTGTTTTTTTTTTTTTTTTTTGGATTGTTAATATAACGCGTTTCCCAAATTAGGTTTCAATGATTTTTCCCTTCAATAACAAGGTATTCGTATGACTCTCTCAAATCTTTAACAGATAACCATTGCTGGATATTTTTTAGATTCGTTAAATTTTAAAATATTAAACTCATTCACATTCTCTTCATTACTTTGAGCTGACGATTCAGACTTGGATACAGAATTTTTAGCTACTGATCCAATTTTAAATGTATTAAATAAACATAACAAAATAAAAAAAAGAAGAAAACTTTGTCAAGTAATGAAGAGAATTCTCTTATACTGGTATTAATGTAATATGACTGCTTATTTTATAATTTTGTCTTTTGTTTGAGGTATTGCATCCTCCCACCATCGCTATCCTCGTGTGCTTTACTTTCATTTTATATCTGCCTCTAAGGTGATATTATTTTCATTTATCACAGCTAAATAGGATGGTGAGAGGAAGCATGATATTTCCTGTTTTTTTTTTTTTTTTTTTTTTTTGGATTGTTAATATAACGCGTTTCCCAAATTAGGTTTCAATGATTTTTCCCTTCAATAACAAGGTATTCGTATGACTCTCTCAAATCTTTAACAGATATATATTGGTGAATATTTTTTAGATTCGTTAAATTTTAAAATATTAAACTCATTCACATTCACTTCATTACTTTGAGCTGACGATTCAGACTCAGATACAGAATTTTTAGCTACTGATCCAATTTTAATTGTATTAAATAAACATTACAAAATAAAAAGAAGAAAACTTTGTCAAGTAATGAAGAGAATTCCCTTATACTGGTATTAATGTTTCAATGATTTTTCCCTTCAATAACAAGGTTTTCGTATGACTCTCTCAAATCTTTAACAGATATATATTGGTGAATATTTTTTAGATTCGTTAAATTTTAAAATATTAAACTCATTCACATTCTCTTCATTACTTTGAGCTGACGATTCAGACTCGGATACAGAATTTTCAGCTACTGATCCAATTTTAATTGTATTAAATAAACATTACAAAATAAAAAGAAGAAAACTTTGTCAAGTAATAAAGAGAATTCCCTTATACTGGTATTAATGTTTCAATGATTTTTCCCTTCAATAACAAGGTATTCGTATGACTCTCTCAAATCTTTAACAGATATATATTGGTGAATATTTTTTAGATTCGTTAAATTTTAAAATATTAAACTCATTCACATTCACTTCATTACTTTGAGCTGACAATCCAGACTCGAAGACAGAATTTTTAGCTACTGATCCAATTTTAATTGTATTAAATAAACATTACAAAATAAAGAGAAGAAAACTTTGTCAAGTAATGAAGAGAATTCCCTTATACTGGTATTAATGTGATATTACTGCTTATTTTATAATTTTGTCTTTTGTTTGAGGTATTGCATCCTCCCACCATCGCTATCCTCGTGTGCTTTACTTTCATTTTATATCTGCCTAAATAAACATTACAAAATAAAAAGAAGAAAACTTTGTCAAGTAATGAAGAGAATTCCCTTATACTGGTATTAATGTGATATTACTGCTTATTTTATAATTTGGTCTTTTGTTTGAGGTATTGCTTCATCCCACCATCGCTATCCACGTGTGCTTTACTTTCATTTTATATCTGCTTCTAAGATGATATTATATTCTTATTTTATAATTTTGTCTTTTGTTTGAGGTATTGCTTCCTCCCACCATCGCTATCCGAGTGTGCTTTACTTTCATTTTATATCTGCCTCTAAGGTGATATTATTTTCATTTATCACAACTAAATAGGATGGTGAGGGGAAGCATGATATTTCCTGTTTATTTTTTTTTTTAGATTGTTAATATAACGCGTTTCCCAAATTAGGTTTCAATGATTTTTCCCTTCAATAACAAGGTATTCGTATGACTCTCTCAAATCTCTAACAGATATCCATTGGTGAATATTTTTTAGATTCGTTAAATTTTAAAATATTAAACTCATTCACATTCTCTTCATTACTTTGAGCTGACAATTTAGACTCGAATACAGAATTTTTAGCTACTGATCCAATTTTAATTGTATTAAATAAACATTACAAAATAAAGAGAAGAAAACTTTGTCAAGTAATGAAAAGAATTCCCTTATACTGGTATTAATGTAATATTGCTGCTTATTTTATAATTTGGTCTTTTGTTTGAGGTATTGCTTCCTCCCACCATCGCTATCCGTGTATGCTTTACTTTCAATTTATATCTGCCTCTAAGGTGATATTATTTTCATTTATCACAACTAAATAGGATGGTGAGGGGAAGCATGATATTTCCTGTTTATTTTTTTTTTTTAGATTGTTAATATAACGCGTTTCCCAAATTAGGTTTCAATGATTTTTCCCTTCAATAACAAGGTATTCGTATGACTCTCTCAAATCTCTAACAGATATCCATTGGTGAATATTTTTTAGATTCGTTAAATTTTAAAATATTAAACTCATTCACATTCTCTTCATTACTTTGAGCTGACAATTCAGACTCGAATACAGAATTTTTAGCTACTGATCCAATTTTAATTGTATTAAATAAACATTACAAAATAAAGAGAAGAAAACTTTGTCAAGTAATGAAAAGAATTCCCTTATACTGGTATTAATGTAATATTGCTGCTTATTTTATAATTTGGTCTTTTGTTTGAGGTATTGCTTCCTCCCACCATCGCTATCCGTGTGTGCTTTACTTTCAATTTATATCTGCCTCTAAAGTGATATTATTTCCATTTATCACAGCTAAATAGGATGGTGGGAGGAAGCATGATATTTCCTGTTTATTTCTTTTTTTGGATTGTCAATATGACGCGTTTCCCAAATTTGGTTTCAATGATTTTCCCTTCAATAACAAGGTATTCGTATGACTCTCTCAGATCTTTAACAGATACGCTTGGTGGATATTTTTTAGATTCGTTAAATTTTAAAATATTAAACTCATTCACATTCTCTTCATTACTTTGAGCTGACAATCCAGACTCGAAGACAGAATTTCTAGCTACTGATCCAATTTTAATTGTATTAAATAAACATTACAAAATAAAGAGAAGAAAACTTTGTCAAGTAATGAAAAGAATTCCCTTATACTGGTATTAATGTAATATGACTGCTTATTTTATAATTTGGTCTTTTGTTTGAGGTATTGCTTCCTCCCACCATCGCTATCCGTGTGTGCTTTACTTTCAATTTATATCTGCCTCTATTGAATGATGCGATATTATTTTCATTTATCACAGCTAAATAGGATGGTGGGAGGAAGCATGATATTTCCTGTTTATTTCTTTTTTGGATTGTCAATATGACGCGTTTCCCAAATTTGGTTTCAATGATTTTCCCTTCAATAACAGGGTATTCGTATGACTCTCTCAGATCTTTAACAGATACGCTTGGTGGATATTTTTTAGATTCGTTAAATTTTAAAATATTAAACTCATTCACATTCTCTTCATTACTTTGAGCTGACGATTCAGACTCAGATACAGAATCTGTAGCTGCTGATCGTTTTCGTTTGTAGAGATTTTTTTCCATATTTCTCCTAGATTTTACAGCTACAAATTCTGAATTCGAGTCTGAATCGGTTAGAACAATTGAAGGTACCTCGATTTTGTCAGTTTTGTGTGATTCATCGATGCTGGTGGTGGTGGTGGTGGTAGTGGTGGTGATGGTAGGTGGTGGTACATCTGGTGCAATGCACGTTGCTGTGTGGTCTGGTGCAGCAGGCGTCGTGTTTGCAGCGGATGTTGCGTCGTGGTCTGGTGCAGCGGGCGTTGCTTTAGGTGCAGCGGACGTTGCCCCAGGTGCAGCTGACATACTCGTTATATCCGTCATCCTTGGCGCAAATCCCAGTGCTGCGACCATTCTTTGCTGGATCAAGTTTGGCAGCGGTGGGAAATCGCTTGTCGCTGCGTCGAACCACGGCGCATAATCATTAAAAGACCACATTGTCGGTTGCACAGGTACAGTAGTCGTTGGTGGGTTTCGGGTGACAATCTCCGAATAGGTCACCTTAAAAACAGAACAGATTTGATTAGATTTGTATATATATATATACCGTATTATATTACTCAACGGTGATAGCGTCGGTTGAAGCCGACGAGTGAGAACAGGTTTTACTGTATCGTAAAAATGTGATGAGTGAGAAAGAGAATGCAACATTCTGTCGTTGCAAGCTGCACCTAAAGATATGCAAATCGACTTGAAGTAAGCTTGTTTCTTTTTGCAACATTCTCTTGTGCATCTTTGCATTGACAGATGCAAAAAAAAAATGTAGTGTTTCTTTTTTTTTTTGCAAAACGGTGTCATTTCAAAATAGCTACTATTAGATTGTTCATTTTTGAATGATAGGAACTCATTAATAGAAATTGATTGAATTAAGCGAATAAATCAATAAAATTAAATTTATCTGTTTTTATAAAATCACGAATTAGATTGCATTAAACTTATTCAAATTAACGGGTTTTTTTGCAAAACGGTGTCATTTCAAAATAGCTACTATTAGATTGTTCATTTTTGAATGATAGGAACTCATTAATAGAAATTGATTGAATTAAGCGAATAAATCAATAAAATTAAATTTATCTGTTTTTATAAAATCATGAATTAGATTGCATTAAACTTATTCAAATTAACGGTTTTTTTTTTGCAAAACGGTGTCATTTCAAAATAGCTACTATTAGATTGTTCATTTTTGAATGATAGGAACTCATTAATAGAAATTGATTGAATTAAGCGAATAAATCAATAAAATTAAATTTATCTGTTTTTATAAAATCACGAATTAGATTGCATTAAACTTATTCAAATTAACGGTGGAAAAAATTATTCTTACAAGTGTTTTTTTTGAAAAATTGCAATAAACTTTTCACATTACTTATGGAAAAAATTATTTACATACCGATGGTTGAACAGTAGTTGAAGGCTTAACAGTCGAAGATGAGCTGGAGGAGGATGATGCCATCTTGGAGTAACAAAGTTGAAGTATAACGCAGGAGGTGAATAGCGCTTCTCTCTCAAACTGATATTGAACTGTTGAATTTCACAGTTTATATACTAAATTTCAACAGGCTAAAGCTGTATGCAGAGTGGGATAATGTCAAGTACATCCTATCTTAATGCAAGCGAAAGTTGTTTCAAGAACGATTTTTAATTGCATTTGCCCATATTTAGCGTTTCTCTCGAGTCAACTTGGAAACAATTTATTTGACTCATGTACATTTTCAGGTCAAGTAGCCTACAATTTTAAAAATTCGCTTAACCATATTTGGCACACCTTTGAGTCAAGCAGGAAAAATACAAGTTGTAGTATCTCATCTACATTTTTCGGTCAAGTACAGATTTATAAAAAATGCATCTAACCATATTTGACAGTTCTTTGAGTTAACTATGAAAATAATTCTTTGTCTCATGTACATTTTCGAGAAGTCAGAGACGTACATCCGGGTATGTCAATTTAGAAAAAGTTAATCAGGAAGAATTTGTTTACTTCATGTTTGTGACGTACGTAAACGGGAAGGGTTGAAACAGGAGTTAATTTTATCTTGTCAAAAATTATTACATCTCAGTAAGACAATTATATTTCCGCAATGGCATTATATGGGTATAAATAGAGGCATTTGGATTGTTAACTCCTACTGCACCACCATCACTACACCATTAAAGGTGAGATTTTGTTACTTGCAAGTCATTGATATTTTTTTTTTCATCTTGTTTATTGTACAATTCTGTTCTTAGTACATTGTTTTTTAAAAACATATATTTATTACTGTTTCAGAAATCAACTCACTACAAATAGAAGATCCTTTTCCAAATCTACAATCACGTTGAGCTGAATATTCACATCACCTACACTCCTGTTCATTGTGCGTTTCTTCACACCTCAGCGGCTGCACACCTGTTCATTGATCGCACATCAAGAGGTCATTCGTTTTCACAACTGACTTCATCCCACAATCATCAGCATCGATCACGTCGAAGACAAATCAACGGTGAGCAGAACAAAAATCAATTTTTTTTTTTAAATATGGAATACGAACTGAAAAATACAAGTGCATTGAATAATAATGTATTGAAATTTCAATTTCAATTTCTAAATAGTGAATTAGATCTGGATTTGATGCTAGAAACATTAAAAGATACAATATTTGAGTTATTAAAACATAATGGATCACGTTTTGACAATAATATTCGTTGGTTTATGGCAGTTAATATAAAACTAGTGAAAATATCACCGTTAGCAGATGCTAATGAAATTAAGGAATTAAACATTGAAACCACAGCTACATTTCATAGTCGTGCTTATAATATAGTTGATATTTGTCAGAATGATGAATTGATTGATCAATATGAATTAGCATGTTCTAAATTACATGAAGGTCTTGATCGTTTTATAAAATTTGGCTCAGGATGGACTGTTCATCGAATATGTTCCTTGTATTTAAATATAGCTAGATATAATCCGATTTATGCTGGATGTAACAATAATTCTACATATATAAGTACACCAAAAGAAATACTTTCAAAAAAAAAAAGCTGTTATTAACATTGTTAATAATGATTTTAAATGCTTTTTATGGTGTATTTTAGCTTATTTACATTATAGACGTAGAAATCTAACTGTAGATTATTTAAAACAATATGAACACGAATTAAATACTAAAGGAATGAAATTCCCTGTTGGTTTACGTGATATTAGAAAATTCGAGATTTTGAACGAACGATTTAGCATTTGTGTTATTGCGTATGACGCAACACGTAAAAAGTTTTTCCCTTATCGTGTTTCTTTGTATAGGGAGCGCGAGCATAATATTACTCTTCTTCTTTTATTTAAAGATAACTGTCCAAACAAATCCCATTTCACTTTAGTCAATACAACAAACAATAAGAATGGTCTATCTAGATTGTTGTCTGCTCTTACTAAACATAAAGGTGCTGTACACATCTGTCCTTATTGTTTTCACCGTTTTGTATCAAATAAAAGTTTAAATGTTGATGGACAAGAAAACTTAAAACGTCACATAGAATTATGTAAAACATTTGGTACACAGAAAACGCGTCTTCCGCAGCCAGGAAAAAATGTTATGAAGTTTACAAACTATTCGTATACGCTTAAATGTAAATATATAATTTATTGCGATTTTGAGTCATTTATTGTTCCATTACACAATGACAGTGGTGACAGATCACAAAAAAAAAATAGGGAAATCTTTCACAGAAAAAACGTCAAAACATGTCCCTTGCAGCTATGCATATGTGGTGTTGAATGAAAATGGAGAATTTTACTTAGCGCCTCGTTTGTACAGAGCGCAAGTATTAGGTGAGAATATTATTAGTAAATTTCTTGAGGAAATAATTGAACTTGGTGATAAACTTTATGAGGATTTAATGGTTCAAGTTCCAATGTATTGTTTAAGTGAAAATGAGCAAAATGAATTTGATACAGCTGAAATTTGCTGTTTATGTAAAAACGTATTTAGCAAAGGTGAAATTAGGTGTAGACATCACAACCATTTTAATGGACGATTTATTGGAGCAACACTTGTTAGCTGTAATTTGAATTGTAAAGCACCTGTGTATATATTACCTGTGGTATTCCATAATTGGAAAAATTATGATAGTCATTTTGTAATTCAGTCTTTAGCTTATAATAAAAGGAAGCTTAGCTGTATTGTCAGTTCAACAGAAAAATTTCTAACTATTTCAATAGGTCATATTAAATTTATCGATAGTCTGCAGTTTATGAACAGCTCGCTTGAAACTTTAGTTAAAAATCTATCAGAATGTGATGAATATAAGACAAAATTCAAACGATTGTGTGCACATTTTAAAAATGAAAGTGAACAAAAATTATATTTACGAAAGGGCGTTTATTGTTATGACTACATGGATGGACCAACAAGATTTAATGAAACTGAACTTCCACCGATTAAAGCATTTTATAATAGTCTGACAGAAGAGGAACTAGATGAAAATGACTACAGACATGCAAAAGAAGTATGGGAGACTTGTTCTATGAAAACAATGGCTGATTATCATGATAATTATTTGCTTCGTGATGTTCTTTGTCTTGCAGACGTTTTTGAAGATTTGAGATTGATTTTCTTCAATCAATATGGGTTGGATCCCGCTCAATTTATATCGCTCCCGCAATACTCATTTCAAAGCATGTTATTTATGACTAAAATAGAACTGGAGCTGATAACAGATCCTTGTCAACATGTTTTTTTTTTGAATGTGCGATTTGCGGCGGTTATTCTTGTGTTTCACATCGTTATGCGGTTGCAAACAATCCATACATGGGTTCTGCGTATGATAAAGATAAACCTTGTTCTTACCTTGCCTATCTTGATGCTAATAACCTTTACGCATACTGTCTTAGTGATTATTTACCCTATAAAGACTTTTGTTGGTTAACACCATCTCAAATATCAGCATTAGATATTTTGAATGTTGCGGACGATGCAGCTACAGGATTCGTTTTAGAGGTTGATCTTGAATATCCTGCAGAACTGCATGAAGAACATAATGATTTCCCGTTAGCTCCCGTAAGAGAAAAACCACCAATAGAGTTATTTTCCAAATATCAACGCACAGACAAGCAAAATGTTACAGCTAAGCTGCTGACCACTTTGGGGGGAAAGAAGAATTATATCTTACACTATCGTAATTTGAAATTATACTTAAAATTGGGCATGAAATTGATTAAAATTCATCGTGTAGTGAGTTTTGCTCAATCTGCTTGGTTGAAGCCATACATCGAATTTAACACAATTTTACGACAAAAAGCTAAAAATAGCTTTGAATCACAGCTCTACAAATTTTCTAATAATAGTATATTCGGCAAGGCCTGTGAATCGGTGAGAAATCGTATTAACATGAAATTGGTGACAGACAAAAAAAAAAAAAACCTTGGATAGGTTAGTTTCACGCCCAAATATTGAAAAATGGAATATTTTTAATCCGTTTGTAGTAGGTGTACAAATGAAGAAGTACAATGTGCTTTTAGATCGATCAATTTATATAGGGTTTGTAGTATTGGATTTAGCAAAGCTTGCCATGTATAATTTTCATTATAATACAATTTTGAAGATGTACCATTATTCTCAGGTTAAATTATGTCTTACAGACACGGATAGCTTCATCTACCATCTTAAAGTTTCGGATTTTTATCAGGACATGAAAAAGAATGCTCATTTATTTGATACTAGTGAATATCCAAAAGATCATATGTGTTTTAGTTTACTGAATCATAAGAAATTGGGTTGTTTTAAGGATGAAATGAAATCACGAATAATGACGCGGTTCTGCGGACTTAGAGCAAAATTATATTCATTTGAGTTACTCAATAACAAAGGTGAAGTACAGAATAAAAGTGTAGCTAAAGGTGTCACTAGGTATGTAATTAATAATAATTTGAGGTATAATATGTATTTAAAATGTCTATATGTCTTATCATCAAATCTAATTCGGTCTTATCTTCATAATGTTTATTCAATTCGCTGTGGCAAGATTTCATTATCCCCTCTGGATGATAAACGCTATATAATGGATGATAAGGTGACGACGATGGCATGGTTTAATGTGAGTATAAAAAGCGAAACGGAGGAGGATGAAGAAAGCACGATTGAAGACGACTACAACGAGGATAGAGTAGGTAGTAAGGAAACCAAACTTGCAGTAGCTCGTGGTGGGGTAAAGCGAAAAGGGAGGTGAGTGGAACTGGTCTTGCGAGCAGGACAGAGTGAAAAAGAAACAGAGCAATAATACGTAGTAGATCGACAGAGTTAGCTCGGCTCGAGTTTTTTTTTTTGTGTTATAGGTCAGTGTTGCAAAGTGCAGTAAACCTTGATCTATAGAACAACTGGTTTCGCGTAAGATGGCGAGCAATATTCATGCAAAATTAGCAGACGTCTGAAGGGAATAAATGACCTTCTTTGTTCGGACCTCGCTGATATGCAGAAATTTGCTAAGCATAATTCAAATTATAAATACATATTAATAGTGAGTGTTGGAGATATTGTCAGAATTTCAAGTACAAGAGATATTTTTCATAAAAGTTATTTGTATAATTGGAGTGCAGAACTATTTAAAATAATAAATGTTTACCCTACATTTCCGGTAACATATCAATTGGTCGATTTGAATGAACAGCCTATATTGGCTAGATTTTACCAACAGGAATTACAGCCAACACGGTTAACAGAACAGGAACAAAATGTATATTTAGTTGAACGAATCCTAAAACGTAAAGGAAGTAAAGTTTATGTACAATGGCATGGATTCAAGGAACCAAGTTGGATAGATAAGAGCGAACTCATTATTTAATAATGTGTCTGTTTCAGATGGAGGAAAATATGCGACCGCGTCTAACAATTTTATTAGATGCACTTATTGCAGAATTTAGGCGATATTCTTCAGATCAGTGGAAATATGATTTAAATGAATTAATATATCAGCTAAAACAGAAGAAAGGAAAATTTAATCATTGGGGTTATTGTGTTGGGATGGAACAGACTGACAACTGCGATTGTTCTAATTTAGCTCAAAAAATTGATGCATTACATGATTATTTATTAAACGAGATGAGTATTGATGAAATTCTTAATAATAATAATTTTGTTATTAATGTTATAATCTTAGCGGGCGTTGAATCAGGTTTAATGCACGATCTATGTTGATTTTTCCAGATATGGCAGATTCAAGACCATTAACTCATATTATGCTGGACAAACTAGTTGTCGATCTAGAACAATATAATCAGTTGCTTAATTTAAATGAATATTTCGTTTTTTTACGCAGAAAAGCAATAAATGAATCATTTACTCATTTTAAATTTTGTCAGGATAGAAAAGAATATTTAGATCAAGCTAAGGCACAAGGAATTAGTTTCGATTATAATGATGGTCCATGTGAGTGTATTTTTATAAATAATAGTGTAACACAAATATTTAATTTAGCAAATATTGCCAATATAGAAGAGCTTGAATTAAAACAAAGTATTTTAGAAGCGTTAGAATTGTGCGGCATATTAGCTAAATTAAAGAGTTAAATGATTAATTGCGATAATGTATCATTTTTTCAAATTTATTTTATATATTCTGTATTTATATTATTCATGTAAAGTGTTATGTTGTATTGCTTATTATTACATTGTATACTTAATAAATAATTTGTAAATATACAGTTAATAAACGAACATTATTGTAATTTACTTGTCTTTTATTACAGTACCTGTGTTTGAAGTTTAGTTGTAGTTGTGGTGCGAGTATAGAAGCTTACAATGTTTAACAAGACAAAGGATGTTGTGCCTGATAGTGGAATAGCTATTTTTAATTTTGATGAAATTATTGTTTCTACACAGGCTGCACAAAAAGGTAAACATGAAGATTTATTCCCGCCTAATATAAGAGCACTTATAATCGGAAGTAGTAACTGTGGTAAGACAAATCTTCTTTTGAATTTTATTTTTAATAAAAGATTATTACGTTTCAATAGTTTACATATTTATACTGCTAGTCTGAATCAACCAAAATATGAATTTTTGAAACGTGTTTTCTCATCTTTAAAGTTTATAAGGTTTACAATAAGTAACAACATATCTTCAATACCGTTTCCTTCTGATATGGAGAAAGATAGTTTAGTGATCTTTGATGATTTACAATTACACAAAGTACCACAACTTCGTGCATTTTTTTTTTTTGTACAGCACGCCATTCACAAATTGACGTATTATATTTGCATCAATCATTTGCAAATATTGGTAAGCAACTTGTACGCTAGAATTGTAATATATTAATATTTTTTCGAGTAGACATGCTTGCATTAAAATTAATTTATAGAGATTTTGCAGAAAGCGATATGCCATTTAATACTTTTAAATATATGTGCATTAGCGTATGGAATGGAGGTACAGGACATGACTTTGTTACAATTTGTACAGATTACGGTTTAACTCAAGGAAGGTACAGACGGAATTTAGATAATGTTTTAGATCCGACACAGTACAGTAAGAAAATGAATTAGTTGCTGTACAATGTGCTTATTGTGCGTTTGTAATTATGAAAGGACGGCAGAGAGGAAAGAAAAAGGTCGGATTACGTCGTCGTCGTCATCAAAAGACAACTAGTAGAAGGAGTGATTTAACAAATAGAATTCGCGATTTGAGGAACTCAATCGTTGAAAAGTACGCTACTTTACAGGGGATGCGGAGTCAGACAGAAAAAGAAATAACAGAGAAATATGCACCAATTATTGAACCATTACGTCAATTGAAAGAATCTTCTGTTAAAATCGAAAAACAGCAGATTAAAACGGAACCAGAGGAGGAGGAGGAAGCATATTATGCTGTTAAAGAAAAGGTAGACGAATTGACGGATGATGATGATGATTACTCGCCGTCTGATGGAGAGACACAGTTTTCTGAGGAAGACGGTGAGGAGGGGGAGGAGGAGGAGGAGGTGGAGGAGCAAGGGGAAGGCGCACTATCATTAGTCAGTTCGTTTTTTGGTAAAAAAGGCGCAATACAAAAACTGCTTGAAGATTATATAGATAAATTGCATAAGTCACAACAAACAACTGTTCCATATGGAATCAAAGTTTCACAGAATGGTAAATATTTTATGGGATATAATATACCTGTTAATTTTGATGATAAACACGTTTTTGTTGGAAATAATAAATTTAAATTAACAAAAGGTTTATTATCCTTACTATTTGAATCGATACCAGACGAAAGCAAATTAAATATGGTTGATTATCGTACCTATAAGAAAATATTGATTGCAACAGGTGCGCATTTAAACAAAGAAGGAACTGTACATCGTAATAATAGCTTAAAGTCAAAGATAATTCAAAGATTGTTTCCTTCGAGTAGAACGCCAAGACGAGAAAAGGTAGGAAAAGGGCTGAATTTTTTAAAAAATGTATCAAACCATCGACAGTATGTTTATTTTGATGAACCAGATGAAATTGTAAACAGATTACAAATATTATTAGCCTCCAAAGAAGCAGGTAATAACTCACATTCTGTGGAAATAAATAGTATAATTCAAGAATTACGCGAATTACATATTATTTATTAGCAGACCGTTTTGTGCTGTCGTTACGAACGTTGCGCAGGCTGGAACCAGTTTTGTTAAGTCAATAACGACAGCACGAAATGGAGTTGAAGCGGTGCTAACCGTTTCATCGGTATCGGTGTGAGTCAGTTCGCCGATAGCTTTCGGCTGGTATAGGTTGAATTTATGTTCATTCAAAACAGAAATAAAAGAGCACGTGCGTGCTTCAGCGGAAGGCGGCAGCGACTACAAGCAAATACACACCTTTCACCAAATATGGTGGTGGTGGTGGTGGTAAGCCACTTTTAATGATACTTGGACATATTTGGTTGCAAATAGACTCAAGAACGCGGACGGGGGGCCCGCGGTCGGGGGCGGCGCCCCAGGGTCAGTTGCTAAATACCTAGAAAAAAAAAAAAAAGAAAAATTCATGCAGTACAGGTTTGGGCAAAGCCTAAAAAAAAGGAAAAAGACCGTGGGCGCATGGCCGTGGGCGCGCGGCCATTTTCCTTTGGACAGTTGGCAGGGGGGCTTGAAGGGGGGCAGGCCAAGGGGGCTTGAGGGGGGTAAACGGACCCCCACTCCAACATGTGCAGCCAATGGCGTGCCTCAAAAATTTACAAAATGGACGACTAACTCCCCCCTACAGGGGCGTGGTCTTCTCCCATTGGCCAGGGGGGCGTGGCCTAAGGGGGGGTGGCCTTGAAATGCAGGCTTGTGATTGGGTAGGCTGAAGTCTCTATACACCACTACTTATGATTTATTCAAAATTATTTTCTCTTTTGTATGAATTTCATTTATAAAATCTTATACTGATGGGTTCTCTGCTGTACAAACCGATGGAGAATTTTGAGAGGCTCTTTTTGTCCATCTTGAATTACATCTGAAGTTCTGCTCTTCTGGTGTATTTTGATGATGTTCTCTTTTTGGTGTTTAGGGAGGGGGGTATTGTTTGCTGGAGGGGGGTATTGTTTGTGGTACTGGTTCTATTGTGTTGCTACGGTGTCAGTTTGTAGAATAGCTTTTGATGTCTATTTTTTGTATCAGAGGAGTACTGCAGAAAACCCAGCAAATGAGATTTATATTAAAATATATTCTTTTTAAAACAATTATTATTTATTAATAGAAAATGTGGTCAGGGGATACTGTTTGGTTGGCAGGACAGAGGTGATCTCTGGAGGTACCCCAGGGATTGCCTCTCAACTCCAACACTACTTCCCTCCGTTAATGGGTTGTAGTTAGGAGCAGTATCCACCTCGCGTGGCCCACAAGGCCCCTCCCGGAAGGGGGCAAGTCAACCTTACGTCCTCGAATGGTGTTGATGCCACACCTCGTGTGGGCTGGGAAACGTACGTCCTGGGTGCCCTCGGTTTGGTTCATCTCTTGACTGGAGGCAGTGTTGAGATGTCCCCTGACGGTGGGATACCACAGTGACTGCGGCCGACAAGGCTCTGGCGATTGGCGAAGTTAGGGACACCCAAAGTTAGTAGACAGATCTATCTGCTACTAATCTCGGTGGTCTCTCACTACCGCTTTTCATGAATTTTTACTATTCTTCCTTTCTGTTCTCAATTCCCTTTTGGGGCCAAGTAATAGGTGTTGTTAATTTTAATTTTTTTATTTTCTCATGTAGGCATCTATTATTTTATCATCCTATACATTTTGTATATTATCGACTGGGTTTGAATTTTTTCAATAGTTTTATAAATCTTCTTTTAGTTTCAGAAAGAATACGGGGGGCTCTTTTCGCATTTTTGCTGGGGCCTAATTTATGGTGGGAGGGGGGATTGGTGCTAACTTTAGGGGGGGGGTGCGTCATGAGGCTTAGGGTGGGTGGGCACCCGTGATAAATTAATGAGAAATAATGAAAGACCCCTTCAATATTCTACTTAAAAATAACTACAATCCCATTGTAACATTGAACTAACTAAGGTAACTATAACATCACTTTAACTAAGGTAAACCAGTTCAAATCAACAAATTGGTTGAAATAAATTTAGTAAAAGTTATAATACAAAAAATGAAAATATGGCAATACAGTTGAACATAGACTAAATGCTTTATTCTATAAATAGTCCATCAATAAAATTGATATTAAATACCAGTACTAGTTTTTGCGGTTTTATAATTACAAATTTTGTGTCAGAGAGAATAAATAATATATTATGGCAAGAGGTCTTTGTGTCTGACACCACCAATGAGTTTATTATAATCATTCAAGTCTCCTCTATGGAATACATATATTAATATTATACATTTAAGTCAGCAAAAAATTGATTTATATGTTACCGGCTATAGAATGCCTAAACATTTTAGGCAAAGTATGAAATAAAATGAGTTTGCTAGTTCTTCACATGCACAGCGTAGGACGTCTAGACATTGAATATAATGCCTAGGCATTCTATAGACGAGTACTCACAGTTCTGCGGAAAAGTATACAGAGTGAACATAGCATTGCTTGGTAACAGGAGCGTATTTAAGGTGGAGTGGTCTTTGAGTCCGGCGCCCGAGTCCCAAGAAATAACTTCAAAATCTACCCCAAAATTAACATGTTTTGAAAATTTAGTTGGATCACAATTTCTTAAGTCTAGAGTCAAAAAATAAGACTAAGTGAAATTCGGTATTCAGGTTTGATAAAACCCTAGATGCGTGATAAGCAAGACTTTCAAAATTTTCCATTAAATAAGTTTATTTTAAAAAGTTAAATTTGATATCTTGACCTTTTGAGGCCCTAGACGCGTAGGTGCTCCGAAAGGGTTTCAAAACACCACGAAATAGGTCCGAAGGTAACGATTTTTCTTTGCATGCGGAAGTCGCATTTTTATTTATCTTAAGACAATCATTATAACAACGCAGTAAAGCCTGGTTCACATTTTTTGCAAGTAGACCTTGCAAGTACAGGTCGGGTGCAGGTGATGACAAGTCAATTTACTTATTATCAAATTCTTAACAGTATGTACCCCTTTGCAAGTAGAGTAGTTTGCAAGTACACTAGCAAAGTCTAGCAAGTAATAATATTGGCAAAGCAAAACTATAAACGCTAACTATGGAATCATATCAATGAAACTAAAGGCCTACACATGACGATAAAAATAATCTGAATAAATAAAAAATAAATAATAATATAAAAAATAGTCTGAAAGTGTAGTTTTTCTCCAATTCTTTTTGGTCAAGGCAAAACTAATATGGTTTGAGCCTTGCTTGAAAATGACGACTTGTTACGAAATTGAAAAATATCGATATAAATAATAATAATAATAATATCGTGTGACCTGGCTGGTTCAGGTCTGGTGTCAGAGTTATCAGGTCGCACCTGAATAAGTTCAGGGCCTCTGACGTGACTTAACGACTGTTTTTTAGGCAGCCGGGACCGACATCTTAACGTGATATAATTAAATATGGTCGATATATCGAAATGTCGACCTTGGATGATGGAATATCGATGTATTGAAGGCAACTTTCAACAATCGATATTTAGGATATATCGATGATCAATTTTGTCGTTTACGCGACGTGTCAAACTGAACAACTCAGGTGGACCAGCTTGTCGGTGGGACCGGTTGTCGCTCGTTGACCAAAACTCATTTGGACCAGTTTGTCGTTTGCATGCAGCGTCAAACTTAACCACTCAGATGGAATGTGGACAAGCTTGTCGGTGGGACAGTTTGTCGTTCGTTGACCAAAACTAATTTGGACCAGCCAGTTTGTCGTTTGCATGCAGCGTCAAACTGTACCACAAAGATGGAATGTGGACAAGCTTGTCGGTGGGATAGTTTGTCGGCAGTGTGCAAATTGAAATGGACAAGTTTGTCGGTGGGACAGTTTGTTCTCGTCCCAAGATGAATCTCAGATTCGAAAGTACTCGGCCAGATTAAGTGAGTTATTATACTTATTCTTAACAAATATTTGACTGCAAGTCGTTAAATTTCACATGAAAAGTTAACATATCTTGTAGTTGAACCATCAGATCATCAAAGTTTTTCTTAACACTCCTGATGTTCTGACAAAATACAGTCAAGTTACAGCTGTTAAGAGGGGACGATAACAAACTGTCCCACCGACAAAATGGTCCATTTCAATTTGCAGTACTTTCGAGTACTTTCGAATCTATGAGATTCATCTTCAGAGGCCTCTGAAGATGAATCTCATAGATTCGAAAGTACTCGGCCAGATTAAGTGAGTTATTATACTTATTCTTAACAAATATTTGACTGCAAGTCGTTAAATTTCACATGAAAAGTTAATATTAACAACGCAGTTCGTCATGGAACAGGAAATCCAGGAATACAAGATATGTCATGATGATATTATTGTATTAACAGAATGCTGGATCAAAAATGATCATACACCTAAGGAAATGAAGGATTACAATATTTTTCACTCTTTAAATAACCGTACACAGAATGATGGAGTAATAGTATATGCAAAAAATTCTCTAAATGTGCAGTCAGTGGAGTTGAATATCAGGCAGGCCAATGTTCTCCATCTACAATTGCAAACTCCAAAAGAGAAATATAATATATTAGCAATCTACAGATCCCCTTCGCACTACAGTATAACAGAATTTTTAGAAGATTTAGAAACTGTGCTCAATAGACTGAGAGGACAACTGATTATTTGCACAGGAGACTTCAACATAAATACGCTACAACCACAACAGCATCATCAACTTGATGAATACTACGATTTATTAAGTGAACACGGATTGAAGAACTGTATCAAAAAGGCTACCAGGGTAACCACGGGAACATCTACTTGCCTAGATCACATGCTGACCAATTGCAAACACAATATTCATCCAATCATATATCATTCAAGTATCACTTCATTCAAGATCACTTCATTACAATTTTGGGACTGCAAGAATATTCAAATATCAGTAACAGAGCGAATTTAGATGAACAAGATTCAACTAATCATAGATTAATCAATTTGGATGGATTGAGAGGAGGACTACTGAGAGAGCATTGGGAAGAGATTTTTAAAAGTGATAACACAGATGAAGCATATGAAAAGTTCATAACAATTCTGCAACAACATGTGGATAAGAATACGCATCATTACACACAAAAGAAGAAGATCAAGATCATCAAACCATGGATCACAAAAGGACTTGTCTCATCCATAAGAACAAGGAATCGTTTAAATAGAAGAAGGAAGTTAGATCCAGAAAATCAAGAACTCGCAAATTATTATCGAATCTACAGGAATACATTAACGTCTGTTATCCAGAATACAAAAGAAAGTTACTTCAAGAGTCAATTCAACAAAGCAGGGAATGATGTAAGGAAAACTTGGAAAATTATCAAGGATGCTACTGATTCAAACCAAGAAAGAAAAATTCAACTCAATGCTGTAAAGATTAATGATAAAATTGTAACACTGAAAGAAAATCCCGAAGTTCTATTGAACCATGTAAATGATTACTTTGTTAATATTGGAGAAACAATGACTAGGAAAATTTCTGGATGTTCAAATAAGAATATTAACCAAGTTATAGCAGATTATGAACCAGAGTTACATATTCAAAATACTATGTTTCTTTTCCCCATAGTTGAGCAGGAAATAATAGACAGTATTAATTCTCTTCGCATCAGTAGTGCACCAGGGCTTGATGGATTTGATAATGGGGTTTTAAAGGGCATAAAAGAGTTCATTTCTAGTCCTTTGACTCATATTTTCAATCTCAGCTTGTCAAATGGAACTTTTCCTAGAGCAATGAAAAATATTTGTGTTAGACCTATATATAAGATGGGAGATAAATTAATTATAAGTAATTATAGACCTATTTCATTAATCAGTTAATATATCAAAAATTTTAGAAAAACTAGTTAAATTACGATTAGTGAGCTATCTGGAAAGGAATCATAAACAGAATTTATTAATTTCGAATTCCTTTAATTGCTATTACTTTATACTGAAGACTTCCGCAATGGCGGATATTGACAACAGCATTGAACAGCTGATGGGAATCGATGAATGCTACTGTACAAAAATATCAGTCACCACCGGGAATCGAACCACGGACCTCTCAATTGCCGGTTGAGCGCCCTTAACCACTAGACCATGGAGACCTTTCTGCACAGCAGCATTCATTTTCAACTTGGCCATATCGGCTCATAAGTCTTCAGTAGAAGACTCGGCGCGGAAGTCTTCAGTATAAAGTAATAGCAATTAAAGGAATTCGAAATTAATAAATTCTGTTTATGTATATTTGTCAGTTTATTCAATTGTCAGTCATTTCAAACTAACTTGAAAGGAATCATATTTTATCTCCAAACCAGTTTGGTTTTCGTAAAGGAATAAGCACAGAGTTAGCAGTTCTGGAGTTATCTAAGTTTGTTACTCAGAATCTAGAGGAGAAAAATAAATGCCTAGCAGTATTTTTAGACTTGGCAAAGGCCTTTGACTCAGTATCCCATGATTTATTAATAAAAAAAACTTGAGGCAATAGGCATAAGGGGGGTACCACTTGAATGGTTCATATCCTACCTCAATAACCGACAACAAAGGACAAAAGTTGGGAGCCGGATGAGTGCAGAGGGGTCCATGAAGTTTGGAATACCACAAGGGACTGTTCTGGGCCCAATTTTGTATTCAATATTTGCAAATGAGCTGTGCTCCATCCAAATCCAAGGTAGGGTGATAGCCTTTGCAGACGACACAGCACTCCTCTTTCAAGGAAATAACTGGGAAGAAGTATTTCAAATAGTCGAAACAGAACTTTCAAAAATCACTAGATGGCTGCGAAATAATTTACTCTCATTGAATGCAGAAAAAAACAAATTTTTAACATTTTCTTTAACTGATAGTACCAAACCACGTAAGACATTGATAAAACTTCATTATTGTGATAGAATTAATAACAATATTGTAATTGTCCACTGATAGAACGCTCAGATATTCTTAAATATCTTGGAATAATAGTAGATGACTTATTAAAATGGGATAAGCACATATCATACACAACTGTAAAAATAAGGAAGCTAATATATAAATTTTATCAGCTGAGGCATATTATTAATAAATAAATGATAAAAACAGTGTATTTTACATTAGTTGAATCTCTTATAAGATATGGTCTGTTAATTTGGGGATCCGCAAATTATAGTTTTGTGGATCCAATTTTCAAAATTCAAAAACGTATTTTAAAAATAATGGGGAATAGGGAAGCCCGCTTCCCAACCAGCGAACTATTCATGGAAAACAGACTTAGTGTTAGGCAATTGTATATTTTGTTGTTAATCACTTATATAAAGAAAAATGATAATGAAAATAATATTGTAACTCATAGCCACAATACTAGAATAAGAATAAATAAATAAATAAATAAATAATTTTATTAATGGAGACAACAGAAGCCTCAATTATCAGGATGTACCCAGAATGAACACAGCATTTGGGCAAAGATCAATAGGATATTTAGGGCCAACAATGTTCAATAGAATTCCATTGGAAATAAAAGAAGAAAGCAATAATAATAGATTTAAAAAAAAGATAAAGAATTGGTTATATAATATTGGAGTCTACCGTAGTGAGGAGCTCATAAATAGGATGTGAATAGAAATACGATTATGCATACTTAGGTAGTTTTAGGTAGTAAATAGTTTTTATTATTGTATTAGTTATAATGGCTAGTTAGGAATAGTATTAGCTTGATCTAAGATTTATATTGATGATCACCCCGACACATAGTTTTATAGTGGTGAATCATATTTTATTTCAAATTTAGCAATGAAATCACTGTGTTTTATATTTAATAATATTGTCATGTTTGAGCTATATCAATAAACTCCTCTGGATGTGTTCTCCATCATCCAGAGAATTATTATTATTATTATTATTATTATTATTATTATTATTATTATTATTATTATTATTATTATATTATTATTATTATATTGTCTTTGGTACAAGTGACAAATATAGGATTGAAGAAATTGCATCTAAAGTTGTCCTACACTGTAATTGCTATGATTTTTCTTTTTCAGGTGAAATCTATTGCTTTTCCATTATTATTATTATTTTTATTTATTTATTTTTTTTTTTTTAAATTAATTTGTTAATGATTTATTTTGATGTAACTAATCAGCACTTTTACCCCTTTACCTTTAAAAAAATAATTAATGAAAAACAATTTATTGTTGTTGAGAAAGGGGGAGGAAAAAGGTCAAAAAGGTTCATACAAAGTTTGGTGGTGGGGGGTTAAGAGTAGTAAGATTAGGATTTGAGGACATTGTATTTTATTTTTATGATGATGCTCATTTGAGTCTAAGAATTGTGCGTCAGTAATGAACTACCAAGTTGTTGGGGAAGCGGGTTAAGAGTGGAATAGCTATTTGTGTAACTAGAGTGCAAAATAGCGTTTTTCACGAGCCAAAGGCGAGTGAAAAAAGTTTCTCGAGTGCAGAAAGAATACTTTGCACTCGTATTACACATTAAATTTTTCCTACAGTAATGTATAAAGTAATTCAAACAGAACAAAACAGGGCATACATAACCTGAAAATTCCTCACATCACCTATCTTCGAATCAAATCGATTTCATCAACAACAACTACAACAACTATTCACAGCTGAAGCAGAGTAGCCAACCTATTTTTGAATGCAGAATAGGGAACCTGCGTATTACATGCTCACTATTTTGTGTTGTTAGGTTGCAAATTTGGAGTGCGGAAATAGTATTTTATGCAATGATTTTATTTTGACCCTTATTAAAGCACAAGTTAGATGTAAGTTATAACACGAGCGAATGCGAGTGTTATAAATATCTCACGAGTGCTTTAATGGCCAAATAAAATCATTGCATAAACTATTTTATCTACGACCACTAGTATACATTTAATTAAAACAATTTCATTTTACCTGTGACTGTCAGAGATACCTAACCTCTCATCTCAAATACGAGATGTTATAGTAGATTGTTAGGTTAGCAGCTTTGTTAGCAGTTTGATCAAATCAGCTGATAGTTTCACAATATTGAATTACGATATTGATTCCATCAAAAACGCTTCTGATTGGTCCAGAACCCGTGTTATAATGTAGAACCTGTACTATAATGAGCTCTTTATACAACGGGTTTCAAAAAGCATTTCGAAAAGACAGCTGTTTTGGCATCAATTGTGAAACTGTAATGTATACATTATGACATGGTCATAGATAAAGTACATTCCCGCACTGCAATTTACTTTCCCGCACTGGTGCAGGAATAGACTATTTTGCATGCTTCAGTTAGTGCAAAAATAGGCACTTTTTTGGGTCACTGTAGGAAAAGATTATTATTATGCCATGTATATTTTATTATAATAATAACAAAGACTCATATAGAGTTGTGCATGAGTAATAACCTACCTAGTTTGGTTAGAGTATGGTAAGATAGGGATTTTTTGGTGGTGGGTGGTGGTTTATTTTTAATACAAAAAATAAAGAATATTATGAAGGTTGCTGCTTAGCCCAATAATTATCCACTTAATTTTTGCAGTCAAGTGTTGATGCTTTCATTTCAGAAAATATTGAGGCATGATAATATTTTTCCTACAACTGCTCATAAAGTAGTTCTTTACGTACTGAAAACTAATTGTAAAATACCTCTTTACTGCTCCGCAAGCGGTAAAGTACTTTACGCTCGCCAGCTGTTTTCTTTACGCTTCTGTTTTGATTTTGATGTCTTCTCATTGGTGGATCACTGAATCCGTGAAATTCACATAACCTCAAAAAAGGCGAACGCTAACCAAATCCGCGCATGGTCTGTGATGTTACAAACTACAAGCTTCTATTGTGTTGGAATCCAGAACTGCAGTTGTAGGAAAAATATTGTATGCAATTCGTGCGTGAAGTTTCTTTATCGCTCTCGCAAAATTACTCGAGCGATAAAGTCGTGCTTCATGCTCTTAATACATAAATAACTATTATGAGTTACGGAACGTGAAACAAGAATAAGAAACAAAACTCTTCTCAAGAACTACCGATGCGCATTTTTTTTAACCGACTTCCAAAAAGAACAAGGTTACTATAATATTCGACCTGTTTTTTTTATGTTTGTACATCAATCATTCGAACAATATTGAACCGATTTAGATGAATTTTTTTTTAAATGAAAGAGCATCGCTCAGCGGTGGTCCCATCCAAGTTTCGCAAGGATCGGCCCAATACTTAGCCCAATATTGAACAAAAAGGAGCATTCTTCGATGTCTTCATTTCAATCAAGTTTGAATAGGATAATTCCACACATAACCGCCAATCGGATAACCGGTGTCGTTTACCAGGCTGATCATTGTATCATATGGAGCACTTTACATCTAGACGGTTTTCGAAATCATATGATGCAATGCAGTTATGCCGGGTAAACGACATCGGTTACCCAAAGCTGGTCAAGTGTGAAACAAGCCTGTAATGTCCCGATTTGACCAATTACGTGAACTTAATTTGAATCAAGAATAAGAAGAATATAATATTTCTGTCCATATGAAAATTTTAAATAATTTAGTTGATGTTATTGAGTCATAGGAATAAGGTTATTTATTTAGTTTCAATCATAAGTTGGAGAATTTGGAAAAACAGCTGATCTCAGAAGTATTTTTAGTTTCACTGCTGTGATGGATTAAGAATATTTATTTGCCATTAAATACATGTGCATACAATAGGCTATTTTGAGGTTATGTTTAATGATCCTTTTGTACTAGCTCAAAGTTTATGTTTTTTATATTAAAAAAATATATGTGACTAATGTCACGAAAAATATCGTACATAACTCGTCTGGGAAGATGTTTACCATACTCGTATGATAAGGCTCGCTTCACATTACAACGACATGTCGTATGTCGTGTGTCGTTCATACGACTAAAGAGCAAAGAGGGATATCAGCTTCTTCACACTAGGCCGACAAATGTCGTGGATACGCACGACTGTCGTGCTAGTGCCGAGGGGGCCAAGACATCCCTCGAGTCGTGCCGACTGTCGGTGTCGTATGAACGACTAGAGAGCGCAGCGAGCTGCTGGAACTGTTCACACATCTCCGACACGACAGCCTACTGTACTGAGCGGCAGAGTTGAATTGATGCATTGAATTGTGTTTTTTCGTAATTTATTGTATGTTGGCAATGGATTCGATTGATTTAGAATTGCTCATCTCGTTGGTACAAGAGCGCCCTGTTATTTGGGACAAGACTATCGAAGAATATAAGGACAGAACCCTAACCAGAGACGCATGGATTGAAGTGTTCAAGCAATTGAATGCAAAGTTTGAAGAGCTAGAGCCAAATGAAAAAACGAATATGTTAATAATACTGTTTTATTCTCAACTAACAATAAACTAAGTATATTTATTCCTGAATTTATTGTTCCATAACGATCAGAGCTGTTAATTAACTTTATTGTAAATTCAACGAATTAAAGTCTTCCTGGATTTCTTGTTCCATGACGAACTGCGTTGTTAATATTAACTTTTCATGTGAAATTTAACGTGTTGCAGAAAAGTTAAAATTAAAGTCTATTTTAATTGAGTAAAAATATGATTTATTCTCAATTGAAATTGACTACAAGTTGTTGAATTTACCATAAAAAATTGATAAGTATTTATGTCATTACAAACAGGAATTAATTTTTCAGTCTCTTTGATTTTGGTTTAAACTAGAAACTATGAAAAATAATTTATACAAAAATACTGGAAATTTTGTTGTAAAATTTTTGATTGTTTGAATAAATCAAGGCACTGCCTCTATCTACTTGCAATAATTGAGTCACTGGGACTAAAAAATCGCAATCGCTAAAAAACGGTAGGTGAACCCACTACGATAAATAAATTGTTAATTTCAATGCACAACAATGTACAATAAATCGTTTCATGTAACAGCTGTTCCGTATCAAAAAATATCGGAAGTACGGTAGGTGAATCCACTACGATAAATAAATCGTTAATTTCAATTTCAATGCACAACAATGTACAATAAATCTTTTCATGTAAAAGCTGTTCAGTATTAAAAAATATAGGAAGTGTGTGTGTTGGTGGTCGCGTTTGTGTAAATTAAATGATGTATTGAATAAAACGATGGATTGAATTGGGGGAGTGATATCTGTGAGCCGTAGCAATCATCTGTTCAATCAGATTAGATAAGCAACGCTCTCCGGTGTCCTCTTTGTAAGGGTGACCAACTGGATTGGTCAGCAAAAAAGACTGTTCTCTACTGTACAATTATTTCCCGGTGGTTCGGAACCCACCTAAAACTTCAATTAATCAACTAACTAAACAAACTTCAATTAATATGTTTAACTAATCATGGGCGTATATAAGGGGGTCTTGGAAGGCTTGACATCCCCCCCCCCCCCCAAAATTCCAAACACAAATTGGAAATTTAGTAGAAATGCGTAGAAATATGTGATTTCAATTTACGATACAAAAAATGTTATAATACTTTACAATTATAATATTTACAAATATGTGATTTCGATTTAATATGTGACTTCAATTTCTGAAGAATTTTCCCCCGAACTCCCCTTTACGATGGGGGGTATTCCATACCCCCCGGTAGTTTCGACCCCCATAGTAAAATCCTGGGTGCGCCACTAGCCATTCTTGTGACACCCCCGAAAAAATTTTCTACACCACTGCAAATAATCACCATCATTCAAATCATTACCCACGCACAGGTCTCAAACCCATGTGGGCTTCATCCTTCAAAAAAATATTATTTTTGAATTTGTATTTAATTTTAAGTGTAAGACAGAACCAGCGAGACCCAACTTCGCCCGAATAAAGTCATTCTATAAAATAATATAGAAAGGAAATATAGGAAATAGAAAATAAATGATTATTTAAAAAGTTATAATTTATTTATAAAGTCCTTCTCAAGTTGATTGGATGTACTCAGTGCAGTCGATTCCTTCTCCTTGCTTTATTTCGTCTATAAACTACCAAACAACACAATAACTTTTCCCGATTCATTTATTCTTTAATTTTTGTAGAACCACACGAAACTAGACTGCACTGTACTGCAAGTGCGTTGTATATCGACTATACTAGAATGTCGTGGTCGTGTGAATGTGAACGGTTCCAATTTTTATGTCGTTGGCGACCAAATATCGTTGTCGTTTAGACGACCGGTCGTGCAAGTGTGAAAGAAGCCTAATACCTCACTCAACTTCATCTCCTGCGTTAACTTATCATATTTTCAGTAAACACAATTTTCCACACTTGTAACATAATATAGGCCTACTATTTCAGTGTAGGTATATTCTGAAAGTGACCACATCAAAATGAATCAAAAGCCATTTCACTTTTAAGAAGCCTTTCGCTATTATAATTTTCCTAAATACAATATTCCACATTAAATAAAACGTTGTAGAATTTTCCTTAGTTTATCTTTTCTTATAAGTGGATTTTTAGTTACTTAAGTTTGGATGTTATAAATTAATTATTGGCTTGCTAATTTGATAAATATTTCATAATGTAGGCTTTAAGAAATTTCTCATGTATTCAAAGTTTGAAAATTCAACTAAAAAGCTTAAAATAAAACATATTTTAAAACAAAAAAAGAAACCGACTTCAGTGAAATGATAAAATACTCACGTACTAAAAAGTTTAAAATAAAGTATTTACAGTACTTTAAACTAAGAAAATTTTTAATTTCATACAAGTAATCTTTTGAAGTCGGCGCCAAATTTCCCATAAACTTCTAAAATATAACAGAATTACTCTGTGATGTTTTCCATGACGAAATAATTGAACAATCTAATATCAAAACTGACACTGTATTTTAGTAAAAGCGAGTGTAAATCACATATTTAATTGAAATACAGTGTTAGTTTTGATATTAGATAGAATTACTATCAATTACTGTATTTCAGGAAAAGTGAGTGTAAATCACATATTTAATTGAAATACAGTGTTAATTTTGATATTAGATAGATTTCTTATCAACTTCATAAAATATTTGGCGCCGACTTCAAAAGATTACTTGTATGAAATTTAAAATTTTCTCAGTTTAAAGTAAATACTTTATTTTAAACTTTTTAGTACGTGAGTATTTTATCATTTCACTGAAGTCGGTTTCTTTTTTTGTTTTAAAATATGTTATATTTGTGAATCGGGATGCAAATTAATGGTGTTTATATAAATCAAAGAATTTAAATGGTGCATATGTCTATCAGCATATTAATAACTATTATTCTATGTAAATTCGTCGGGTCCTTGGATACCCCATTGTGCTGATTTATTACTATGCATTTTGGAATTAAAAATATTTTATGGATGTTTTTCAAATTTGTATTTGAGCGGGCTGTTCTATGCTTGCGCAGAACTTGTTCCAATAACATGAATTATTGAAATATTTTATTTCATTCATGTAATATTAATAATCCAATATTGTATATAAATATTCTAAAATTGCATAGGAAATACAGAAGATACAGTAAATTAAAATAGATTTCTTATCTATCAACGTTATTATACTATAATAATAATAATCAGCTTTTAGTAGTTGACAAAATGCCCACATGCAGCTCTAGAGTCGTGATAATTTTACTCACACAACACAGCTGACGATTCTGTAAATTTTTGCTATGATTATTTCTGTCTGCATTATTCTTCGCTGATTGTCTTATCAAATCAGTTTTTTCAACTTCTGATCGTTTCCTTTGGATGTTATGTAATTTCCACGGTAAGTTATCTTTTTGTAATCTCTCACTGCGGCTTCTATGTAAAGCCTATAATATTTATAACCTGGGTGTCCCTACATCTACATTCCAACAACAGCCGACTCGCTTCTAATCCTTTTATAAAGATAAATTTTGAGAATAAACCCTATGATTTCTGTATTTATGTTGGATTTTAGTTTAGACTCTAGTTTTGGTGTTTTCGAAAATTACCAAGATATCAGTTGCGTCTTTGTATGTGTTGATGCTGTTTATTGAATTTGTGAAGAAGTTGACTGCTTATTTCGTGTCTGAGCACGACAGCATTTTAAAAATTATTCAATAACATTCAAAGCACCTCTGTGTTGCTTTTGTTGATGGTATTATATTTTAAGGCTATGAATATCAATCATGTTGCGCAGAAACTCTTTTGAAAAATTGTGACGCGTCAATTTTTGAGGTTATGTGATCGCAAAAATTACATTGTTCGAGCTATAAAAATTCGAGCTTTTAAAAAAGGGTTGGTTTGCTATATAGTTATAGTTTTACAGAGTTCAGTCAGTGTGCAAGTGGAAGTTGGTTTTTAGTTGGGGATTGGGGCACTAAAATGTAAATAATTTACATTACAATTACATTTATTAATTAAAATTTACAATTATTGTAGTTTATCAATCTTGACTAAACTAAAGAATAGCGGCCGGGTCCGATTTCTTGAAATTTCTGGTTTTATACAATTTATGTTGTTATAAGTCTGAATTTGTGTTGAAAAAAAATCCCGCTCACATAGTTTTGTTTTTAAAACCTCACGATTGTAATCTATTGTAACTTATTCAATTCATGTTTTACTAGATTTATAATAAATCATGTACTGAAATTGAATAATTTATCATTTACTGAAGCTAGTCATCTGTCTGATTCACTTTATAGTGGATAACATGAAGTTATAACTTGAATTCGTCATTTATTACTATTTATATAAATTAATTCCACCTAATTAACAGCCATGTCATGTTTATTCCATTGTTGCATTATGCATGCTATCGATAGCCTCCATTCAATGTCGATTTCATTTGATCGATTCCAGATTTAATTTAGAACACAGTAAAATAAAAAATATTGTCGCAAGTTAAATACATGGAATTGTGCAAAAAAGATACTTTCTCATATGATTCTAAGCCCGTTAGCCACCCAGAATTGTTGAGTTAGTTAAGCGCAACGTAATGCTGGATAAATATCACCTCTAGTTCATTTGTTAGTTTGTATATTTTCATCCTGGTGACTCTATGCCAGGAGTCGTCTAAAAATTCCTTATCGCAAATTCAAGATAAAAAAATCTAAAAGAAGAAAAACAACTTGTCATATTATCATCGCGCATAAACTCCTGAATACTACAATAAACCCCATTTATCAGGTACCTCCTTCATTGTACTTTAAAAACTGCTAGATTTTACAGCCTGTCAACCATGGTAGCAGCCTACTCATGAGTTTACCCAGGCTTTTTCTCAAGTATGGTTGTCCTACGGTACACCAAAGCATAATTTTCTCAACTTCTAATGTTATACTGCCTGTCGCAGTTTCTTTTGAAAACTCTCTGTTTAGGATATATTATGATCTCAAAAATCTACAGGGAAGGCACAGTCAGAAGATATTGTAGCTTTCTCAGACATTTTTATAAAGGTATTATAATATTTTAATATAAATATTTATATTTACCTATACATATTTAAATATATATTTTTTTAATTTTTACAGAATGAATAATTATCAGATTTACGATGTAAAAAAGAGTAACTCAGCCGTTTGAAGTAAGTCAGGTGGCATCAAACAATGACACCAAACGATAGATTCAAGGCTCTGCTCTCAGACCTGGGCAAGTCGACACTTAGAGGCATTAAAAAGTGTCCGAAATGTGGAACGTACAACGGAACGCGAGGTCTTTGCTGTAAAAACAAAGCTTGTGATGCCGTCTTCAAGGAAGCTGGTGAAAAGCGAAAAAACTCCACAGAAGTGTGCAAACTCATAACTGGATATTCCACTCAGGTAGGTATTTAATGGAGGTTTGCTTTTTATTATGTATATTATTTTATAGAATTAGTTTTGTGAATAGTAGACCTCACGCCCAATAGTAAAGTTGCTTAAACAGGGGAACATACTCGATGTCTGAAATTATACATCAAATTAAACCTTAATTTATCATTAATGATAATCAACATCGAAAAATTAGACACAATAATCTGACTAACCCTTGATTCAATTTGGATAGTCTATTACGTGTCTGTTTTTCACAAAGTCACTGTATCACATCACAAAGGTTGTGTTTCTATTTTTCAGACAGCTGATTGCTCAATTCAGATCAGATTTCAAGTTTCTGGTGAATGAAATTATAGAACAACAGTTATTAAACTTGTATAATTATCATTTACTCAGTAATCACTTGTTATTGTACTTAATTGAAATATTAGAAATGATTTGTTTCTCTCAAACAAAAAATATGTTTTTCTTAGAAATGATAACTTAATCCACGTGAAGGCTCAACCAGGTGAGTAAGAGGGCCTCGGGGCTATATTGAATCTGATTCCTATTGCATTTTTATGATGGAGAATCTTATTTAAAAAATTATGTTTCCTATAGAAGAAGGCGTGAGTGCTTTTCCTTATGCATGTCAAAATACAGAGTGATCGTAAAGTCGCGCAACCCAATGTTTGAAGCCGTGTAGGAATGAAAGATAAATTTGTATAGTATGGTTTCAATATGGGAATTTTTCGTTCATTTGTACAGTATGTGGCAGCACTGATAGATCATGCTACCAGGTGACAGTGAGCCAGACAGCAGTTGGTTTGTTCATTTTGAGTCACAATGTCTTTTGCGCAAGAACAGCGCATCATTCAATAATTTCTTGTGGTTTGTGGTCTCCTCCTCGTTCACCAGATCTGTCTGAGTCCTCCTGATTGTCATTTGTGTGGGTATTTGAAAGATAATGTATACGTAAACAACCCGCATACACTTGATGAACTCAGAAAAAAAAGCATCGAAGACTGTATATCAAATTATCACTACTGCTACATTGAAAAAGGTTGCTTGCAATGTAAGAAAATACGTTGATGCAAATCATGGTGGACATTTCCAGCACTAATTATGAACTTTTAAGTAAGTAAGTTGTAATTATAACTTGTATCATAAACTTTGAAATTAAAGAAACAAAAATATTCCAGCTTTCTAAGATAATTTTGGGTTGCGCGACTTTACGATCACTCTGTATAACCTATTTCGCTCAAATATGGGAAAGAAATCTGCCATTTTTATTTTTTAAGCAATGCGTGACTATTTTTTAACCAACTATCGTATTTTATCGTTTTAACGGTTTTTTAGAGTAATCTGCGCAACTTTTCTATTCTCGGTTTGAGAAGTAATGACTGTTGGGAATTACTTTTTTATAATAATTTTTTGTTGTAATTTTGCATAGATATTTTCGGTGCGTATCAGAGATAAAGGACCGGACTACCGAGGTTTTGTTCAATTGCCTATTATCGCTGACAACATTCCTTACGATGAAGCCTTGTGCTTTGTTGAAGCCTGCCAGCGCACCTTTCAGGCTCATCTGGGCTGTCATGTAAGTATCCTTTTCATCATACTGCTACATTATCAACAGTTTACTATGTATGGATTTGAACTGGTAAACGCATGCAGGTATAAGAAAGTAGAGGGAGAATAAAGTCTCAGAAGTGTAGCCGACGCCATCTTGAACGGCTATACTTACTCCTCTGGAGATATACACCAATGTTGTATTTGTTATATATATATATGATCTCTACGATGACTTTCTTCAAAGATGACTGCTCTACATATCGTTGTCGGTTAAAAGATATAAATTAGTATTAATATAAGTGATCAATATGACTGATAAATCTTGAGAAATGTAAAATCATTTTGAGATGAAAATCGTTTTTCACAAATGAAAAGCATAGTTTAAACATTTGAAACATGAAAGTGGAATCTTATAAAAGTGAACTACTACGTTTTAAATTCGCGGTGATACAGCCGCGAATGGCATCAGATTCTTTTTGGTCACACGTTTTTAACATTGACGGTATTTGTTATGATCACTCCACTGTCGTATACCTCAGTGCGTGTCATTTTATCATCAGGAAGTTTATAAATTGCATTTGAGCAAGTAAGGAGACATTCTGGGATGAATTTTATACAAAATTTAATTAAAATACAATTGATGAAAGTATTGAAGATTTTTCTATTTACCGCATGTTTCGGTTGATACATTTCTGTGATTATTGCGTTTTATTTCTTCCTAATAGCTATCCTCTGAATATTTTCCAGGAGAAATATGATCCAATAATTCCGATTTGTCAGCACATTGATGCGGCTCTACGCTGTTGCACTCTGGCTCAGCCACTGGACATCACAGAAGGTGCAATATCTGCGTTGAACATGTCTACTCAGATGAAGGAGGTAAGTCGTGCTTATATAGTAGCCAAATAAATCAATAGCAAAAACACACATCATCATAATATTAGAGAGATTGCGCTAATTTACGCTAAAAGTCCGTTAATACTAAAAACGACGATAATCAGTTCCAAGCCACTTGTAAACATGCCGTAAAATATAAAAATCCACATGGCCGTTTTGCTTTCCATATTTGAGTGAAGTAGAATATGTTTTCTCAAGTATCAGTTGTTATAAGTTTCTCTTTGCCATAATAAAGTAGCTGGTAGGCGAAAATATACAAGACAAAAGTAAATATCGATATCTAATCAGTCATATTTCCATTTAATACATCACAAAGGTATCTCACTCTCTCTTTCTCTCAAACATTCTCTCTCACACAAACACACCTGAAATTGTATTTTAGTGAAAGTAAACTTCTCAAACTCATATATCATAAGGCGTGCCGCTTAGCGCAGTTGGTTGGGGCGTCGCAACTTGAGCTTGCTGTCGTTTCAGCGGTCGTGGGTTCGAATACCGCTCCTCCGTCTGGCATCTATGTGTATTCATTCACCTCATTACCCACGCACAAGTCTCATACTCATATGGGCATCATCAGCAATAAAAATATCAAAACTGGCACTTTTTTGAGTAACTCTTTCCATTTGTATTTTTTTTAGGATGAAGCCCACATATGTCTGATACTTGTGTGTGGGTAATTGGTTGGGTGATGGTGATTGATGAGTTGGACCAACAGTTTTAGGTGGGTTCCGAACCACCGGGAAGTGATTTTACAGCAGAGAACAAACTCTTTTTCTGGTCAATCCAATCGGTTACCCTTACAAAAATGGCCCTGGAGTTTGTAGTTTATCTTCATCAGACTGAACAGATACCTGCCACGGCTCACGGCTATCACTTTCCGAAGTTGTATTTTGAGTTGATTGTTTGTATTTCCAGTAAAAGTAAACTTTTCAAACTCATATCAAAACTGACACACTTCGGTGATTGCAACAAACCCACAAAGTAACGCTAAGACACAGTATTCATGATTTGTGTGTAGTTTCTCTATAGGAATGTGTATTGTTTCAGGCGATTTGGCAACTGAAAACTGAATCGACTAGTCCAATAGTGCAAAGGGTGTCACGCAATATAATGGCTGTAAAATGCGAAAGCAATTCCAAACATCCTCTTGGCTACCTACACGTCTCATTCTTCCTGTCGAAAACAAGAGATACTCAAATTCAATACTCCTGCAGCTGTCCTATCTATAAGGTAAGTCAAAGTCATCTAAGTCATAAAGTAGGTTTTAGAGGTTAGAAAGTAATGTCACAAGCTGGAGTTTGAAAGTAGTGGTTTATTTGAAAATTATTCATTTTCAAATTTATCACTAGCAATTTATCAGTTCTGGATAGCATAGCATAAATTTGGATGATTTTATTTAAAAACATTCTATCTGTTGAAACGAATCATTATGTTCAAAATAAAAAAAGGAATATTGCATTATGTGTGCTGTAAATTTATTTTCAATAAATGTTCCCATAACGTGGCTAAAAGACGAGATGGAACTACCCGTATAGGGCCTCCCCACCATAAAAACCATACGCTAATAATTATAATACAGTCTAGAACAGAGCTCACATGATAATTAATACTGATACCGTACTGTTTTGTCAATTAGAACACTAGATTGTGTGCAACCAAATATTACAAAAATTGTCATACTGTTTGTTTGAGATTGATAATGGTATAACAACCGAAACTAGTTTCTTAGTATTTTTAATAAATGTGGTTGTGACAATTTCGTCTTCATTATGGATACCTTCCACAATATCACCTTCGCCACTACAAAGAAAGTCAAGTTGCAAGCCGACCCAGCTGTCCGGCCATATTTATGTAGTGTAAACTCTTACATTAGTGGAAATTAGTGTTGTTTAATGTAAATTATTAGTGTTAAATTATTTATCAGGGGCCAGGCATTTGTTGTAAGAGCTGGGTTGGCTTTTAGTGTTACAGCTACTCGCTGGCTTGTCACTTCGTATACTTGTAAGTGTAAGTAAGACTTATTGCTGCTAACTATGACTTATCTAAGTCATTCTTTGATAAGAAACGTTCATAAATAATACTGCCCTTAGTGTTTTAAGTGTAGCATGCAAAGAGTGTGGAATTTTTCCAAAGGCACCCATCACAACTGGCACAATTCGGACTTTCTCCTAACCCCACATGTCTAGTATCTGCTCTCGAAGCCTCTGATATTTCTCGTGTAATTCGTTTTCTAATTGGTACTGATATATCTCATGTAATACATTCTAATTGGTACTGATATTTCCAAAAATTGGTAGCCAGTAGGATTTTTTATTATCCGCGTTAACTTTACTGATTTATCTACAATCACAATATCAAGATGATTATGCTCCACTGTAAGATCTGTGAAGATGGTGCAGTCATAGGACAGTTTATATATTTTTTTCGGAATTATTATTCTTCATGAATGCTTCTTCCAGTACTCCTTCATTCTCTCCGATTTGTCTTTCTTCTCTCCTCTGACACTACAGTAGCTCTTCTAGTTTTAGGACGTTTATTATTGGTATATTATATTATTATTGTTGTTACAAAAGTAAACAAAGCAGTTATTTACGCACTTGTTCTATTTACATCATTCCATTCATGGTCAAACGTGACTTGAAATCTGATCTTCATTCTCTTGCTTTTCACATGTCTTTGTCACTCTTATTCTTCAAATATGCAACTCTCTCACTCAATTGAATTTCTCGAGATTTCTACAAACTTCCTGAACAATCGAGGTTGTGTTCTACTATATTCTGTGACCTTCCACAGCATCCTTGAAGCATCTAGAAGCCGCCAGTTCTTGGAATTATACAACTTTGACAACTATATAAAGGAGCTCACATGAACCAGTGAGTTAGTTTTACAAACCCGCGTGACAGATTGTGTTTCAGATCTCGTGTGAGATTATCCAGTGCCGTTGGAGTAAACAACGCTCGATTTCAGTAGTGAAACGTTCAGAGATAAGTGTTTACTATTTGTGCAGCTTACTGATAGTTTAAAGACGTTGTGACAAATGATATTATTTGGGACTGTCAAATAACGAATTGGACTGTGTTTTGTAAGTGAATAGTTGCTCTTTTTATTATTTATTTCTAAATTATTGTACAGTTTATTGGACTCTTGTTTCTTTTATTATTGATCAGCCTGTAATTAATTATTCATTAATTCTTGTAAATAACTACTGAAAGCTTGACATTTGTTGATTTGTTTTTCTTTATTAATTGAACTTACAATTAGTGTGTGTAAATAGACTAATTTGTGTAAATAAAGTGCAAGTGTGAACTTTAGTGTTGGCAGCCTTATTTTAGCCATTAGAACCCGTAACATTATTACATTAAATATGATGGTACTTTATTTTCATGTTATGTGATGTTTTGTTCCATGTTTGATAAGAAAGACTGTAAATTTTTAAAAATAATTATGTAATAATAGTGCTTCTGAGGTATCGTATGTATAGTGTTGAATATATGTATGTAATATATTTTGTAATCTCGCAACCTATACTTCAAAAGAAGATGTGATTGATTCAACTTTTCTAATTCATCAAAATATCAGAAGTTTGCGAGAAAATGTTGATTTGTTCATACTGGAATTGCAAAAATATGAACGGTTACCCTTTGTCATTGTTCTTTCCGAGACATGGAGTTCCACAAGGCTCAGCCCTTTCTGCAGAATTATTTGCTGTATTTGTTAATGACTTATGCTCAGCTATGCTAAAAGGATGCATGACAACATACGCTGACGATACAGCATTAAGTTTTGTGGCAGATTCCTTGTACAATCTTAAGGATAAAATTCATGAGGACATGCAAACTCTGAAATATTGGTTTGATAAAAACTTGTTAACATTAAATATCAACAAAACTAAAATTTTACCCTTTAGTTTAAGAGTCAACATTAATGATCAGGATTTGAACACCACTGTGCATTCATCAACATGTTTAGCAGTAAACTGCAGCTGTGAGATTGTTCGATGCACAAATTCAATTAAGTATCTTGGAGTAACGCTCGATTCTAGTCTTCGTTGGGAAGAGCACATAAAAGCCCTGAAGAAACAGCTTTTTGTGGCTTGTAGAAAATTCTATTTCCTCGGAGATTCTTGCCCCCAGAATGTTTTGAAAATGCTTTACCATGCTCTTGTGGAAAGCAGATTATCATATGGTATAACTGCTTGGGGTGGCTCTTATTTCTCTATAGTCAACCCTCTCTTGGTAGGGCAGAAGCATATTATGAGAGTGATTGATAAAAAACCCATGATACATCCCTCATTTAGAAGTTGGAATCTTCTTCCTCTGAGATACCTCTACTTTTACAAAGTGGTACAAATATTATACAAAAAGAATTATTGTAGCTTCAATAGGGCGGAGGAGTCAAGGAGACAAGATCTAAGGTCTAGAAATATGATAGTCCCTCCACGACCTTTTAAAGAAATTTACAGGAGGTTCTACTCCTATGTGGCACCTCGAGTTTTCAACTCTCTACCAGGAGATTTAAAGATCATTATGAACTTTCAGAGATTCAAAAGAGAGCTTAGGGAATGGCTATTGTTGCAAGATGATGTTGAAACGTTTTTTTTCGAGACTAGTTTGAGTGGGACCAGGTTATGGTTCTCCAAGACCAAACTATAATTTATAAAATGTGATACATTTTTGGGCATTTTATTGTAATACAGATTTGTAAAGAAAGTCGAAATGAATACTTAAGCTGATTGTTGTTATCAATGTCTATGATGCGTTTGTTAAAATATGCCTTTTAATTTTTAAAATACCTTAAGATACCTTGGAAGTAAAGTTAAGGTATTTGCTACTAATTATTGAATTGCGTTTATGGCAAGAGTGGGTGATTAAGTTTATTTATAAAATACATTATTTTTATTTTGTAATTTTTGCAGTGATTTGCTCGGCTCCAGCTCAGTTGAAATATTCTTTATTCTTTTATTGTGTTTAAATACTTGATGGTGCCCCACACGGAGTTTTCTCGGGGTACCTGAAATAGCATTATTCAACATTACTGTTAATTTTAATTTTTATATTTATTTTGTATTAAATGTAAGAAATTTTGTAAGTTTTGTTTTTAAATGTTGAATAAATGAATTTTAATTTGAATTTCTGTTGCAGACAAAACCGGTGAGGAACGACGATTGCCTTAGGTCGGAGTCTCTGAGACGGTGTGTGCACTACTACGCCTGTGTGGCAGCATTTGCAGCCGATGCCAAACTGAGCGAAGAGTTTGCCGCCGTGCTGGAGGTGGAGCGTCCCACCCCCGATCCGTCTACCGCCAACCAATTCCTCAGCCTCGAACTGCTCGAGACTCCGGGTGAAGTGGTGGTCGCCGCTGATTATGACGAGGAGGCCGATGGTGAGGTGGAGGGGGTGGTAGAGGGTGAGGATGAGGGTCGTGTGGACGCTGATGATGACGATGGTGACGATACTAATCAAAAACAGCTGGTTGCCATCTTCGGCGATGTAGTCAACAGCTGCGAGGTGGAAGTTGAAATGCTCCCGGTTGAGACGTCTCTGTTGCAGCACATTCTGCCCGATGAAATATCTCAGGTATATGGATGATTGTCGTACTAAAATTAGTAGTTAGGTGAACAGTAGTCCTCACGCCCAAGAATGAGAGTTTATTTTTTTTCGGAGGATGAAGCCCACATAGGTCTGAGACCTGTGCGTGGGTAATGAATTGGATGATGGTGATTGATGAGTTGGACCTACAGTTTTAGGTGGGTTCCGAACCACCGGAAAGTGATTTTACAGCAAAGAACAGAGTATTTTTTGTTAGCCAATTCAATCGGTCACCGATACAAAGATGACCCAGGAGTTTCGTAGCTTATCTCTGATTGGACAGATACCTGCTACGGCACTCGGCTATCACTTCATTAAGTGTTTGCACAGAGGAACATACTCAATGATAACCACAATTGCAAAATTAAACACAATCATCAGATCTCACGATTAGTAAAAACAAGGTTGTTTCATAACTCGCTTAAATTAGCAAAATAGAAGACGTCACTCGGTTCAGAATTACTCTTTAATTTGCTAATTTCAGCTCTATGTGTACACTTTTCCAGTACATAAATGAAGTTTTTGCTTATCACAGATTTGAATCTGTATCTTGATCAATATCTGTCAATGATATGGGATATTCAATTCTATTATTGGTAGGGAGATCCTTATGGGTAATTCTACCTCGCCGTTTGAGCCATGCTATGGGGAACACATTGGACCTACTATTTTAGGTCGGTTCCAAAACATCGGGTAAGTGATAATAAAGCTTATAACATCAAGCTATTGAAGCACCGTCACCCATCCAAACGCAGTATTGAGTGCTCGTGACTGAACATCAAGATTGCATAAACACCACGCTCACCGCGTGACCAATCACCACCCTGCAAGAACTATAAATCAATCCGTCAACATCAAATAAACTTTTAAACTAATATAATATTATAAACTATTCATATTCATGAATTAAAATTATCTTTATTTGTAAGTGTAATTAAATAAGCCATCATGATAAAACATTTAACATATAACTTGATATTTATTGATGAACAGATGAGTGCCCCAACAACATGTAGGCAATGCATTCATGTGTTTTGGGCTTGTTTGACAGACAAACAATTTTTATTTCATACAATTCAATGTACAAGACAATAAAACCAAGTATGTACAAAATAATAAATCACCGAGAGGAGATCAATATTATAAAATCATGTGACATAGCTGATGATTTTAAGAGAATGTTTGAGCGTCTGAACACTTTTTATGCTGGATACGTGCTGTGTTTTCCGTATCATCCAGTAGTGTTCATTGCACGATGGCTAGCACTCTGTTGCTGGGATGAGACTGCCGGTTAGCTAACAGTCTACTGCTCATCCAATCTTCATAGTTCACGTCTCGCCTCACGAGCTATACTTCACTAATTGAAAGCACTCTGTGTCTGTCCATGCACTGCCGTTGTGAATTTTGCATAGCTCTGCAAAGTCAGCTATCAAATATTAACCAAATAGTGAATTATATTGGTGACAGTTTTTAATGAATAAGACGAAATTGTCAGAACAATACACAATTAGGCTAGAATTGAAACAATTTAAAAATAAAAATAAAAAGTTTAAAAAATTAAAAATAGAAGCTCACTGAAATTCAGTCAAGGTCAACCGAGAAAGGCACAAAAGTACTGATTTTTAAATGTAGGCTAGAATTAAGTAGAAACCAAGTTAATTGTATTGAATTGGTTAAAATAGATTTGATCATTTAAACTAGTATTGGAATCGTTTTTTACCAACCTAGTTATCTCCAAAGCTTCTAAAATGTTCAATTGTCTGCCTTTGCCAATCAAATGCAGAAATTCAACATCTTCTTCAGCCTTGAACTTTTTTAAATTGTTTCAATTCTAGCCTAATTGTGTATTGTTCTTCTTTGTTGCTTTCTAGATGTTCACGATTTTTGGTTCTTGATTTGACTCGTATTTTTGCTTGCTACTCCTCCCACCAGGGGGCGTGACTTGTTATGGCCTGCAGCCAATCACAACCTTCAATGAAGGTCAGCCTGTTTTTCGCTTAGCCAATAGTATCATTCCATGTTTAGAATATATTAAGCTACTCTGTACTTTAGTTTTAGTTTGTTTGAGATTGATAATGGTATAACAACTGAAATTAGTTTCTCAATATTTTTAATAAATGTGTTTGTGACAATTATTCATTATGGATACACTCCACAATATCACCTTCGCCACTACAAAGAAAGTGACAGCTTTTGTTAATTTTTGAACGATTTCTTTGTCTTGAATAGATGCAGGGTCTTGAAGTGGTACAAAGCCTGGACATGTGTGTGAACGATCAGCTGGTGATGGAACAGCCGAAGACAGTGTTGGTGAATCAGAAATCGCTGACTCAGCTTTTGGCAACTGCGCCCCCTTCGTCACTGCCACCCGCCCTTCCCCCACCATCTCAGCGGCAAATCGTGAGTCATCACAAAATACGGTAACATATTCCATATAACGAACTTGTAACGAAATCCTGTATCACATGTTGGATTTGAAGGAACTGACAATTTTGCAAACTGCAAAATACACAGAACATGATTTATTAATTTCGAATTCTTCAAAGTGCTATTAACTTTATACTGAAGACTTCCGCAATAGCGGATATTGACAGGTTTTTTTCTCTTTTTCTGAGGATGAAGCCCACATAGGTCTGAGACCTATGCTTGGGTAATGAATTGGATGATAGTGATTGATGAGTTGAACCTACAGTTTTAGGTGGGTTCCGAACCACCGGGAAGTAATTTTACAGCAGAGAACAGAGTCTCTTTTGCTGGCCAATCCAATCCAGTCGGTCACCCTTACAAAGAGCGCCCAGGAGTTTCTCAGCTTATCTCTGATTGAACAGATACCTGCTACGGCACTCGGCTATCACTTCCCAAAAGCTGAAGACTTTCACAATGGTTGATATTGACAACAGCATTGATGGAAATCGATGACCGCTTCTGCACAAAAATCTTTAGTCACCGCCTGGAATTGAACCACATAACTCCCATTTGCCGGTGAGGCGTCTTATGTGAGCCGATATGGCTAAGTCTAAAATGAACGCTCCTGTACAGAAGGGTCCGTGGTTCGATTCCCGGAGGGGACTAAATATTTTTGCAGTAGCGTTCATCGATTACCTTCAGCTATTCAATGTTGTTGTCAATATCTGCCATTGTGGAAGTCTATTTCTTCATTTATTACTAAAACGCAATCAAGTAAAGATACAACAGGCACAGCCCACTACTACTTTCTTTACAAATTTTCAATTGAAAAATCCAAATTTTAGGTTATGACCAAGTTAAACTAGAAATTTCACTTTGAAGTACAATTCCTGATTCTTTCCAAAACATGAATATTAATTTAGATGTTCACTTTAAAAACTTAGCACTAAAACTGTTCAATAGTCCAAAGAAAGTGAATATAATTCTGAATTTTGATCGAGATTTTAAAGCCAAAATGTAGAAGTCAATTCAATTACATTTTCAAGGTTTCATAGAAATCTTTCCTCAAATCTTTTCTCATGGTTAATACCAAGTTGCTTCTTTACTTGAAAGTAAAATTTGATATTTTTTGTAGGATGCTGACAAGTGCCAAAAATGCAAGACAAAGAATGAAAATTCATTTATTATATCGGGCAATGAAAATATTTCAAATAAGCTGTCGAATCAGATTAAACGAAAACGAATTCAAAACGGTAAAGTATAAATTCATTTCTACTTTATTGTAATCATTTGATTAATCTAGACGTTCATTTTTTTTTATAAAAATAATTAATTCTCATTTCAAGTCACTTCATGGTATGAAGAAATTTGCTCGCCCTTTTAGTGAATTTGAAAAATATTAATTTTATAATCTAGTCTCTTACATATTAAGCCTAAGAAGATGGATCTTATTTCATTCATTATACCAGCAGGCTACCCGATTCAATTGAATCGGGATATATAGAATGTGTAATAACCTACCTACATATTAAATCTAATAGTTTCTTCTCTCTTAACCTTCTTCTTATTATTTTTTCTTCTTCATTTTTCTCCTTCATCTGGCTCCCTCTTCTCCCAGCGTTAGAGTTTCGTATAATAAACAGCAATTAGCCTTCCTATTTATTTTCTCTTCTAGTTTTTTTTATTTCAACTGTTCTATTTTTCATCTTTCTAATTATTCTGTCTCTTTTCGTCCATCATCTTTTTAAATTTATTCTGGTGTAATTTTCTATTATGTTTTCAATTTTTGCAACAAACACAAGTATTTCTTTTGCATGCAAAATGGATATTCTCTTTTTGTTTTTCTTTTTAATTTTATTGATATTGTTACGAATCTGAATGTTTTTTTGATTGGTGTTTGTTTTTGACATTACAGCTTCCAGCGAAGTATACGATCAACATGAGACAAATTTAATGTTCTTGGAGTGGTTGTCGTCGGTGACAGAAACGATAAACGAGACAATGCACTACCAATGCAGTGGCAAGCCTGATCCACTCATTTTCAGGTGTCCGCAGGTGAGTTTGTTTTCTCTATTTATTGAACGAGCGTAACGAGTTCTTAGTTTTGACTTGTCTGTGTGTATGTATGTTCGACAATAACCTTTATACGCTTTTACCAATCAACTTCACATTTTGAGCACATATTCTTCCAAACTTTATACAGATCGAGTTCTTTGGCCAATACAATTGGCCTATTCCTTCATCTTTTTGGAGGCGGTAGAAAAAGGATAGATTCTCAGCCCTCCATTAATACAGTCAACTCTCCTTAATCCAAACATTCGATAATACGAAACTCTTGATAATATGAAGTACATCCCCGGTCCCCTGAAAAACTCTTGATATTTCGAACAAATGCAATGCATTTTGGTACACTCGATAATACGAAGTAAATAACATAGGCTGACCCGACTGCAACACGCGATAATTCGAAGTTTGCCATAAAATCTCTCGATAATACGAAGTTCTACTGAGTTATAATTCAGTACATATGTATATTTCTTATGGTAAGTGTACGATATTGTAGAATATTAATGCATTAGGCTTCTTTACAGTATCTCGTTGACAAACCTGCATAAACTTGCAGCATTTTTCACTAAACTCAGTTCAATTTTCAGTCTTGGTTCAGTATTCAAGCTATATTAATGATGCAGTAAAAGAGAGAAAAATTACAGCCTTTTTTAATTAAAAAGTATGATGTTCAAGATCCATCTTGTTTCCACTAATATTTAATATAAACTTGAACGTGTTTTTTAAGTTTATATTAAATAAAAAGACTAATATTATTTTGATTGTCAATAATTTTTATTTCATAATGAATAATAAGACGAAATTGTCACAACCACATTTATTAAAACTTCGAGAAGTTTTAATAAATATTCGAGTAATATGTCTCGAAGTTTTAATAAATGTGGTTGTGACAATTTCGTCTTATTATTCATTATGGATACCTTCCACAATATCACCTTCGCCATTACTAAGAAAATTTTTATTTCATTAGACTGTACTTTCAATAATATTCTTGATAATTTTTATTTCAAACATTGTTCTATTGTTTTATTTAATATTTCCACATTAAATCTTTCAAAGAAATTTAGCTTTCTGAAGAGTTTTTTCTCCTCTTCCGTCCAAACGTTCGATAATACGAACTCTCGATAATTCGAAGTTTTACTCTGGTACCTCCAAATTCGTATTAACGAGAGTCGACTGTATATCTATATATTAAAATTCAGTATCTCTTTATTAATTATACATAGGAAAATTTATATTTAATATAAGTTTTCAATCATATGTATATATGAAAATTGCATTAGTTTTGAAAATATTATTTCGAGTTATCATAAGCTGTAGGTTAATAATAATGTGATCAGCATCTTCTCATTAAAGCATACGTCAGTTTTCTATAAATATACTACAGTGACTTTATAGAGACAGTGTGGCTATACGAACCATTAATAGTCCAATTGGTAGGGAATAGAGCGCATGCGCGAACTGTTTGCCTGCATAAAGGGTTGATTACATTGGGATAGTTACTCGCTAAGCGAGTAGCGAGTAGGATGTTACTGACCGACCGTGCTACAGCAGCTCAACATACCAAGCCAAATTATATTAAACAAATTATTTCTAGAATCACCCCCATACTATGGAATTTCTAAGACAATAAATAATATTGCAACACAAAATTAAAATATGAAGTTTACCAACAATTATTCAATAAAATTTCATCAAAACAATATACAATATATCTCATCTGAAGTGTTATGCGGGCAGCCTGCGTGATTAAGTGTCGGCTTTGGCCACAATAATATTGTATTTTGGTGTTGGCTACTCTGCCAGCGAGTATAAATGTGACCAAATTCAAAGTAGACAGGCTCTCAAAAGAGAGCCAAAAGCCGACATTTAATCACGTAGGCTGCCAGCATAACACTTCAGATGAGATATATTGTATATTGTTTTGATGGAATTTTATTGAATAATTGTTGGTAAACTTCATATTTTAATTTTGTGTTGCAATATTATTTATTGTCTTAGAAATTCCATAGTATGGGGGTGATTCTGGAAGATGAATTTTTAATATAATTCGGCTTGGCATGCTGAGCTGCTGTAGCACGGTTGGTCAGTAACGTCCTACTCGCTACTCGCTTAGCGAGTAACTATCCCAATGTAATCAACCCTATAAACAACAAAAACCTAACCAACTAACCTTTCTATATAAGGGATACTGTATTAAGTATAGAAAGGTTAGTTATCTTAGTTTTTTTTTTTGTTTTATGCAGACAAACAGTGGCCATGGCTTCGCTACACAGTTCGCGCATGCGCTCTATTCCCTACCAATTGGAGATTGAACGGGTCGTGTGGCTATTGCCTCCAGTCGTCAAAATATTGTATCCAATTTATATTTGATTTTATATCTATAGAGGATAAATATTTGATACACATTATAAACATATGTTTTGTACGTGACTCTGACTACACAGTACACGTGTAAACCTTTGCAATCCCACCAGCATAGCCTAGATACAATTGTCATGTGGTCCATAATACAAACTACATTGACTGTAAAGAGATAGATCTCAGTCAGTGTAGCCAACACTTAATTTGGACACCAAACTGCGGATTAGCCGAATTATCCAATCAGAATCGAGACGTCCAATGGCCACACTGTCTAAATATAAAGTCGCTGTAGATCTAATTTTTTTTCTCCGTAGGCTCGCTGAACAGACTATAATTTTATTTCCCGGATAATTATGTAGGCACATAACCCAGCTGTTTTTTTATGTGGTGAATATATTAATTTATGTATTAGAGCAACGATAGATAGATTAATTGTGATTTTTTACTTCGAGTAATGTGATTGTCATTCATTTATTTGTTATACAGGACTTGTGATACTTTGTTGGAAATCTATCTAAATAAGTATCCTCACAACGACCGTTTCTAGTTACCATCTTCTCCCAGAAGGAACTATAAATAAATTGCATTTTTGCCTTTTCAAAACTTGATAATAATTTTTTTTGAAACTGCGATACAAACATTTTACACATGATATAGTAAAATGTAAAAAAAATTGAAATTAGTTGTTAAACGAGTTCTCCAGCCCTCCTAATAGACCTCCCATTTCGCTTTTCGCCTCCCAAATAATTAGTAAAACATGGAGGTTTAAGATAAAAAAGCATATTATTAACAACACAATAGGTTTAAGAGAGTGCAGGGGACATAAAATTTGAAAAGTTACGCTGAAGAATAGCCGCACAAGATGGTGTTGGTGTCACTGATGTCGATGCCGACGCCATCTTGTGTGGCTATTTTCACTATCATCTACGCGTCCTTTCTGGTAACACACTTTTTCAACAAAAGTGGTTATGCTTTTCGTACTTTCTTTAATGACCATTACATTATTTTTTTTATTGCTGATGAAGCCCACATAAGTCTGAGACTTGTGCGTGGGTAATGAGATGAATGATTAAATGCCTGACGGTGGAGCGGGATTCGAACCCACGACCGCTTAAAGCAAGCTGAAGTTGCGTCGCCCCAACCAACTGCGCTAAGCGGTCCGCCAAATGTCCAGTAAGTTGATATAAACGTGGTTGTTTGTAGCAAATATTACAAATATTCATTTGGATGTGTATTATTTTCAGAGGTTCTTTGAGTGTCTAAGAGAAAGAATATCTCAAGCCGGCCATAAAAAAAGGCTGCCTAATTCTACAACTTTAGTTACCAGGTCAGATGCACCTCCGTTCGGAAAATTTACCAAATACACATGGATTATAAATAACGTTATCCACCTCAAGCACATATTCGAAACTCCTCACGTAAGTGGTATTTCAACAGATTAGATTACAATCTAATATCAAAACTGACATTGTATTCCATTTAATATACGATTTCCACTCACTTATATGGGAGTGGGGCGCAGTACTTCTAAAGACAAGCTTCGTCTGCACACAATATTCTAAATGTAATTCAATTTATTTACTTATCTATTTAATCTAATATCAAAACTGACATTGTTTTTCCATTTAATATATGATTTCCACTCACTTATATGGGAGTGGGGCACAGTACTTCTAAAGACAAGCTTCGTCTGCACGCAATATTCTAAATGTAATTCAATTTATTTACTTATCTATTTAATCTAATATCAAAACTGACATTGTTTTTCCATTTAATATATGATTTCCACTCACTTATATGGGAGTGGGGCGCAGTACTTCTAAAGACAAGCTTCGTCTGCACACAATATTCTAAACGTAATTTAATTTATTTACTTATTTATTTAATCTAATATCAAAACTGACATTGTTTTTCCATTTCACATATGATTTCCACTCACTTATATAGGAGTGGGGCGCAGTACTTCTAAAGACAAGCTTCGTCTGCACACAATATTCTAAACGTAATTTAATATATTACACTTACATTTAGAATATTGTGTGCAGACGAAGCTTGTCTTTTTTGTAGTACTGCGCCCCACTCCCATATAAGTGAGTGGAAATCATATATTAAATGGAAAAACAATGTCAGTTTTGATATTAGATTAAATAGATAAGTAAATAAATTGAATTACGTTCAGAATATTGTGTGCAGACGAAGCTTGTCTTTAGAAGTACTGCGCCCCACTCCCATATAAGTGAGTGGAAATCATATATTAAATGGAAAAACAATGTCAGTTTTGATATTAGATTAAATAGATAAGTAAATAAATTAAATTACGTTTAGAATATTGTGTGCAGACGAAGCTTGTCTTTAGAAGTACTGCGCCCCACTCCCATATAAGTGAGTGGAAATCATATATTAAATGGAAAAACAATGTCAGTTTTGATATTAGATTAAATAGATAAGTAAATAAATTGAATTACGTTCAGAATATTGTGTGCAGACGAAGCTTGTCTTTAGAAGTACTGCGCCCCACTCCCATATAAGTGAGTGGAAATCATATATTAAATGGAAAAACAATGTCAGTTTTGATATTAGATTAAATAGATAAGTAAATAAATTAAATTACGTTTAGAATATTGTGTGCAGACGAAGCTTGTCTTTAGAAGTACTGCGCCCCACTCCCATATAAGTGAGTGGAAATCATATATTAAATGGAAAAACAATGTCAGTTTTGATATTAGATTAAATAGATAAGTAAATAAATTAAATTACGTTTAGAATATTGTGTGCAGACGAAGCTTGTCTTTAGAAGTACTGCGCCCCACTCCCATATAAGTGAGTGGAAATCATATATTAAATGGAAAAACAATGTCAGTTTTGATATTAGATTAAATAGATTAGTAAATAAATTAAATTACGTTTAGAATATTGTGTGCAGACGAAGCTTGTCTTTAGAAGTACTGCGCCCCACTCCCATATAAGTGAGTGGAAATCATATATTAAATGGAAAAACAATGTCAGTTTTGATATTAGATTAAATAGATAAGTAAATAAATTAAATTACGTTTAGAATATTGTGTGCAGACGAAGCTTGTCTTTAGAAGTACTGCGCCCCACTCCCATATAAGTGAGTGGAAATCATATATTAAATGGAAAAACAATGTCAGTTTTGATATTAGATTAAATAGATAAGTAAATAAATTAAATTACGTTTAGAATATTGTGTGCAGACGAAGCTTGTCTTTAGAAGTACTGCGCCCCACTCCCATATAAGTGAGTGGAAATCATATATTAAATGGAAAAACAATGTCAGTTTTGATATTAGATTAAATAGATAAGTAAATAAATTAAATTACGTTTAGAATATTGTGTGCAGACGAAGCTTGTCTTTAGAAGTACTGCGCCCCACTCCCATATAAGTGAGTGGAAATCATATATTAAATGGAAAAACAATGTCAGTTTTGATATTAGATTAAATAGATAAGTAAATAAATTAAATTACGTTTAGAATATTGTGTGCAGACGAAGCTTGTCTTTAGAAGTACTGCGCCCCACTCCCATATAAGTGAGTGGAAATCATATATTAAATGGAAAAACAATGTCAGTTTTGATATTAGATTAAATAGATAAGTAAATAAATTGAATTACGTTCAGAATATTGTGTGCAGACGAAGCTTGTCTCTAGAAGTACTGCGCCCCACTCCCATATAAGTGAGTGGAAATCATATATTAAATGGAAAAACAATGTCAGTTTTGATATTAGATTGAATAGATAAGTAAATAAATTAAATTACGTTCAGAATATTGTGTGCAGACGAAGCTTGTCTTTAGAAGTACTGCGCCCCACTCCCATATAAGTGAGTGGAAATCATATATTAAATGGAAAAACAATGTCAGTTTTGATATTAGATTAAATAGATAAGTAAATAAATTAAATTACGTTTAGAATATTGTGTGCAGACGAAGCTTGTCTTTAGAAGTACTGCGCCCCACTCCCATATAAGTGAGTGGAAATCATATATTAAATGGAAAAACAATGTCAGTTTTGATATTAGATTAAATAGATAAGTAAATAAATTAAATTACATTTAGAATATTGTGTGCAGACGAAGCTTGTCTTTAGAAGTACTGCGCCCCACTCCCATATAAGTGAGTGGAAATCATATATTAAATGGAAAAACAATGTCAGTTTTGATATTAGATTAAATAGATAAGTAAATAAATTAAATCACGTTTAGAATATTGTGTGCAGACGAAGCTTGTCTTTAGAAGTACTGCGCCCCACTCCCATATAAGTGAGTGGAAATCATATATTAAATGGAAAAACAATGTCAGTTTTGATATTAGATTAAATAGATAAGTAAATAAATTGAATTACGTTCAGAATATTGTGTGCAGACGAAGCTTGTCTTTTTTGTAGTACTGCGCCCCACTCCCATATAAGTGAGTGGAAATCATATATTAAATGGAAAAACAATGTCAGTTTTGATATTAGATTAAATAGATAAGTAAATAAATTAAATTACGTTCAGAATATTGTGTGCAGACGAAGCTTGTCTTTAGAAGTACTGCGCCCCACTCCCATATAAGTGAGTGGAAATCATATATTAAATGGATAAACAATGTCAGTTTTGATATTAGATTAAATAGATAAGTAAATAAATTGAATTACGTTCAGAATATTGTGTGCAGACGAAGCTTGTCTTTAGAAGTACTGCGCCCCACTCCCATATAAGTGAGTGGAAATCATATATTAAATGGAAAAACAATGTCAGTTTTGATATTAGATTAAATAGATAAGTAAATAAATTAAATTACGTTCAGAATATTGTGTGCAGACGAAGCTTGTCTTTAGAAGTACTGCGCCCCACTCCCATATAAGTGAGTGGAAATCATATGTTAAATGGAAAAACAATGTCAGTTTTGATATTAGATTAAATAGATAAGTAAATAAATTAAATTACGTTTAGAATATTGTGTGCAGACGAAGCTTGTCTTTAGAAGTACTGCGCCCCACTCCCATATAAGTGAGTGGAAATCATATATTAAATGGAAAAACAATGTCAGTTTTGATATTAGATTAAATAGATAAGTAAATAAATTAAATTACGTTTAGAATATTGTGTGCAGACGAAGCTTGTCTTTAGAAGTACTGCGCCCCACTCCCATATAAGTGAGTGGAAATCATATATTAAATGGAAAAACAATGTCAGTTTTGATATTAGATTAAATAGATAAGTAAATAAATTGAATTACGTTTAGAATATTGTGTGCAGACGAAGCTTGTCTTTAGAAGTACTGTGCCCCACTCCCATATAAGTGAGTGGAAATCATATATTAAATGGAAAAACAATGTCAGTTTTGATATTAGATTAAATAGATAAGTAAATAAATTAAATTACGTTTAGAATATTGTGTGCAGACGAAGCTTGTCTTTAGAAGTACTGCGCCCCACTCCCATATAAGTGAGTGGAAATCATATATTAAATGGAAAAACAATGTCAGTTTTGATATTAGATTAAATAGATAAGTAAATAAATTGAATTACATTTAGAATATTGTGTGCAGACGAAGCTTGTCTTTAGAAGTACTGCGCCCCACTCCCATATAAGTGAGTGGAAATCATATATTAAATGGAAAAACAATGTCAGTTTTGATATTAGATTAAATAGATAAGTAAATAAATTGAATTACGTTCAGAATATTGTGTGCAGACGAAGCTTGTCTTTAGAAGTACTGCGCCCCACTCCCATATAAGTGAGTGGAAATCATATATTAAATGGAAAAACAATGTCAGTTTTGATATTAGATTAAATAGATAAGTAAATAAATTAAATTACGTTCAGAATATTGTGTGCAGACGAAGCTTGTCTTTAGAAGTACTGCGCCCCACTCCCATATAAGTGAGTGGAAATCATATGTTAAATGGAAAAACAATGTCAGTTTTGATATTAGATTAAATAGATAAGTAAATAAATTAAATTACGTTTAGAATATTGTGTGCAGACGAAGCTTGTCTTTAGAAGTACTGTGCCCCACTCCCATATAAGTGAGTGGAAATCATATATTAAATGGAAAAACAATGTCAGTTTTGATATTAGATTAAATAGATAAGTAAATAAATTAAATTACGTTTAGAATATTGTGTGCAGACGAAGCTTGTCTTTAGAAGTACTGCGCCCCACTCCCATATAAGTGAGTGGAAATCATATATTAAATGGAAAAACAATGTCAGTTTTGATATTAGATTAAATAGATAAGTAAATAAATTGAATTACATTTAGAATATTGTGTGCAGACGAAGCTTGTCTTTAGAAGTACTGCGCCCCACTCCCATATAAGTGAGTGGAAATCATATATTAAATGGAAAAACAATGTCAGTTTTGATATTAGATTAAATAGATAAGTAAATAAATTGAATTACATTTAGAATATTGTGTGCAGACGAAGCTTGTCTTTAGAAGTACTGCGCCCCACTCCCATATAAGTGAGTGGAAATCATATATTAAATGGAAAAACAATGTCAGTTTTGATATTAAATTTAATAGATAAGTAAATAAATTAAATTACGTTTAGAATATTGTGTGCAGACGAAGCTTGTCTTTAGAAGTACTGCGCCCCACTCCCATATAAGTGAGTGGAAATCATATGTTAAATGGAAAAACAATGTCAGTTTTGATATTAGATTAAATAGATAAGTAAATAAATTAAATTACGTTTAGAATATTGTGTGCAGACGAAGCTTGTCTTTAGAAGTACTGCGCCCCACTCCCATATAAGTGAGTGGAAATCATATATTAAATGGAAAAACAATGTCAGTTTTGATATTAGATTAAATAGATAAGTAAATAAATTGAATTACATTTAGAATATTGTGTGCAGACGAAGCTTGTCTTTAGAAGTACTGCGCCCCACTCCCATATAAGTGAGTGGAAATCATATATTAAATGGAAAAACAATGTCAGTTTTGATATTAGATTAAATAGATAAGTAAATAAATTAAATTACGTTTAGAATATTGTGTGCAGACGAAGCTTGTCTTTAGAAGTACTGCGCCCCACTCCCATATAAGTGAGTGGAAATCATATATTAAATGGAAAAACAATGTCAGTTTTGATATTAGATTAAATAGATAAGTAAATAAATTAAATTACGTTTAGAATATTGTGTGCAGACGAAGCTTGTCTTTAGAAGTACTGCGCCCCACTCCCATATAAGTGAGTGGAAATCATATATTAAATGGAAAAACAATGTCAGTTTTGATATTAGATTAAATAGATAAGTAAATAAATTAAATTACGTTTAGAATATTGTGTGCAGACGAAGCTTGTCTTTAGAAGTACTGCGCCCCACTCCCATATAAGTGAGTGGAAATCATATATTAAATGGAAAAACAATGTCAGTTTTGATATTAGATTAAATAGATAAGTAAATAAATTGAATTACGTTCAGAATATTGTGTGCAGACGAAGCTTGTCTTTAGAAGTACTGCGCCCCACTCCCATATAAGTGAGTGGAAATCATATATTAAATGGAAAAACAATGTCAGTTTTGATATTAGATTAAATAGATAAGTAAATAAATTAAATTACGTTCAGAATATTGTGTGCAGACGAAGCTTGTCTTTAGAAGTACTGCGCCCCACTCCCATATAAGTGAGTGGAAATCATATATTAAATGGAAAAACAATGTCAGTTTTGATATTAGATTAAATAGATAAGTAAATAAATTGAATTACGTTCAGAATATTGTGTGCAGACGAAGCTTGTCTTTAGAAGTACTGCGCCCCACTCCCATATAAGTGAGTGGAAATCATATATTAAATGGAAAAACAATGTCAGTTTTGATATTAGATTAAATAGATAAGTAAATAAATTAAATTACGTTCAGAATATTGTGTGCAGACGAAGCTTGTCTTTATAAGTACTGCGCCCCACTCCCATATAAGTGAGTGGAAATCATATATTAAAGGGAAAAACAATGTCAGTTTTGATATTAGATTAAATAGATAAGTAAATAAATTGAATTACGTTCAGAATATTGTGTGCAGACGAAGCTTGTCTTTAGAAGTACTGCGCCCCACTCCCATATAAGTGAGTGGAAATCATATATTAAATGGAAAAACAATGTCAGTTTTGATATTAGATTAAATAGATAAGTAAATAAATTAAATTACGTTCAGAATATTGTGTGCAGACGAAGCTTGTCTTTAGAAGTACTGCGCCCCACTCCCATATAAGTGAGTGGAAATCATATGTTAAATGGAAAAACAATGTCAGTTTTGATATTAGATTAAATAGATAAGTAAATAAATTAAATTACGTTTAGAATATTGTGTGCAGACGAAGCTTGTCTTTAGAAGTACTGTGCCCCACTCCCATATAAGTGAGTGGAAATCATATATTAAATGGAAAAACAATGTCAGTTTTGATATTAGATTAAATAGATAAGTAAATAAATTAAATTACGTTTAGAATATTGTGTGCAGACGAAGCTTGTCTTTAGAAGTACTGCGCCCCACTCCCATATAAGTGAGTGGAAATCATATATTAAATGGAAAAACAATGTCAGTTTTGATATTAGATTAAATAGATAAGTAAATAAATTGAATTACATTTAGAATATTGTGTGCAGACGAAGCTTGTCTTTAGAAGTACTGCGCCCCACTCCCATATAAGTGAGTGGAAATCATATATTAAATGGAAAAACAATGTCAGTTTTGATATTAGATTAAATAGATAAGTAAATAAATTGAATTACATTTAGAATATTGTGTGCAGACGAAGCTTGTCTTTAGAAGTACTGCGCCCCACTCCCATATAAGTGAGTGGAAATCATATATTAAATGGAAAAACAATGTCAGTTTTGATATTAGATTAAATAGATAAGTAAATAAATTAAATTACGTTTAGAATATTGTGTGCAGACGAAGCTTGTCTTTAGAAGTACTGCGCCCCACTCCCATATAAGTGAGTGGAAATCATATATTAAATGGAAAAACAATGTCAGTTTTGATATTAGATTAAATAGATAAGTAAATAAATTAAATTACGTTTAGAATATTGTGTGCAGACGAAACTTGTCTTTAGAAGTACTGCGCCCCACTCCCATATAAGTGAGTGGAAATCATATATTAAATGGAAAAACAATGTCAGTTTTGATATTAGATTAAATAGATAAGTAAATAAATTAAATTACGTTTAGAATATTGTGTGCAGACGAAGCTTGTCTTTAGAAGTACTGCGCCCCACTCCCATATAAGTGAGTGGAAATCATATGTTAAATCGAAAAACAATGTCAGTTTTGATATTAGATTAAATAGATAAGTAAATAAATTAAATTACGTTTAGAATATTGTGTGCAGACGAAGCTTGTCTTTAGAAGTACTGCGCCCCACTCCCATATAAGTGAGTGGAAATCATATATTAAATGGAAAAACAATGTCAGTTTTGATATTAGATTAAATAGATAAGTAAATAAATTAAATTACGTTTAGAATATTGTGTGCAGACGAAGCTTGTCTTTAGAAGTACTGCGCCCCACTCCCATATAAGTGAGTGGAAATCATATATTAAATGGAAAAACAATGTCAGTTTTGATATTAGATTAAATAGATAAGTAAATAAATTAAATTACGTTCAGAATATTGTGTGCAGACGAAGCTTGTCTTTAGAAGTACTGCGCCCCACTCCCATATAAGTGAGTGGAAATCATATATTAAATGGAAAAACAATGTCAGTTTTGATATTAGATTAAATAGATAAGTAAATAAATTAAATTACGTTTAGAATATTGTGTGCAGACGAAGCTTGTCTTTAGAAGTACTGCGCCCCACTCCCATATAAGTGAGTGGAAATCATATATTAAATGGAAAAACAATGTCAGTTTTGATATTAGATTAAATAGATAAGTAAATAAATTAAATTACGTTCAGAATATTGTGTGCAGACGAAGCTTGTCTTTAGAAGTACTGCGCCCCACTCCCATATAAGTGAGTGGAAATCATATGTTAAATGGAAAAACAATGTCAGTTTTGATATTAGATTAAATAGATAAGTAAATAAATTAAATTACGTTTAGAATATTGTGTGCAGACGAAGCTTGTCTTTAGAAGTACTGTGCCCCACTCCCATATAAGTGAGTGGAAATCATATATTAAATGGAAAAACAATGTCAGTTTTGATATTAGATTAAATAGATAAGTAAATAAATTAAATTACGTTTAGAATATTGTGTGCAGACGAAGCTTGTCTTTAGAAGTACTGCGCCCCACTCCCATATAAGTGAGTGGAAATCATATATTAAATGGAAAAACAATGTCAGTTTTGATATTAGATTAAATAGATAAGTAAATAAATTAAATTACATTTAGAATATTGTGTGCAGACGAAGCTTGTCTTTAGAAGTACTGCGCCCCACTCCCATATAAGTGAGTGGAAATCATATATTAAATGGAAAAACAATGTCAGTTTTGATATTAGATTAAATAGATAAGTAAATAAATTGAATTACATTTAGAATATTGTGTGCAGACGAAGCTTGTCTTTAGAAGTACTGCGCCCCACTCCCATATAAGTGAGTGGAAATCATATATTAAATGGAAAAACAATGTCAGTTTTGATATTAGATTTAATAGATAAGTAAATAAATTAAATTACGTTTAGAATATTGTGTGCAGACGAAGCTTGTCTTTAGAAGTACTGCGCCCCACTCCCATATAAGTGAGTGGAAATCATATGTTAAATGGAAAAACAATGTCAGTTTTGATATTAGATTAAATAGATAAGTAAATAAATTAAATTACGTTTAGAATATTGTGTGCAGACGAAGCTTGTCTTTAGAAGTACTGCGCCCCACTCCCATATAAGTGAGTGGAAATCATATATTAAATGGAAAAACAATGTCAGTTTTGATATTAGATTAAATAGATAAGTAAATAAATTGAATTACATTTAGAATATTGTGTGCAGACGAAGCTTGTCTTTAGAAGTACTGCGCCCCACTCCCATATAAGTGAGTGGAAATCATATATTAAATGGAAAAACAATGTCAGTTTTGATATTAGATTAAATAGATAAGTAAATAAATTAAATTACGTTTAGAATATTGTGTGCAGACGAAGCTTGTCTTTAGAAGTACTGCGCCCCACTCCCATATAAGTGAGTGGAAATCATATATTAAATGGAAAAACAATGTCAGTTTTGATATTAGATTAAATAGATAAGTAAATAAATTAAATTACGTTTAGAATATTGTGTGCAGACGAAGCTTGTCTTTAGAAGTACTGCGCCCCACTCCCATATAAGTGAGTGGAAATCATATATTAAATGGAAAAACAATGTCAGTTTTGATATTAGATTAAATAGATAAGTAAATAAATTAAATTACGTTTAGAATATTGTGTGCAGACGAAGCTTGTCTTTAGAAGTACTGCGCCCCACTCCCATATAAGTGAGTGGAAATCATATATTAAATGGAAAAACAATGTCAGTTTTGATATTAGATTAAATAGATAAGTAAATAAATTGAATTACATTCAGAATATTGTGTGCAGACGAAGCTTGTCTTTAGAAGTACTGCGCCCCACTCCCATATAAGTGAGTGGAAATCATATATTAAATGGAAAAACAATGTCAGTTTTGATATTAGATTAAATAGATAAGTAAATAAATTAAATTACGTTCAGAATATTGTGTGCAGACGAAGCTTGTCTTTAGAAGTACTGCGCCCCACTCCCATATAAGTGAGTGGAAATCATATATTAAATGGAAAAACAATGTCAGTTTTGATATTAGATTAAATAGATAAGTTAATAAATTGAATTACGTTCAGAATATTGTGTGCAGACGAAGCTTGTCTTTAGAAGTACTGCGCCCCACTCCCATATAAGTGAGTGGAAATCATATATTAAATGGAAAAACAATGTCAGTTTTGATATTAGATTAAATAGATAAGTAAATAAATTAAATTACGTTCAGAATATTGTGTGCAGACGAAGCTTGTCTTTATAAGTACTGCGCCCCACTCCCATATAAGTGAGTGGAAATCATATATTAAATGGAAAAACAATGTCAGTTTTGATATTAGATTAAATAGATAAGTAAATAAATTGAATTACGTTCAGAATATTGTGTGCAGACGAAGCTTGTCTTTAGAAGTTCTGCGCCCCACTCCCATATAAGTGAGTGGAAATCATATATTAAATGGAAAAACAATGTCAGTTTTGATATTAGATTAAATAGATAAGTAAATAAATTAAATTACGTTTAGAATATTGTGTGCAGACGAAGCTTGTCTTTAGAAGTACTGCGCCCCACTCCCATATAAGTGAGTGGAAATCATATATTAAATGGAAAAACAATGTCAGTTTTGATATTAGATTAAATAGATAAGTAAATAAATTGAATTACATTTAGAATATTGTGTGCAGACGAAGCTTGTCTTTAGAAGTACTGCACCCCACTCCCATATAAGTGAGTGGAAATCATATATTAAATGGAAAAACAATGTCAGTTTTGATATTAGATTAAATAGATAAGTAAATAAATTGAATTACATTTAGAATATTGTGTGCAGACGAAGCTTGTCTTTAGAAGTACTGCGCCCCACTCCCATATAAGTGAGTGGAAATCATATATTAAATGGAAAAACAATGTCAGTTTTGATATTAGATTAAATAGATAAGTAAATAAATTAAATTACGTTTAGAATATTGTGTGCAGACGAAGCTTGTCTTTAGAAGTACTGCGCCCCACTCCCATATAAGTGAGTGGAAATCATATATTAAATGGAAAAACAATGTCAGTTTTGATATTAGATTAAATAGATAAGTAAATAAATTAAATTACGTTTAGAATATTGTGTGCAGACGAAACTTGTCTTTAGAAGTACTGCGCCCCACTCCCATATAAGTGAGTGGAAATCATATATTAAATGGAAAAACAATGTCAGTTTTGATATTAGATTAAATAGATAAGTAAATAAATTAAATTACGTTTAGAATATTGTGTGCAGACGAAGCTTGTCTTTAGAAGTACTGCGCCCCACTCCCATATAAGTGAGTGGAAATCATATGTTAAATCGAAAAACAATGTCAGTTTTGATATTAGATTAAATAGATAAGTAAATAAATTAAATTACGTTTAGAATATTGTGTGCAGACGAAGCTTGTCTTTAGAAGTACTGCGCCCCACTCCCATATAAGTGAGTGGAAATCATATATTAAATGGAAAAACAATGTCAGTTTTGATATTAGATTAAATAGATAAGTAAATAAATTAAATTACGTTTAGAATATTGTGTGCAGACGAAGCTTGTCTTTAGAAGTACTGCGCCCCACTCCCATATAAGTGAGTGGAAATCATATATTAAATGGAAAAACAATGTCAGTTTTGATATTAGATTAAATAGATAAGTAAATAAATTAAATTACGTTCAGAATATTGTGTGCAGACGAAGCTTGTCTTTAGAAGTACTGCGCCCCACTCCCATATAAGTGAGTGGAAATCATATATTAAATGGAAAAACAATGTCAGTTTTGATATTAGATTAAATAGATAAGTAAATAAATTAAATTACGTTTAGAATATTGTGTGCAGACGAAGCTTGTCTTTAGAAGTACTGCGCCCCACTCCCATATAAGTGAGTGGAAATCATATGTTAAATAATAATAAGCGTATGGCTTTTAATGGTGGGGAGACCCTTACGGGTAGTTCCACCTCGCCGTTTGTGCCATGTTACGGGGAACATGGTGGACCTACTATTTTAGGTTCAGAATATTGTGTGCAGACGAAGCTTGTCTTTAGAAGTACTGCGCCCCACTCCCATATAAGTGAGTGGAAATCATATGTTAAATGGAAAAACAATGTCAGTTTTGATATTAGATTAAATAGATAAGTAAATAAATTAAATTACGTTTAGAATATTGTGTGCAGACGAAGCTTGTCTTTAGAAGTACTGCGCCCCACTCCCATATAAGTGAGTGGAAATCATATGTTAAATGGAAAAACAATGTCAGTTTTGATATTAGATTAAATAGATATGTAAATAAATTAAATTACGTTTAGAATATTGTGTGCAGACGAAGCTTGTCTTTAGAAGTACTGCGCCCCACTCCCATATAAGTGAGTGGAAATCATATGTTAAATGGAAAAACAATGTCAGTTTTGATATTAGATTAAATAGATAAGTAAATAAATTAAATTACATTTAGAATATTGTGTGCAGACGAAGCTTGTCTTTAGAAGTACTGCGCCCCACTCCCATATAAGTGAGTGGAAATCATATGTTAAATGGAAAAACAATGTCAGTTTTGATATTAGATTAAATAGATAAGTAAATAAATTAAATTACGTTTAGAATATTGTGTGCAGACGAAGCTTGTCTTTAGAAGTACTGCGCCCCACTCCCATATAAGTGAGTGGAAATCATATATTAAATGGAAAAACAATGTCAGTTTTGATATTAGATTAAATAGATAAGTAAATAAATTAAATTACGTTCAGAATATTGTGTGCAGACGAAGCTTGTCTTTAGAAGTACTGCGCCCCACTCCCATATAAGTGAGTGGAAATCATATATTAAATGGAAAAACAATGTCAGTTTTGATATTAGATTAAATAGATAAGTAAATAAATTAAATTACGTTTAGAATATTGTGTGCAGACGAAGCTTGTCTTTAGAAGTACTGCGCCCCACTCCCATATAAGTGAGTGGAAATCATATATTAAATGGAAAAACAATGTCAGTTTTGATATTAGATTAAATAGATAAGTAAATAAATTAAATTACGTTCAGAATATTGTGTGCAGACGAAGCTTGTCTTTAGAAGTACTGCGCCCCACTCCCATATAAGTGAGTGGAAATCATATGTGAAATGGAAAAACAATGTCAGTTTTGATATTAGATTAAATAGATAAGTAAATAAATTAAATTACGTTCAGAATATTGTGTGCAGACGAAGCTTGTCTTTAGAAGTACTGCGCCCCACTCCTATATAAGTGAGTGGAAATCATATATTAAATGGAAAAACAATGTCAGTTTTGATATTAGATTAAATAGATAAGTAAATAAATTAAATTACGTTCAGAATAGTGTGTGCACTAACATACCTTGTCTTTAGAAGTGAAGTGCATCCCTCCCATATAAGTGAGTAAAAATCATAATTTAAATAGAAATATAGTGTCAGTTTTGATATTAGATTATTCATCAAGTATTTCGTCATGGAAAACATCACCGAGATTATATTAGTTTATACATATCTTTCGAACTTCTCTGTTGTGTGTAACTCAGAGGTGTGCTAGAAGCTAGATAGTGTACACACTCACCTATACAGCCAGACTCTGTGTAGAGGTGCGAGTGAACTGTTAAGCATAGAGCACAGAAGAAATCAATACATTTTTTCAATAGTATTTGAAGATACACTCCATATTATTTTATTATCAACAAGATGACAATACTTTGTATAATTGAACATGGAAATACCAGTAAATAGCTGGGGACTGTCTTTCAAATCGCTCATTTTACATAAAATTTACTGGTTGTGAGGAAACAATCGTGAGATAAAAGTTCTGGTCAAATTCCTCCAATATCTTTCAATTGCTTTCAGCTGTTTGTTTGCTTGTACTTTTTATTGGTCGTATTTTTCGAACCATGCAGAGTTCTCTGTGTATTTTTCAAACGGAATAAAAGTTCGATTTTATTTTTTTATTTAATATATCAGCATTCCAGTTTAAAGTATTACAACGTTTGATGAAATGTTAATAGTCTTTAATTTTATTATTTAAATGGACATATTGTTCTTTCAGGTACCTCTTCTAATAGCTAGAAGTTTTATAAAGCATAGTGATGGAAGCTATGATCTTTACAATGCGAGCAACTCGTATGAGCATTTCGCCAAGACTGAAAACGCTCCTAGAATAAAACCTCTTGAGTATAAAACATACCTTAAAGTTGGTAAGCTATTCTTTTATTGTATAATTATACATTTTATCGGATTTTTTATTATTAAGGACCCAATAAGTACCTTATTGAAATCATGCCTTTTGCCCGTCTGTGCCCGAGCGCTTGAAAGGAAGATTCTAGACTCTTAAAACATGGTATATAGCTTCATCATAGTCCAAGTGAGATCGCTACTAATTTTGGAGCTTGGGGGTCGAATATATAAATAGTTATGATGTAATAGTTTGAATTGAATTGAATTGTGGCAATAAAAACAAATTTCCACTTTAGGCTCTAGGTTAGTTTTAAATCAAAACATTGGACAGCTGTTACTGGTGTTGTTTACATTTGAAATATAAACATTGGGCATTACAGAGCATGATGCTCAACCCAATTATCCTCTTTATTTTTACAGTGCAAGAGTTGTTTTCATTTATGATTGTGTTGAAATCTTTTCTTGAATTATTTTAAATCGTCTAATTGAAGAAAACAGAGAGAAAATATTGGGGTATGATATATTATGAGATCTGTTGAACAAGAAGAAGAAGCGTTACTTTTCCAAGAAATGCCGATGTACATTTTTTGTGGATTGGAGAGCATATGATTTTTATTTATTCAATCATTTAACTAACAAAGAATCAGGGAAATCAAAGAAGTTAAATGGTGCATATGCATATCAGCACAACTGGTAATAATAAATTATTATTATATGCAGGTCCTTGTATGCTTAGTCGTATCGATTTATTGTCATTGCTGAGAGAGTTCCAAACTGCACAAAGTGGTGAGGTGGGATGGAGATTGATTCAGGCACTCAATGCTGAGAGAACCAGGAGGTGGAGAGAGACAGTAGAAAATATGAATTTTACTCACTCCAGCAGGAGGTCCTGGAATGTGCTGCATAAATTGGATGGCTTGGGAAAGATGAAACCACAGCCTAAAGTGACTCCTGAAGAGGTTGCAAATGTGAGACAGGAAACCTAGAAATCGCTCAGGTGGAAGCCAAAAAAGTGAGGCGGGCGTTGAAACGGGTCATTCAAGCTGGAGATGAGAGAACTTCTATAATGGCAGCAGTCAATCACGCTGAGGTAGAGCAGGCCCTCAAAAATGTAAAAAATGGTAAAGCAGCTGGTGCTGATGGAATCCTGCCCGATTTTCTCACGCACCTGGGCCCCAGAGCAGTCGAATGGCTCTCAGGGCTATTTTCTTGTGTGGTTGAAAGCATAAAGATCCCGGGTGCCTGGAGGAAAACCAGAGTGATGGCAGTGGTGAAACCGGGGAAGGACTCCTCTGACCCAAGAAATTACAGACCTATCTCCCTGTTGTCTGTGGTCTACAAACTCTTTGAGAGAGTCTTGTATGGAAGACTGAAAGAGAAGCTAGAAAGGCACCTCCCGGTTGAACAGGCTGGCTTTCGAGATGGGAGGAGCTGTGAGGAGCAAGTCTTGTCGGTGACCACACACATAGAGCATGGTTTTGAGAGCAGGTTAAAGTCAGGGGCAGTCTTCCTTGATCTGAGTTCTGCCTATGATACAGTGTGGATGGAAGGCATGTTGCTTAAAGTTGGAAAGGTTGTTAAATGTAAGGCAACAGTCAATATTCTCAAGTGCATACTGACAAATCGCAGGTTCCAGGTAATGTTGAATGGCAAGACCAGTACAGTTAGAGAGATGCACAATGGACTCCCACAGGGATCAGTGCTCTCACCACTGCTTTTCAATTTGTACACTGCTGACATTCCAGCTACTACATCCCAAAAATTTATATATGCTGATGATGTTGCAATAGTGGCTCAAGCTCAGAAATTTGAGGATCTAGAGACTGTCCTCAACCAAGATCTTGAGAGGCTGGCAAACTACTTTAGAAAGTGGAAGTTGAGACCAAATCCCTCTAAAACCGCCTCTATTGCTTTCCACCTAAATAATAGAGAGGCCAGCAGACATCTCAACCTCATTTTCTGCGGAGAGACAGTTGGCCATGAAGAGGCTCCCCGATATCTTGGAGTCAGGTTAGACAGGACACTCACATATCGGCAACATTTGGGCGGTCTCAAAAACAAGCTGAAAAGCCGAAACAACATCATCAGCAGGCTGGCCGGTACAACTTGGGGCAGTGATGTTAAAACCCTTCGCATATCTAGTATTGCACTGGTGTATAGCTCTGCTGAATATTGTGCTGCCACATGGAAGCACAGTATGCACACAAGAAAAGTGGATGTCTCAATCAATGAGACAATGCGAAAAATAAGTGGCACAATAAAGAGTACAGAGATAAAGTGGTTGCCAATACTCTGTAACATTGCCCCTCCACAAATTCGGCGAGCACAGAGAGCTCACCAACTATTGGACAGACTGAAAGAAAGAAATGAACTCCCTGTTATGCTCAAGCTGCGCAATCCACCACCTACCAGACTAAAATCAAGACATTATTTGAGACTGGATAGGATGCCAGATGATCCGGCTTTTGAGGATGAACTGAAGTCATGGTGGTCTGCATCGGGGGTGAGGAATGGGAACATTGTGGAGGACCCAACAGCTGAGGTGCCGGAGCACATCTTAAGAGAAAACATTGGTGTGCCTTGAACAGATTTCGGACCTCTGCTGGAAGATGTGCGGAGAGCATGGCTAAGTGGAGATTCTCTGAGGATCCATCATGCGTGTGTGGTGAGACGCAGTCCATGTCTCACATAGTGAATGAATGTCCTGAATTTGGCTTTGAGGGGGGACTAGCAGAACTGCACAAGGCAGATGACCAGGCCATACAGTGGCTGGAAAGAATTGTGACTGAGCTGTCGGTCTGATAGTGTTTTAATTTTCATGTAGTTTTATTTTTTTTCTGTTTAGGTGTTATTTAGTTTTGGCCTTTAGCATAAGCATATATATATATATATATATATATTGTCATTTATTTTTGTATTTTACAAATCGGACATAGAATAAAATCAAGTACAATAGAATAAACGTATACAAATAATTTCAGAATAATAGGATACTGTAAATTCATAAATAGTCAAATTTGATGTATGTGCTACTATTATATATTTGATAGGCTGCATAATGAGTAGAAATATTTTGAAATGAAAATGTATACAATATGTTTTGTAGACGGTGATAAAGATTCGATGTAGAAATGAGTACTATTTATTGTTGGTTCGGTTTTTGATATGTTAACGACTTTGTATAGTCACTTAGTCAGTGACTGACAATATGGACAGTCTATAACGAATAGAAAATTTTAGAAAGCCTGTGCAATAGTGCGCATGGCATGCGCGTGAATAATTAAGTCACTTTTATACTTTATATACTAGATATCTGTTCTACCATTCAAGATACGTAGATCATATGAATAATAACATTTATATAGCAGGTATAATCATAACCAGGAGCTTGTCACATATAGTAGAACATACTAGTTTCGTGTGTTCTGAGGATGATAGTAATGGTCATTGAAGGCATGGTCATGTCAATAAACCAAAAAAATCAATAATTTACTTTAAATACTATATTTGGGTTTTATAGTTAACAAATAATGTTGGAAAATCAGCGTTTATGAAGGTGAAAAATTCACTCACAGCAAAAAGTATACCAATGAAGCTGAGGAAACGTTTTGCAAAATGTTATATATGGAGTGTGGAGTTATATGGGTGTGAAACATGGACCTTGAGGAGACAGGAAGAAAGATATTTGGAGAGTTTTGAAATGTGTCTATGGAGAAGAATGGAAAATATTATGTGATAGGATAGGGTTATGAATGAAAAAGTATTGAGAAGATTTTGAGTAGAAAGTTGTTTATTAAAATCCATTTGAAAGAGGAAAGGTAAATGTGTGGGACACATTCTAAGAAGGGATTGCTTGCAGAGAAGGATAATTGATTAGATTACTTAATTCATGAAAATTAACAATTTTTCTCAAATGTGTGCTTACATACAATATTTTAACCAACCATAGAAAATAGACCTGGTTGATACTATTTACATTTTGTTGGAAATATTAACAATGGGTAGAGCTAATGAAATGAAATTCTAAGTGATGCATTTACATGAAAAGGCGAAGTTTGGTCAAAAATTCGTCCATTCAAGCACTTAATCTTGAGAACAAGAAGGGGTAGGAGGGAATCTTGAGGGGAGGAGGGGCATAGGCAGAAGGAGGTTCGGAATGTTGACAGGTGTATTGCAGGGAAAATCGTATGAAGAGTTGAAAAGAATTGCCCAGGATCGTGTCAAGTGGAGAGATTTTTGACACCTGTCTCAGGACAGTTTTACAAATATATTGTAGTGAAAATGAACATGGAAAGAAGGATTTACAGCGTTATCGCTTGTGTCAACAAATCTTCTGGACAAAGCAATTAATTACTCTTCTTTTGACACTTTTATGGTGTTTACTTGGAGCTTTGTAGAATGTTCTAAATGTTTGATTAGAATTTAATGGAATCTTATCGAATATTGTGGAAAGTGCGAGTGTCCTTATCTAGAAGTTGATAGAAAAATTGGGAAATCTCTCGATTGTTGTAAAACCTATTTAAGGCGAACGCATTTGTAGAAACGAGTTCAGTTGTTGTTTTACATTGATAAATGGCAGTAGTGACAGTTCTCGTAAATACGGACAGTGAAATTCCGTTGGCGCTATTACAAACTTTCGTTGTCTGTAGTGATAATTCTTTTGACAGTTCTATAATTATTTTACCTATTACTGTATTACGGTCGTTACTGTTCTATGTAAGTTAATTGTTCTTTCTCGACGTTTCTTTTTGAATGATATTGGACAGTTTATTGTACAGTTATTATTCAATATTAGATCAGCCTTTTAACCTTTTAGTGATTGATTTTTGTACAGTAATATTTAAAACTCTTTATCAGTTTAACAATATCGATTTATCTGTTTCCGATTTCATTATTTTGTGTAAGAAATTACTGAACAGTGTGAGTTGTGGATTATTTGTGTTAATAAAGTGCGAGTGATAAATTTAAGTATTGCCAGCGTTATTTTAGACATAGAACCCTTAACAATATATATGTAGGCTATACACATTCAGCCTTATTTGTAAGTTGTAATGTTTATTTGTACCTATTGGTAATTGATATTTTCTTCACCTGGCAGGTTACAATTCTAAGGAACAGTTCAAACCCACTCCATTTTCAATAGAATGGATGCCCGACATTCTACCAGTGACAAGGATAGGCGAGTTGAGGCTAACATTCGAGTTTGGTCATCATTCGCCCTGAATTGTGATGCAAATTGTAAATATTGTATTATTAGTACCTAATTAATTTTGCTTTAACGTGCATTTTTGGAAATGCATTTGAATGTAATTCTTTTTCAAAAGAAAAATTGTTTATGAAACTTTCTATGTTCAAAACGATGGTTTAGTAAAATCATTTGAAATTATGGTATTTTTTATCTTTTTATTTATTTTATTTCCTTGAATGTGATTGATCGACACCGAGGGCGTTATTCATGAACGTTCCTTCAGCGTCTCTTGACTCGAGGAACTTTTAAAATGCATTTAGAATAGAGACTTTACAAGAGTCCCTCGAGTTTAGAGGCATTGAAGTAACGTTCATAAATAGGGCCCTATATAGTCCTGGTGCAAAATAGAAACGCAGGTCACATTTTTGTAAAGCAGAGAACCCGTAATTGTGATTCACAAAAAGTCACCATGCTTCACGTCATCAAGCCTGCGTTCTATTTACGCTAGCCCTAATAGACGGCCAGCATTTTGCAGTTGGGATCAACTGCTCTCAGCAGTTTTCGTTTGGACGAGACTTCACAACAACCGCAGAAATCAAATTGATTTGCCTCTAAATTACCTCTTATTGATCTTAGAGGTCTGCCTCTATTTAGGTTGTGAATCAGTAATTTTCCATTCAAAACTATCTGGAAAATCTAAATTTTGCAGTTTTTCAGGTATTCGGTAAAATTATTTCAAAATTCTCAATTAGTTCAAGTAAAGCTGGTTAATCTTGTAATTATTATTCAATAAACTATCCTATCAATGAGTTTACATTCAATAAATCGGGAATTTAAAAAATCTTAGTTCTTCAAATAAAGCTGACTAATCTTGTTATTATTATTCAATAAACTATCCTATCAATGAGTTTGTAAGAGCGTAATCTGGCCCGTGGGACCAAATGAAATGGCGCGTCTCTTAAGAACAAATGGGTGGATGAGTATTCGGCCTAGGAGGAGCAATGATACGCCCTTGGTGCTGTTGAGGTAGCTTAGAGGGAGAGAGGAGAGCAGTGGAGGACTGTATGAGACGTATGATGCAGACTTACCAGACGTTGAGCTGAGTTGGAGTGATGGGGGGGCGCCCCGTGTTACCTTCTGCTGATAGTCGTTGTCCAGTCTGGTAAAGCTGTAGTATATGAGTGAGGAAGAGAGTGAGTAAGAGAGAGAATTAGAACAGATAGAATAGAGGAATCGCGTTCGGGCACTCAAGTACAGAGACTTTACAACTTTTGAACTACTTCTATGGCTCACCGAGATAGACTGAATTAGAGGAAAGCTCAGAGCTGGGGAGGGTGGCTACAATCTTATTAGAGGTAACAGAGTTTTCTTTCAATAAATCAGAAATTTTAAAGTTCTAGTGCTACTTCTGATTCTACCTTCATAATGATACAGAACAGAAGACTATACTGTAGTTTTCATATAACTTGGCAGCAGTATGCTGGGTTCAGATGTAGCATGTCCCATCTGCTACATGCTACCAAGTTATATGAATACTACAGTACTTGGCTAATGCAGTGTAAGCATAATTTGATCAATAATTATCACAAATTTAATATTATTCTATTAATAATTAATACAATCGATTAAAATACAAATAAGCAGAAACGAGGTTAAATAAGGTTGATAGGTCTATATTCTGGGTGCTTGCCCAGTGGAGCACCATAATCACCATCGCAAAATCATGCACATGCTATGGAATGATGTATGAAAAATTGGAGCCGCGAGGAAACCATTACTTTACAGCATGATCGTGAAACTTACAATAGTCTGAGACTTGTGCGTGTGCATTGAGGTTCATGATACAATTATGTTACAAATGGTGAACCTACAATTCTAGGTGAGTTCCGAACCACCTCTGTAAGTGACAACAAAGCTGGTACAGTAACGTAATGTCATCGCAGCCGGTTACCCTCCCGAGCGGACTTCACGATTGCCCTTATTTCCTGTATTTCGACGTCAGCCTGACGAAGCTTCTCTTTAGAAGTGAAGTGCACCCCTCCAGTATCTCCAGTAAAAGTGAGTGAAAATCACTATTATATTTAATTGAAATACAGTGTCAGTTATGATATAAGATTAACTTTTTATGGTAAATTCAACGTCTTCAGTCAATTTTAAAATTGATTGCAAGTCGTTGAATTTACTATTAAACGTTTATATTAATAAATGATATTTTTTTATATTCTCAATACATAGATACATTTCTGTAAATAAAAATAACTTTCTATAAATTCTTCTTGAATAAATCCATCTGAAATGAACCATCCAAACCAACCAAGTTTGCAAAAACTCCGGAACTTTTAATAAGTTTATGGATTGTCTCGGAGAAATCGAATAGAATTCCTGTTAGAACTTTCTAGAATAAAAAACCAATGAATTATTGAGTTCAAAGATTGATATTTTCCCAATCGGCCGCTGCCATAAGTTGTCGGTGTTCAACTTCGTCGTCAACGTACAAGCTATCTATCATTGTTGGTCCACGTTGACGTTGTCTCGATAGTGACAGGTGTGCGTGTTTCTGTGCTTTTGTAAACTCTAGGATCTAGGAGGCTTTGCGGCTTTGAAATCTAATAAGCTGTGATGAAGGAAATGAAAACGAAAACAAAAATGTCAATGTGTTGAGAATGGTGTTGAGTATGCAATCGTGCATGGTGAAATAGGTCAAAATCCGTGAACTAGACATCTTCTAATCTTACAAATATTACTCGAGGAAAGGGGTTGTGAACGTTTCATGTTATCTGTGGCCAATTTAGGTTAACCAGTAACTATGTAGTTAGTGTATGATTTCAACTGATTAAGTTACGTGAATAACCATATTCAATTGTTCTACAAGCATTGATGATGCCAATAATTAACACTAAACAGGTTTACCAACGTGCCAGATGAATGGCAAAAGCATGTCTGAAAAATTAGGTCTTGGACCTGAGAGACGAGAATTGAAGTTTGGTTCTAGTTTTTTAAATAGTAGAAATACAGCATTTCATACCGTTAAATGTAAGTAGAAAGGTATTTTCACTCATTTTTTCTAAAAATATTTGAGATTTTTCCCTTAAACTATAGTAATATCTGTTATTTGCTTGTGAAAAGCAGTCCTAACCTAGCATGTTGTAGTAACATATTGTTCTATCTGGAATCTCTTAAAGCTTAAATTATCGTAATTAACCCAATCTCCACGATTCTGTTGTTGAAGATTTACATGTCCATGTACATTTTTCCAAGTCAATTAATTTCTCAGTCTGAAATATGGCCAGTCGTTGAGGGGCGTCTTGCGTAGAAAAGAAGTGAATATTCTGATTAATAAACATTTCTCCAGCTCCCAATGAATTTTCCAAATTTAATTGAATTATTCAATCTTGTTAGTAACCAGAACTTTAATTTAAGCTTATAGCCTAATTATGGTGGAACAGTTACAATAACCCTAATCATCTTCAATGACACAAAAATGTTCAGAAGTTTACTGAAGTGATCTGGTGTGGTATTTGAAATTTGAATATCAAACTGAATACTCTGACTGGCTGAAGTAAATAAATAATGTTGTGACAATCGTTTCGCTCATTTGTACGAGCAGTCCCGATTGGTTATATTACTATTCCTTTTGCACTACAGAAAACAGACTTGAGGCTAACTACAAGAATTTAAAACAGAAGATCAAGAGATATGTGTACTTTTTTGAGCATAGTCTATAATTGGTCGTCTGTATTTTCGATTATTTTAGCTACAGTGCTTAGGTACATAAAAATTCATTGTCTAAATGTTTTGAATGTTTGTAGATGACTTTAAGCCGGCTAGTGTTGATGAAACAAAGCAAGCAACCGTTGATGTTGGCTCCAATCACCAGATAACTGTTACTGTTCCTCATCTGGATGGGGCAGGAACAGCTCAAACCGTTTTCAAGGGGTCGCAGCGCCCCTGCCAGAAAGAATGTGTTCTCATTATTGATAGGAAAACTGGAGAAATCACACTGGAAAAGCTTTCCACGTGCATCCAGTTGAAGAAAACAAGGTATGTTTTCATTTCATGTAATTTATTATTTATTTTATTGTGTAAGTACCGTATTGTCGTTTGTGCTCATTTTTAAGGACCCGACAGGTTCTTTTTGAAATAGTGCCTTTGGCCGTCTGTGCTCTAGCTCTTGAAAGGAAGAGTCTTGAAACTTGGTATATAGCTACCTCATAGTCCAAGTGAGATCGCTATTGATTTCACAGTTTGTGGTTCAAATCTAAAAATAATTATGATGAAAAACAGATCACCACTGCAGGCTGTGGGTTAGTTTTGGCTAGTGGAATCAAAACTTTGCACAACTGATTTCATTTTGAATACAAAAGCTTGAAGAATATTACCAAGGGTTCTGCTTAGCCCAAATATCACTTTATTTTTACAGTGAAATCGTTACGTTTTCATTTTTTACTGTGCTGAATTTTTTTATATTATTTTAAAGTAAAAGAAAAATCAGAAAATGTTGAGGCATGATATGAGATCTGTTGAACAAGGAAAAGAAGCAAAACTTTTTAAAGAACTGCCGATATGCATTTTTTGTAAAACGGGAAGCATAATATGATACTTATATAAATCATAGCAGTTGGATGGTGCATATGCCTGTCAGCACAACTGATAGTAATAATAATTATTTTTTGTAAATTCGTCTGGTCCTTAGATACTCGGTTGTATTGGTTTATTATTATTATTATAAGGTTAGGTTTATTGAATTAGAATAATAATTATTTTATGTAGATTCGTCGGGTCCTTAGATACTCGGTTGTATTGGTTTATTACTATAAGGTTAGGTTTATTGAATTGGAATGCATCATGATCTGATTGAAATGAGTTGAGAGCTGAGCCCTCAGTTAGCAAAAAGGCTTTGTTGCCAAATGTATGCAGTAAATGTAGCAGTTAATGGGGTAACATTTTTACCTTTAGATGTGATTACAAACGTCTAAAAATTGTCTCAATTCGTGTGTTTACTTGGAGAAATTGGCAACGTAGTCCTTGGCTTGTTCAACATCCATGGTTGCCAATTTCACTGAGTTAACATAAGACGAGATAATTTTTAAAATAATTTGTAGACGTTTGTAATCACATCTAAAGGTAAAAATGTTACCCCATTCGCGAACGATCAGCTACTTTTCGCCAGCTAAAAGCTCAACTTTCAACTTATTTTATTCAGACCATAATTATTAAGCACGTTTACTTACAAATACTGAAAATGGTTAGTTTTTTCCGTTGGCTGCAATATTAAAATTCTCATTTTATTATTGTTGTGAATATCCATTTTCGTGATCTGCAGTATAACTATTCATATGTAGAAACTTGCTGTGCATAGCTGACCTATTTGAGTCGTTCTTAGTACGAAACGCGTACGCCGTGACTCAAAAAGGTCAGTTATGCATGACTAGCATTTCTACATATGAATACTTATTTTATTATTTATTAATAAATTATTATTTTATGTAAATTCGTTGGATACCCCGTTGTATCGCTTTATTGATACTTGAAATGCGATTGTTGTCTTGTATTACAGACAGCAGTCTACTAAGCAGCAGCCGCCGCAGCAGCAACCGCAGAGCTCATCATCGACCTGGTCGAGCAGTGGGGGAGCGACGGCGACACCGCCTGGAAAAAAGTCGTCATCCTCGTCTAACTCGCAGCTGGAGCTGCCAGCAGCTAGCAGTCGACGGCAGAGGCACAGTGGTGGCGGCAACAAGCTGCCCAAGAATCTGTCGGCGCCGATTCCCCGTCACTCGCCGCTGCACGCCTCCCCCTCCTACTCCTCCCACTCGCACAAGAGTCCACCCGGATTCTCGCAGCAGCAGCCCAGTCACAAGTCGCCGCCGTCTGCCGCTACAGCTGGGTGAGTAGTGTGAAACAGTCCCTAGACGATAGATTCGTCGAAAATATTGTAATAGTTATGTATGTCTAGACCTCTTTAAGTCCTATTTGAGTAATCGTCAACAAGCTGTGCATGTCAGGAAAGAAAAATCAGACCTTGCTACAGTAAAATATGGCGTTCCACAAGGGTCTGTACTTGGACCTCTTTTGTTTGTCATAATGATTAATGATCTGCCTCAGGCTCTTTCTAATCATACCATGCTATATGCAGATGATACAACTTTCCGTAATGCTCACTCAAATGTAAAAACTCTACAAAAATCGACAGAGGACACCATGGTTCAGGGCAAATGGTTTCTTGCTAAATGAAGCCAAAACTCAGTCCATGACATTTGGCCTTAGAGAGCTTACTCCAAATCAGGGTTCTCATACTCAAGTTTCTTGGCCTGATGATTGACAGCAAATTGACATGGGAACCTCATATTAATTATGTTTCAGGCAGGTTGTCCAGGGTAATATATCTGTTGAGACAACTGAAGGATATTGTTCCTGAAAGGTATTTTAGAAATTCTTATTTCGCTTTTTTTTCAAAGCATAGTTTTATATGGTTTACTAATCTATGGTAACAGTAAACACATTAATAGAATTCTACTCTTACAGAAAAAAGCAATCAGAGTAATATACAATTCAGATTATCTTGATCACTGCCGGCCTTTGTTCAAAAATAATTTTTTTTAACTGTTATTAACTTATATATTTTCAATTTGATCCTATAAGTAAGACAGAACCGCAATAATCTAAAGAAACGGGTAATATACACACCCACAATACCAGAAATAGAGAAAAAATGGAAATTCCATTTCAAAGGCTTTCTAAAACAATGGATTTATACAACACATTAGGACTAAGGCCGGCAATAGACGGACTGCTTAAAGCAGTCGGGTTCGACTGCTTGAAGCAGTCGCAGTTGGGCGGATCGCATTTTCAATGTTAAAATCAAGACCGCACTACACGGACTGCATGAGCAGTCGAGTTGCGGTCGGTAACAAAACAAGCAGACCATTTGCAGTCGAGTTCCGCCGTGCTGCCGACTGCAAAAATGCAGTCGGTCTGCAATACACGGACCGCTTCAAGCAGTCCACTCGACTGCTCGCATCACTTCTCATATTTCACTCATTGTGTGTTTTTCGTAGGCTATGCGTTCTGTGAACATGGCACGTTGTTTTCAAAACTAGTTGTACTTTGTCACTAGAGTCTTCTTCAAAGACAAAGATCCTGTTTTATTATATTTTTTGATTTTTGCATAATTTTCTCCTAATTGAACTTTGCTCGTTTAAGATTTAGTTTACCCCCTAATTTTAAGTAATGTTAAGCTCTAGGAGTTATTTAAAGTGAATCTGTCACTTACAATAAATACTTCAAGATATTGAATCATCCTGTTTAGGACTAAAATATATTTTTGGGTCCATCCAGTGATTTCATGGAAATCATTATTAAAAAAAGATGCAGTAGGTTCCGGCTCTATCTTTTCATAAAAATATCGTTATTCAATATTTCTAGTAATAACTTTTTATTGTAAATTTAACGACTTGCAGTCAATTTTTATAGGTGGTTAAATAATAATTGTACTCACACTTAGCCGAACGTTTTCGAGTTATGGAAACTCATATTCAAGGCATCCTAGATCGGCGATATTGGTTTGTTGGTTAGATGCTCAATGAATTAAATTTTAATCACACATACTTTTTGACCACATGATACAAAAACCACAATTCTTCTAACCAACATCGCCGATCTAGAATGCCTTGAAGATGAGTTTCCAGAACTCGAAAGCGTTTGGCCAAGTGTGAGTACAATTATTATTTATCCACCTACAAAAACTGATTGCAAGTCATTAAATTTCCAATACAAAGTTAATATTAACAACGCAGATCGTTAAGGAACAAGAAATCTAAGAATTTAATTCTAGTACTTAGGCTGGTTATTACTATTTGTTCTATGAAATGATCAATCTTTTTATTGATTTATAATTATTCGCTGTGTAATTAATAACCCTGTGATTTTATATACTGTAATGTTACTATTTCTTGTATTTTTTCATGTCAAGTGGCCATCTTTGTATGACGAGAATAATGTATTATTATATTAAATTAATTATAATTTATTTTTTGAGGATCCATTTCTCATTCCATCCATTTACCCATTTTTCAGACTATTATTAAATTTGTTTTAAACCATATTCAGAAATTTGATTAAATGTGTCTTTCTTCAATTAATTTGTGCTCCAATCATTTCTAGAAAATTATTCACAGTAATTTAATCAATTATTCACGGTAATTTATTGTCTTTATGGAAGGCTCTCCACAGTCTCAACTCTACTCCGCCTATTGAGCAAGGCAGTCACCGACTGCTTGAAGCAGTCCAAAAGCAGTCGAGCCGACTGCAAACCGACTGCTTTTGGACTGCTTCAAGCAGTCGGTTTGCAGTCGGCTCGACTGCAAATCGACTGCACTTTTGCAGTCACTTACGACTGCTTGAAGCAGTCCGTCTATTGCCGGCCTAAGATGATATAATCACCTACCTGAATCGATTACAAGTTGCCTTAATATGGACAAGTTCAAGAGAGAACTCAACGACTGGCTAGTTTCAAGGCCATATTATAGCTTAACTGAATTCTTTGACTGCAATACTCATTGATGTTTCTTAGCCTTAATACTTGTACTGTATTACATTTTTTTTTAAGAATTATAGTTTTATTATTATAATTTTAAAAATATGAGTGTCATATAGCCCTAATATTGACATTGTAATATATTTATTAACATTTGTTGTACTTTTCATGACCTTGTCAATTGCCCTTGGGCCCAACGACAATAAAATATTTATTTATGTAACTAGTGCGCTAAGTAGCTCTTTGCTGCAAAAGTAGCTCTTTGCGGAATAGTTTCTCGAGTGTAACAAAGTGCTACTTTGCGCACTAGTTACACAAATAAATATTTTTAAATCTGGCAACACACTTTGGATTCCATGGCTTTGTTGCGCTTCACTCGGGCCAGGACGAGATACGTGCAATGCATTATGTAATAATTAGCACTAAAATTGATGATTGATGATGATAATAATAATAATAGTAGTTACAGGCTTGTAGTAGTTCAACAGTTTTAGCTGTTGTAACCTTATGAATGGAGAAGTTAGTGTCCCGTACAGGATAATTAATTGTATTAATTTCTATCTACAATACATTGACGTGACATCACCGTAAGAGCCATGGAGGTAAGAAAGTGTAAAGTATAACGCCAATGTTAAAAAAAGGCTAAAGCATGTTAAAAAGCTGAAAGCCAGAGTAAGAGGCTAGAGCTTGAGGCTATCCATCTTTTTCCTGAACTGAAGAAATGGCTTGGAGGTCAGCACCGAGGAACTTCAAAACCAGGTCAAGACTCATTTAAATTTACTGGTGGCAACTTTTTTATAAAGAAAGTATATAAAAGCTTGTTCACTGGTATGAAAAATGACTCAATCTTCAAGGTGATAATGTTGTGAAGTAGCATGAGTGTACGTACATTTTGATAATGGAATAATTTTTTCTATTCATTGCTCCTTTATTTATGGCTCATCGGAGGTTTAAAATAAATGTCCCTCGTACATCATGTTTAGATAAATAATTATTATAAAACTATCATCATTGTTAATAATTATTATTAGTATGATTATAATATTGTCAAGATCTTGTAAATAAGTCTCTAGCTAACTTGTGTAACAATAATTGTTTTGTTTGCAGACTGTCACCTTCGACCATTCCTGGTGGAAGTCTTCCTTTAATTAGTCTTGACGACTTGAGTGAGAGTCATACGAGTGCTCCTTCGTCCAATAACTTTATTGCAATGGATGTAAACCAGAGTCCCGTAAATTCGGCCTCGCCATTTCGTCCCGGCAATGAAGAGGTGAGTTGTTGATGAAGGTTTTCGATAAGACTCGATGTTCTATGAGCATTTGCATGCAAATAAATGACTAAACTCATAAGGAAGTTAAATTAGCGTACTGAAGGCTATATTCAAATTCAAATTTATTTTCACATCAAAAATAAATCACATTACATCACACCACACAATCATCATATCAAAAACACAATGAAAAATGTTTCTAGTACTTTTAAAATACCGTAACAATAATACTAATGTACTTTATGATCATTTACTTTTAGTTAATAATGTAACTTAAATATTAATATTTTTCTTTTGTATAAATCACAATTTTGATACAATGAAATTGATGATGAAGATGGACAGCAACATGAATGATAAATGATGCAAACATGCTATTCGCAAAAAGACTTTCACAAAGCCCTTGTCCGTGAATAGGAGCTGAAAAGAGAGAGAGAGAGAGAGAGAGAGAGAGAGAGAGAGAGAGAAAGAAAGAAAACACACACACAACCATTATTGATGGATCAAAGCATTTCCCTTCTTTGAATTAGTTTAATATAAAAAATCGGGAGGAAGTCACCACCGAGGAAATTAATTGAGGAAGAAACAAGGCCGAAAAAGAGAGAATAGAAGAATGAAGATAAAGTATAGAGAAACCATATAGTTTTGAGCTCTTCAAGAAAAAGTACACTAAATAAGAAGCTAAAAAAAATTGAAAAAAGTTATAGGTACTAGTAGCAAATATTCTAAAATAATGACAATCTATTTAGTGTGCAAGTTTAATGATAATTAAACGTAATAATAATAATTAAACTTGATAATAATTTCAACCTTCCATTGCAAACTCAACAACTTGCAGTCAATATCTATGAAATACTTAGGTGTAGCAGTTGATAAACATCTCAAATGGACTAGCCACATTGAACACTTGTTAACTCGTCTAAAAAATCTGATTTATATTTTTTGTGGATTCTAGAAGAAACTTGAAAATCATCCGCCCAATTTATCATTCCTATGCAGAAACGGTTTTTCAGTACTGCATTAAAGGGTGGGGTGGTGTTTAAGCTATTCACGCTTCATAAGCACATAATCAGAGCGGCTTTGGGTAGACACAGACTATACAAGTAAATTAGCATTTGAAAAACTTTATGTTATGACTATAATGCAGTTATATATAACAAAAATAGTGTTCTGCACTTGTGTGAATAAACATAGATTTTTATCTAGGTAAGTTTCTTACAACCTAAGACCTTTAAGCAATAGTATTTATGTTCCTCATGTCCATAAAAATATTTGTAGACATCAAACTCACTTTATAAGCAGGAGATTGTTAAATATTATTCCGATTCATTTTATCAATGGCAGTATAATGGAGCTTCATTTGTTGAATTTATTAGATGGGTGAAAATCAACTTTTATTTGAAAATTGGTAGATTAGCTTAATAATAATAAGTTTTATTTATTCAACATAGCACATTGTTATACAGTTGAATATCGTCAAATATAAATTACAAACAAAAGGTAACAAGGCTACAGTCATAATAGTTATGATTCATATTAAGAAGGATCTATGTCAACTATTTTAATATCTTATCCCTAGAATAAGAAATTTGATCGCACTGTTTTGATTTATTTTTCTTATACTTTGATCTAAATTGTAACGCTTAGTCAACTATTGTTATGCCGTCTAGTGTCTATATGTTATACCTCTATTGTTATGAAATATACTAAAAAAGCATTTTGATAGAAAAGTGTATCAGCGCACAAGCTTGCTCTACTGATGCATGTTTAAATAAATTACAAATGTTGCATTGAAGTATTTTAAGTTGAAAATCTGCATATTAAAATTGAATTGTTGTAAATTGTAAATTGATTTTTTTCTTTTTTCTTCGTAGGAGAGGTGCGCAGTTATTCTTACCGAATCGTCGAGTGATTCGTCGAGCGACGATAGTACCATGTCAGATAGTGACAGCGAATCTAATCATAGCAACAATGAGAATGTCAAGTCACATCATATGAATGGTATTATTATTTTATCTACTCAATTTCTGTCCTTATGTCAAGTAATTCTTTTAGTTTTTAACCGACTTCCAAGCCAGAGGAGGTTCTCAATTCGCCCTGTTTTTTTATGTTTGTACATCAATTATTACTTGAGCACTATTGAACCAATTTCGATAAAAAATACAAAGTTTGTAATGAAAGTACATCATTCAGCGGTGGTCCCATCCAAGTTTCGCAAGTATCGGCCCAATAGTTAGCCCAATATCAAACAAAAAGGAGCACTCATCAATGTCTTCATTATTTTTTAATTTTGTTCCAATAGGCTAGTTTCACACATAACCGACAGTCGGGTAACCGGTGTCGTTTATCAGGCCGTCATGAAATCATATGATGCAATTTAATTATGCCGGTTAAAAGACATCGGTTACCCAAAACCTGTTTTGTGTGAAACAAGCATGTAATGCTCGTTTTACCAATCAGGTGAACTGAATTTGAATTAAGAATATTCTATTTATATGAACATTGTATGTTATGTTATGTTTGAAGGGACGGATTCAAAGATCCAGAAGATTCAAAGATCCTCACACGTCAACCGAAGCCACATTGTAACTAATTTAGTTGATTTTATGCAGTCTTAGGAGTAAGGTTATAATTATAGTTTCTATCATGAGTTTGAGTAGAAAATTATTTTTTAAATCGTTAATTTATAAAACATTACTTTAAAAAAATTATTTGAAGTTATTAATTCTGTAGTGTGTGTTGAAATGAAGAATCAAAATCCATTTCACTTTTATAAAGCAATTCGTTTTTATAAATTTCCTAAATACAATATTCTACGTCCAGTTGTAGAATTTTACTTAGTTTATTAAGTTTTCTCATAGTTAGATTTATAGTAACGTTAATTTATATGTTATATTGATTTAATAATTTGCAAAATAGTTCATAATGTATAACTTATTTCTCATGTTTTTAAAGTTTAATCTAATTCACATTCCATAGCGGGAGTGATTACAGGTTAAAGCGGACAATTTAATCATTTTAAAAACGACTTTAAGAGTAATATTTGGAAATCGTTACGAAAAAATTGACTTAATTCCAAATAATAGTAACAAACATTTTGTAACAATTTTTATATACATTCTCAAGGATTAATATTTGAAAAATCATAACTGTAGAGTAAATTCAACAATTGTAACAAAAAACTTGTTTTTCAGGTCATTTGAATGGCGTCTCATCACCGTCTTTCCAATCTCTCCAAATGCCTGACAATTTTCTACGCGAAGATCTACAGCTTTCAGAAACAGGCTCTGAAACTGACTGACACCCATGACTTATTTCAAGTAAGTAGCTTCAAGTTGTACCTTATTTCAAGTCAGCTACAAAGTACAGATTGAATCATTAAAGTATAATTATACCGACTGCTAATTCAGGCCACGCTTACTAATAAGGGAATCTACAATGGGTAGAAGTTACTATCAATTTTCATGGAAAATATTATTTATTCATTTAACATACAATCAATGTGAATACAATAGGCTAATGCCTAAAACTGCTTTTCACAAAATCTATGCATTTATTATTTTGAATTAAAAATCAAAATCTTAAGCTAGTTCTGTTTCTCCAGAAATTTAATCTTTTTTTTAGATTAGATTAGATCTTTATTCATCACATATGTTTGCATAAATGCAATTGTTTACCAAACCGTGACGTCATTAATAAAGATACAATAAATTCATTACAAGCTATTAATCATAACACATAGAAACACGTCAAAAACTATGGAAGGTTTCATAATAGGATTAAAGTTACAGTAGTTGACAGTGAGTTTGACAAAGTAAGAAAATCAAGAGAAATGTTATGATTGAAATAGTTCTTCAACCTTGTATGGGCAGCTATTGACAAGATGAGAGAGATCAATCTGTTCCAAAAACATTTATCAGTAGTGTCAGCCTTCAAGAGAGATGGAAGCAGATTGAAAACTTTTCATACCCCCACACCAAGGACCTCATTTTGAAGCAGAATAACTCACTTAGATAATAATTTACATACTTTCATCAGAATGAAAATCAACATCTCAAAGGTAACTTATCCTTCCTGAAGAATTTTTGTCGAATTAATATTGTTATATCACCTTTGATTTTACGCTCTTGTCCTTGAGCAGTCGTCAATAAAATATGTAATTATTGAGTAATGTATTATGTAATAAATTGATAATAATATACACTTACTTTATCAAATTTATACAGTTAATAGGAGTACGACTACGTATCTTTACAATTAGGCCTGTCAAAAAATTAGTTACAGTATTTTTCTTTGCATTATCGCTATACCCAATGTTATCAGGCAAAACTCTGCTGCCCAAAAATGTGCTCAGTTTAAATGTGGAGAGGGGTAAAGTGGGAAGTGACCACTAGACCCCAATTTTGAACCCCCTACTCATGAACGGTTCGTCGCTCACTATCGTGTAATACCTCATACTACTCAGCTCATCCAGTCGATTCAAATTCGTATGTAATACATTAAAGTCGGACCATAATTTAGAATGTTAATTAAAAGGGATTCATGCTTCCCCTATAGTTGGAAAATGATGCCTATTTTAGAATATCTTTATCTCGGAAACCACGTAAAGTAAAAATTCAAATTTATATGTAGATTTATAGTTGATGTTTTGTGAAACTCCATAATAAAATTATAATTATAATTTTCGTTTTTTTTCAAGTTTGTTCTATTTTAAAAATTCAAAATTGGTCTCAAATTGTAGGTAACAGCTTCAACCCCCCCCCCCCCCCCAAATAAAAAAAATCATTGAAATCTATACCTTTCTTAACACTATTTAGAAGAAAAATAAGCATTTGAAAGGTAAAGTTGGGAAAATCATAAGCTTTTTTAATTATAAAATACTTGCATTGACTCCATAATTAAATTATAATCATAATTTTAGTTTTTTCAATTTAAAAATTCAAAATTGTAGTTAACAGCTTCACACACACAACCCCCCCCCCCCCCCCTATATCATTGAAATCTATAACTTTCTTAACACTATTTAGAAGAAAAATAAACATTTGTTAGGTAAAGTTGGGAAAATCATAAGCTCTTTGAATTATAAAATACGTGTATTAGTTACTACTATTGGCCATACATATCAAGCTCGCTTTAGGTTATATGGCAAGTTGGGTTATAACAACATGGCGCATGTGCATGAATGAAGGAACCATCTTTATACATTTTATACACTGGTATCTGTTCCACCATTCAAAATATATAGATCATAGGAATGCTAGCATGTATATAGGTAGCCATAATACGTCTTTGAACAATTTTGAAACGTTTCATCAAAGATTCTTTAAGATTACACATCAAAGACCATAACATTCTTTAAGATTGCACGTAAACTTATATTTTCATATTAGCCATTTTATTCATTTGTTCATCTTATTCATATATTTTTATTTCAGTTCATATCCATATGTACTTTCATTTCAATAAATTATTTGTATTGTATCTTGAAAGTTGTTAATGATGCTCGCTGCCAGCACTCAAACCTAGGTTTTGCAGGCAGCGCCTAAAAATGTTATTGACAAAGTTTATTCTATACGAGTATACAGTACTTACAGAAATTGTTTTGTTTTTATTATTTGTGAATAGCTTTGTCATTGTCTATTATGATTTGATGTATTTTTTATATTATGGCAAATAAATAAAACGAAGCGTCAATGGTTTCACATAGCAGCATTGTATAACAGTAGTACGGTAACGGGACATCATTAAAGTAGTGCTTCTCTGCAACCGGGGTAATACTGTTAATTGTGGGAAGATACTATCAATTCTCCTTTTTGTAAAAGTTGCATTATGTTATTTCAGTTCTCGTGCACTGTTATTTATTTAGATGTTGATGAGTATGTAACACTTCAATTTGAATTTCACATTAGGTTTATCATTGCCATTATTAAGGACCCGACAGGGCCTTAATCGTGCCGTTGTCTGTATTCTAGCGCTTGAAAGGAAGATTCTAGACTCTTGAAACCTTTTTCGGAGGATGACGCCCACATAGGTTTGAGACCTGTGCGTGGGTAATAAATTGGATGATGGTGATTGATGAGTTGGACCTACAGTTTTAGGTGGGTTCCGAACCACCGGGAAGTGATTTTAAAGCAGAGAACAGGGTCTTTTTTGCTGGCCATTCCAATCGGTCACCCTTACAAAGAGCGCCCAGGAGTTTCGTAGCTTATCTCTGATTGAACAGATACCTGCTACGGCACTCGGCTATCACTTCCCCTGTAGGCTGTAGGTTAGTTCTGGCTAGTGAAAATCAAAAGTTAGTTTTGGTATGTGAATATCGAATACAAAAGTGAGATCGCTCTTGATTTTAGAGTTTAGGGGTCGAATTTAAAAATAATTATGGCGTAAAAGTTTTTACTATGGGCTCTAGGTTAGTTTTGGCTATTGAAAATCAAAACATTGGACATTTAAAGGCCAATTAATTTTTCACTTCCATTTACAGTGCAAGCATTGACGTTTTCATTTTTGTTCGTCTAAAATCTTATATAAAATTATTTAAATCGTCGAATTAAAAATAAAAACAGAAAAAATTGAGGCATTGAGTGCATATGACGAGATCTTTTGAACAAGAAGAAAAGAAAAAACTTCAAGAACTGCCTATGTGCATTTTTTGTGAATGATGTTTATAGAAATAGAAGCAGTTAAATAGTGCATATGCCTGCCTATCAGCACAACTGATAATAATAATAATTATTATTTCATGTATATTCGTCGGGTCCTTGGATACTCCAAGGCTTATTTCATTGCAGTAATGCAAACCTCCAAGCATTTCTTCACACATCAGTCTGACTTGTGCGTGAATAATGATGTGAATCGTAATACAATGATGGACCTACAGTTTTTAGTGGTTTCCGAACTATAGAGTAAGTGATTCTGAAGCAGATAACGTAGAATTGCAGTTCTGTTGATCATTTGAAGTGTTGGTCAAATTTTGATTGTTGATTGAATTGTTTTCAGAGGTTTTGTAAAGCGTGTTGATGGTTGTAGGTTTGGTCTGTTTTTAGGAGGTATTCTGCATAATCATAGTGCGTGTTCAGATGAGGGTGTTTTTGAAGCGTGTTTTGAAAACCTGTTTGTTCTATATAATTTTTATAATCTACGCATTCTATTTGGTGTTCTGTTGCAGATCTGTTGGATGCCTTACTGGTTTGTAACAACAACAAACTATATTTCAGTTGTTGGGATCAAAATAAATGATTACGCAAACTAATAAGTGTTGTTTTGATTGAATACTTTCTGGTAATTTAATTGCCATTTTAATTGTATCTTATGTTATTTGTAAATATTGTGTCTGTATAAAATAATTAGGTTTATTAAAACCGAGGCACAAATGACTGAATTTTAAGTTGTTTTCTTTTTATTCCTTTTTATATAATTATATTTGAAACGTTAACAAGGTGACAATGATGTCAAGAGTTTTAGTCTCACAAAACAACTAGCCTCTTTTATATTCAATTAATTTTTGTGAGATAGTGTTATGAATTGATTTATTTATAGAGGTTAAAATAGATTTTTGTAGCCGTAATACTTCTTTGGAACGTTTTATCAAAGGCCATAACATTCGAAAAGCCTCGATGACACGGGGAAATTTATTATTGTAGTTTGTGCTTGATTCATTGAATTTTAGCAAACCATACGCAATTTTTTAAGCTTTTAATTTTCTTGATCAACATTAACCACTTCATACTTCTGCTCGCTGGCTAGATCTGTCCTGCGCATGCGCAGAACTGATTTGATTCTTGAAATAACGAGCGGAAATGATTCATTCGTACGAGTTGTTTAAACTTTCTGTTTGAGTTCATGGGAGGCTTACAGGGAAATGTAACCGGTAGCGTCAGATTGGTCTCTTCAAATTCATAGAAGGTAATAATTTAAATAGACCAATCAGAACACACCCCGGAACACTTACCGAAGGCTTTCATAAACTCAACCATTGGTTGAGTTCTTGGGAGCTTCATTGGTGACCGGCGAGTGTTACCGGTAGCGTCTGATTGGTCTATTCAAATTCATTGTAAAATTTGAATAGATCAATCAGACGCCAATAGTAACATACCGGTAAATGAGAAGGCTCCCATGAACTCGACCATTGATTTCACAAAGCTACTGTTGCATAAGATTTTACAAAGTATAATTACAATCTACAAATAATAATCATTTCTAAAACCCTTTTTATACGGGGGTCACTACAGTCGCGGGCTATAATTTCAGACTAAATTACAACAGCCGGATAAATTTTAAATAAAAGATCAGCTGTTCGCTTTAAAGAAGTGTATGTCTTCCTGTTTTTTTTTATTATTGATGAGCTCGGTCACACAGTCAGCTGGTTTAATTTAGCCCTAAATTGTGGCCGCGACTGCAGTGACTGTATAATAAGGATCTAGATTTTTGCGGTAACTACAAATAGCAAAAATGTTGATGAAACTAGTTCGCAACGGGTCATCGTTATGCAACAGGTCAAATAATTCTGAATATTCTTGAGTTTCGATTAATTAGTCCTTCAGCTCGCGAAACACAAATATAAATTAGATCTAAAGCATAAATTAATATTCTCAAGAAAATTACTAAGAAAAGTTTTAAAAAACTAGTTTATTTGCAACTATTAACAAGCATTTCACTAGGCTAATATCACTTATATCCTAGTTTTGGTCACAATACGAAAATATAAACTAAATATTTCTAACACGTTGACTGCCATGGAAATTTTCAAAATTTCCTGTCAGGCCATTGATGAACTAAGTTTCTTGAGCCACATTTAACTCATCCTTACAAGAAAAAGAAGACAATCATGGTGTATGCTCACTTAAATTCTAAAAGTAATCATATTAATTACAAAGAATGTTAGGAAAAGTATTAACTATGTACCGTACATAATATTCATATTATCATGGTATGCTCATGAGAATTATAAAAGTAGGCATTTTAGCAAAATATATATTAATATTTTATACAGTATTCAGTGCCAATTCTAAAAAGTTTAATTTCCTATTCCGTCTAGTAATAATTTCAATGTTTTGTAATCATACAACAAATACACATCATACAAAAAATATTGAAACATTTATTTTGTGATGTATATCAATAAATTGAGAATTAATTTTCTATAAAATGGAAGATCTGTGATTCAAATTTGAACAGTCTTTCAATATTATTATTATTATTATAAACACCTAACGAACGAATAGCAAACTAGCAAACTTTAGCAAACTAGTTAAATCGTAAAATCAAGTTCAATGAGATTCAATAGTAGGCTATTAAAAATTATTGTAAATCAAACTAGAAAACCAGCTCACTAATTCTGTTATAGTTTTCTTATTGAACAGTAATTTTTTTAGTTAATTTGGTCCGAAAATTATTTGTTTTATATTATATTATGTTATATTATAGAAATTGTAACAGTACTTGCATACTTGTAGTATAAAGATATACAGTTTTAATCAATTCTAGTTTAATACAAATGTTTCAGTAATAATAATAATAATAATATTGCGAGACCTGGGTGACTCAGGTTTGATGTCAGTTTTAATGACATACCTTGAATGATCAAGGTATTTATTGGTACAATTGCATGAAAGAATTACAATGAACAAAAAAAAAAAAACAATTTTTAAAAGAAAGTTCACAGCCTCTGACCTGACAGAGGGCCGTATTTATAAACGTTCATTCAGACTCTCGACTCAATGGACTCTTCAAATGAATTTAGAATAGAGGCACTCCAAGAGACCCTCGAGAGACACTGAAGTTGCATTCAAGCACTTGCTGGGTTGAATTGTAAATTTTCATAATGTTTCAACCATAATGTGTGTTTAAGATTTTAAATAACCTAAATATTTTAAGAACTTGCTGAAGGTTTGAAATTTTTATAAAATGTAAATATTTTCAATATTATTTAGCAAAACTAGTTTCAAACCCTATTACATCAAGCCTTTTCTTCTCAAAATTTCAAAGACAAAAGACTTGTCAAAATTTATAAGACAATTTATCTTACAACAGTTTCAAAATTCTCATTGAATGTTAATGCCTTCGATAATATTGCATCAACAGAGTTACTTAGTTTTATCTAAATCATTATCTTCAAAATGAATATTTTTTTAATTACTTCCTCCAAGGATAAACTATACATAATTTGCCCGTCCGAAATCAGTTCTTTCCTTTCCAAAATCAGTTGTTAGCAAACTGGAGTTCTCCAGGCCCACTAGTAGTTTGAAGTAGGCCTGCTCCAAATATTTTTAGTAAAACAATAAGAGTCCAGATCCCCCATTACAGATTAACAATGATGCAAGAGCGAGATAACATTTACTTTGACTAAAAACGTGGGTTGAATACATGTCTAGAATAGCTTAAAACGTGGTTTTAAAAGGATTTTTTCCGGGGGTGGGGTACCCACGAACCCTTCTTAATTAATCATGCCTATATTTATCATTATCTTCATGAATTGCCCCTTACCTTTCATTTACCATTTATAGTACCTAGAGTCTATTCTCCAACACTTTAAGTTTAACACCCCCCCCCCCCCCCTTCCAACAGACAACATCGAGCTACGCCTCTAATAATAGTAGAAAAATGAAAACGGTTCTGGCCTTCGGAACTATTTTTCGGCTCAAAAGTTTTTATCGAATTGTAATATTGAAGTTTTTAGTGTTTCGTTTCGAATAAAATTTTAAATTGATAGTCGTTCAAGTAAAAAAGAAAAATTGTTATTTTTTGAGTGAAGTTTTTTAACAAATCTAAATTTTCAGCGTTAAAATTAACCTCAATGTTTTAGACAATTCAACACATTCAATATTTGTGAAGAGAGCAGTTTTGGACTAGAGTCTGTTACTCCTTCACATTCACTGTAATTTTGTCACAATAAATAAATTAAATAATTTTGGCCCTCCTGAGACTGGAAAGTTTGCAGACCCTGTACTATAACATTTATATTTATATCTGTGATGTTTTCCATGACTAAATACTTAATTTAAAAACTGACACTGTATTTCTATTCAACTACGAGTTTTAATCACTTATAAGGGAGGGATGCATTTCACTTCTAAAGAGAAGCCTCCAAGACTGACGAAGCTTCCGAGACTGAAGAAGCTTCTCTTTAGAAGTGAAATGCACACCTCCCATAGAAGTGAGTAAAAATCATAATTTACTTCTAAAGGGAAGCTTCATCAGCCTCTGAGGCTTCTCTATAGAAGTGAAATACATCCCTCCCATATAAGTGAGTAAAATCATAATTTAAATAGAAATACAGTGTCAGTTTTGATATTTGATTCTATATTGATACTTGCACTCTTTACTGCATCGTCTAAAAAGCACTAACCTTTTTCATATTTTACTGTACCATTCTAGGCGAAATAGTCTAGAACTTAGTTTTTTCTAGTAAACCGAGGTGAACTGGAAGCCGTTTTAGAAACTAATTTCACCTACTAGTGCATAAAGCTGAGACAAATTGGAAGACTTCAATTAGAAATTGCCAAGAAAAAATGTATCACCGTTTGATCTGATTGGAAGACACCTGATAATCCAGGATCAATTTGGCCAGCTGGCTTCTAGTGCCGAGATTCATCGAACGAGACAGAATGCAGTCGTTATATAGGCCAGTAACAGTAGAACTGGCTGAGGACAAGTTGTCAGTCACAGAACAGCTTTTGTCTTCATATCTCAAGCGCAAACTGGGCTCAACTCCACGCAACACGTGAAGATTGCTCTTTCGAACAAACATCGAGTAGAGCGTGTGCACTGCATAGTGCGTGAGATTTGCAGCTTGATTTTGGTATAAATTCAGTATATCCTTGTCGTTTTTCACAACAGGAATTGTAGGTTCGAGTGCTTTACGCGCTGGAAAAGAAATATTGAAATTTATTCTGTGATTTTTTCCATGACGAAATACTTGATAAACAATCTAATATCAAAACTGACACTGTATTTCTATTTAATATATGATTTTCACTCACTTATACTGGAGATACTAGAGGGATGCATTTCACTTCTACAGAAAAGTGAAGCTTCTGTATATAAGTGAAATGCATCCCTCCAGTGTGAGTGAAAATCATATATTAAATAGAAATACAGTGTCAGTTTTGCTATTAGATTGAAATTTATTATCAAAAACAAAAATAAACAAACAAAGCAAACTTCAATTATAATAAATAGAAAGCATAAGCTTGTAAAGAAGCATAAACAAGTTGACATGACACAAATTACAAAGGCACCACCAGCAAAAGTGAAAAAAGCTCACTATGGTGGGAGTCATTATTCTAGGTTTGTATGTATTGTATTGTTTGTATGTAAATGTGATTTTTGATAATTATGTGAATATTATTTTAAGTTATACATAGAAGAGAGAAAAGAAGAAAAAATTCACACGAAAAACAAATAAAAGATTAATTCATTTTTCATAGACACCAAACAATACAAATCATAGTGAAGACTAAATAGACATTAGAGGAGGTTAAGTCTATGCTATTCGTGGAAAGTTTAATCTTGAAAAAAGTTACTGTATTCATTGGCAATTAATTGACAATCTTATTCTGAGGATGATGAGTCAAAAGGTCTTCTGAAAATATATTACTAAATTTGTACTGATATAAAGAATTTGTCTTTGAATTGAATGAATTTATTAATTACATGTTCATCAATTGTTAGAAACTTACGATGTCGTATTATCTAATATATATTTATTTATATTTATAAAGAGTATCTCGCATAATATATAGTGTATTATACAGAATAGCCCGCATAAAGTGTTAACCCAAGGTTCTACATAAAATTTCCAACAAAAAATGTCCACTAAACATTTTTCAGAAATAAACGTTTTTGTGAAATATTGATAAATTGAAGTTTTCAAAATTTGCCAACTTCCTATCAATAAGTTCTCAATAACTCCAAAACTAATTTTTGGACTAGACTTCTGAATCTATTTTTGAAAAGAAAAGAAAATTTTGCAAAAGATCAATCTACTTTCATTGCCGAACCACATTATTTATAAGCGGTCAAAGTTTAAAAAACTTAATTTCCAATTTAGAGCTGAAATTTCAAACAGATTATTCCAGAACACTTTTCAGGGGATTGTAACTAATTTATTACATGAAAAACAGTTCCAATTCACAATCTTTCAGATGAGTCCAAAAACATGCAAAGCGTTATTAATTGAGATTAAATGAGGAAAGTAAGGGGATTTTTGGTCAGCATCATCGTTACTTACAGTGAGGAAACTCACGAACGAATCACTTTATTACACTGAAATTTAAGATAGATAAGATCCATGTAACTCACAATACAAAAGAGTATCAATTTGTTAATAATACATTTATAAAATGGCGGCCAAATGAAATTTAAAAAAAGTATTACTTTAGATCTGTTGCTTTTATCAGAAACACTTATTCGATACAAAATATTAGACTTTTTATTGTGAACAAATTAATTTATGAAAATTGGATGATAAATACCGAGATATGATAAGAAAACTGTAATTTTTTCAGGTGTAATTTTATTACATCCTATAGGGAGGAAAACAGCCCGGAAACCTCGGATTTCCAGCCGTATCTCGGTTATTCAGAACCCACCTAAAACTGTGGGTCCAACTCATCAATCACCATCATCCAACTCATTATTCATCCTTTCACATCAAACTAATTGATGTGAATACCGAAAAAATATATAAGTAAGCTGATAGATAGAAAATTTCACTTTCATTTTATCAACTGTAAAAATTACTTTACCTATTGAGTAGTCTTCATTGTAGAATGAAATATGCTTTGTGTTGTGACTATCGAAGTGTCCCACATTTTTATTTATATCTAGCTCCGCTGGACGCGCCGTTTCAGAGCCGTAGACAATTGCGGGATTGAACTCAGTGTAAGGCACTGGACTGAATATTTGCCATTGGATTATTGTATTCATTCTTACCTAAAAAAAATTAAAAAAATATTTTGAAAATTTTTCTTGTTTTAGCACATAATATAGTATAATAAACTAATACAAATGAGTATCCAAGGACCCGACAAATTTACATAAAATAATAATTATTATTTTCAGTTTTGCTGATAGACCTATTCAACTACTTTGATTTCCGCAAACATCGTATGCTTCCCGAGTCACAAAAAAATGCACGTCGGTAGTTCTTGGAAAGGGTTTGTTCCTTCTTCTTCTTGTTCAACAAGGGAAGTGATAGCAGCGAGCCGTAGCAGGTATCTGTTCAATCAGATAGAGATAAGCTGCGTTCTCGTAGGACCTGTTTGTAACGGTGACCGATTAGATTGGCCAGCAAAAAATACACTGTTCTCTGCTGTAAAATCACTTCCCGGTGGTTCGGAGCCCACCTAAAACTGTAGGTCCAACTCATCAATCACCATCATCCAACGCATTACCCACGCACAGGTCGAAGACCTATGTGGGCTTCATCCTCCAAAAAAAAAAAACGAAACAGACCTCTTAATATATCATGCCTCAATAGTTTCTCTGTTTCTTTCGATTCGACGGTTTAGAATAATTGAAGGAAATATTTCAACTCAATCAAAAATGAAAACTTTAACGCTTGCACAGTAGAAATAAAGTGGATAATTGGGCTAAGCCACAACCTTCGTCATATTATTCATTTTTTTAACTAACTGTGTAATGCTTTGATTCTAACTAGCCAAAACTGACCTACAGCCTATAGTGGGAATGTGTTTTACATCATAATGTTTGGAGTTTTGGATGGAATAGCTTAATCAAAATTTATGAAGAGAGCAGTTTTGGACTCTGGTCTGTTGCATATTTGCATTTATAGTTACTTTGTCTATATAAATAATTATTATTTATTCGACCCCCAAACACAAAAACCAATAGCGATCTAACTTGGACTATGAGGAAGCTATAAACAAAATTTAAAGTCTAGAGTCTTTCTTTCAAGCGCTAGGGAACAGACAGACGGACAACGGCACAATTTCAATAAGACCTTGTCGGGTCATTAATAAATTTATAACATGAATAAATTAACATAAAAGTGTTGAAAATCATACCCGATTCAGATAGTCTTGTTTGATGTCCATGTTGGTCTGACAAAAGAGAATCAACGCTTCGGGTGGAAACTTTTTCAGAGCTAAATCAGCTATTGCAAAATCAAGCAACGCTTGGTGGACAGGAGTATACTGACTAGATAACGAAGGCAGCTTGATTGACAACCAGGCAATCTTACTTCCATCTTTCTGAAATCGGTTACTTAAAGCGACCGCATTTTCTTTTATTTCTTTGAATATGTCATCGGAATTGCCCTTGCCCGGTACATTGGCATCGTAGAGAAATACCTGAGAAAGAGCAGAGTGAATGAAAAAAAAATCCATTATCTTTAAATAAATAAATATTAATAAAATAAAGATAACAAAATAAATAAATCTGTCATTGTATTTCATCATCAATCTATCAAAATAATTTTTCCCCTACAACTGCCGCAAAGAACTAGTTTACGTGCTGAAAGCTAATCATAAAACAGCAGTTTATTGAGGAGCGAGCAGTAAAGTACTTTTCGTCATACTTGTACATATTCACCACTTTACCGAGCATTGAATCGAGCCGGTAAACGTCTGTTTACAGAAAGAACAGCTGATTTTCATTACCACATCCTTTTTCAGTGCGGTAATAGATTTTATCTACGACCATGTCATAATGTATACATTACAGTTTCACAATTGATGCCAAAACAGCTATCTTTTCGAAATGCTTTTTGAGACCCGTTGCATAAAGAGCTCATTATAGTACAGGTTCTACATTATAACACGGGTTCTGGACCAATCAAAAGCATTTTTGATGGAATCAATATCGTAATTCAATATTGTGAAACTATCAGCTGATTTCATCAAACTGCTACACCAGCTACTTTAACCTAACAATCTACTATAACTTCTCATATTTGAGACGAGAGGTTAGGTATCTCTGAACGGCCACAGGTAAAATGAAATTGTTTTAATTAAATGTATACTAGTGGTCGTAGATAAAATAGTGTATGCAACGATTTTATTTGGCCATTAAGGCACTCTTGAGATATTTATAACACTCGCATTACATCTAACTCGTGCCTTAATAAGGGTCAAAATAAAATCGTTGCATAAACTACTATTACCGCAATCTAGCTGTTAGAGAATTTGGAAAACAGCTGATCTCAGAAGTACTTTTAGTATTCTACTGCTGTGATTGATTTTGAGGTTATGTTTGATGATGCTCGCTGTAGTAGCTCAAAGTTCATCTTTTTTTTATATTTTAGACTAGTATGACGAAACATATCGTACATAACTCGTCCGGGAAGATGTTTATCATATTCGTATGATAATACCGCACTCGACTTTGTCTCGTGCGTTAACTCATCATACTCATATGGTAAACACCATTTCCCGCACTTGTAACGTAATATACATATACTATTACAGTTTGCTAACGTTGAAGCTTTACATTTTCACTTGCATGTTGCTAATCTTCCGTTCTACAATTAATTATTGTATCTGACGTCCAAAATTATCATATTTAACAAATATTTTACAATTATTCATGCTTTTAATAAAAATAACGATCTTTTTTAAAAAAATTTGTTCAAATGATATTTCTTTGAAATAATTGTACAAAAGCGCTTAGTCAAATCCAATAGAAAAATAGCACTCAGCACATCATACAAGACACAAAATTATCGTACAAACTATAATTGTCCGGACGAAGGGAGGCCTCTGTTTCAAGTCGACCGTTTTGCATTTGTCTGTCTGTTTGTAACGCATTTACAGCTAAACGCGTTGACCTAATTATATGAAATCTTGCATAGATCTTCCTACAATGACTGCCCATTACGTTATTATTCATGAGAATAATAACTCAAATTTGAGACGAACAAATTATTTATAATATTTAGATTGAGTAAAATAACAACTGATTACAAAATAAATGTAATGTCCTATAAACTCATTCATCAGACGTGCGTGTGAAATCTCATCTGATTTGAGCCATCAGCTGTCTGAAAAATAGAAATACAGCCTTGGTGATGTGATACAGTAACCTTTGTGAAAATTGAATACAGTATTAGGTCTGTAGATTGTGTTTAATTTTGCGATGGTGATTATCATTGAATACATTGACTACCCTGTGCAAGCACCCTTATTCTTGGGCGTGAGATCTACTGTTCACAGAACTACTAGTAATTATCATACGGCTGGCAACACTGAAGCTTGCCAACTGATTATTGTCACAAAAATGTCTCATAGAAGACTCGCCATCACGTCAGACACGTTTTATGTATGTAAAACATTCAATAGAACTGCACTTACCAGCATGAGAAAAGTTTTGTCCTTTTTCTCCATACACACTTTCGTATATTGCTGTATGAATCTAACAGCTTCGTTTTTATGAGCAGCATCCACCGGAAGAATGAAATTCACTCTGGTATTTTCTGTCACATAGGGAATTGGCAGTAGTTCGACTTTCCCCAGAGGCTTGCATATTTCAACTCTGAAAAATATAAACAATTATAAACACAAAGATATGATAAATAAATAAAAATAATAGTAGTTTATGCAACGATTGTATCGTTGTATCGATTGTATCGTTACAGTTACAGCCTTTAAACAATGTGAGTTGAAACACGAATGAAGCAAGTGAATGAAATGAAATATAGCTTTATTCACAAAATTATAAAGAAAAAATGTATACACAATTTTTAAACAATATCAGTCTTAATAATTACATTAATACTAAACAGTCTCTTTATAATATTGAATACTGTTAATGTGAGTATTCTAAACATCTCACCAGTTGCTTTAAGGCGAAATACTATCATTACATACAATATTTTATCTCCGAGTACCAATACTTTACGTTTATTTCAACTTACCAATGAAGCCAATAACTTGTCCAAAATATAACATAACCTACGATGCGTGATTGTTCTCATTTAAAATCCAGTTTGATTTCGAGATGCTTAAATCAGCTGAAGTAAATATTGCTTAACAATCATTTAGACACTGTTTTGAAGAAATCCTGAATTCTGATTGGTCTATAATTATACTGAAAAGTTGAAATAGTTTCACTATGACACTACTTTTATAAGACGTTTAATAAAGTAAGCTGTATTAACATCGCTTTCTAACCTCTTATATCTTCTTTATAACGAAGCCATATAAATAATAAAAAAATAGTTAATAGACTATAAAATAAATATTTGTCAATTCCTTTCAAAATGATTCAATGTAATCTTATATTTAAATTCATAAAATGCAGTAATTGGTGATAATTAATATAGGAATAAATATAAATAACGTGGACAAAACAAAAGTTTTGAATAAATTGCTAGAATAATAGCTAGAAACTCTTAATGGCCAAACACTGGATAACAAATGATAATTGAAACGCAGGCCCCTATTTATGAACTAAACCCAGGCTACCTTAACTCAAGGCGACCTTTAAGTCAAGTTTTCCTTAACTCTTGAGTTAAGGAAGCCTCAAGGTTGGTTCATAAAGCCTCACTTCTTATGAAGCAATAAATATTTTTGAAATACTCTAAATAAATATAACAAGAAAGTGGGCTATTCACATTTACCATCAATAGTCGTATTCTACAAGACTCAAAATAAACTTCAAAGTTGCAGAAATACGATTTTTACAGGACATAAAAGTTTCAGCTGCCTTAACCGGAGCTCTAAAAATAGAATTTATTTCTGTGTACATCCTGTAAACATTGGACTTTGAAGCCATTCTGTTCTGGGAGTAATTACTGGCCGTCAGATTAAATTAAGTGATAATTTTAAACGGGATTCAAGTAGAATGAGGTCTCTTTACTACAGATATCTTCAATATCATTTAAGAGATCAAAAATGAATTTTCCAAATCAGGTTGGCTGTATAGAGAGAGTAAAACTTTAATGCCAATTTATTTAATTTTTTCTCTAAAAAACTCTCAATGGCTCTGTTTAATTTTATTAAATTATCTTGCGGTGAGACGGTAGTTCTATTTTAGCAATTGATCAATGGTTGAGTTCATGGGAGCTCAACCATTAACCGGTTAATGTTACCGGTGGCTTCTTATTAGTCGATTCAAATTTTCCAACGTCTATGAATTTAAAGACCAATCAGAAGCCATCGATAACATTTACCGGTTACATGTACGGCTCCCATGAACTCAACCAATGCTTGGGAAATTTGGAAACCTCAAGTTCTAGGTGAATTCCAAACCTACAATTTAGTGATGATTAAGTATAGGTTACTCATAATAATTATAATACAAGCTTGATAAAAATCATGTAAATAAAATATGCATTCTAGTTCTTGATTTGATTCATTTCTTGAACTAATTAAAACTGAAATTAATTCAGTTACAACATAAACTTGGAAAGTTTTAGGTGAATTCCGAACCTACAACTTAGTGAAGATTAAGTGTAGGCTACACTTGATAAGGATATACGCTTAGTAATAATCATACATGCAAAAAAAATGATATAGGACTTACAGTGATTGATATTCAGTTAATAATAATTGAAACAGGTATTAATAAATTGAGAACAAATTAATTTAATTTAGTCGTTGGGTCCTCACAACAGATGGTTCAGTTCATGGGAGCCTTCTTATTTACCGGTAACTGCTATCGGTGGCATCTGATTGATCTATTCAAATTCATAGAAGTAAAAAATTTGATTAGACCAATCAGTCGCTATTGGTAGCATTTACTTACCGGTAAATTAGAAGGCTCCCATGAACTCAATCACTAGTTTAGTTCTAATGTTTAGCGTTATTACTACTATTATTAAATCAATTAAATTGGGTCAATTATTACTAATACTGATAACTTTCTGTAATTTTAAAAATCATGGGAATGAAATGAAATCTGTAATACCTCTTATGGACTTCTTTGCCATTAGTCGTGTCTTTGAAGGCGAGATCTAGGATGTAATCCATTCCACGCGATGGATCAAACCTCCGGTAGCCGTTGACAAGTCGCTTGTAATGAATCTGTCCTTCGTACTTGTCTTCCATATGAGATACGCTCGAATTCAAAACATACTAGAAAAATTATGAACTGCATCAAGGCTGTGCGCAGGGTTTTTGGTCATAATTTTTTTCGATGTTTTTTGCATTGGATATTATTAAGGTAATGAAATAATATCATAATAATTGTTTTTAAACAGTTATTTTGTGAAATATGGGGGTTCAAAGTTGATATTTCTCGGTTTTTGGAAGAAGTAGATCTACCTACAAGGTTCTTTCAACTTTTGATAATTTTTCTATGACTAAAAGACATAGTCTTTTGGAAAATAGAATAGCACACTTTTTAATTCAATCAATTGGTTTTTTATATACGTTTTTGAAAAACTGAAACTGAGCTTGACAAATTTAAGTTATATTAAAAAAATATTTTAATTGAAAAATGTGCATATATAATGAAGAACCTAGGTTTCTATATACAATTTATAAAATTAAGTTAATATACAGTATAGGCCTATTCACCACTTCAAATCTTATAATTTGCAACTCTGCATTAATAGTATTTACAGTGTTTATTTTTACTTTACTTTTATCACTACATTCTTTTGTAATGTATGTCTTCATAAATTAATCACTTTTTTTTCTTTATAATATTTAAATATGAGTGAATTGTTTTCTTTGTTGCAATATTCCTGAAGATTGGCACCTGCTGAAAACCCTACGGGTTTAGCAGGACCCTACAATGTTTGTAAATTTTGAAAATAAATTTGATTGATTGATTTGATCACCAAGTTGCACATGCGTTATATTACACGGACGAATGCGCTGGTCCTCCACTACCATTGGAAAACTTGATGTGGTGTTGTTTGATTTTAATATTGATCAGCATAATATTAAATATTGTAATGTTATTTAAATTGAACTATAGTAAACAAGAGTTTTTGTTATGCTGTTATGAGATACAACATGTTTTGATAAATATTGTAATATATTTGACTTCATTTATTGTTGTTTTGACAGTGTCATGCATTTGTGTGAAATTAATTTGTGGAATCTTGATAAGTTTACCTGTACGTCAATCTTCTCCGCTCCAGTCAGAGGTCTGACGTTAGAGAAGTCGCTAGCCAGATACATATGAGTCTCAGTGAAGTAATCCCAGCGAAGCACATCGAAACGGTTGATCGGCTTATTTCCCGGCTGACTTCCCACCGGCCACGTCACACTGTCTCTTCCTCCAGGGGCCACATACGACATATTCACCAAAGAGCGACGTAGATTCGAAATTTCTAGTTTCTCATGCATCATGGCTATCTGCAATCAAAATTTTTATCTTATATTATAATCTTAATCTTTTATTAATAAAAAAATTAGTTACTATAAAAGAGGCACAAAGAGAATCAAACCGATACAACCCTGAAGATATAAGTAAGTGGAGGGAGCATAAAGTCAGAAAAAGGTAACCGACGCCATATTGAGCGGTTATCCGGTGACTTCTAGTGGCTTTATACCACAATAGATATACACTAATGTTGCTGTAGTAGCTACATATATCTATGAACTCTACCATCATGAAGGTATAAGATAGTGGAAGGAGCATAAATTCAGTAAAGTGTAGCAGACGCCATCTTAAGCGACGATAAGGCGGCTATACTCCACTATAGATATACACCAATGTTGTTCTAGTTATATGTATCTATGAACTCTTTATTTTATTGAACGAGCGAAGCGAGTTCTTCCTTTTGACTTGAGGCTAGAGGCGTTGTGTGTTTGTTTGTATGTTCCACGATAACTTTCGAACGCCTTTATCAATCAACTTCAAATTTGAAACACAGATTCTTGGTATCTTTAGACAGGTCAAGTTCGTTTGCCAATGAAATTGACCAACTCCTTCATCCTTTTTGAGGCGAAACAAAAGAATAGGTTCTCACCCCTTCATTAATATATCTATTAATATATTACTATATTCAAGAAAATAGTTGTTTTCACCATATGGAATTCGCAATAGATTTCAAAAAATATTTTGAGCTATCATCAGCTGTAGGTGAATAAATGCGATCAGGCTTTTTATAGGATCTCTATAAGCTGATATACTAATTTCATTGCCCTGATATATGGATATATAAACAGCTGTTTTTCATGTGGTAAATATATCTTCTCTATAGATTGATATACTAATTCCATTGCCCTGATATATAGGTATATGAGTACGGTAGGTCTTTCTTGTGGAAAATAAATGTGTGTATCAGAGCAACAATGAAATTGAACTTCAAGTGATAGATGTCTTGTGAATTTTATCTAAATCATTATTTTCAGAACAGCCGTTTTTCGTTACCACCTTCCCCTACGATAAGCTTCCCAAATGAGTTTCCCTTTCCAAAATTAGTTGTTTGCAAGCGAGTTCTCCAGCCCGTTGGGCTCACTAGTTATTTAGAAGATTTGCAGAACATAGATAAAACTGCAATTACTCTACAACTGAACAAAATGATACAATTAGCCAGATCTTGAGAAAAACAAATTACAGAAATGCAATCTTAAACTTGATATAAGAAAAAACATGGATATACAAAAGATACAATATATGAGATACTACCAGTTAAAATTAATATATGGTCAGCAAGGAAGCATCTACGAGATACTAGATGCCTCGTACTAGAGATAATTTAGACTTCACAAAATTATAAAATAATTTTCGAGGAGTAATAGAGAAAAAGTCTATTTCAGAGGCAAAAGAGTTGGCCAACTTAACAAATTTATATGAAGGTGAGTGAAACATCAAGCTAGTGTGACATGATTTATATTGAAATAAATCAATAGATCTTGTTTGGCTATCGCTTACATTAAAATTTACACTTGATAAGGTTAACATGTCGTCATATATCATATCTATCTTTAAAGGTAGCCGCGACTCTACACCGCGTTGAAAATTGAAATCATTATCAGCGTAATCAATACAACTACTAAATGTTTTCAAAACACCATTTTGAGGAGCAAATCGTTTTTCAGATGATAAGTGTAGTTTATAAATTTGAACTGACATAAAAGTGAAATCTTGTAAAAGTGAACTACTAGGTTTGAAATTCGCAGTGATATAGTCACGAATGTTGTCAGATCCCATGCAGTAGGGTCTTGCTTGCTTCTTTCCGGTTACAATTTTATAACATTAGCAGTATACGTTATGCTTCCCCCAATTTCTTATACCTCCATGAATACAACGGAGTGTCCAAGGACAAAGCACTCGATCTTGATATAAAATAAACCAATAAAATGGAGTATCCAAGGACCCGACAAATTTAGATGACATAATAGTTATTAACAGTTGTTTTAATAGGCCTACGCACCATCAAACTTCAATGATTTCTGTAAACATCATAATTTGCTTCCTGATTTGCAAGAAAATGGACACCAGCAATTCTTATTAGGTGGTGTAAATAAGGTTGAGGATCAACTTCCTCATGAGATGACTCTGTTGAGTGACTGTAGTCGACCGTTGATCCGTTGAGTCGACGGGAGTCCGACAGGAAGGCGTGAGAAACAGCTCGAAACACTGGTTGACTCGATCTTCATTCACATCAAATAACAAGAATCCCAAGCTCAGAGTCAAAAATATTTTAGCTGACTCAACTTTTTTCACACCACCCACATTGCAGTTCGTGTGCTTAATTCACAGATCTCATATAACATTCCTCAATTTTTTCATTTGTTTTTTAGGTTGAAGATTTATAATTCAAGAAAAGAAAAATAATAAGAGAAGTTTTTCAACACAATCAAAAATAAAAATGACCATTCTTGCACATTAAAAATTAAAGGGATTAATTTGATCGAACAGAAGCCTTCACAATATGCTTAATATCAATTTTTTCTGGATTTCTTGTACATGACAAACTGCGTTGTTAATATTAACTGTTACGTGAATTCAACGACTTGCAGTCAAATTTTCATTAAGAATAAGTAGAGGCCTCTGAAAATGGATCTCAAAAATTCGAAAACGTTCGGCCTACAGAGTAAGTAAATTAAAAAATCTTAATGAAAATCAAATTTTTCAAATTAATCAAATTTTTGTTACATTCGAAATGCACCAGCTTTGCAACTAACCTAGTTGCTATGGTGTAGTGAATTGCTAGGTTTATTTTTTATTGTAGTTAATAATAATTATAATGGATATTGACTTTACCTTGTAAATTTAGATGCACTCTAACAAAATTTAAAAACAAACATAAACAAAAAACTCACCTTACAAAAGTACAAATGAAGCTTATAGAAAGTTGTTGGTTGTCTTACAGGATAAAAAGTTAGAGATTCTTCAAATTTTTGATTTTTCAACATTTCCTTATTATCAATGTTTATGTCGGCGCCTGACAAATGGAAACTGCTGATTAACTGGCCCTGTAATTACCATTAATATAATAATAATAATAATCATCATCATCATCTTTGTTCACAACAACAAATTTAAAAGTTACAAATTACAAACCAAATATGGAACAATAAGCAGGGTAACATACTTTGAATATCTAGGAGAAGTAATCTCGGAAAAATATTCATAACAAGAAAGAATACAGAAAGTTCGTAAAGGCCTAGGGATGGTGCAATATATTTATAATAAAAAATGTTTATCTCTTCATACAAATGTTATACATTACACAATACAGTGATAAAACCAGAAATTTTATATGCCATCGAGACCCTGTCCCTGAACAGGAAAATGGATATGGAAAGTCTAGAGAAGGAAGAAAGAAAAACAGTTAGGATAATCCTTGGACCAAGGCGTACCGAAAACGGATATAGATTGCAGAGAAAGTCTAAAGTTGAAGAATATTCTAATATAGACTGATATGAAGAAAATACGCCTTAAATTTTATGGTCACATCATGAGTCAATAGACTAACAAAAATAATTGTAATCTATGTAGCATCACTTGTCAGTGGAGGAGAACGAATACGAAATGTGAAAAACACCTAGTACTTGCCAAAATAACCAACAAAGAAATTTACAATAGAAAAAACTTCAGAATAAAACTTTATAAATGGGAAGTTTTACCAGAGACAAAACTTCCAAGAGTTGTGAAGAGAAGTGGAGTGAAGAGAAAAAAGCTGAAATATTATGCTAGGTAAAATGCTAGGAGCCTATACAATAAGATGTCGAATATCGATTTGAATGGAATAATGTCTTACCTGAACTGAATTATGGCAGGGAATTTTGGTAGCATGCAGTACACATCTCCCAATGTTGTCTGAATCACTGTCCGAGTAAGCACTTTTGACACACCACTCCAAGTTTGTTTGAATTTTTTTCAAAACCGAATTGCTGAGAAGAATACCAGAATCTGTAAAATAGTAAACAATCATTATTTGTGGATATGGCTCCATGTTCTTCCCACAAATAAATTGAAAAGACCACCCATGTTTGAGGGTCGTCATTTTGGAAGTCATTGATGTTTGGTTTGCTTTTTATTTTTTGTAGTAGTTTGTCAATCAGTATATGTTTATAGCCAAAAGAAAACTTTGAGGTGGAAATAAACTCACATTCTGTGTCGATGTTCTGTGTTTTTCTGTGTTGATGTCTAGGTATGTAGGAGTTTTTTTAAAGAATTTATTGTTTTATATGCCATCTTGTTTTTGAGTTTTCTGAATATAGCTGCTGCCATTTTGTGTGTTTAGTTGTTGTTGAGGTATGTGAATGTTGAGAAAGTTTGAGGGTCGTCTTTATGGAAGTTATTGATGTTTGGTTTGCTTTTTATTTTTGTAGAAGTTCGTCAACCAGTGTGTGTTTATAGATTATGCATTTTGAAATGTGCGTTTGACGGCGAAACATGTGTTTGAAAGCTGTGTGTTTTTGTTGGGTGGGGAGATCTGAGGTCATGAGAGTAATTGATGCTCCACTGTGCAAGCACCCTGAAACAGAGTGTGAAACAGTGAGTGAGAGAGAAGCGCTTTTCTAGTTTTGCATCATTCCGCAATCTTCCCTATTACACAACAAGCAATTTTAAGTCTCAGGAATGCTGTGATTGCTGCGCAGACAAAACAAAATGTGTTTCTACGTACTGCCAAGAATGAGTTAACAGACTCTACAAATACAATATAAACACAACTAAATAATCGTTAGCATGCAATCTTTTAAAATTGATTGCAGATATCCAATTGATTGATTACAAAGATACATCATCTGAGTCTGCTTGCAAGAATAGTGTTCATTGCCAATGGTTTACTCACCAAGAGAACAAAATCCAGATTGTTCAGCTGTCTCAGTTCCAGCATACACTTCTTCACTAACACTCACTTTTTTAACAAAATCGTACAAATTCCTTGCTCGAATATAGGTAGTGTCTTTGGTAATAAAAAAATAATCATATTCTTCAAGAAAGTTGTCTGTCAAATACTTCAACAGGTGAAATGGCTTCAAAATATCACGTGTATCTGTGAAGCCAACAATTCCAGGCAACTTTAAAGATGAAACATTCAGTCTTTGAGCAGAAGGTGCATCAATGAAATACATTATTTTATCCACTAAATGTGCGACGGTTTTATTCAATGCCACCGCATGCGTGCTGATGGTCTCTGATCTCGTCAGAACACCAATGAATAGTTTATCTTTGATTCCAAGCTCTGTAGAAAAATATCTAGGTCTTATAAGAGTTTGAGGAGTTTTCTGCGCTTTTTGCGGTTTTCCTGCCAAATTTATCCTGGGCTCATAGTCGTCATTCTTATGCACTCTCAATATTTGTCTGTCTTCACTACTGAATTGAATTGAAAAAAGACAATCATTATCAATCAATGGTGTCAGGAGGAGACTCAATCCTAAACCTAGTATCACCCCTACAACAAAATAAATGTTCTGTCGGCAAATAGACAACATGAAACGGAACATTATCGAATTAAAATATAATCACCAATACCATTGAACACTTTTCTAAGGAAACGATAATATTATCATTGTCACCTAACCTATACCAACAACAAACTTTTATCAAATAAAATTTAATGAAAATAAATAATGAACTTTGAAAGTTGAGAGACTGGATCAAGGCGGGGGAGTACCAACTGGACTACGACCAACTGGACTACTGACAAAAACAGTGGAAAAAAGTCAGCTGTTGACCAACTCGCCACTAATGGAATGCGGAATTAACGAAATGGAATGCGTTTGAACTCGGAACTGTCTGCAAAATCTGTGTTGGAATCTACCAGAGATATTATGCTTTATATGTTGGTAGCATCACTATCAGTGCGTAATTTTGTTTTTCTATCTACTGAGCTTCATAACGGTTTAGTTTTATTGGTTAAGTTAATGTCAAGTTATGAAATTATCAATCTAATAACGTAGATTACTTAATAAATAAATATCGGTGGATCGCCACGAGAATGGCATCAGCTTACATGTATTCTTATGGCCGATCCACCTATAGTCTTCTTCTTCTTTTTTGGTCCTCCTAATGGTCCTAGGCCCAAAGAGTCGTCATAATTTGTGTCCTGGGTTAGTCCCGGTGTCTCGTTGTATGTTTTTGTAGTAATTTGAATTTCTATCTAGTGAAATAACCCAACCACTCTAATTGTTGAAATGTTATCTAGAGCTGTTTTACATCACTTTTAAACTACGGTAAGTAGAGTCAAATGCAAATCATTCATTAAATTGCTCGTCAACAACTTTCATACCTGAGTTCATTGCATAAGTTACAGTTATTAATCTAAAGTAAATCATCTGATAGATTATCTATCTACCTTTATATTGGTGGTGGCATTTTTTGCAAAGTATTTTTGTCGCTGATAGTGGCGGCGATGCTTAGCTTAGACGGCTCTGGGGCTGCATTTCCGTATCTGATCCACCGAAATAATTGACTAAGAGTCGATCGCGGTTAGGTTTAGATTTGGAATATATCGACTAAGTTACCTTATCGATTATCAGCCGATTATGTCACTAGACTAAATACGGAAGTGCAACCTCGATTTTCGAAGTTGAAAGTGAAAGGGGTCAATATTAGGTAGGTGGCTAATAATTAGTACGTTTACCTTACTGGAAACACAGTACCTATATTGTGTAGATGTTCGGAGGTATATTATAAATGAGTAGGCAAACGGAGTTGAATAGTTCTTTCATGAATTTTTGTCAATTAAACTTGACTATGCTGTTCACTAAAGATAATTGTGATTACAGTAGCCTAATTACTTTTCAAATGATTGAGAGATTTACCCTACTTGCAGCTTAGTACAGCTCGAGCAAGCTCAACTTTTTTGGCAATGAAACTAAGAAAATTCCTGTTTCAGCACGAGGTCTGTCTGCTGCTTGTTTCCGTCAAAGGTTGAAAAGTCTGCTGGCCAACCTACTGTATTTGGTGTATGAATTTTGAATGGTATGTAGCTCCTTCTAATCACTTGACTCTGCCTGTGCAGCATTCTTTCATCAGTGCTTGGTAATGTCATGTTGGTATGTTTTCTTCTCTTTTAGAACTTTTTGTTAGCTTCATCTGGAGCTTAGGAAATGACAGAATTCGCCATCACCATAGCAACCATTCACGATCATGTAACTATGGTTTGTCTACAAGCAACCGTCTGTAAACATACACTGTATACTATATTCGAAAAGTATCGTTCGAAATTCATATAATATGAGTATTCAAAGAGAACAATGGTAGTTGAAGCGTTTCAAATTTTTTATGGCAGGGGTGCAGTGGAGTGTGCATTTATAACCAATACACCTGTTTGTTTACATGCAACCCTCTGGTCACAAGCGCTATTATGAAAGAAACCAAGCTATTTTTATTTTTTTTTTTTTTTAATTTTTAACCAACTTCCAAACAGGAGGAGACTCTCAATTAGGCATGTTTTTTTCATGTTTGTTCATCAATTATTGGGGTACTATTGAACCGATTAAATTTTTTTTAATGAATGCGCATCATTCATCGGTAGTTCTATCCAAGTTTCGCAAGGATCGGCCCAATACTTAGCCCAATATCAAACAAAAAGGAGCATTCATTGATGTCTTCATTTCAGTTTTATTCAAATAGGATAGTTTCATACATAACTGGCAGTCGAGTAACCAACCGTTGTCGTTTACCAGACTGATCATTTTATGATATAAATGGAGCTCTTTCACCCACCGATTTTTGAAATCATATGATGCATTGTAGGCTAATTATGCCGGGTGATTGACATCGGTTACCCAGAGCCTTTTTGACCAATTAGGTGAACTTAATTTGAATTTAGAATAAGAAGAAGATAATATTTCTCTTCTTATGAACATTGTAAATAATTTAGTTGATTTAGCTTTTTCCCTCTTCTCAGCCCAATATTTTTTCATTCTGGCTGAGGCGTCCTTATAATAATATTATAAATATGCTAAATTATATTGTTTTAATCAAGGTAATTAGAAAACAAGGTAGTGTTCTCGCACATCTCCACTCATCTGTTGAGTCCTATCAGCTGATGAAGTGACGTCATTTGGATGTCTTTTCACGATTTTACCTATAATTTACTTGTTAAATTCCATAACTTTATAAGTATATCTCAAAATATATATGATTTTCAAGAAACTTGGATGTCTCCTTTGGTTTATGGTATAAATGTAAGTGTTAATCTACGGCATTTTTGATATGATCATACAATTATTTAGTTCAGAGCACTTGTTAATGTTATAGCATGCACATAACATCAAGGATTGTACTTCTCGGGTATTTAAGTTATTTTATGTCTTCAAACTCACTTCAATTAATTTACAAGTACTGTGGAAGGTTAAATATTCAATGTTTAATGGAATTGAACTGTGTTAATTTTTTATTGTAATAATTTATATATTGTTTACATGATGCTGTTTTCCTTCAATACTTTTAACAGTATACTTCTGTAGTTGGAAGAGCGTTGAAATTGATTGGAGAAAAATATATTCAGTTAACCGTAATAAAATAATTGACCTTCAACTAAATATTATGTGCTTACTGGAATTGCATACCTATTTTTCCAAACAATTTTCTTAAAAAAATGAATATTTAATTTTCCACAGTACTCATAAATTAATTTGAAGAGAAATAAAATAACTTAAATACCCGAGAACTACTATCCTTGTATTATGTACATGCTATAACATTATCGAGTGATCTGAATTGAATAGGTAATTGTATGATCATATTAAAAATGCCGTAGGTCAACAGTTGAATATATTATCATAAACCATAGGAGACGTCCAAGTTTCTTGAAGATCATATTTATATATTTACATATTTATATATATTTTGAGAAAAAGACATAAATTTATGCAATTTATCATGTAAAAGATAGGCGAAATCATGAAAAGAGACCTGCATGATGTCACTGCATCAGCTGGCTGTAACTTGCTACTGCGCATCATGCTGTTGAACACTACCTTGTCTTTTGATTACCTTGGTTTCAATCATGAGTTGGAGTGAAAAATGTTTTTAAGATCGTTAATTACAAAGCTATAATTTTTTCAGTTTATGCTGGTACATTATGTGTGTTTCATCAAAAGCTTTTTGTTCTGCCATACTGGCGCTCCTCAATCTACAGTGGAAACAATTACTCTGGGCGCATGGCTCTCACACTACGCTCTGTCACTACTGGCCGTCCTGTAAAAGTTGGTTCACTCACTCCACTCCTTTCTACCGCTCCACTAACGGCTGAAATGGTGACCTTGAAGACACAAATGTTTTTAGAAATGAGCGATAAACACTCCCCTCTCCACCCCGCGCCTTTGCTGACTACCAAAAGGCCGCGCGCCCAGACTAATTGTTTCTACTATACCTTGAATGCCCTTGTGTGGGTACACCTAGGTGTGCTCACCCCTTGGAATTGATAATGATAATTGACCCCCAAATTATTGTAGGCTACATTAGAGATACCATAATAGCTATTCCAATGTAATGGCAATCATTGTTGATGTCACTGTACCATGAGAATAACAACATAGGCAGAGCATAATCAAATTTTTTCGTGTTCCTGCTGCGTTTTTTTGTCTGTATAAAACAGGCCTCTCAGCTGAAAAACTGCAGGTTGGTTCACAATGTAGCTACATTCGCAGTAGCTACTTTCAATGAATAAGGCGATAATGTGACAACCTTATGACATTTGATATAAAAATTTATTTTTTCATTTAAAAATTTATAAAGAAAGCAGTAGTGGGCTATGCCCAAGGTGACCAGATTTTTGAAACCCCAAAACGGGACAACTGAACGTATAGGTCGGGGGGGGGGGGGGGGTTAAAAGTTGATCAGAAAGTAGGGGAAAAACTTTATTTCTTCTCTATACAAAGATATTTTTGTAGTCATTCTCACACATCTTATATTAAAACGAAACCGTAGTTTTTAATGTCATGCCATCAATGTTCGCAATACCATCAAAGATGACCGAAGAATAGTAAAAGTCTGCTCATAATATTGAGGGATTTTGGAGCTAAGGTTCAATTTATTGTAATTAGAACTTGAGTTCAACTTTTAGATTATTTAGAGCAATAATAATTTTCAATAAATGAAAAAACCTATTCATGAAGTAGAATATTAGTAACTAATATTTCCAAAACGGGACAAATGGGTGTCCTGACCAGGATGGTGGGGACACCGGGACATGCCTCTCAAAAACGGGACTGTCCTGTTGAAAACGGGACGTCTGGTCACCTTTGCCTGTTGTATCTTCACTTGATTGTGTTTTGTCATGGATGAATGAATTATATGAAACAAGCTTTAGTATCATCAGTTGTAAATTTCACTCACACTAGTTCGATTTTTTTATTTATTAACTGACTAAATTTGGTAAATGGATGATAGCACCGTTCCATATCAGAGATACCTTTATTCATAGCCATTTTGTTTCTTATCCCTGTCATAAACTTTTAGTTGCTTGAAGTATATGTCTACATAATTGTGTATGTTCCATGTGTTTATAATTTGAACAGGTCTACAATAGAATATATATAATATATTCATTTTAATTTTGTTTTTCAGAGAATAACACCTGCTGGCTGAACTGTAATTTCTTAACTAGTTACTGAATGTTATTGCAAGTGGATTATTGTTTATTTATAATTCAAGCATCATTCACAGCTTGTGAACAATCTGTGAAGTATCAGGTGAGCTCTCTTCTCAAATATCAACCTAATATATCTCAAAGGAGCAAAAAATTGCTTTTAATTGGTTCTTGCATTTGAGGTTGCACAAAAACTAAAAACTATGATAATTTGTTTCCAGCCACTTGTATACTTACATGTAAGAATGTGGTACAACCAAGAGGTTTGAATGCTCCAATTGATTGCATTCTTACCAAATCCAGAAGAATATGTAATACCATACATAAAGGTTTAGAAATAATGCAGTAGATTTAATAAGTGATATATATATTGGGTAATTGTGCCGCAGATGTTAGCAAGAAAAAAATCACTTGAAACCTTCACCAAATTGTAGTATTAAGTTTTCTGATCACAATTATCAAGTTTCCAAGTGTCGGTCTCAATAAATTAATTAATTATTCAATATTAAAAACTCAAATTTTGAACAGAACCCCAAAATGATTATCTTTAGCAATTAACTTGAATTGAGTGTTTAGAATGCCTAAATCATTGCAACACAATAATTTGCATTCTAGTTTATGAATTATTTACTCATACAATTTATCTATTCAATAATAAAAGCATTTTCAATTTGTTCCATAATCTTATCACTTGATGCATTGCACATACTTCTGCATAATCTGTCGCCACAGCCTGGGTTTTGGGCGCTTGGGCCTTCTATTTCTTTAGCTTATGAATTTTGCCGACTGTGACTAACGATGATGGATGATAATATCATAGAGTGCTATAGAATCTGAAACTGATGCTTTTGTTTCACTCTAAACTCACAGATATAGGCTATTTCTAAATGTAAAAATTTTAAAATAGCAAAAAAATTATTGAAGAGATTTTTACTTTGAATGCATTATGGAATTAATGAAAACATAATAATGATCACTATAATTAATTAATATAGGGACATAATATTGGGAATATATTGATATTATATCACAATAAATATCAATACCAGTTTCCATATTGATATGATATATCAATAATTTTGGTATTGATACTCCATCCCTACATTGATCTTTATCATTACCGGTAAATGGAATTTTACTTGAAACCAAAACTTGATATTAAATATTTGTAGATTTTCATTTACCGGTAAACGGTAAAAGGCTCGAATGAACCAAAGCACACCCATTATTACCAATTAATTTCTTGGTAAAAGAAATCAATGTTTTTTAGCCTAAATAAACATTTAAAACAATTCGTCTATGATGTTATGCTTAAGGCACTATAAAGGCTTTTTACAGAGCCGTAGTTATGTTCAAAAGGTGAGTTTTTAATATTGAATAATAAATTAATTGAGACCGACACTTAAAAACTTGATAATTGTGATCAGGAGACATAATACTACAATTTGCTGAAGGTTTCAAGTGATTTTTTTCTTGCTAACATCTGCGGCACAATTACCTTTGACTCTATTATATGACATCTTGAATTGAACTTGAAGCCTTGAAGCATTCAAACTTGTGAGTCAATTATTAGTGTAGTGTAAGACACAATTATGCTCATTTGAGAAATACTGTTGAAAAATCAATTTAAATAGACAAAGACTGCAATTACTAGGTTATGAAATAATAAATGTCATACTATCAGCTCTAACTACTGTCAATGTAACGTATTGAGATAGTGACCATACAAATAATAGACAATAATAAGTTAATAGCAGCTAAGACTACGTATTTCAGCTTCAAAATAATTCATTTGAGCAATTATTGTTTTAATAAAATTTATAAAAGGAAATTATAAAATGAGACCTGGAAGCCATTCACTCATCTAGTTTCTGTAGGCTATATTTGCTCATCTGTGATGAGTAATATCCAATAAGGACTCACATAGCCAAATTCGAGGTTAGGATTTTGGAAGTGCTTGTATATTCTGTTTTACTCTTATTTTTAACTGCTTAATTTATATTTTGCTAATCACAATCACTGTTCATTCTCTCAAGCACAAATTCTTGAAGATATCACAATAATTTCTTAGTTTTTGAGGCACACATGCTTGGAAGTTATCAATATTGCAAAGTAGGATTGATCGATTATAATCTTAAAGTTTTGAATTTTTTGTCCCAAACTAATTTTTATGAACTGTTTCAAATTACACCTTTTATCTTTTTTCTGTGTATTTTGCTTGCTATTATAAGATTCGTTCTAAAAATCATGATCTTTTTCATGAGTGTCTGTTGCCGCTTCTGGGAATGAAATCCACCCTTTCTTCTGGCATAGCATTGTCAAACAGCTATCTCAGTTACGATTTTCTCCAACATTTATCCAGCATTTCAACAATGTGACAGTCATTGACTGTATGGGACATGTCATTCCCCACACCCACACATAGTGAGTTGTCCATAAAACTCTACCTTTTTGAACTCTGCACATCTATAATAAATAAATGAAATTATTAGAATTAACGTGTGTCTAAAGCTTCACCTGGACATAAAAAGCCATTGAGAAGGACATTGATCATAAGGGACATGTAGGCACGACTCACACATAGTGAGTACACACAAATTTACATGGAAAATGTATATGGCAATATTTTTTATTATACTGTTATGAATTTACGTAAATAAAACAGTCAGAGGCGTTTTAAACATGGATTTTATTAAAGAATAACTTTTGGAAAATTAACACTTGAACTGCTTAACACGAACTCAACTATTTGTACTTCTATTGGAAAACCTTCTCGAGCTTTCAAACATTGCAAACATTATATTTGCTATTACCAGCTGATTTTTACATAAACAACTTGTCACCAGGCCGTAGCAATACTATAATAATATGCACATTGAACTTCAGGATATATTCACTTTTCCTTATGTTTCTTAAAGAAAAGCGCCTCTGTACCAAATAAATCACATTTATTGTGGTTACATATGGGCATAGATAGCGTCCATTTATGAATACTTAATTGATTTAAGATAAAAACTTTCTCATAAGAACTTCGACATGGAACTACAAAAAATACCATAAATTATAAATGATTCTTCTAGCACCCTAGTAAGGGCGTGCCAGCCATGATTCGCACAGGTAGTAATTTACCCTTGAGCCAGCTCTGCTTGTAAACCATGTTAATTTGTTTCTAATTTTTTTTATTGTTTTTTCAGACCTGATAACTCATCTTAAACTGCATGGACACCCCATCATAGTTTCTTCGCATAAAATAAGCAAACTTATTAGCAGACTTATATCTTAATCAAAAGTTTGAAATGTTTTATTATTACCAACAACAAATTCTTATTTTAGAACAAATGAAATCGGTTATTATTAATATTATCATTTTATTATATATTATTATAACAAATGTATTATTATATTGATATTTTTACTATTGTCAAATTTATACCATTGTATACCTTATATGTCAGTTATAAGGCCATTATTATCATTGAATAGTATATTAGTTCATGAAAGTTGATTCAACATAGACTAACTAACTACGATTTATAAGTTACAAATTTGTTATAATTCAATATAATCTTATATGATGTATCTTGTTTTGTTGAATAACATTTATACGTTATTGGAATAAATCTCTTATTGAAATGTATCAGTTCTATTGTTCTTATTCAGAAATACAACTAAGAAATATATCACATTATATATCTCATCAACTCATCACAATTGACAGGTTGCGTGAAATTGATGTCTAACCTATGCATGCGCAGAGCTAATTTTATGAAGATAAACAAACCTGAAAAATGTTATGCAACAACTTTGAAGTGTTGTCAAAATTCTTAGCGTTTAAAAACTTTGACTCTAGTTTTTAATTTTCAAGTAATCCGTTCCTTGGGAACGCTCAAAGACACACACACATATATATATAATTATTTGATATATATATATATATACAGTGCGAGACTGAGCTCCGTATCCCTCGGAGGAATGCACTATGTCATCGCAAAAGCAATGCAATTGTACGTCTCTGTGCGTGCTTCCGCGCTGCCCAGTATAGTATTCTTCGTCTCTCCTCTTCAGCCGTCAGGGACACGGAGCTTAGTCTCGCACAGTATATATATATGTATGTGTGTATTTGATAATTAGGAATAAATACATCAATTTACTGTTGTGGTCTTCTACATCATACTCATATTCTAATTCAATATTATGTAATGGTACTGCATCAGCTAGAAAGCAGTGTTCAAAGCTATTTGCGTTCAGTCGTCATGAATTATTTTTATTAGCAAATCATTTTTCTATAACGGCGCGCGACCTTTATGGCTAAATTACATCAGTCGGTTAAATTTGATTAAAAATTCAGCTGATGGCTATCCAAACATGTTAATGCTTTTGTGTTCTATGTCATAGTTGAGCTCGATCAGACACTCAGCTGATGTAATTTATCTTAAATTGTTGCTCGCGTCTGTACAATGGGGGCCTCATGTATATAGTTCACGCCCCCAAATTAGGTTGCTATGAAATATTGCGATGTTGCCTGATACGAGACAATGCCAGCAGCTGATAGTAGAGAATTACCATCCTCAATACACGAATTGACAATAGTATTTTGTAACATGTCGCCTAGTTTACAAGTCGCTGTTTTCTACAGAAATGTTTGCAGCTTTTTAGTCTGAAACAAAGAAATGCAAACTAGCTCAAGTTTGAGCTTAAAAAGTGTTTGAAACTTTTTATTTGAATGGCTAGTGATATTAAATTTGTGGAGAGTGGAGGACGTACCTGCAGTTACACACAAAACTCAGTTTGCAACACGAGAATTTTGTTTGAAACTCAACCAGTTTGCAAAAAGTTACTTTTTTTAATTGAAGACCTGCTCAAAGCTGTGAGCTTCTGTGTGTATGCAGCTTAATTCATTAGACCGCTTTTATACAAAGCGTCGGTTTCCAATAATGAGGTAGATGACAGACGTCATCTAAACTTGGCATAAATGTTGTTGCAATTTGGCAATATGTGACGCTGGAACCCATTGACAGAGATGTTAGGAAAGAAACACTATCAATTGATAAACTCAAAATTGTCATTAGGTTTAATAGCTGTCTTCAAGTCATTCTTATTGGAATTTCCTGAAAAGAAACATTATTAAGCATGTATGTTAAATAAATTATCAACGAAGTTCAGGCGTGAGCTGTTGAATACCCTTCACGTCAGATATATGGCCTTAGAGTTCGAATTAAACATTATTTCTGAAGAGATATTGAAAATACTGGGACTCAGAAGATGAGGTGATTCTTGAACAGAAAAAGCTCAGATTACAGAAGTAGCCTATTAGCAAGTTGAAATGAAAAAATTTCATTTTCTGTGAAAGTGATTGTGTTCTATCCTGTAGGAATAGCTCTTAATGAGGTCATGAATAATACTCCTATAAAGCCGTCTGCCTCTAGTTTTTTTTCCTTTTTTTTTTTAAGAAGGAATCATGAAGAATAGTATCGAAAGCTTTTCTGTTATTATATTATGGAGAAATACAAAAGAAATTTCATGTTGGAGTTTAGGTTCAGAGAAACAGTATTTTTGTGAATTTTATTATGGTTTCTTCTGTATTCTTATTGATTTGAAAGCCGAATTAGTTTCTGTTTATTATTTCATATTTACTAGAATATTATAATACTGTTTTCTTAACTATTTCCCCCATAATTTTAGCAAAATTAATAATGAGACTGATTGGTCTGTAATTGTTTGGATTAGAGGGATCTCTTTATTTAAACAGTGGTTTTATCTTAACCGATTTAAAATGTTTGGGAAAATATCCTTGCTCATAACATTTATTGTAAATAGCAGCAAGTGGTGTCCAGATTATATCAGCAACGAGTACATTTGTTACTTAAATTATCCATTCCTGGCTACAAAAACTCTTCCAATAAAATTAATATGCTTTGGTATCATTCAATTACTTTTTATTGCATTAATGGAATGCTAATAATATAATTTAACTATGGAAGTAGCTGTGATTCCACTTTTGTACCATCACTAATTTACAATCATGATTGATTGATTTGTTGATCAAATAAATAACTGTGATTGGATTTTTTAATAACGTTTTCAGCCAAGTTATTACTTTTTTCAATATTGTGATTGTTACGCGCGCGTACCTTTAAACAGATGTTGGAGCTATTTTGACTATTGAACTGATAAATCCTACAATAACAATCGAGTTTTGTGTAGCATTCTACACTTCCACTCGCTAATACTGATATAAACTGCGCGTGCAAATAACTGTTCTGATTTAAAGAGTGAGCAAAATTTATTGGGCGTATTTTATAGGAAGATGAAAAATAACAAATCAATATACAGTATTGTATTCAACAAATTCACTGAGAATACAATTTCATTTCCTACAACTGACAGTTTAATCTTTCTAATTCCTAATAAACAACTTCCTTGAGACTATAGTATATTGGTGACAGAGTATACAGTTGTAGAAAAAACTGAACTAGCGCTCCTATTTTAGTAAAAACAGTTTGTAAAGGTGCTTGAATTTGAGATGGTCACCAATGAACAGCGCCTGCTTTGTTGTGATGATGTGAGCTAGGGTGGGAGTGTTGCAGCTAGTCCAGTAAAGGCTTAGGTTGGTAGAAAAACATGTTTTCAAGAGAAGCATAAGTTTTATGTACTCATGTTGAAATTTATTCAATGCATCATGCGTTGTAAAACATTGTTTGCAATCGTCTTTTCAATAAACCCACATACACAAGTAGCCTATGTACAATGCATTGTTAGTTTTTTATTCACTCTAGTTTGTACACTGTTTTATTTCTTATTCACTCTCTAGTTCTGAATCAGACACTATAAATGTACTAGAAATATGTATTATTCTTGAAAGATTATGCAGTACAATGTGCAGCAATAGATATGGTACCGGTACCATAGATTGTTATCCAAGTACGTTGAAATAAGTTGACTAAGAGATGGATCGTACAAATCATAAAATATTGGTTTAATCAAGTAACATCAAGTATTTTAAGCACGATTCAATATCATGCAAACTGGTTATAAAGTCACTGGTTTCAACATAATGCTTCATATTTCATGATTCAAATAATGCAAATTGTCCCACTCAATTTTAATAATAGTTTTAAATTACCATTGAAAATTGAGTTTCAAATTTGCCAGTTCACACAGCTCAGTGTGCCAACGTATCAATCATTTCGGTTAATATTGTTCAACCATAGGCTAAAACCGTTCAAACCGCACTAGAGCTCACAAATTATCTTTTATTTATTTAAAAAATGATAATTATAATGAGTTTTATCCATCAGGAGTAAAACAAAGTAATGTGAGTGTACTCTCAATTTATAATATGCTAGATAGATCGATATATTAAAATTCTGCTGACACATTATTGCGATTATGAAAGAAGTCTCAGAAAGTCAAATGAATTAATTTTGTGTGAACAATCTATGAGTTTCAGCTCACAAATCTAAAAAAATGCTATCATTCAATATTGATTATTAACAGTAGCATTATTATTTGATAATATATCACTGAGAGGGATTTTATGCTGTTATAGGTTGGTGCATTCCTCTCTCTATTTCTTATGAATCTGTGAATTCCGCATTCCATTAGTGGCGAGTTGGTCAACAGCTGATTTTATTTTAGATCGTAGTCCAGTTGGTCGTAGTCCAGTTGGTATACACCCGATCAAGGCAAAAGCAACAAGTACTTATGAAAACTTGAAGGAGCCAGTCAGCTGTTTTTCAGCTGTTCAATAAAGAGACCTCACTGGCCTTGATATTCCAATGAAATCAACAATAATTATTATATTTAAATTCACAATTCATTGTTGAAATAATCATTTTTATTCAATTTTCTCTTTTAACTTGTTCAATCAATGAAAATTGAAAGCCTTGATTTACATGCACTTAACATGATTTACACGCACTGAAAGTTGAAAATTATCTACTTGGAAAAAATTAACTCATCATTACTATATTGAAATTGTGAATTAATTATGAAAAATACTTGAATTACATAGTCTGCAAGTAATTTTTTTTCTTCTTTCCGTTGAGATTCAAATGTTGAGAAGGAAGTTGTGATGACGGAAGTGATTCCTTCCTCCTGCCATCCCACTTCGGTCCATACTTCCTCCATCACCATGCGTCTTTGCTTCCATCTCCATCATGGTTGTGAAAGCTGTGGTCTTTCAAACTACGTAATCGACTGACAATGACCACATGACTAGTTGAAAAGTGGAAAGTAGCACTGGCGTCAGTTATTATAGCTGTCATTCATTTGCTGCTTTTTTGCTCATCGAAAACAACGTCTACGATTTCAACTACCGTACCATGACGTACCCACTTCGTTGCCAATCCGGGCAATTAGTGCAGTAATTATTCGAGTTTTGAGTAGCGATGATGTGTGCTGCTTATTTTGTATACTGATAGGTTGAAAACTTCTGTTCCTTTCTTGTAACGTTCGGTAACTTTTTTCGAAAAATGACTAGTAAATCTTACGGTAAAGTGAATGAAGACTTGGATAAAGAAAGGAAAACATGCACTTTCAACACATCAGAACTTACTTATTTGATTGAAGGAAGTGAAGAAAAAACTAAGGAAAGAAGAGAACTGGGTAAGTGATGCTTTCTTAGAATCTAGTATTCCTTTCTTATTATAATTTTGTATAATTCTGTAATCAGCAACGTTTCTAAAACAAGAAGTATGAGTGGTAGGCAGAAAGCAAAGATTGATTAAATGCTTCCTTTACTAAACTAGCCTATAACTTAGTGTCATGAATATTTTCAATCTGTAGCCGTTTGTATATTCATTAATGTATTATCTTTTAAGTTATGAAAGTTTTGTTTCCATCATTTTGCACTCACAATTGTGTGTCAACATATTTATCTCATTGGACTAAATTTAAATGTTATCAGTTTGATCTGGTGCGTCAATCTGGGGCAAACATAGTTGTAAAGCAATAATCTCCCACTAACTAAACATGTTTGGTAAAAATTTAGTATCCCTAAGTTTCGAATTTTCCAACATTTTACTTCACTCACTAGTGTGTGTTCTCACACTAGCTCGTGTGTAGGAAAAGAATAGTCTGAAAATTCATTAGGTTTGGTTATTCAATAACCAACCAATTCACTTACTAAGTTACTTTTCTTTTGACTGTTGAAATACATTGTTGTACATTGTATTCTATTATTTTCATCACTTTGAATCTCCACCCGATGCCTCTATTGTCACCACACTATTTTTTAATTTTATTTTTCTTCTGTAGTGTATATTTATGTTTTTTATTAGACAATTATACTGAACAGTGTTTCAGGAGGAATCTGCCTTACTGTACCAGTTACTTACTAATCGAAATAAAGTTCTTGTAGCCTAAACAGAGATACAAGTTGAACAGCAGAGAACAGTTTTTTTGCTGGCCAATCCAATAGGTCACCGTATAAAGTAAGATCACCCAGGAGTTAGTAGCTCATCTTTATCTGACTGAACAGAACCTGACTTGGCCATCTGATTACCGCGTTCTTATGAGTCAGAAATGTAGAAAACAGAAGCAAAGATGGCTGTTAGTTAATTGGTAGCTCTTTTGATAGCTCCAAATTGATAGTATCAAACTACTTTAGGGCCTTCATTTAGGTTAATTTGGTTAATTGAATACATTTATGTTAAAAGAGCTGGAAATCGAGTGAAACATTTATTAACAATTTTGAATTTATATTTTATTTTGTTGAGAGAAATAAGCTTGTGTAGTATGGCAGATTCCTTCTGAAACACTACTGTATATTTTTAAATGTGTTTTAACGTTAAAGGATACATATAACTAAATAAACTATAAATTCATGGTTAATAATTGACGAATAGTATTCAAGAGCAATTCACAAATGTGTGAACGGATGAATGGATATGGGGAATAAAGAATTTGCTGTTGAGGAAAGTAAAAATGTGTTTGATGCTCCTAATTTGAATTTTCTCATACTTGGCTGTGTGAAATTCATGGCCGCTCAAGTTGATGAATATGCATTAAGGTAAATGTCCCAGTTACTGACACTAAGAATTGGCTCAACTTTGTTTTGAGATTGAAATATATTTCCAGTAGACAGTGCTCAAGTATTGATTTCTTATACTCAATCATCTGTATCCTGTAGTGTTAATGTGTTTAATTCATTAAATATATAGAAGACAATAGATTTATCAACAAATTACTTGTACCCTGCACTTGCTGGTGTTACTGACAGTGAAAATAAGCGTTTGCCTAGATACTGACACCCACTAGTCCCAGTTACTGACAATGTTAAAGTGAGTGTCAGTTCCTATTTCTGCTGTATCACACAGCTGATTCAAGTAACCTATTGATTAAATAAATATAATCAAACAGCTGTTATATAATTATTATTATTATTATATTAACTTTATAGACTTTAATTTATATATTATAATAAATTATTTGAATGACACTAAAATTGGGGATTTATTTCCACCATAACTGAGATATGATTCGGTTATACTTATTGATTATAGACATAGGATTTTCATTCCAGAAAAAATATTCAAGTGTAGGGTTTATTACAATTTTAATTTTACCTGATATAACTTAGTCAAAAAAATAAAGTAGGCCTAAAACACATGTTTATACAAATATGAGTAAACGACGCTCTCAGTTCAATAGAATACAATAAGTTCAGTGAGTTATATTACAAGCTTTAGTTTTTCAATTTTCTAAATTTTAAAATGTCAGGAACAAAGTAATGTCCTCTGCTGTTCTTTAACTGAGGGAAGTCAATCTTACAAATAATGTCTTATTTTTTCATAAAAGAGAACATCATCCTTATCAGGCCACTTCCAAGTGTCAACTCCAGCCATCCCCATCACTTTGACTGTTGCCCCATCATATTTTTTTTCCAAAACTATACCGGGAAAATATTCCCCTTCATAACGCACAATGACATACATGTTTATACAAATATTTTCATTGTCCAATAAGTACTTCAGTTTCATCGGATGAACTTTCTTCTGGCGTATTTACTGTAGCCTTCTTGGCTGTTTTCTTCTTTTGGTTTTTCAATTCCTGTGCCTTTGCTTTTTCTTCAGCTTTCTCCTTCCTCTTTCTGATTCTCTCTGTTTTCAAAAGTTCTTGTTCTTTTTTCTTCTCTTCTTTCCTTTTGTAATATTCTTGGTAATGCTTACCAGAAATGACAAAAGGTATCACCTTTCTTGCTTGTTTTCTCCTTTTTAAATCTTTTTGTCTTCTTTCTGGGTATACTAGAAGTCTTTTAAATGGTGATGCCAGCAAAGAATTATTATTTGATGTTTCACCTTCATCATCATCACACTTGGAAATATTTTCAATTACAGGGGAAACTGTTTTAGAAAAGCCAGCATCATTTTGATTTTGCTCCATTCTTGTTCCTAAACTTTTCCCTGCTTCTGACGGTTTTCCAGCCTCTGTAAATGCTCCTCTACCTTGTGGGGTTCTTCTCTCTGGCATTTCTCCTCCCTCTTGTCGTTTTTCTACTTCTGTAAATTTCCCTGTCTGTAGTGGATCTTTTGTCTCTGGTGGTTCTTCTGCCTCTGTAATGTCACCTGGTCCTTTTCCTGCCTGTGATGGTTCTTCTGCCTCTATGAATTCTCCTAACTCTAGTGGTTCCCCTCTCTCTGATGAATCATCTGTAATTGGTTGTTCTCCTGCCTCAGATGATATTTTTGCCTCAAACTCATCACAGAGTCTAGAGTATTCAAATACCATTGACTCATTATGTGGTTCCATGGCCAACACTTGCATCTCATCAACCATGGAAGTTGGCAACTGTAATAAATCATCTTCATTAATAACAGGAAGTATCCCAGTACATTTAACTTCTAAGTCATTTTCATTTTTTATATTTCTCCATGCTTCAAATAACCCATGATCTCTGACTTCTATATTATTCCTCCAACTTTCATCAAAATTATTTAATAGAAAAAGTTCCAGCTTCAAAGGGCCAATTTCATCCTCTAGAATTTCTAGAGCAATAGCTTTCTTGCTTGTATTTTTATCTATCACTGGCAAGACCGGATTCACTGCTTCATTGTTGTTTCTATCAGCATCTTTTTGAGGAGCAAGGAATTTAATCATTCCATAATTAATTGCATTAGCATCCCAAGGATATAAACCACATTTCCTGAAACCATTCTGAATCACTTGCTGAGTGACAACTTTTAGAGCCTTTTGTAGCAATGTTGAGAAATTTATTTTCTTCAATTCTGCATTCTCCAATTATTAATTTCTTCTTTCCAAGAACCCTTCAGTGTTCTAAAGACAGAAACATCCATGGGTTGGATAATGTGAGTTGAGTTTGGATGGAGGGCAACTAAAACAATTCCATGATTCTTACAGAATATGCTAGTATGAAGACTCAAATGAGAGACATGATCATCAACAAATAATATGATGGGCAAAGGAATTTTCTCCTTGATCAGCCATGGATAGAAAATATTTGTGATGAATTCATAAAAAACAGCCGAGGTCATCCATCCATTATCACTTTTCCCAATGCCCCAATCTTCATTGATGCTGTCTGTAATGTCTTGAGGAATTCTTTCATATTGGAATACAATCATTGGGGGAGCGACAGTCCCAGCAGCATTACATGTCATCATCACTGTCAAGCACTCCTTCTCATCAACATTGACAATCGAATAGACGCATTTCTCTCCTCTTGTGAACAAAACCTTGTTTCCTTTGGGGTTCAAAAAGAATGCAGCCTCATCTGCATTAAAAATTCTTCTAGGATCTTGTAATACCATCTCTAGATTGTTATCTTCAATGTAGTCACTCACTGCAGCATACCATGCTCGGATTTTTTCCTCTGTTACATTGGCTCTAGAGCTGGTGAGATTTTGAGAGACACGCATTGAAATATCTGGATGCCTTCTCAGGAAGCTTTCAAACCAATGGCGTCCAGGCCTGTTATCTGCAAAAGGGAAATTCCTATCTGGATTTTTCCTCTTCAATTCGATGACTATTTTTCTCACACTATCAAGGAGTTGGTTTTTGGTAATGGGAAAGCCAGCCTTTCCCATTGCTTTGATCCAATCAACCAACTTATTTTCTTCTTCAGCATTCAAGTAGCCATCTGGTCCTGTTGTCTGTGACTTAATATTTCCCCTCTACTTTGGAAATAAGAGTCGCTCTGGGCACATTGAAGGTCTTAGCTGCAGCAAAAGGTGATTGTCCAGCTTTTACAGCATCTACTGCTGCTTTCATCACCTCATCACTGTATTGTTTCCTTTTCAATGTTTTCTTCAGAGGCACTTTTTTCCTGGATGTTGATGGCGGTGTTGTAGTGAGAGGCTTCATTTCTTCACCTGAAATAGACAGTAAGATTCTTAGATTTCTTCTTCAATAACGATTTGCATTGTTAATATTGACTTTTTTGTAAATGTAACGACTTGCAGTCAGTTTTAAATTGTGAATATATAATAATTGTACTCACACATGGCCGGACGTTTTCGAGTTATGGAAACTCATCTTCAAGGCATCCTAGATCGGCAATGTTGGCTTTTTGGTTAGAAGAATTGTGGTTTTTGTATAATGCGGTCAAAACGTTTGTGTGATTTGAAATTTAATTGTTCATTGAGGATGTTCTGTTTAATGTGTTTATTTACCACACACAATAAACAAAACATTCTAAATGAACAATTAAATTTTAAATCACACAAACTTTTGACCACATATACAAATACCACAATTCTTCTAACCAACAAACCAACATTACCGATCTAAGATGACTTGAAGATGAGTTTCCATTACTCGAAAACGTTTGTCCAAGTGTGAGTGCAATTATTATTTATTCACATTTTAAAACTGACTGCAAGTCGTTAAACTTACAATAAAAAGTTAATAAAACTTATATTGATTTCTACATTAAGATAAATATAAAGATAACTTTATGTGTGTGAGATTACAGTTCTACAATGAAATTACTGAACAATATATACACAAGATGCGAAGTTATCTCAAATAATGCAGCAACCATTATACTATAGTGTCCTAAAATCCCTTGGCAGAGCACTGGTGCATGTTAATTATACTTGAAAATCAAATTCGCATGCATGTCAGTAACTAAGACAATACTATAGTAGCTGTTTTTCACTATTGACACTTACTGTCAGTAACTGGGAAACTATCAATTCTTATGTCCCACTTACTGACAGTGGCTGTTTATTAATATTTACTCAACATAACCTGCTAAAAACCATGTTTTTAGCAAGGAAAATCTATTATATAATGTCTGAGAATGTTTGGGTCATATTTAAAAGTATTTAGAAAATATTAAAAATGAGTTATGCTTACCTCTCTCTTAGTGAAATCCTTAAAAACACTTGATTGTCTTGGAAAAACCGCGTAAAGTCCAATAACTATTATCACGACACAGCACACAACTATTTGTTGGCCATACTGTTTATGCCACAGTGTTGCCAACAAAACAAAGCATTAATTCCCTTTTTGCCCCACCCGATTGAAATCGTCCTGTACTTAATAATGACAGTTGAACAGCAAAGTGTCAATAATAATTGGGCCAGTGTCAGAAACTGGGCCCATTACCTTAATTAAAATATATATACATATCAACTCTTCTCAAATATGTCCTTCAAGGATCAAGGGTTATCTACCTTTTTATACCTTGAACCAAGCTCTGCATGCATTCTTTACCCACTTTTGCTGGAACTATGGCGTAAATACATATTCAAAACTAACTTCAGTTTCACTCATACAAACGCGGTACCCAGAAGGCCAAGTGTCAGGTTCTGTTCAGTCAGATAAATATAAGCTGCAAACTCCTGGGCCATCTTTATAGGTTGACCGATTAGATTGACCATAAAAAAAAGACTGTTCTCTACTGTAAAATCACTTCCTGGTTATTCGGAACCCATCTAAAACTAGTCCAACTCATCAATCATCATCATCCAACTCATTACCTACACACATGTCTCAGACCTATGTGGGCTTCATCCTCCCAAATAATCTCCAATTCCCCCTTTTTTTTTAATTCAATTTACAATTTTTGTCATTGACCTGATATAAAATTTTCACAAATCATCTACAATAAATTTAGTTTTAGAATTTCCAACACTTTAAAATAATACTTATTATTAGGCCATTTTAATACTCATATAACGTTTTCATAATTATGTCGAGAAGTCTACCTGTCCAGAATCTAAGTGTGACTGAGAAATTTTATTAATATTTTTCAAGCTACTCTTTGAGTATTTCAACTTTGTTACATATCTGTCATGGTTTTATTTCTATTATTATTTTCGATTCCCACAATTCCGTTTGGTTGCATGCTCTTGAAAGTAAACGTGTAAGGCTTTTATTGGTAGGAAGACCCTTGCGAGTAGTTCTACCTCGCCGTTTGAGCCATGTTATTGAAAACATGGAGGACCTACAATTTTAGGAGGGTTCCGAACTACCGGAAAGTAATTTAACAGCTTAGAATAGAGTTTTTTGCTGGCCTATCCAATCGGTCACCGTTATAGAGAGGGCCCAGGAGAGCTTTGCTTATCTAATCTGATTGAACAGATACCTGATACGGCTCACGGCTATCACTTCCCCTAGTTGCTCTTGTTCAACTATTATTTGAGTTTTGATAATGCTTCTATTTTTTATTCTCATCAGTCATCACATATCACTATGCTGTGTTTTTATCTGATTGTTATTCAGAATTGAAAAGAATCAAATTAATATGATATCAATGTAATATTAATATGATATCAATGTAAAGACATTGTTCTCTGCTGTAAAATCACTTCCCGGTGGTTCGGAACCCACCTAAAACTGTAGGTCCAACTCATCAATCACCATCATCCAACTCATTACCCACGCACAGGTCTCAGACCTATGTGGGCTTCATCCTCCAAAAAAAAAAATATATATATAATACTGTATTGTTATAAATATAATGTTATATAAAATGAGTTTGATTAAATAGTTTTGAACATAACACTACTCCAATACTATTTCTTTCTCTCACTATGAAAGCTACAAATTTAACCTTGACGATTTTTAATGCAAATATTCAACCTTGGTTGGAATGATTAATATTCATTATTACAGTTCATTGCCTCTTAATTATTGCATTCCATTGTTGAAGGAAATGCCAATTCATTACTTGATCAATATGACTGATTATTCAGCATTGAGATCATTAAAAAAAAATAGTATGAGTTGAGGAAATGAAAATTGAGTGCCAGATAATCCAAGACCTTTCATTCATTTTTCAGTCAATTCTTATTTTAAGGTACTGTAATAATAATTTGTTAAAAAGCTAGGCAAAAACCATTCTACGATTGTGCTTAGTACCAGCTTGGCTTTATATATCGAGTATGTGCAGTTCTCTGATTACACAATTTCAATTAATAGACTAGTCACTGTCAGTGATGAAATATACAATTCACTGTCAGTGAACAATCTAATGATTTAATGTGAATGGCTTTAATGTTCTGAACATGTTTTTGAATTGACTTCTACATTTTTGGCTCTAAAACCTCGTACAAAATTCATAATTAAATTCACTTTCTACCCGATTTTTAAGCTCATTTTAGATAAAATCAAACCCTCCTATAATGCAAATGAAGATACTTTTAATGCACTTTACTCGATTTTTCTGCTCACATTAAAAACAAACCGCTTTACGTTTACAGTACAAATTAAAACTACATTTCCAAACAATAAATTTGAAAAAAGTATAATAATTTATTTCTATAACGCCTCCAGAGTATAAAGTTATTAAAAAACATATGAATTTATTTTAGTGTGTTAAGTTAGCACTCATATGTCTAGGAACAATTTTGCTTATATGCTTCTTGTCTATAAATTTAAAAAAGTAGAATAATTTATTTCTGTAACGCCTCTAGACTATAAAGTTACTAGAAAGAAAACTTCTATACATTTATTTTAGTCAAGCGTTTCCTGACTCATGTGTCTAGAAACATTATTGAGCTAAATAATCACTTCCTGAAGTATGATCCGTTCCTCAAACAACATTTTTTATGATTCAGATTTATTTCTTATCTGATTCAATGAACCAAAACAATCTTAGTTCAAGAATACCGTACTTGTTCTCATTAGTTTTAATCATGTAATGAAACACTAGTCTAGAAGTGTAGTCTTAATTCGCATTGTAACCCCACAAGAATGGCACGCTGAAAGCGACCATGAAGAATCAGTGCTTGGTTAATAAAAACAAAGTTGTTCCATAACTCGCTCAAATTAGCAAAACAGAAAATCATGACGTCATTCTGTTCAGAATTGCCTTCAAATTTTAGCTCTATTTGTACACTTTTTCAGTTGAAAAATGAAGATTTTCGCATATTACAGATTTGACTCAATATCTTGTTCAGCTAGGTTTCTCAATGCTGTTGAACTGAAAAACGTCATAACCCACCATTTTTTCAGTTCTAAAAAAAACTGAACAATTTTATTTTTAATAAATCTTGGGATAATAAAAACAGCCTGTACAGCAATTGGAATATTTTTGTGTTTCAGAAAATTTCTTCCTCAGTGATCCTGAACTTAGAGATAAAGGAGGCCATGGCGAATACTCCAGTCATGTTGAGAAATACCAAGAAGCTATTCGCAAGTCATGTGTTCTGTTCAAGAAAATTCAGGACTGGCAATCTTACAAAAACTGTGGGAGCTCTGTTGATATGTACCAGTAAGTTTATCAACATTCTAGACTTTGGTTGAAATTTAAATAATTATGGTCGGTTTTGTTTATGTTTCGGTAAAAAGTTCATGTACAGTTACTGTTGTTATGTTAATATTTAAGGCCCTCTTTATTGAACTTGCTTACCTTGAGGCTTCATAACTTTAGGCTTTGAGGCTGTGCGCAGGGATTTTGGTCATATTTTTTTTTTTAAGTTTCTTGTAGTGCTTGTTATTAGGGTATTTAAATGTTATCTATTGCCATGAGCGTTTTTTTCGTAAATAATTTTGTGAAATTTGGGGGGTTAAAAGTTGACATTTTTCGGTTTTGGGGGCAATTGATCTCACCTACAAGTTATTACACTTTTGATAAGACACCTTGGGGAACAGAATGGCATATTTTGTATTTCAATCAGTTGAATATTTTGCATAAATTGAATTGTTTTGAGATTTTTAAAAATTTATTTAGAAGAAACTAATTGTTTGGTTAGAATGAAAAATATGTAATTTTATTCCCAAAGGTGCCTTTCAATTGAAAAATAATATCAAAAGTTGAAAAAAAAACTGGTAAGTGAGATCAATTATTGCCCCCTGAAACAGAAAAAATTCAACGTTGAAATCCTATATTCCACAAAATAGGTGTTATTTTCTCGGCAATAGATAACATTTCAATACCTTAATAATATACAATACAAGAAACTTCGAAAAAAAATATGACAAAACCCCTGCGCACAGTCTTTGAGGCTCAAGGTTATAAGGAAGACTTGAGCCTCCTTATAACTCAAGGAAGACTTGTAAAGCACTTACTCAAACTGATTTCCAAGTCGTCCTCGCGTTAAGGTAGCCTTGAGGTAGGTTTATATGTACCTTAATGTTGCCTGTTGGTTATTTATTATGTTTATATTTTTTATTGGAAGGCATTTATGTTTTCTAAAAATATTGACTAGATTCTATTTCATTTTATTGAACTATTTGGGTTTGGTATAAACTGTAAAGTATATGTATGTGAATATTGAAATGAAGGGAGCTTGCTATTGCTCATTTGCTATGCCTGTTAAAGCATATGCCTGCAAAAGAATCGTGTAATAAACACGAGCAAGTTTCTGTTCTGTATGAGGGAATGGTAGCGGGGAACTGTTCGTGGAGGTAATTTTAGTGAAATGGATACAGTAAAGCTAATATTTCATCATTTATTAACCAGATATTAATTTGTCATGACGAAATAATTGAACAATCTTTTGTAAAAACAACATTGTATCTCTTATAAATTATAGATTTTACTCACTTTTATCATTAATGCACCAGAACCTACTTGGATGATGTAGCTTCTTTTCAAAAGCATAAGTGCTCCAAATTATTAATAATACGTAACAATTTTCATTTAACTTTTTTTATAAAAACCTAGTTGATGAGCTTTTTATTCTACTTAATGAAAGTGACGTTAGATACTTATGTTTTGAATGTCCTTAATCTTGAGTATTTTTTTACAATTTTACTAAGCTTAGGATAGTATTAATGTTCTTTTTGTAATTAATAATATTATTAGTTCAGGGACTACATAAATAGGAGTCTAAATAATTTGCTCAATAGCAAAATGTCAAATTTTGGGCAAAGAAAGCTGCACTTTTCGACAAACTATTCAAGAAATAACGGTATTTTACAGCCAAATTCAACTGAAAGACACGGAAAAGGAATGTTTTTCACTTGCTATAACGGTTGTTTCGAATTCAGGACAGGGGAATCCACCAAAATTGATATATTCATCAAATTACGAAAAATCTGTATTTTCTATTTTAATCGACGCACTTTTCTCAAGAAAAAACTTCCTTTAGCCTACTATTCACAAAACAAAAGAAAAAACTATTGTTTCTGATTCAGGACAAAGCATTTCACCAGAAGTAAGAGTATTGTGTGATCAATTTGGTCAAACAGAACAATTTTATTTTTACTGGATTATTTCAGATATCTTGACGATTTTTTCAGAATTATAAATTGGCTGTTCTAAAGATATGTAGTCATAATGTCTGCTGCTCCCAAGAGTTAGCTTAGTGTCAACTTTTGATATCTCAGTTATTGTATAGATTTTGAATGAATGATTCCCTCATATTAGTTTTCCTTTTCCACAGTCGGAGCATCCGTCTTCAAATTTCAGATCTACAACACTGGAAACTTAATTTGCGTTTTGAAAAGTCAACTCAATTTACTTTGCATTAGAATAAAACAATAGAACACGCTATGTGAAGTGTGTGAGAGAAATAATGAGACTGACTTTAAACTAACTATAGTTTTTATTTTAAACAACAATGTTATCTCCTTTAAAGTAGTTCCCTTGGGCAGCTATACACTGACGGAGTCGTTATTCCCACTCTTGGTAGCAGCGCTGAAAGTCTTCAACTGGTATGTCTTTTAACTGGTCGGTCACAGTTTTTTTAGTGTTCTCCAGAGTTCCAAAATCATGTTCTTTTAAGACGTTTCAATTTCGGGAGAAGGAAAAAGTTGAAAGGACAGTAAATTAAGGGGGGGGGGGGGGGTGATTTGAGGAACAACAGTAATGCGTTTTGAGCTCAAAAGTTCACTGGTAGAAATTTTGGAATTCTTGAGGTCATTCAAAAGACTGTGACCGACCGACTGGCCGTTGTTCAAGGGAACTACTTTGAAGGGTATAAAATAGGTGTTTTAAAAAAACTTGTATAAAATATTTTCATTACTATTGAATTCTCACACACCTCGTACATCATTTTACTAATCTCACTTGTAGTTTTTTCTATTTATTAATTTTTTCCTTTATTGTGGAAGACTTGGTTAAGAAACTGCTACTCAATTTATATTAATAGTCGTTGAAGAGTTGACTAATAAAAGTACACAAAAGTATAGATATAATATATACAGAATCATTCGACAGTCCTGCAATAAAATCTTCTGTTTTAGGTCCCCATCTAGCAACAATAATAATAAACAGGTCTCGAATGATTCAGTAGTAGAAAATGCAATTTCGAAAAACATCAAATTTATGCAAAACATCTATCTAGAATATAGGTAATTGGTTATTTTCAAGCATTTCAATGGGATGATAATATTATTCTTCCGCATGTCTATTAACTGTACTTCTGTTTTGTGTACCTACAATGGCTCGGTTCATGGGAGCCTTACTGGTAGCCGGTAAATTTTTTTTTTTTTGAGGATGAAGCCCACATAGGTCTGAGACCTGTGCGTGGGTAATGAGTTGGATGATGGTGATTGATGAGTTGGACCTACAGTTTTAGGTGGGTTCCGAACCACCGGGAAGTGATTTTACAGCAGAGAACAGTGTATTTTTTGCTGGCCAATCTAATCGGTCACCGTTACGAACGGGACCTACGAGAACGCAGCTTATCTCTGATTGAACAGATACCTGCTACGGCTCGTGGCTATCACTTCCCAATGTTGAAGGTTACCAGGTTCCTAAATGTTGAAGGTTACCAGTTTGGCTCACATGTACTCAACCTATAACTTGGATAGGTTGAATGTATGTTGGTGTAGGGGGTTTACGGTTCACTTTTGGATAGTTGCATACTGGTTTTGTGCATATGGGCAAAGAATTACGCTTAGTCAAGGTGAGGGCATTTAATGTTATTGTACAAAATGTATGAATGTAGTTGATATTCATCAGTTGAATATGGTTTGAATGGTCCTCATGCTAGTTATTTTTTCAATAACTTACACTACCTACTTTATTAAGGACTCGACTGGGCCTTATTTTTTTAAATTATTGCTGATGATGTCCACATGAGTCCGACACTTGTGCGAGGGTAATGAGGTGAATAGATGCCAGATGGAGGAGCGGGATTCGAACCCACGACCGCTTAAACGACATCAAGCTGAAGTTTTGACGCCCAACCAACTGTGCTAAGCGGCTCGTTGTCCGTTCGTGCTCTAGCTCTTGATAGGAAGGTTTTAGACTCTTGAAATTTGGTAAAAGCTTCCTCATAGTCCAAGTGAGATCGCTATAGATTTTAGATTTTGAATATAATCATAAAACAGATCACCACTGTAGGATCTAGTTTTGGCTAGTAAAATCAAAAATTTTGCAGCTGTTTCATTCCTAAGACAAAAAATTTGAAGATTATTACGAAGGGTGCTGCTTAGCACAATTATTCATTTTTTCACAGTGCAAGCGTTGACGTTTTCATTTTTGATTGTGCTGAAATCTCTTCTTAAATTATTTTAAATCGTCAAATTGAAAAAAGAGAACATTGAGGCATAATATATTATGATATTTATTGAACAACAACAACAAACGACGCTTTTTCAAGAACTGCCGATGTATCTTTTTGTGAATCAGGAAGTATATGATGCAAATAGAAATCAAATGAGTTGAACGCTACTAGACACAACTGTTATTGATTATTACTACATGTAAATTCGTCGGTCCTTGGATACTCCGTTGTATTGGTTTATTTCTATCTATACCGTATTAGAAAAATATTTCTAAATCCCCAAATATCCAAATATATGAGGAGTCTGAAAAAGAAACAACTTTCCAACTACACATCATTGAGCCTTTATTATTGAATTTGCTAAAAGGTTATGAAGTTATATTTGAATAATTTAATCAAAAACAATATTCACTGTTTGGTGCATTACAGTATAATAATTATTTCTTCATTAATCTGTCATTTCTTTTCTTTCGCTAATGCATCTTTTTTCCCCATTTATTTTCAATGCCTACATGTAAGTTATTCAAATTCTTGTTACACATGCATGCATTATGCTGTGAGAAATGAGTGTCCAACATCCCCAACATCCAACCTAAACAAATAAAAACGCAGGCTCGGACACGGTTATTAAAAAACAAGGTTTCCATTAACCTTGGGATCGGATAAGATGCAATGTGACTTTTTCTGTAATACAGAATATAGACTGCAAAAATAAGGGAATAAGAAGTCTAATTTCCTTCTTCCGGGTGCATTTTTATTGGCGCCGAATCAAACTTTAAATATGTTAGTGAAGTATTCATTACTTTGGTACTAGTAGTTCTGTGAACAGTAGACCCCACACCCAAGAATAAGGGTGCTTGTACAAAGGAACGTACGCAATGTGCTCAATAATAACTACCATAGATAGCAAAATCAAACACAATTATCCGACCTAACCATTGATTCAATTTACGTAGTCTATAATTTTCCACAAAAAGTCTTTCTGTATCACTCCACCAAAGCTGCGTTTCTATTTTCATCCAGCCTGCACTTGTGTTGTTCAAAACAGCTGATTGCTCAAATCAGATCATATGTGTGGAGAATGAATTTATAGAACAGTATGAATTAAATTGGTATTATTATCATTTATTTAGTAATCACTTGTTATTATACTTATTTGAAATATTAAAAATGATTTGTTTGTCTCAAACAAATGTGTTATTCATATGAATGATAACTTAATTCATGTGAAGGCTCAACCGGATGATTCCTGGGGCTATTTTGAAATCTGATTAGAATTTTATATGATGGAGAAGCTCAATCATAATTTTCCTATAGAAGAGCTTAGTGACTTTACTTTTTTTTTTTTTTTTTTAAATTTTGGGCTATTTTGAAATCTGATTATAATTTTATATGATGGAGAAGCTCAATCATAATTTTCCTATAGAAGAGCTTAGTGACTTTACTTTTTTTTTCTTTTAAAAATTCGTTAAGTGCGAGCAAATTTTGAAAATCCTTACTGAACTTTCCTTAGAAAGTCCATACAAAATTTAATTTGTTCAGCCAAAAATGCATCACAGACAAATGCAAAACGGTCGACTTGAAGCAAGAGTTCTCTCTTCGTTCAGTCAATTAAGTTATTATTTATTGGATTGCAGATCGATTCTGGGTGGAACGCTTGGGAGTGCCATCATGAAAGATGGAATGCCTTTTGTGGTGCACTACGTTATGTTCATTCCAGCACTTGTTGGCCAAGGCACTCTACAGCAGCAAGCCTATTGGATTAGCAGAGCTTGGAACTGTGAAATTATCTGCACCTATGCACAGGTAACTAAAATAATGAATCATTTCAATGTCTTGATAATTCACAAATGTTACATAACCTTGAATTTATTAATAGATTATTCGTAAGCTGCTGTCTCCAAACGGAATCACACGTGCAACCTCACACACATTTAATAATAGTTATGGATGGAAAAAATATGCGACGAATACGATGATGATGATGATGTAGTAGAGATTAAACAAAGATGAAAGGTTGAGTAATAGTGAAAAAATAGGAATTGAACAGTAGTACTAAATCTGTGTGAGATTGCACACGTAATTCAATTATTGTCATTCTCACTCATCCTCCTGTTTATCATCATCGTTCATCACCTAATCCATTCTCCCTTATATATTTTGGTCTACTGATTTTTCTTTAACCTTAGTTTTTATATTTATAAGTTGTACGAATTTTTTACTTCATTTGAATTTATTATGTTGTGTTGAGGAGGCATTATTGGGTATTGAAGCTTGTTGCTCTTTATACATTTATAAGTTGTATGATTTTTTTACTTATTTGAATTTATTATTTTTTGTATTATGTTGGGGGAGCATTATTGGGTATTGATACCTGTTGCTTTTTATACTTATAAGATGCACGATTTTTTATTTTATTTAAATTTATTATTTATTGTACTATGTTGTTGTGTTGAGGAGGCATTATTGGGTATTGAAGCTTGTTGCTTTCATTGAAAGTTTATTAATAAATAGATAAATTACTCTTCTCTTTCTGAGGTATAATATTTATAATAATTTCATTGGTGTCAGATACCAATGAAAGTGTAAAATACGCATAATTATACGTCATAATTAATATTCATAGTTCTTATATATTGTTCTAAAATCCTTGAAATCGTTATTGAGCGCACGAGAATAGATAGGTTGCTGTTCACTTGTAATAAATTATGAATATACGGTTGAGAATAATTGAAAATAAATTCCGTGAAGGCCAGAACTGTAGTTTAATGGCAAGGTTTTAATGAAGCAAATTTTACTTTACTCTTCCTGTTCAATTAACAGTTCTACTCAAAGCAAATCTGCTTTCCCAACTCATTTTCCAGCCTAGGTAATAATTTCCTACTTCCTTTTCTTCTAGTACTACTACTTCCTATTGAAGTCCACATGAGTCCAAAGTTTCATGGGCTTAGTTTTAGTTGGACTCCAAACATGGCCGATCTGTAGCTAAAGGGCCGGAATACGTCAATGCGACAACAATATAAATGAATAGCTGATGAATATATTACCATCTGTAATCAGTGCTGTTTGCATGATAAACCATATGACAGAACAGTGTTGCCAAGTTGAATGCTCTAGTCCTTTAGCTGTAGCTTTCCAAGCTATTTGATTTGTTGCATTACTATGATGATCAGCCTCAACAAAATTCCATCAACTCATAAAGTCAGTCACTGACTTTCATAGTATACTATGCTCTGATCGTACTATAGTATTATTAAAACTTGAAAGTGTTTGGGGTGGGGGAAATGCAATATTTACCGCTTCATTACAGAAGTTCTTTGATATGTTGTTGTTGTTGTTGTTATCGTATGGCCGTTCAATACACATCAATTTTAACTATATCAATAGTAGATAACATCTAAGATACATTAAAAAAAAAAAAAAAAAATTTTTTTAATAATTCTTTGATATGACTATCTATTTCTACATTATTTTTTTATTCAGTATTCTGTATTATGTATGTTCAATAAAGGCTTCTATTGATCCTAAATGATGTATTATTTTTGCAGACTGAACTAGGACATGGAACATTTATTAGAGGTCTTGAGACAACTTCCACCTATGACCCAGCCACTGAAGAATTCGTTCTCCATAGTCCAACATTAACGTCGTACAAGTGGTGGCCTGGAGGATGTGAGTTTATTTTATTTATGAGTTCATTTCAGTGTTGTTTAGTTCAATTAATGTCAGATGAATATGGGGGTTGAGGAACAACAGTAATGCGTTTCAAGGTAAAAAATTCACTGATGGTAATTTTGGAACTCTAGAGAACATTCAAAAAACTGACCGACCAGTTGAAGACTTCCAGCGCTGCTAGCAAAAGTAGAAACAACAATTCAAGTATATTCATAGTTTGTTGTTTTTTTTTTGTTTTTTTCTCACTTGTATCTTTTTTTTTGAGAATAATAAATATATTTCATTTCATTTTTTCATTTCAAGTGGTGAATAACTGATCAAGGGAACTACTGTAGTTTTCATGTAACTTGGCAGCAGTATGTTGGGTTCAGATGTAGCATGTCCCATCTGCTACACGCTGCCAAGTTATATGAATACTATAGTACTTTTAAATTGTTGTTTGAAAAAATAAAAACTTAAGTTAGTATAAAATCAGTATCACTACGTTTCTCACAAACCTTGAGTGATGATATTCATAATACTTATTATTTTCCAAACATCTACATTTGTAAATGTTTTATTTTACTAAGTGCAAGAGCTATGTCAGTTGATGACTCAAATTCTGTTTACTTTTTCTCCAGTGGGACACACGGCCAATTACGCGCTGGTTATGGCACAGCTCCATACTAACGGAGTATGTCATGGAATTCATCCTTTTGTAGTTCAGTTGAGAGATGAAGAAACACATATGCCAATGCCCGGTAAGAAACTGTTCTTTTTTTAATATTTATTTTATATATTGCTGTATAAAGTGAGATGAAATTTAAAAAAACATAAAGTATTTCCGTAATCTAAAATATAATTATAATCTATAATACATATTGGTGCTGTCAACAAAACTCTAGCGCTCTCAAGTGACAAAACCTACATTAGTAGATTACATTTTTAGTAAAGGTTTTAGGGACCTTTTAGTTTGCTACTTTCTTTTCACCGCTGACATTCGTTCAATAATTCAACCTCACATGAATTAGGGAAGTGATAACCGTGAACCGTGCAGCTTTCCATTCAGTCAGTTACTGGTAAGCTACAAATTCATGGGCCCTCTTTGTAAAGGGACCGATTGGATTGGCCAGCAAAAAAGGCTCTATTCTCTGCTATAAAATCACTTCCCGGTGGTTCGGAACCCACCTAAAATTGTTGGTCCAACTCCATTTATCACCATCATCCAATTAATTATCCACACACAGGTCTCCGGCCTATGTGGGATTCATCTTCAAAAAAGTATACTGTTTGTAGAATTTCCAACTTTAAATGTAAACCAGATGTTTTAGATCTAGAGAACTAGAAATCTAAACTCGAAATTCTGTTTTAACTTCATTATTGTTGTCATTGTTAATATAGACAGACTGTATATTCTCTTGAAAGAATCAATCATTTTTCGTATATCTTTGAGGTGATTGAGATGTATTGTTGAATTTGTCAACAATAAGAATAAGCCAGGAGGAAATGTGACAAAACAATTATTTAGTGGAAATTTAATCAATCCCACGCCAGAGTGGTTTTATTTTTAGATTACATCTTGATGTCTCCGGTTATGGAGTGCAAGTCAAGTCAGATCAACAGTTATATACAATATTACCATTCTTATGCAATAGTTACCACAATTACAATTTAAATCAGTTGAGGTGAGGCTCAATTTTGAACTCTTGTACTCTATAAAAAGCTTTATCGACGAATTATTTTCTCAATTGTTTTAAAATATTTCAATATTTAATGACTAATTTTACAAACCTGTACTTGGGTACTGCAAAGATAATGCAAGTCAAAGTAGGACAGAGATAATGAATGATTGCATCTTTGGAATGATACTATTTCCGCTTTAAAATTATTTTTTAACACCACAAACATTTCTTTAATTTCCAATATTTTTTATAAGGAATAACAAAATATATTGGTTATTGAATAAATTATTTTATTTCGAAATATGAAATACATATAAAGAAATTGTTGCGCCATATATGAAGATAATGCTTTTTAAACGGTGTTATTAATGCTCTTAATAATTTATTTCATTATCTTGCAGGAATAAAAATCGGTGAAATAGGAGCAAAATTAGGAATGAATGGCACCAATAATGGCTACTTGGGATTTGATCATGTCCGAATACCTCGTGATAATATGCTAATGAAAAATGCTCAAGTATTGAAGGTGAGAAATTTAGCTTTTTATTTTCTTGTAAATGAAAATATGGGGTGGCCGTAGCCGAGTGGGTCAAGTGCTGGTTTACTAACCCAAAGGTCCCGGGTTTGATCACAGTTTGGTCGAAAGATTTCCCGTGTTTCGGATGGAGGACACGTTAAGCTTGTCGGTCCCGGTTGCCTAAAAATAGTCAAGACACAGAGGCCCTGACCTGATAACTCTGACACCAGGCCTGAGACAGTGTTACACGACATTATTACTATTATTTTCATGTAGAAAATTATCATTATATTTATACAATTCAAAAATAGACTAAACGTTAATTCTTCATTAAATTCTCAACCTGTTGTCTCTGTTTTGAATGCTCTTATCTGAGTAGCACTAATTGCATGGTAATAATCGATAGTAGAGATCATGGGAGCCTCCTCATTTACCGGTAAATGTTGCCGGTTGCTTCTCATTGATCTATTCAAATCCATAGACGTTAAAAAATTCGAATAGATCAGACACCACCGGTAAGGATTCCATGAACTCAACAATTTTCAACCTTTTCTAGTTTTAAATTTGATAAGATAATCTTAAGTTTGTTATCATAACTATATTACTTGAATAGGTTGCTAAAAATTGCATCCTTGCGTCAGTATGCAACAAAATATGTGAGACAATTTATCTTAAGTTGTATAATTGGACGTTTTTAAGTGCAGTTACTGTTAAGTAATTATTACTACGCTTCTGTCCTTTATATTAATATTTCATGTTTTCGAGGAATGGAAAATTGATGTAGTGTAGTGAGCGTTATCTAACAGTAGACCAAAGAACTCCATTTAAAAATTTATAGGTTAGAAATCGATTTATACAAAGAAAATAAGAATAATTTTAATAATTCAAATACACAGTGAATTGCATTACAATGGTGCAAAATTTGAATTTAATGGTTTTATTTGATTTGGTGATTTGATGCTATAAAAAATGAAGCCGAAATAATCTCAAGAACGGCTTCAAGATAGCCCTCTACCCAGCTTGGCTAAGAACGGATTTGAGATACCGATTTCAAGAGAGTCTTGAATAGACTTCACTAGAAAGATCTTCTTGTGAGGTTCTTTAATACGAAATTTAGTTGAAGCGTTGATTGTACTGGGCGAGTTTAATAGCTGACAAGTTAGACTCTATTATATTATGTGTGTTGTTTACTGTAAATTATTAGTGTTATAAGGAGTCAGGTCTTAGTTGGGGGAGCTTTTAGTGTTACAGCTATTCGCTGGCTTGTCACTTCGTGAACTTATCGCCGCTTAGTATGTTTTATTTGTTTTATTCAAGTCTTTCTTTCTTTCATAAGTATGGGCCTGAATACTTTACTCTTATTGTTTACAAATAAATATATCAATAATTTTAATTTAACGCCATTAAACAATATTATTATTGTGTTTTAGGATGGAACATATCAGAAATCTCCCGGTGATAAGTTGGCCTATGGAACGATGATTTTTGTTAGAGTAGCTGTTGTCAAAGGTGTGGCTGCTAGTTATTTGGCCAAAGCTGTTACCATAGCTACCAGATACAGTGCCGTGAGAAGGCAATCTGAAATGAAACCAGGGTAGGTTCAAAATTATTAGACAAATCTATTCTTGAAATAAGTGTTGGATTTATCACGAAGTTCCACAATCTATAAACGTCTTTATGTATCATACTGTCGACAAAACTAATAGGTGGTTTGGAACCAACCTAAAATTGTAGGTCTAACTCATTAATCATAATCATCCAACTCATTACCCACGCAAAGGTCTCAAACCTATATGTGAGCTTCATCGTCCAAAAACAAACAAAAAAGTTGAATAGCCCTCCAAGTGAGAAGAAAATGTACTAGTGCAATTAAGGAGCTCGATAATACAGGATGTAGCTTATTTTTTAATCTAATGTGAATTGTTCTTGAGAAGAATAAGGAAGAGAAAAAGTAGAAGGTTAAGAAGAAGGAGGAGGAGGAATAGAAGAAGAAAGAGAAATAGACGATAAAAAAGGAAAGTAAGAGTCAGATGAAAGAGAAAGAAAAAGGAAAATTAGAAAAAGTACGAGAAGAAGGGTTAGAAGAGGAAGGGGAAGAGAAAATGATGTATCAGAAAACGAAGAAGAAAAACTAGAATAAAAGAAATTAAATTATTCTCTAAATTTTTATTTTTTTGTATTTTAAATTTATAGTTTTTGCTTATGGGTGATTGAAAACAAAATTAACATCAAATAGATACTATAGTAAACTTGGACTACAAAGGAGAGATTGAGATAAAAATTACTTTATTTACGTAAATTTACAAAATATTCCATTGTGACTGATTAAAAAGCATAGTACTAACAACATAATGGATTGTATAAGGTAAAAAGCTTGGGTATTAGAATAATATAACAATGAGATTCTATGAGAAGCATTTACGTAATTTTGGCTAAGTCTGCACAAAAATTCCTCCATTCAAACTTAACCTGTGAGATGAAGATTACAGAGAAGGAGTGGGAAAGGTATGAGACAGAGTAGAAGAAATAAAAAAAATATGAAAAGTGGAAGAATCTGGAATATAGGTCACACGGCATTTTGATTTAATTGAATCAGATCTACAATCAGAACTTCTCCAAGATCTACATTCAAAAATTTACATTTTTCCTATAAATTGAATACAGATTTCAAGAACAACCTAAACTTTCAATTGAGTTGTAATCAGTAGTAATCAATAGTCGATAGTGGTGTATTATAATGGAGTAAAAGACTTACGGTGAGCCGGGTATTTACCTGTTTTATAGATCATATAGACATTGTATCATACAATAGTGGATGTGGTTTGTAAAACAGTTACTATTTACATATATATGAATAAGGTCCAAAGATAATCTAGTTTAGTTGTGTAATAATTTTTTTGGGTTATTTTCAGGGAACGAGAGCCTCAAATACTTGATTATCGTACGCAACAATACAAGTTGTTTCCAGCAATTGCAACATGCTATGCAATGTTCTTTTCAGCTAAATGGCTGTGGGACATTTACAATACAGTCACTCACGAATTGGATGAAGGTCGGCTGGAACAGCTTCCCGAGGTGAGTCTGCCATATTAATTAAGAAAAAAAGCTGAAATAGTTATTTATGTATTGAGAGCGTAACAGTTACCACACACTGCGTAGCAGAGTGTCAGCAGGGTGACTAGCGACCGGGAAAACCGGGAAAAGTCAGGGAATTTTTAAATTCTGTAAAAGTCAGGGAATTTGAAAAAATATCGGGAAAACTTCGTAGTAATTATATACCTGATAATAATTGTACTAGTGAGCCCTACGGGCGCTTCCAAACAACTAATTTTGGAAAGGGAAACTCACTTGCGAAGCTTATCGCAGGGGAAGGAGGTAACGAAAAACGGCTGTTTTGAAGATACTGATTTAGTTGAAATTCACAAGACATCTATCACTTGAAGTTCAAGTTTATCGTTGCTCTGATACACAGATTAATTTTCCACAAAAAATACCTACCGTACACGTATACTTATGCAGAGTGTCCCATGTAAGGTGTAAAAACCGGTTACCAAGGATAACAAAAAATGTTCAGTAACGTTTTTGAAATAAGGCCTTTGTTTTCGAGATATCTCGATATTATGACTTTCGAGATACGCTCAATTCCCACCATTAAATGCTCAATAACTCAAAAACTACTTATCAGATTGGAATTATGATGACATTGTTGGAAAGAGCACAACATTTCGCTGAAGATACACGTATTTACAATTTGTGACCCAATCATTTAGGGGTTTTTTTAGGGGTCAAAGTACAAAAAAGTGGATTTTTCTAAATCTCGCTGAAATTTCAAAGCAATTTTTCTCGATTTGTTTTTAGGGTGACATAATGAAAATTTTACAGAAAGACTTTACTCATTACTCAAGCTTCAAAATAAGACTAAAATTTGATAAATTGGTGATTTGCAAATGCTTGAAAATTGTAAAAAACTCACAAACCCACAAGAATTAGTGTGTAAGGGACAAGAGCTAAGAGAGTAGAATTTGATTTCAAAATCTTGTAATCAAATTTTTTCACAAAATGATTAATCTCTGTTGAATCACTACTTCCCAATAAAGGTAGATCGGATGAGAGCACATTCACAAGAAGTGGTGCTGTCAATTTTCATAATACACATACTTGGGCAACTGAAAATCCTCACGTAATCAGACCAAACCGGTTACAGCACAAATTTTTGGGTAATGTGTGGACTGGAATAATCGATAATCACATTCTTGGCTCATATTTATTGAACAAGCATTTGAATTTTGATGTTTTTAATTTTTTTATTGGATCTCAAAATATTTAATTGAAATTTTAGATAAATTTTTGTCTAATAAATTTATCTAAAAATTTATCAATGAAATATTTTTCTAAATAAAATATTTTAGATCTTTTTGATCTCATGGAAGAATTGCCTCTTAATGTTTTGAGGCAAGGAATGTGGATACACTGTTGTCCGGTACATTTTGCTGGAAATGATTTATTTATACTAGCCTGATTCACGTTATGATGAATAATATTGTTTTGTCAACGCACTAAAAATTGAAAGCTCTATTTTCAATCTATTGTGAAATAGATAAATAAATAAACTATACAGTAGGCAATTTCGAATACACCATAGCACACCACAGTCATCAGAAATGAATAAGTTACACTCAATTTTCTTCAGTTGATCCTGATTTTCAATCTCATCCAATGGAGCAATCTTAGAAATATTCAACTTAATTAAGGAATTACTTCTTTTTCTAACGATGACTTCAGACCTGTGATTCGGTAAGAAGTTTCTGATAAGAATACTGTAATACAGTACTTACTGTAGATCAGTATTTTTACAGTTTGCCTTCAACGGCTTCCTGCGGTCACTCAAGGACCACAGTGATTGATAATTTATTTTGAAAAAACATCTGTTTACAAAAATATTTTGAAATCAAATCTCTACTCTTTCAGCTCTTGTCCCTTAGACACTAATTCTTGTGGGTTTGTGACAGTTTTTTACAATTTTCAAGCATTTGCAAATCACCAATTTATCAAATTTTAGTATAATTTTAAAGCTTAAGAAATGAGGAAGTTTTTAATGAATTTTTTTTATTATGTCACCCTAAAAAACAAATCAAGAAAAACGCTTTAAAATTTCAGCGAGATTTAGAAAAACTCCCTTTTTTGTACTTTGACCCCTAAAAAAACACCCTAAATGATTGGGTTACATATTGAAAATACGTGTATTTTCATCAAAATGTTGTGCTCTTTCCAACAATGTCATCATAATTCCAATCTGATCAGTAGTTTTTGAGTATTGAGCATTTAATGGTGGGAATTGAGCGTATCTCGAAAAGTCATAATATCGAGATATCTCGTAAACAAAGGCCTCATTTCAAAAACGTCACTGAACATTTTTTGTCAGAAATTTGGTGTAAAATCCTTGGTGACCGGTTTTTACACCTTTCATGGGACATTCTGTATATCGGGGCAATGGGATTAGTTTATCTATAGAGTAGGTGAGAGTGTTGTACCTTAGAGCACATTTTATATTTTGGCTTCTAATAACAAAACTATGCATTTTTCAACAGAAACAATATTTTTCTTGACAAGTGCATCATGTTTTCTATCAAATATGATATAAATTCAACCTTATCCTTTGGTAACAAAAAAGAAAATAAATAAAATTTGTAATTCTTGCAAGTGCTCCAAAATAGGTTACATCATGTTGATTGATGTACCTTGGAACCCTACCTTTTGTACCTTGGAACTCTCATGTTATTTGGAGAAATAATAATAGCCTACTGGTCAATACTTAACTCATTTATTAAAATTTTTAATTATTACAAACGTCACAAATAAATTTTTCCATCCGTTTTTCTCACATCCTGCACAAATTTCATGTGCCCATCTCTTGTGGACTGTGCTGTGCATCTGATCCAATTTTCTCCAGACTGATCCAGTGCATATTGTTCATTACAAAATAGATATTCTTCTACAGCGCTGTCTTCATCATTTGTGTCAACTAATGGAGCCATATCATTGTCAGAATCATAAGATGAAGGGATAGGCCTACTATGCGTCCTTTTCACACGTTCCAAGGTACACTATGTGGTTGTGTTTCCTGGTACAAGAGGTCGCCATTTCAAATAAATCCATCAAAGGTTTTGTTTAAGAGCATTATGAATAATGGAGTTTCACTCACCAATAGTTGTAGAATCAGTTGTCACATGAAGTTGAAAATATACAGCTCTCACAACATAAGAATACCAAAAAAATAACTTTGAAAAATTTTTCTATTGACTAGTTGAAATTTTGTTTGCCTAGCATACCTTTAATAATCATCTGATGCTGCTGAATTTCGAACTATACGAACATCTAGTGTTGAAAAATATAAAATTAACCACTAAATAGCCCCACTGGTTGAAAAACTGAAGTGTTCCAAGGTACAACACTCTCCCCTAGATATATTTACCACATAAAAAAAGCTGTTTATATATTCATTTATCAGGTCAATGAAATTAGTTTATCAGTTGATAGAGATTCTATAAAAAGCCTGATCGCATTTATTCACCCACAGCTGATGATAACTCAATAAATAAATTAATATATTTTTAAATCTATTGCGAATTCCATATGTTGAAAACAACTATTGTCTTTAAACAGTAATATATAGATATATTAATGAAGGGCTGTGAACCTATCATTTTGTTTCGCTTCAAAAAGGATGAAGGAGTGGGTCAATTTTATTGGCAAACGAACTTTATCTGTATTAAGGTTCCAAGAATGTGTGTTTAAAATTTGAGGTTGATTGGTCAAAGCGTTTGAAAGTTATTGTCGAACATACACACAAACCCAAAAACATACAGAAAAAGCCGCGAGCCTCCAGTCACGAATCACAATTCAAAACTAAGAACTCGCTTCGCTCGTTCAATTATAAAAACCTTCACATGAAATGCTCCAATATCGAACTTGAAATGCGATTTTAGATGGGCAACCAGATAAATAAGCTACATAGGTAGGCTAACAAACATAAAATTGTTTTGATTATTCGGTAAGGTCTTTTTGTTTTTCATCTATATAAAAGCCAAAAACCACATGGCTAATTAAGTTGAAATTTGGTACACATGTCCCGTTGGGGCTCTAGATGCATGCTAAGAAAGAATTCTAAAAAATCCAGAAAATACGGTCAAAATTAAAAATAAGTGAAAATTTGAAAATTATACATAAGAAGTATGGAGTTGTGAATTGAATAACTGCGCCCGTATCCATGACAACAGATGATCAACAAACAAAAGTGCTGGTTCGATTCACGATTTTGTACGAATTTTAAAACACCCCCTGGCTTGACGGTCAAGGCGAGCGAAGCGAGCACCTTATATTGATCAGGGAAAATTGTAGAAAAGGTCAGGGGAAGTCGGAATTTCTGTAGCTTACTTTGCTAGTCACCCTGGTGTGGTAATTTTACGAGTGTGATGAACACTTGAAATACATACAACATTAAGAACGGGTTCACACGGGCCACAAAGCGCCGATGAAAGCGGAACGCAGCTTTGTGCGCTCAGTCAGCCACAAATCGCAGACTGCCGGCCGGCTGGAGTTGTGGCGTTGTAGCAATGGCATATCATTCGTGCTTTCACATGAAGTGGCAGTTTCCAGCGTTTAAAGCCAGAACGCGCCACAAGCGCATGCAGTAGCCAAGTACTCGGCACTTTTGGCGGTTTTGCATCTCAGCTGACACTTTTATCAAAAAAACATTCTTCATCATTCATGTTGACATGTTATCTTATGAATAGCTGAATGCTGAATGAATATTGGGTGGAAAGAATCGCAGTAGAACTGCTGAAACTCGCGTTTGTCATCTGAAAGGAATCTGCAATTTCTTGCCACAGCCAACAACATTTTCCAACGTTTAGTCGGCGTTTTGTGGTCCGTGTGAAACCTCTTTTATATTTTCTACAACTGCAGTTTTGGATTTCCATTCAATAATTGTATAAAATTATCATTTCTGTTCTTTCATTGAGGCTATGAATAATTATCTAGCAGTAATCAGCTGGCAAGCAGTGTCACCAGCCGTACGGTAATTATAGTTGTGTACAATAATTTGATGTCTTGTATGATGTAGTGTCTGGCTAAATGCTATTGTACAATAATTTCAAAGAAATTCGTTCAAAAAAAATATAAGATAGTTTTTTTTTATTAAAACAATTAACTGTAAAATATATGATAATTTTGGACGTTAGTACAATAATCGTAGAATAGAAGGTTGGCAAACCCTTTTTCAAGAGCGAAAAAGTAAAGGTATGACGTCACCCAGCGAGCAGTAATAGTAGTTTTCGTCATACTCGTGCATACTCACACAGTTTGAGATATATATATATATCAATATATCAAATATTATTTCTGCGGTATTGAATTTTTGTTTGTTTTGTGTTTAGTTGCATGCAATGGCATGCTGTTTAAAAGCGGTGTGCACAGCGGATGCGGCGGTGGCCATAGAGGAGTGTAGACGCGCGTGCGGCGGTCACGGCTACATGACATGCAGCAACTTTCCGGCCACCTATGGCATGGTCACTGCCGCCGAAACCTATGAGGGGGAGAACACTGTACTCTACTTACAAACAGCTAGGTCAGTCAACAACACCTTTTTACTACTTGGCAACATTATTCGTAAAGTAGCAAGTCGCCAGATTCCATTGAATCGCTTCATCTAGAACATGGCAACCTGTTTACAAATTTCCTACCTCATCATCTTTTTCTTCTTCTCTTCTTTCAATTCGTCCTCTTCTTTTTTCTCCTCTTTCTTCTTCTTTATCGTTCTCATTCTCGGTTTAAGCTTAGTTGAACTGTTTAACCTGAACAGGTGTTTTTAACCGGGAATTTAAACCACCAAAATTGACCGTGTAAACTAAACTAAGTTGAACTCTACGGTTTAATCTGGGTAACTAATTATTCTGTAATACGCTGTATTATTTAGCTCTGTTAAACTCTTATTATCAATGCAATTTCGCAAGTAGTTGAGTTTTAAAGAAAAGTTTAATTACAATACAAATTGAACTACAGTATTTATGTTGGCAATTATGCTAATGTTATCTGCTCCTACGGTCAATTAAATGGTAAATTCCTACGGGAATTTAAACCACCAATTCAATTCAATAATTCTTTATTGTCACAGCAAGCGCACACAAATTTATACAAGTTCATTACCAGTATGCTAGCATATACTTATTCCGATTGTTCTACATAACAAAATGTGGATGTCATCAGCAATCATAACTTAGAGTACCTACAAGTAATTATCATGACTAACACAATTATCAATCACGGCTCTCATCTCTCATCATACAAAATAACCTGCACAAAACATTAGCAATATTTGATAATTTATAAAAAAAAAAATTCATAACTTAACAAACATTAACAACCTTCAGTGACAACACAATACAATCATTCAATAACCCGCCTAACACCGTAGCCTATATTATCAGAGTGCGCCGACAGCAACAACAAAGGGATAGTCCCACATGAGTCATAGACTTGTGTGTGGGACGAGTACCATTCTATTAGATTAATTCGTTATTGACTGAAAATGTCCAGTAATTTTTCTATTATGTTGAAAAAAAAACATTAAAAATATGAGCAAAGTACATGCGGTAATAAGAGGGAAAAAATATATCTATGTAAGTATAGGCCCTTATGAGAGTGAAGGAGTCAAAGGGATGTTATATAGAATATAATTATACACAATTCCAGATATTTATGAACTCATATGCCGCCTTAAGAGATGGCAAACCAAAAGTACAAATTAATTTGGATGAGACAAGCACAGGCGTGAGGTTCAATCAATATTTCATGGGAGAGATTGTATTTTTATCCTTGCTTCTAATCAGTGATTTTGTAAGACTACATGTATAAAGGCTCCAGCAAATGTTCTGCGTTATTGGCACCGATCTCATATAACCAATTGCAAACAATCTTTTTGTAAGCGTAGACATTGACAGTGGGTTCTCTAATTTCTCTGGTCGGCGCTTTCCTCAATAGAATGTTTGAAACATAAAATGGGTTTGTGCAATTTATCGCTTTGAAAATTCTAGGAACCTGTAGACCAACATTTTCAGAGCCTCGTGTACTGTAGTTATGTGTTATCTCTGTGACAATACAATTCCTATTTCTGTAAGTAAACATGAGTACGTTTTTTATGTATATCTGCCTGACAGTCAGCAATCGTGAATAATTGAAAAGTGCCTCTGTGGGGTATTGTCTGTCCAGTTTCAAGCCAGCTTTAATTATAAGCTTCTGGATAACATATAGTGGCTCCAGTGCAGTCTTAGCGGTGCCCCCCCCCCCCCATGCAATCACTCCATAACTTAAAATTGATTGAACATAAGCAAAATAAACGGTCTTAATTTCTTGTTCGTTCAAGATTAAGCTCAACTGATGAAATATATAAATCATTTTTCTAAGTTTGCATTGTAATCTGATTATATGATTCTCATATCTCAAGTTAGAGTCTATTATAACTCCTAGATAGTTGTAGCTTTTAACCCTGTCAATAGTCTGGCAATTACAGTCAGTTCCATTAATATCATCACAAGAGTGAAGTTTCAGCACTAAGTTTGCGGGAGGCTCACTGGAGGGTCTAAGTGCAATAGGAAGACATTTTGTTTTACCAACATTCATAGTTAGAATATTTTTATCAAACCATGTCTTTAGCTTTTTCATTCCTATTTTTGCTTTTAAAAATGTTTCATCCCAGCTTGCACCCCTGAATATAACTGCAGTATCATCCGCGAACAGGAAGAGCTTGCCCTCAATATCTAGCTTATCTATATTATTGATATACACAAGGAACAAAGCTGGACCAAGGGTACTTCCTTGTACCACACCATAGTCCACATTACTAACCCCACTAAGGCTTGGTCCAATGGAGACTACCTGCTTTCTATCGCCAAGGTAACTCTTGAACCAGGCCAAGGCTATGCCACTCACCCCAATAAGCTCCAATTTTGCAAACAGTATATTTCTGTCAATTGAATCGAAAGCCTTGGCCAGGTCCACGAAAACAGATATAACCTTCTCATCTTGATTAATCGCCTCCATGAAAGCCTTATTTATTGCAAACAGTGCATCTGAGGTATTCTTGCTTCTTCTGAAGCCAAATTGGCAATTGGAAAGCAAGTTATTTTGCTCCAGATACCCCTGAAATTGTAATTTAACACATTTTTCTAACAACTTCGATACTACACTCAGCAAGGATATGGGCCTATAGTTATTCATATCACTTTTACTATTAGACTTGTGGATCGGTATAACCTTGGCTATTTTGAGATCATCAGGAAAAACACCAGTTGCCAGACTAAGATTTATTAGATGCTTTAATGGAACCAGGAGAATATCAATATTATCTTTTATTAAATTTGCATTAATCTCATCAATACCTGGGGCTGAGCCACAGCGCATATCCTTAATCATTTTTATGAGTTGCATATCAGTGATTGGCTCCAGTTGGAACTGCAAATTGGTACCCAAAGGGTCTCCCTGATTAAGGTCCTCATGTGAGGGGGGAGGCAACTCTGCAGCTAAGTTACTTCCAACTCTTGAAAAATATTCATTGAAAGTGTCTGCCACCTTCACTATGTTCTCTTCACAGTTTTTTTCAGAATTTGTTAGAAAAAGTTGTACAGGAAATTGTTGTTTTTTAGCCTTAGTTCCATTGTATTCGTTTAATATTCAGTATCAGCTCGGAGCTCGTAGAGAACGGTCGATTCAACAGAGCTCTCTTATCTGTGAACGGTACGGTTTCGACTTGAGGGTGAACAGTTGAATGGCTTGTTGTTAAAACCTTTTGTACAACCGTGCAGCTATTTAAATTGACAGTGACTCGTTTGAATAATCTGGTGATCCGTTAAATTATAATAGGGAAAATTTCATCAATTCGGCTATAATGAGTTCTTGTGGTGTCTGCAATCAACAGGTTATACGTACCGCCAAATCAAAAATTATTTGCACGAACTGTAAAAGTAAGTTTCATGGCAGCTGTGCGGACCTCAAAGACAACGAAATAGAGGTTCTACAGGGCAAGGAATGGAATTGCGTGAAGTGTGTACGTGTGTTGCGACAGCAGAGGGCCAATTCCGATTCAACTCCTGTTAAACAAGCGCTGCCGTCATCGGTTTCACGTGGCGAGCCTGTAACGCTAGAGGAAATGACCAGACTTCTATCGAATCTGAAAGACGAACTATTTGAAAAACTTAGCTCAGAGATATCAGCATGTAGGGAAAAGCTGGAGGCCAGTTCTATCGAAATCATCAAGCAGCAAAATCAGATCGCCACCCTTGTCAGTGAGAATGTTGAATTGAAATCCAGGCTTCTAGAGTTGGAATATAAACAGGATGAACAAGAGCAGTACAGTCGGCGAAACACAATAGAAGTGTTTGGTGTACCGGAAAACGAGGGTGAAAACTGCTGTAATAGGGTACTGGACATTGCTAAAGCTCTTAATGTGCCTCTAGATCACACATCAATCGACGCATGCCATAGGCTACCGAAAAACAAGAATATGCCAACATCGGGAATCATTGTTCGATTTGTTCGACGTGGTGATGCGGACGCTTTATTGACCAAGAGACGGTTGTGTAAGAGTTTCACTACAAACAACATAAACCTTAGTGGAAATAACACCATCTACTTGAACCAGTCACTAACATCGAGAAGAAGGAGGCTGTTTGCAAAGGCTAAGTTAGCGCAGGGCGAGAAGGTGGTGCGTCACGTGTGGGCTGATCGAGCTGGCCGGGTCAAGGTCAGGAAGGAGGATGGAGGGAGAATTTTTATTCTGAAAAGTGAGGAGGACTTGAAAATGTTGACCTTAGAAAATAATTAAACCTCCTGAAAATAATAACGAACTGTTTTATAGTAATGAAATGATTTGATGAACATTTTATTAATAATTTTCAAATAAATGCGTGTAATGGTGTTGTGTGTATAATGGTGTGTGAGTGTTTAGATGAATGAATGATAATAATTTGTAGGATAAGTGAACGCGCTTTATTAATGCTACAGGTGGGCCCGTAGATATTATTATCAGGTGATTTTAAAATGTCAAAGACGGCATTCTGTTGGTGATGGCGGGGGGGGGGGGGAGAGGGTTGGGTACGGTGGTGGAGAGAATGGGAGGGAATGAGATAAGGTGAATCAGTCGGAATGAGTTATAAAAGGAAACCTACGATGACAGGGTGAATGGGTGCGTGTGCGTGCGTTTGTTTGAAAGAGTAAAAGCAGACAAACTGATGATAAGAGCTTAGACGAAAGAGAATTTATTTCAAAACATAATAAGAAAGTAATAAGTCGATCTAGGATTTTTCAGTAATCGTCATTCAGCCGATTCTTAAATGCCGACTGCTTTATCAATCTTTGTCACTAGGCCTATTGATAAAATTAGTTCTTGATGCAAAATTCTCGTCCCACCACTTCTATTCCTCTTTTCCTTCTTTCCTTCTTTTCCTTCTTTTTTTTTTGTGTGCTTGATTGTGTATGATTGATTGTATGTATGCTTCTTACTAACGTAACACACACAATATTACACGAGTGGAAGTGTGATTGTTCTATTGAAATTGTTCTATTGTACAATTAAAATTGACCGTGTAAACTAAACTAAGTTGAACTCTGCGGTTTAATCTGGGTAACTAATTATTCTGTATTCTATAATACGCTGTATTATTTAGCTCTGTTAAACTCTGTATTATCAATGCGAGTTCGCAAGTAGTTGAGTTTAGAGAAAAGTTTAATTACAATACAAATTGAACTACAGTATTTATGTTGTCAATTATGCCAATGTTATCTGCTCCTATGGTCAGATCTGAAAATATATGTAAGGCTGCATTTGTCACAACTTATAATTATGTTTTGATTCTAAAATAGATTAATAGGCGAGTTTTCTGTTCGGTTCTGTATTGATAATGGTTGAAGTTATCACAAAGCGTTCGAAAAATGTAGCTATCATGATTATTTGGATCAATATTGAACTAGTTGATTTTTACCCTCTATTGTTTTTAACCTTATCCAGCCTGTATGAATTTTATAATATATTCTTAAATAATAAATGTGAAGATTGTTCTAACTATAATTTTATTGAAAACATTTTATTTCATGAATTCTGTTTTAGAACGACTTAAAATTACCTAATGGAACTTTTTATGTGAATGAATGATTCTGATGCAGTCAATTACTTTGATTTATTTTAATTAATTACTTATCCATTAGTATTTATTGGAATTTATTAGTGAGATTCACAGCAGCATTGTTCAATTCCACCATGAAAACCTTGTGTCATACGGCCCTAAGAGAATTAATTTGAATGTGACTATGCAATATGTAATGTAATAATTATTAATTACTATAATTTTTAATCACAATTTATATGTGTCAATTTGCAGGTATCTTGTTAAATGCTGGCACCTGACTAAAAGCTCAGAATTGCCAGCTACCGTCCAGTATCTAAGAAAAGCGACTTCCAGAAGGAGGCCCTGGATCAACAGCCTGCACTGTTTGGCAGAAGCATTCGAACAAGTGGCTGCTGGGTAAGAACAACTATTTGTTAATTCAATTCTACTTATTTATTATAATATTATACTATTCATTCATCATTCCTGGGCCCCAATACTAGATCATTTTAAGGGTCCGACAGGACCGTATTAAAATCGTGCCGTTGTCCGTCCGCTAGAGTGCTAGCTCTTGAAAGGATTATTCTAAACGCTTGAAACTTGTTTTATAGCTTCCTCATAATCCAAGTGAGATCTCTATTGATTTTGGAGTTTAAGGGTTGCATATAAAACTAATTGTGATAAAAACTGATGGCCACTACAGGATCTTAGGTTAGATTTGGCTAGTTAAAATCAAAACATAGTAGAGGTGGTTCGTTTCGAATAGATAAAATCTATATCTATATAATCGAAATACCACTGACTGACTCACTCACTCATTCATCACAGTTTCTCAGGATCCACTCGACCAAAAACGATAAAATTTGGTACACGTATTCAGTAGGGGGACTAGACGCGTGCTAAGAAAGGGTTTCAAAATTTACCCCAAAATGGGCCCAAAATTGAAGATTTTTGAAAATTTAGGTGACAACAATTTCTAGAGAACCATAAGGTCAAATCAGATAAAATTTGGTATTCGTGTTAAGTATCGGCCTTAGATGTACCTTGGAAAAAAGTTTCAAAATTAGCCCCAAAATCGACGATTTTTGAAAAGTTTGGTGATAAACAGCCAAATATTTTGAAATTTGCACTTAACAGATGTCATCAACCTGGCATAATAACATTTCATCATACTCAGTCATATGTTTCCCACATATTGCAAGGCTCCGACTGTATGGTAGCCTACATGCAAAGTGCAAAGTCTTTTGCTGTTCAAAGACAGTGTAAATAACGCTGCTAAGGGGTCTGCCATATGATTAAAAACGGTTGACTTCTATCAGCTGTTCCTTTAAGCTGTTTGGCTGGCAAGTTCAGTAGGTTAGGTCTATTAATGAATAATAATTTGTTTCAAACAAAGCAAACTTATCCCGAGCTACCAAATTAATTTCAATAGCTAAAAGCCAACGTTTATGAAAAGTAAAAAAGTAGCCGAGCTGCCTGTTAGGTCAAGTACAATAATTTTTAATATTAGTACAATATTGCTCGGTACAACTTTGCTGGAGCCGATTAATCGCGCATGCATATTATGCATTTCGACTCCCATCCGCATAGTGTATAGTCGTATTCTCGACGTTGCTGTCTCTTCTCCTATGAAGAATGCTCATTGTAGTTGCATATTCCGTTCCGAACCTGACTGTACTGCCGGTAGGCTGACCACTTCAATTGCGTAGCCTACTACCTCAAACGATCACTCACTTTCACGATCAGATCAGTTTGCAGTTGCACATCAGACTGCTAACATCGTTCTCCGAGTATTTGTGAATTTCAACCAACGCTCAAATCGAATAAATATCAGTTCTTATAAGAACTCTTACCTATCAATACTTAGGTTTACAAAGAAGTATTAAGGAATTAATCAAATACTATTTGTAACAGTACATGAGCCTGAGAATTTTTGTGAAAATAGGTATTGATCAGAAAATCAACAAAAAATTAGTTGTGAAATTAATTTTCCATAGATTAACGATTTTGAAAATTTAGGTGATTATAATTTCTCAAGAACCACAAGGCCAAAAAAGTTCAAATTTTCAGCTGGGGTGCTAAACACGTGAAAAATAGGGTTACATGATTCATCTCAAAATTTAGGATTTTTTGAATTTAGTTGATCACAATTTCTCAAGAACCTCAAGGCCACATGGAGTGAAATCTATATCTATATAATCGAAATACCACTGTTTGATTAAGACCCTAGATGCATACTAAGTAATGGTATCAAAATTCTCCCCAAAATCACCTATTTCTGTAAATTTATCTAATCACAATGGAAATTAGTTGGACCCCCCGGGGGTCCAGGGGGCGGAGCCCCCTGGCTAGATGGTTAAGGCGAGCGAAGCGAGTCTGCCGGCTAGTTAAGAATATCACGAATGTTGCTGCTTATTCCAATTATTTTTACAGTGCAATCGTCGACGTCTTCATTTTTGATTGTGTTGAAATCTTGTCTTAAATTATTTAAAGTCGTCAAATGGAAACATCAGATAGAAAATATTGATGCATAATATATTATGAGATCACTTGAACAAGAAGAAGAAACAAAACGCTTTCTCAAGAACTGCCGATGTGCATTTTTTGTGAATCTGGAAGCATTTGATGTTGATAGATATCAAAGAAGTTATCTGCACAACTGATAATCATCATTTTATGTAAATTCGTTGTATCGGTTTATTATAAACCCTTGTGTTTGTGGCTAATGCAAAATCATGAGTGAGTTTCAACTTTTAAATTTTAGTGTGTAAATTTCTTTGAAATTGCAGTTTTACTGTTCTTTTTCTGAATTTCGAGAATGCCTGCCCAAGTCTTAATCGAAGCTCTAAGTAGTATTTGCATTCTTATATAGGCTATAATTTTATGTGATCACCTATTAAATTATTGAAATTGATATAATTTGTCTTTTTTTTACAGGCTAGTTGAAGTTTCAGCATCAAAAATTGATATTTTCTCTAAGAAGGGAATGGCACCTGAAGATGCATGGAATTCAGCAGCTATTCAATTAGTAGAAGCTGCAGAGGTGAGTTTTAAATTTCATTTTTCATTATTTATTTGTTTCAAGTGATTTAAAATTTTAGGTGAAATGTATTTGAAAACCTTTGAAGAAACTGAGCCACCCAAGAATTCCCTGCGAACAAGTGCGTATCTGAGGAGCTTTAGCATTGTTTCCCATTGAGTAATTACTGAAAATGATTAGGTAATTCAAGTATTTAATAAATTGATGAATTTCTGACACAAAAAGAACAATCAACAAGTTGACAAGATGATATAATAAATAAATAATTGAAACACCAGATTAATATTCTCTGACCCAAATAAGTTGAGCGTTAGATCTGGCCGACTATCAAATAATATTTATTTTCGCCACACTAGGACGTAATGAGCTGTTTTTTGTGCGTCATATGGAGGCCGAAAGTGTTTGGTTTCCGACGAGGTCTGTAAACGTTTACCGCCTAGGGCGGAAAAGAAAATGACCTTGAATGACAGCTGATCGTGTCTGGATACAGCAGTCATGATTGTAAATATGAATCCTTCCAACTTTTATGTAGAACAAAAAGATTTAAACCATCAATAAATGTTTATTTTTTATAATTTAATATGTACGTAGTATTTAAAATGTAAAAAATGATCACTTTTTATAACTTAATATGTATTATTTTGTAGTTTTGATATCAAACAATAGATTCTTTTTATTCAACCTACAGAGCTCTGAGTGGAAATTTTGTCAACTACTACAACTGTTGGTAACCTCTCATCGAAAGGTTGGTTGGTTAGGTTTTTTGTTTTTAGGAATTTTGTCTACTACTGCAACTGTTGGTAAAGGTTACTGTTGGTATAGAAAGGTTGGTTGGTTAGGTTTTTGGTTGTTTTATGCAGGTTTTGAATCAGGAACAGGAATAACAACAAAAAACCTAACCAACTAACCTTTTGGTCAACAGTTGTAGTGGTTGACAAAATGCCCACCCAGAGCGCTGTATGTTGGATAAAATGGTGATAGCCGTTTCTTGTATTCTTGCAAGTACCATAGCCTTAAAATTTCGCTTTCAAAATTTCCAACTTAACATTGTTGTTTTGTTTTTTTTGTGGTGTGGCGAAAAATAGCGTTCGCAACGCGGGCAAAAATGTTTTGCCGGCTCTCAAACGCTTCAAGTTCTCAACTTCGTCTCGAACTTGAAAACCGCGATCTCGAGCCGGCAAACACACATTTTCGGCCGGCCATAGGTGTGAAATATACTATTATCTATTTATTACAAAACAATCAAGTAAATATAAAACAGGCACAGCCCACTACTGCTTTCTTTACAAATTTTCAATTAAAGAATACAAATTTTAGTTATGACCAAGTTCAACTAGAAATTTCACTTTCCAAAACATGATTATTAATTTAGATGTTCACTTTAAAAAGGAAGCACTAAAACTACCCAATAGTCCAAAGAAAGTGAATATAATTTTGAATTTTGTTCGAGATATATATTATCTAATATCTGATATTGTTCAAACACTTATAAAAATACAATATGTAAGAGGTTAATGTTTATAACTTTTTGATTTGAACTAATTATTTAAAATTAATGAAGAGAGAATTGTCAAAGCAAAACTATATTGATAAGAAAAAAATTGAATATGTCGTAACATTTGTTTTTTACGTATGTAATTTGCTAATTGTGTTCAAAGTTTACTAGTAGACTAGTTTCCTTCATAAAATTGCAGTAAGCATTGAATCAATATGGATTCAACTGAAAGCTAAATTTTTCCTTTGCCTTGCTCTGTTTTCAATCATATTAGAAGTCATCGAAATTAGTTTATGCAGTAATTGTATTATGAATGAATTGAAGCCAAGAATGTAATTTAAGTTGGAACACGAACAAAGCGAGTATTCTAGACATCTGAGTGATTTCCATGTTAATTATATTCGTATTGCATACATTATTTTTTCATCTACAACTACCAATGACATATTACTTTTACTCACCAATCACTTGGATAACTTACCCAAACTGACATAATCTAGAATGCGTCATTGTCGACGATCAGTTTTGGTTTTAATGTTGAAGTCTTTCGATTTCAAAATGTTGTTATTTATTAAAGTTTTGCAGTTGCTATCTTCAGATAATTTGACATCTTGTGGGACCGGACTCCCCTGTTCAAATCAGTGCTGATGTACATATTATTCATTGTGATAAATGAATTGGAAAATTCCGAGTTCGGTTGCCCTAGAACTCTAGAGTTTGTATCAATATGTGATATCAGTATTTCATTAAGCAACGGGGTTGATCAGATATGAATTAAGTCAGTTGTTTGACATTACTTTCTAACATTTGATATGTACTTTATAATGTAGTAGTAGTAGTAGTAGTAGATGAAAATGTTTTTGTGTTTAGCAATGGGTTGAAATGTTATACATTGCGTAATGTATTTTGGATGAATAAATAATTATATTGAAACTGATACAATTACCAATACAAAAATACTAAGTTAGTGGGAATGACAACATATTTTGATTCAGTTCTAATTTGTTACTTTTATCATTTTTTCAGGCTCACTGCAGATCGTTCAAATTGAACACTTTCATCAATGTAATAGAAACAAATAGAGATTTATCGCCAGAGCTGAGGAAAGTCCTGACTCAGCTGTGTGAGTTGTATGCTGTTTTCTGGGTGCTCAAAAAAGTTGGCAATTTCTTAATGGTTAGTACTTATTATTTGCTTGTTGGAAATCTTATAATACTAATCATCGTTTGGGAATAGTTAATTGTGTATTAAGACCGTAAAGTGTGACTTATCACTCGAGCTTAACAGTAAGTTGGTGACTGGTAGCGCGTGAATGGTTGGTTAGAGCGCTTGTCTGTGATAAGATAAGGCTCTGGTTGGCTTCGTTTCCTGCAGCTTTGGGTTCGAGTCTCATTCAGCTATGGATGTCACTCATCATTCACCTAATTACCCACGCACAAGTCTCCAGACTGATGTGGGCATCATCCGCAATAAAGAACTGAAAAAAGTCACCACATGACGCATAACGGTGTATGGCAATTTTGATAAAGTGACAAAGAAGCGTTACACTTGGAATACATACAACATTTTTCCTAGAACTACTATTTTGAATTCCCATTCATTTAAAAAAAGTGAAATTATCATTTCTGAACAATACGCTATCATGTGCAAAATGCGTACCTGCGTTTTGCCGTGACAGCCCGGGTGTCGCTCCCGGCCGGCTAGCGTCAGTCGGCGTGATGGCAGGGTAAGGTACGGGGACCTGACTTCGATTACGTGATTTAGACTGTCCGTGTCCTTTTGTCAGTGGTTGAAATAGACGATTCCGCGGACAATTAATTCGCCCTGATCGTCGCGTCTCGACTGGAGAGGAGGCCGTTCAGCCGGGAATCTAGACCCTGCCGCTCCCTAGGGGGGGCAAGCGTCCGTTTCCCCTGCCGGAACGAGGAAATAGGATTTTGGGGACGGGAAAGGAAGGGCCGAAATAATAATATCCCTGCCCCTGAGGAGGAGGGAGATAGGAGGCCGTTCAGCCGGGAATCTAGACCCTGCCGCCTCCCTAAGGGGGCAAGCGTCCGTTTCCCCTGCCGGAACGAGGAAATAGGATTTTAGGGATAGGAAAGGAAGGGCCGAAACAGTAATATCCCTGCCCCTGAGGAGGAGGGAGAGAGGAGGCCGTTCAGCCGGGAATCTAGACCCTGCCGCCTCCCTAAGGGGGCAAGCGTCCGTTTCCCCTGCCGGAACGAGGAAATAGGATTTTAGGGATAGGAAAGGAAGGGCCGAAACAGTAATATCCCTGCCCCTGAGGAGGAGTGAGAGAGGAGGCCGTTCAGCCGGGAATCTAGACCCTGCCGCCTCCCTAAGGGGGCAAGCGTCCGTTTCCCCTGCCGGAACGAGGAAATAGGATTTTAGGGATAGGAAAGGAAGGGCCGAAACAGTAATATCCCTGCCCCTGAGGAGGAGGGAGAGAGGAGGCCGTTCAGCCGGGAATCTAGACCCTGCCGCCTCCCTAAGGGGGCAAGCGTCCGTTTCCCCTGCCGGAACGAGGAAATAGGATTTTGGGGAATAGTAAAGGAAGGGTTTCCTGTTAGAACAACCGCGTCCCTGCCACTTTCCAAAGGGGGCCGGGACCGTTCCCCTAACAGTGAAGGATGGCCGGGGAGGGACGTGCCCCGCTCTTCTCGAGCTGGCCTGAACTCCCCTGCCGGGATTTGAGGTGACGGGTCGGATGTCCAGATACACCCCTGCCAATTTCCAAGAAGGGGCAGGAATAGTTTTGGGCCCACGTCCCGGGGTTAGAAGGATACGAGTTAACGACGGCTATGAACTGGTACACCCCTGCCAATTTCCACACAGGGGCAGGAATAGCTTAGTCTTAGCCACCGAGGATAGAAGGATACGACTTAACGACGGCTATGAACTGGTACACCCCTGCCAATTTCCAAGAAGGGGCCGGAATAGTTTAGTCTTAGCCGCCGAGGTTAGGGAAAAGAGGAGCTGTGGAGCTGGGTAAATAGCGGTGGAAGTATGAGGAGAAATAGGATTTTGGGTTAGTAAAGGAAAGGTTTCCTGTTAGAACAACCGCGTCCCTGCCACTTTCCAAAGGGGGCCGGGACCGTTCCCCTAACAGTGAAGGATGGCCGGGGAGGGACGTGCCCCGCTCTTCTCGAGCTGGCCTGAACTCCCCTGCCGGGATTTGAGGTAACGGGTCGGATGCCCAGGTACACCCCTGCCAATTTCCACGAAGGGGCAGGAATAGTTTTGGGCCCACGTCCCGGGGTTAATAGGTGTATAGGTTGTCGACCGGTTCGGACAGGTACAGCCCACGCGACGTAGCCGCGGGTGGGAGATTTCTTAGTCCTCGCCGGCCGGGGTAAGAAGGATATGACTTAACGACGGCTATGAACAGGTACACCCCTGCCAATTTCCAAAAAGGGGCCGGAATAGCTTAGTCTTAGCCGCCGGGGTTAGGGAGAAGAGGAGCTGTGGAGCTGGGTAAATAGCGATGGAGGTATGAGGGTATAGTATGGAAAGGTGACAGGCAGAAGCAGGAAGGCCTCTGCCCCTACGGGTATGTGAGGGGGTATTTGGGATAAGGATAAGAGTAAAGGTAGAATTTTGTACTACGTACCGTTCCGCACTGCTCGTGGAGAACCGCGTGTACTCGCTGTGAGCAACGCCCGTGAATCGCGACCGCGTTCACTAAACACCCCTACGGGGTAGTAGTCTAAGTAGATAGCTTTCGACTATACGAGACGACCTCGGCCAAGCACCAACTGCTCCAACTCTAGGAACTGGCTGCTATGACACCTGAGACTCTACTCCTCGACTTCTCGTCGACTAGACGGCCTTCCCCGAAAAATAATGGGGGAAGCCAGTGGGGGAAGGTGGAGAGAAGGGTATGCGCACCCAGTACACTCCACCGGTCAAATTTGTTATCTCCGTTACTGACTGTAGAGAGATAACCGAGCGTCAATTAGCTCCCTTTTCCGCGTCGCGAACTTGCTTCGTGACAACGCCATCATTAAGTTCATGAACAATATTTATCTGGCAGCCATCAGTTGGTGATAATTTGGTGTCTTATATGATGTTGGGTCTGGCTAACTGCTTTTGTACCATAATTTCAAAGAAATCTCATACAAAAAAATATTTTTTTAAATAATTAGAAGAAAATCGTCATTTTTTTTATTAAAACATAAATAATTGTAAAATATTTGATAAATATGATGATTTTGGACGTGAGGTACAGTAATCATAGAATGGAAGGTTAGCAACTCGCAAGTAAAGCTATGATGGCAGCAAGCAGTAATAGTATATTACGTTACAAGTGCGGTATTATCATACGAGTATGGTAAACATCTTCCCGGACGAGTCACGTACGATATTTTTCGTCATACAAGTCTAAAATAGCAGATAAGTTGAAATAAGTAACTATAAATCATTGTTATACAAACATAACCTCAACACACCAAATCACAGCAACTCAAGGTGAAATATGGGCAATAATGGTTCTAGATCAGCTGATCTAGCTTTCGACCAAATGGTTTTTCAGTGAAGTGGTAGCCAGTAGCCACCCATAAGGGTTGATTACATTGGGATAGTTACTCGCTAAGCGAGTAGCGAGTAGGACGTTACTAACCGACCGTGCTACAGCAGCTCAGCATACCAAGCCAAATTATATTGAAAAATTATTTCTAGAATCACCCCCATACTATGGAATTTCTAAGACAATATATAATCTTGCAACACAAAATTAAAATATGAAGTTTACCAACAATTATTCAATAAAATTTCATCAAAACAATATACAATATATCTCATCTGAAGTGTTATGCTGGCAGCCTGCGTGATTAAGTGTAGGCTTGGCCACAATAATATTGTATTTTGGTGTTGGCTACTCTGCCAGCGAGTATAAATGTCACCAAATTCAAAGTAGACAGGCTCTCAACTTTGAATTTGGTCACATTTATACACGCTGGCAGAGTAGCCAACACCAAAATACAATATTATTGTGGCAAAACCCTGCACTTAAACACGCAGGCTGCCAGCATAACACTTCAGATGAGATATATTGTATATTGTTTTGATGAAATTTCATTGAATAATTGTTGGTAAACTTCATATTTTAATTTTGTGTTGAAATATTATTTATTGTCTTAGAAATTCCATAGTATGGGGATGATTCTTGAAGATAAATTTTTAATATAATTCGGCTTGGTATGCCGAGTTGCTGTAGTTCGGTCGGTTAGTAACGTCCTACTCGCTACTCGCTTAGCGAGTAACTATCCCAATAAGCATGCGGTAATAATCATCAAATGATATCAGCTGTTTTTGATTTTTGTAAACAGCTGTTTACCACATTGATTCCTTGACTGGTAAACTGTCCATAACCTACAAGTATGACGAAAAGTAGATTACTGCTCGCTCCTCAGTGAGCAGCTGTTTAATGGTTGGTTTTCAGCATGTAAACTAGTTCTTTTTAAGCAGTTTTAGGAAAACAAATTAGTGAATTATATTTTGTTTAGTGGTGTAGTGTTTGTTTAGTTATAGTGTGATCATCTGTTGTTTTTTCCTTTTTTTTAATAATTGCATTACCAAAAATAGGATCCTAAATGAATTTTACTTTTCTTATGTATTTTCTACATCTATATTTGTATACGGCACAGGAATGGGTCTAGTCTAGACTAATTGAAAGTAAATAATCAGGGGATGCTAGTTCACATTTTTACTCATTCTCTTCAACCAGAATATGTGCTACTAGTTATAAAATAATGAACAATATTTTTAAAATTGAAATAGAGCGAATATCAGATTGGATTAGGTGACATTCATCCCATGCAACACTCATTATGCCTTGGGTGGTAATTCGTAATTGTGCTGATGCAACTGTGATGTTCGTAGCTCAAGGCTACGCTTGAATGGGTGACCGTGCTTCTATGATTTGATATTATAAGCTTTATCATCACTTATTCAGTGGTTCGCAACCCACCTAAAATAGTAGGTCCCTATAACATGGGTCAAATGGCGAGGTGGGACACCACCCATGAGGGTCTCCTCACCATATGCTTATTATCATGTCTCTCAAAAGTATTCAATAAAACCCAATCATTCACATTACATCCAAAGATTGCTTGTAGATTTATTGTTACCTTCATTTTTCTAATTTTAATTTTATTCTGTTTTTCAGTACTCAAACCTGAGGAAAGAAGATGTGAGGAGCTTGCAGGATTGGCAGGATGCGTTGCTAATTGCCATCAGGCCGAATGCAGTTGGTATTGTGGATAGTTTTGACATCAGGGACGAAATTCTTGGTTCGGCGCTGGGCGCATATGACGGCAACGTTTACGAAAGATTATTTGATGCAGCCAACGAGAGTCCCCTCAATAAGAAGCCTGTTGACGACTCGTTCCACAAATACATGAAGCCGTTCCTCAAATCAAACTTATAATTTGTCTACCAAAAGGTGATGGTAAGGTAGAGTTTTAGCAGAGGTGACGTTAACAACTGTGAATCATACAGTTCTGCCTATGGTTAATCATTTTTATACATATATGATACTTGTAACTGTATTAACTAAGTGGAATCATTGAGACAAGAATAGGTTCTTTGCACCAGTTACAATCACTATTCTTATATGATGCACATTATATTCGTATATGATATTTGTAGCTGTATTTTCCATGTGGAATTATTAAAACTGGAGTAGGTGTTGTTTGCACCAGTTACATTCACTTGTATTAAATTATTTTCTGAACTGTCTTTGAGGGTGAATTTTGGTTATTGCCTCAAGTGGACCAACCTTGAATGGGTAGGTAGATACAGGAGGCGGCAATGAGGGGGTTCGGACTAGTGTGTGCTGCTATTAAATTATTTTGAGAACTATCTGATAGTGAATTTGGGATATTGTCTCAAGTGGACTAACGTTTACTGTGTGGGAAGATGCAGGAGGGGAGGATGAGGTGGTTTGGGCATGTGTGGAGACGTGAGGAGCAGTACGTGGGACAAAGAGAGCAGCACTTGGATGTACATGGAATAAGAGATGGTGGAGACCGAAGATGAGGTGGAAGGGGTGGATAGATGCTGATTGGGTGAGAGTGGTTGGAGGGGGAAAGCCGATGGACAGGGTGCTGTGGAGGAGGAGATTAGGAGACAGAAATTGATATATTTATTTAAACAGAGAATCTTGTTATCCAGTGATATCAGTGTCATTTTGAGTCATTTATAATCCATCACTGAAACAATCACATTGCGACAGTTTGAGGTCTTCTACTACGTCTACCAGCGGCTGTCCTACTTCTTGCCCCCTCTGGTCCTTACATTAGAGGTGTTCATAGTATGTGGGATGTAGTTAGAAATTTGGGCTCTGAGAAACCAACACGAACATTAAGCGAATTCCAACAGTATGAGTGAAAGGAAGATACCCTACACAGGTAGGTAATCCAAAATGCATTACAAAACATATCAGCGCAATGAAGGAAGAGGGCATTTTTTTCCAATGGACGTTTTAGTACTTCCTGGACAGCAGCCACGGCAATAGGCTGCTGAACGAGCCCCATCAGATGCTAAAGCAGTTTACCAGCTTGAACCACAGGCCGCAGACGTGGATGAAGCTACACCTGCCGTTGGTTCAGGAGCAGAATCTGCACCAGAGGGAGTTGTACCAGAAATTCAGTTTGAGCCAGCTGAAGGAGACCAATTACGCTGCTGGTACTGTTGATGACTCATCCCTCAAATAGATCAATCCCTTCATCAAATCAAACTTATTTGTCTAGCAAAAGGTTAATACTCGAAACGCACCATTAAAAGACAGTTCTTAGGTTAATTTAATACAGTGAGTGTAATTGATGCAAACACGTACTGCTAGTGAGTTCATCTCCTGCAGATTGCAGACCAAGTTGTGCCAGCTGAAGGAAACTAATTGCATGATGCTGGTACTATTGATGACGTACCTCAAATACTTCAAACTTGTGATTTGTCTAGCAGATGGTAGTAACATTGAAAATGCACCATTAAAAGACAGTTCTTGAGTTTATTTAATTCAGTGAGTGTAATTTGCAAACATCTACTGATAGTGTGGGCTCATCTCTGGTAGCTGGCTTGAACTGAAATTCTTGTGCAAATCCATCTGCTGCAGCTTCAGCTCCTGGACCAACAGCAGGTGTAACTACATCCGCTTCTGTAGCCTGTGGTTCAGGCTGGTAAACTGCATTAGCGTCTGATGGGACTTGTTCAGCAGCCTGTTGCCGTGGCTGCTGTCCAGGAAGTTCTAAATATCCATTGGGGAAAACACCCTTTCCCTTCATTGCGCTGATATGTTTTGTAATGCATTCTGGATTACCTGTGTAGGGTCTCTTCCTTTCACTCATATTGTTGGAATTCGCTAGATGTTCGTGTTGGTTTCTCAGAGCCCAAATTTCTACCTACGTCCCACATACTAAGAACACCTTTAACGTAAGGACCAGAGGGGGCAAGAAGTAGGATAGCCGCTGGTAGACGTAGTAGAAAACCTCAAACTGTCGCAATTTGAGTGTTCCAGTGATGGATTATAAATGACTCAAAATGAAACTGATATCACTGGGTAACAAGATTCTCTGTTTAAATATATCAATTTCTGTCTCCTAATCTCCTCCTCTATAGCACCCTGTCCATCGGCTTTCCCCCTCCAACCACTCTCACCCAATCAGCACCTATCCACCCCTTCCACCTCATCTTCGGTCTCCACCATCTCTTATTCCATGTACATCAGAGTGCTGCTTTCTTTGTCCCACGTACTGCTCCTCACGTCTCCACACATGCCTAAACTACCTCATCCTCCCCTCCTGCATCTTTCTATCCAGTAAATGTTGATCCACTAAAATCAATATCCAAAACTTACCAATCTTGGGTATTAATTCTCTGAATGTCAATTTCCACGGTAGAACGGTTGTTCTACTAGAACATACAAACACTGTGCATACGCGTTCACTAGCCACAACTGAGCAGTTGCAGAAATCTTATTAGTAACAACCAAGGTTAAGAACAAGATTGTTTCGGTTTTTGAGAACTTGATAAGTGGTGGTATGGCATGACGTATTTCAGTTCAGCAGTATTGAATAACCATATCATTGACAGCTGATCAAGAGGTAGATTCAATTTTGTGATATGCAAACTACTCCATTTCTGTACTTGAAAGTGTGCAAATAGAGCTGGAGTTTGCAAGTTACAAGTAATTCTGAACAGTGACGTCATGACTTATTTTTCTAATTTGAGCGAATTAGGCTTTGTCCCGTGGGTTACGGTTAAGGTTATAAAACACCTTGTTTCTATTAACCTAAACAGCTACTGGCAGAGTGTACTACTGAATGGGGGCAATATTAAAAATTCGCTTTCAAAATACAGTTTTCTAGTTGATTTAATACTGACGAGTATAATTGGTGCAAACAGGTGTGCTTGAAAATTTACTTTCACTTTCACAACAATATTGAATTGAACAATAAAATTAAGTAGCCTATAGGAGAAAAATATGGCACTAATATAGGTAGGGCGATATGAGAATGGCATTGGCCTCCGTAAGAATATTACGTTGATCGATGTCATTCTCGTGGCGCGCTACCAATAGCAGAAAGTGAACATGATCGAAATGTATAAAAAAATATAAAGTTTTAATGAAATTGGAAGCTCCTGGTTGCGCTCATACGCCCTACTCTACACTTTATTCTTCTGTATTGAGTAACTGAAAGGGCAGAAGTTTGGGGGTTGTGTTTGGGTTTTGTTGACCTTTTTTGCAAGATTGTCCAGTAAATTTCCAATTTGGTGGGGCCATGACCCCCCTAAGGGTGTGTTAAGACTATAACAATTTTATAGTTTTATAGACAAGAGTTTAATAAACACGGTTTTATAACAACGTTATGCAAGTGGGAAACTATTGACATAAATATACCATACATAAAAGCTTTATGTAACACTTGGATTTTGTAAACTGCATTCCTCTGTGAAAAGTTGTAGAACATTGCTTTGTTACATGTGTGAACTCACCTAATAATTGTACTTATGTTGGCGGCTCTGGTAGCGCAGTTGGTTGGAGCGCTTGTCTATGATAAGATAAGGGCTCTGGCTGGCTTCGTTTCCTGCAGCCTTGGGTTCGAATCTCATTCAGCCATGAATGTTTCCCAACATTCTCCTCATTTCCCACGCACAAGTCTTCAGACTCATGTGGGCATCATCCGCAATAAAAACTGAAAAAAGATATGTGAAGTGACTAATGAGAGGCTAGTGAGTGAAACAGCTGATTGGGAGTTACTAGCCATTGTGGAAACATGTGGCTACTCTTTTGCAGATGTTTTATATTTTGCTTTATGGGGGGTGGGAGTAAAAGAACGTCATTAATAATAATGATAGTAATATCGAGTGACCTAGCTGGCTCAGGTCTGGTGTCAGAGATATCAGGACTAGCAGTTTATGGAAATCATTAGTCATACATTATAGTGCTTAGTACTAGAGCAAATATTTTCCCTAAAACTGTTCATAAATAATTAATTTGCGCACTGATGTCATAGCATTAGTTGTTTGCTCGCATGTTGGCAACCGTCAATTCTATGGTTATTGTACATGACAAAATTATCATATTTATCAAACAATTTATATTAGTTATGTTTTAATAAAATATAAGTTTATTTTTAATTATTTTAAAAATAATGTTTTGAGTGAAATTTCCTTGAAATTATCGTACCAAAGCAATAATTGTACATCATACAAAACATCAAACTATCGTACAATAATTATCATATACTGTATATGGCTGGCAACACTGAAGCTTTTCCAGCCGATTACTGCCGGATAAATTTTTCATGGCGCATTGTACAGAAATGATCATTTCCTACAGTTACCAAACAAAGCGGCTCGCAAACAGCTGATTCCTGCATTCTTTTACTTTGTCGCACTCCAGGTGTGCCAACTTTAGGAAAAAAATTAATGTGTAACTCGTGCCGAAAGTATCTTTGCTGCACTCAAGAAACTATTCCGCACTCACCTTCAGCTCGTGCGTCATGCATTTCTCTCGTGAAGCAAAGAGCTACTTTGTGCACTAGTTAAACAATAACGTTTCCTACAGTGACCCGAAAAAAGTGCCTATTTTTGCACTAACTGTAGCACGCAAAATATTCCTGCACCAGTGCGGGAAAGTAAATTCCAGTGTGCGAAAGTACTTTTCCGCACTCCAGATTATGTGTTGCAACCTAACAACATAAAATAGTGAGCATGGGGAACACAGGTTCCCTATTCTGCATTCAAAAATAAGTTGGCAACTCTGCTTCAACTAAGAAATAATCAAATCGATTTCAACAACAACTTCAGCTGCTGTCGTTGTTGAAATCGATTTGATTCGAAGATAGGTTATGTAAGGAATTGTCAGGTTATGTATGTCGTGTTTTATTCTGTTTAAATTATTACTTTATACGTTACTGTAGGAAAAATGTAATGTGTAATTCGAGCGCAAATTATTGTATCTGCACTCGAGAAACTTTTTTCACGAACTGAAGGCGTTCCTCTGTTTAGAAAAACCCTATTTTGCACTCTAGTTACACAAATAGCTATTTTCATACAATGATCAAATGGAAATCCAAAACTGCAGTTGTAGGAAAAATGTTGTATATATTTCGAGTGTAAAGCTTCTTTATCTCTCAAGTGATAATGTCGCTCTTGATACATACATAAAAATAATTTCTGTAATTTTTTTAGCAGTAGATTTCCATACAAACCGTTCTCAAATAATATAAATGACAGTTTCAAATGCAATCATTCCATTTTATGCCATTTTTATTTGAGAGTAGCCTATGCTCTGATTTCTAATTTAGAATGTTCCTACATAGAAATGTAAAAACTATTTCAAGTGCAATATTATTGTAGCAATTCACATGTTTTATTTCAATATCTACTTATATTATATTCCATTGATTTCTAAGTTTTCCATGACAGTCCTTGAAGGCTATAAATTGTGGTGTGCGGTCATGTTTTATTGCATTATGAAATAATTTCGATATTATATATTGCTGTATAATGCCAAGAAACTGCTGTGTGAAATTTTATAATTTACAATGGGAGAAGAACTGTATTCGATGTACCACAAAATAGTATTTTATAATTTTAGTGTCAATGTAAATGTACTTCTAAGTTTGATTACTGGTTTGGTCTGGTTTATTACATACTAGTTGTCTATAACAAAGTCACAATCAAAATTAAATAATTTGCAAATATTATTTTTCCTCAGATCATTTTGCATTAATCTTTTGTAAAATGATTCCTTGAGATTTTTTCATTAATTCATTTATTTATAACACAAAACACAAGTAAATATACAACAGGCATAGCCTGTTTTGTTTTTATTTTTTGCTGTCGTTTTTCACTTGAGTCCTACTTGTGTAACTTGAAAATGGGTTACATATTTTTTATTAAAATATTTAAATTGATGTCTGAAATGAAACGTCTGCAATTATACTAAATTTGACAAAAAATATCAAATTTTCTCAGATGCATTAATTTTTACCACTAGTGACATTTGTTATTTACTATTCTGTAAAGATGCTAGTTTATATTACTTCAAATAATTATAATCTATTGTATGTCTATTATACATTAGTGTACTTCAGATATATATTTTTATAGCACTGTTATCATTCTATTGTTGTTATTTTGTATATTTTTAAATAGTTTATACAATCGAAATAAACTCTTTGTTATGAATAAATGTATTTATTCACTCTAATAGGTTCCTCAGTTCATGAGAACTTAATATGTACTATATTAACCATGGAGGTATAAGAAAGTGAAGGGAGCTTACCTCAGAAAAGTGTAGCCGACGCCATCTTGAGCGACTATACTCCACTATAGATATACACCTATGTCGAGTTCCTCGGAGTTCTACCAGAAACTGATAGATGTTACTGGTGGCGTCTGATAGGTCTACTGAAATTGATAGACTTCTAAAAATTTGAATATACCAATCAGGCGCCACCGGTAGCATTTACTATTTACCGGTAAAGCTCCCAGGAAATCAACCAATGTATATCTATAAAAAGTAAAAAAGAAAGGCATTCAGGCCTTCTTTTAGGAAACATGAGTGAATAATGAGACTTGAAGTTGTCACAACCACATTTATTGAAAACAGTGAGATACTAGTTTCGGTTGTTACACCATTATCAATCCTCAGAGTTTGTTTGGGATTGATAATGATATAAATAACAACCGAAACTATCATCTCACTATTTTTAATAAATGTAAATAATAAAGGCAGTCAATCAATCTTCTCCTTCATCTTCGCATGTTAAATGTGGTAGTAACAAATTCAAGTCTTATTATTCATTATCAGGGTGGCCACCTACCGGGAAAACCGGGAGAACCTGGAATTCCTCATGATTTTACATAACCGGGAAAAATTCCGTGAATTCCTCATGAATTTTTCCAATTACTCATGAATTTTTCATAAATGCCAATTTATTTAGTGTACCGTAACAATAAACTAAGTGTACCGTAACAATAAACTCAAAATACTAAAAAAAAACACACGATGGCTAGCAATAATAATTGGCAATGTTTTTGGAACTATCTAAAAACATCGGTTTCCAAACATCGATGCTTATGAAACATCGGTCTCCAAACATCGATGTTTTTTTCCTGTTTTGCCATAACTAGTGTTGTCGCGAGTATATTTTTTATCGTTAAGGCGGATTTACATTAGTAGAATTTTCTTCAAGGTTACATTCAAATTTTATTGAATCAAGGGAAATTGAATGAATACATAATAAATATATTGATAACTTTGACACTGCAGTCTATTTTTGTGAGGAATTTTTTGTTTTTCAACTACTCACTGAGTGTTGAAGATGGACCCTGTCCGAAAGCGCTCCACATACATGAGTAGTTGAAAAAACGTATTAATTCCTCACAAAAATAGAATGCAGTGTCAAAAATTATCAATATATTTGAAAATTTAAATATGCAATTCGTCATGGAAGATCAAACTGAAGATTTCCATAATAAATTCTTTATGAATGTATATAATATATTGCTGTTGTTCCTCAAATACCTGGAAAATTTGAAATTTTACACTGGAAAACCGGGAATTACTCATGAATTTTTAATTTTAAAATGGGTGGCCACCCTGATTATGGATATCTTCCACAATACCACCTTCACCACTACAAAGAAAGGGATCAGAGTTCGAAATAGCCAACGATCAGATCTCAAGATAGCCCTCGGGCCTTCTTATGAATTAAGTTATCATTCATTTATAAGAATAACATATTTGTTTGAGAGAAACAAATCATTTCTAATACTCCAATAATTAAGTATAGTAACATGTGATTACTAAGTAAATTGTATTACACAATTTTAATTAATATTCTATAAATTCCTTCATCAGACACGTAAAATCTGATCTGATTTTAGCTATCAGTTGTATCGAACAACACAAGTATAGGTTAGCCACCAAGGTTATACCTTCACCACTACAAAGAAAGGGATCAGAGTTCGAAATAGCCAACGATCAGATCTCAAGATAGCCCTCGGGCCTTCTTATGAATTAAGTTATCATTCATTTATAAGAATAACATATTTGTTTGAGAGAAACAAATCATTTCTAATACTCCAATAATTAAGTATAGTAACATGTGATTACTAAGTAAATTGTATTACACAATTTTAATTAATATTCTATAAATTCCTTCATCAGACACGTAAAATCTGATCTGATTTTAGCTATCAGTTGTATCGAACAACACAAGTATAGGGTGGATGAATTGAGTAAATCGAGTACGTTACTCTGTGCAAGCATCCTAAATCTTGGGCGTGAGGTCTACTGTTCACAGAACTACTAGTAGGCATTCTGAGGCTTTTAAGGTTGTGCGCAGGGTTTTTGGTCATAATATTTTTCAAAGTTTCTTTTATTGAATATTATTAGGGCTTTGAAACGTTATCTATTGTTGTGAGGAATGTTTTCTTCATTATTTTGTGAAATATGGGGTTACAAAGTTGAAATTTTTCTGTTTTTTGGGGGCAATTGATCTCACCTTTAAGTGATTTTTAAGTTTTGATAAATTTTCCATAACTAAAAGACACATTGAAGGACAAAATAATTGATAAAAAAATTTTTCCTCACAGCAATAGATAACATTTCAAAGCCCTAATAACATCCAATACAATAAACTTCGGGAAAAAATTGTGAACAAAACCCTGCGCACAGCCTTAACAAAACTGTAGGTCCTTTTTGTAACGGTGACCGATTAGATTGGCCAGCAAAAAAGACACTGTTCTCTGCTGAAAATCACTTCCCGGTGGTTCGGAACCCACCTAAAACTGTAGGTCCAACTCATAAATCACAATCATCCAACTCATTACCCACGCACAGGTATCAGACCTATGTGGGCTTCATCCTCAAATAAAAAAAAATAAAAAAAAAAACTTAAAATGAGTTGTTTGAGAGTAGAGGATGGGCCGTTATTTGGTCCATTCAGCAACCAGACTCCGCCTTCAGCATCCGGCAGAGATGCATTGTTAGAATTTCGGTCACGAGTGAGCCGACAAATTAAGTTCAATAACAATAGTGGTACAAGACCATGATCTCGTCTCTTGCTTTTCACTTGATGCATCCAAGTCAGAAGCCTATTCATTGCTGCACACATCTTCACATCTGTGCATTCAAATAACAGCTACAATTTTCAAAATTCAAATACAGTAAAATGTCACCAACTCGACACTTGAAAATATCTTGTTTCTAAGGAGGAATTGTATTCTGTCACTGTAAATAACTACAGTCAAAATCCTCTGTAAAATATAAACTCTATGTTAATAACGATTATAAGCTTGCATTTACAACAGTACTTTTGTGGGTAGTATCGGACACGCGTTTCAGGACCTGAATTCCATCCTCAGCGAGCAGAGAATGAACTATTATTCTCTAGAATATATACTCAAAAGAAGAAGCCATGCTTTGCTTTGAAGTTGAGGGAGTAATGGGTTCTTTATAATAATCATTCAGCTTTTATAAAATCTCCCCATTAACGCAAATGTTGGTGTAATTATCATATAATTAACCTTGAACACTAAATTAACTTAAAACACTTGAACAGCTTAATTGCACATTGTCAATATATAACTGGATCAGACAGATTTATCTAAATTAAATTCCTTAAGCACAAAAACTATTCAATTTTCTACTACGTCTAATATTATTATTATTTTTCACCTCCATACAATAAACTAATTTATTCCTCCGTTTTTGTATTGATTATAAATTATTATTATTGTTTATTAAAAAAAAAATAGCAACCTGGAGTTTTTAGTCAGCTTTATTTAGTAAACCAATTATTAGTCCAAATTATAAGAATTTCACTGTAATAGATGAATAATTGAGAAACATCATTTCTGAAAAATCCCCCTTTAAGCCCAATTCATTGTAAAATGACCTAAATTTCAAATAAAAAATGTATTAGATTCTCCAATTTTATTAATTAAAGAGCATTTTAATTCAACTTGATTAACTGATACAGAATATACAGTATTCACTGTATTATTCTCTATGTATTCTCTGTTCGCTGAGGATAGGAGTTAAGTCTAGAAACGCGACCGACACTATATTCACAAAAGTGAGTGCTGTTGAAACAAATGCAAGCTTTTATAACCGTTATTAGCATCGATAGTACCAACAGTTCATGTAAAATGAAAACCACTGAGGGAAAAAATATTAGGTGTCTCGGGTCAATGGCCCGGAGAAAAACCCATTAATCAATCAATTTATTGCAAGAAATATTGAAAATCACAATCACAGCAAACGTCAAATATTACAATAGATTGACGATACAGTACATCAGAAATATTAAAAATCCCACAAAAAACTGGTATTACCATGAATAGTAAGCTTACTGGTAAGCTATTACCTCATTAAAAAGTAAATAACGCAGGAAAAGTATAACAATTTTGTTAAAAAACTAGCTATTTTGCCCGTCCTTCGTACGGATTATGTTTGGAAATAAGACTGAATATGTTTCGGATTTTTTGATAGCAACGATCATGAAGTTGTTAGCAGCTTAGGCCCCGTCAGACGTACAGGTTTTTTGCGGTACGGTTTTTTTACTGTACGGCATCAACTGTACTGTGATGTTCACACGGTCCGGCTTTGCTGCTTATTGCTGTGCTATCCTCCTTCTTCCATTGCGCTTCCAGTTCAGTTTTATTTATTCCAGTCCAGGATTTTTTTTATTTGTGTAAGATTTTTTTAAATAAGTTACTTACTGAAGGTTTCTCTTAAATTTTGATCAAAGTACGCAAACTCTGGTTTCAATATTCCACACATTTCTCGCCGCGCTGATAATTATCTCTCTTTATTTTTATATTAATCTTAAGTCTTGTCCCACAAGGCGGGTCTCTCATATATTAGAGAAATTAAATTTTCACAATTAATATCTTCCATTTCTGGACACTGGAATTCACTAATAAGAAGATCAATGCTGACGATCTGAAGAGTGCTTCCAGCGTAATAAGCGTATCGTTTGAAGTTTGAACATATCCATTACCGGTACAATTAATACATGTGCCACCGGATACGGATACAGTTATTTTGCGGTACAGCTGATTTTAGCGATACAGTTTTCGAAGACAAAACCGAATGTAGAAATCGGCTAGAACAGCTTTTTTACTGGATCCAGTCGAAACAGTATTGTGTGAACATACAATATGAAATGTACATGCAAACGAAAGCACTGCAAAATAACTGATACAGCAAATTTACTGTACCGCACAAAAACTGTATCGTGTGAACGGGCCCTTAGTAAACAACTTAGAACGTAAGCAATTCAGTGACAGGTATCGGAGAGAATATTTTTTGAGAACAGCTGATTGATATATCATGATAAATTACGTGATTTGTTCTTATGTGGTAATAAAACTTAGAAGAAATGTATTCAAAATCGCACAATACTTGGTTTTTAAACGTTTATTATTCTGTTAAAAAAAAGTTGATTTAGTTTTTTATAGCTAAAGACATTGTCAATAAAGTGTTCAATACTGTTCAATAACTAAAATCCCGATCGATGCTCTCGTTTTTGAGGAGAAGGCCGCGTAAAATGCCTTTGGGGCCGTGACAGACAGACAGACAGAAAGTGAGATTAGACTATTTTAGGCTTATTTGATGTATAAAACGTAAAAATAACCAAAAAATATATAATTCTGATAAATGTACAGAGAAAACTCTAATTTTATTTATATAGATAGAAGAAGATATAATATAGATTTTCAAATGGGCTTCTCGCTCGCAGAGTAAAAAATCAGGGCCTTTGGGGTTTTCCGACGGCCATCTGTTGCATGTACTTGCTGTGTCCCATTTGATTCTGAGTATTTCAGAAACCTGCTACTCGCTCAGACGGCCATCTGTTGCATGTACTCTTGCTGTGTGTATTCAGTTGCAGTATGAATGGCCCCATTTGATTTTGTGCATTTCTCAAACTGGCTTCTTACTCAGGCAGTACTTGTTGCAGTGTGAATGATCCCATATGATTCTGTTTATTTAAAAAACTGGCATCTCGCACAGACGGCCACCTGTTGCATGCGATTACAGCGTGAAAGTTGTCATTTGATTGTATTTCAAGAACCTGCTTCTTGCTCATATGCTCAGTCGGTCACTTGATGCACTGAACTTCCAATAATCTATGAATGTCCAATAATCTTATACTCGCTTTAACGGCCTCCTGTTGCATTTGCTTGCAGTATGAATGGTCCCATTCAATGGTGTTTTTCCCAAAAACCTGCTTTTTGCTCTGAAGGCTACCTGTTTCATTAGATTATTATTTCACTATGTTATTTGTTCATTAGCTTCAATATTTATCTATTATTTTGTTTATTTGTATTTGTTTTTATTTGTTAATGTGTCCTGATTATACAGCATAAGCAGATACATATCATACATAATTTATCTATCTACTTATCCTAATACAGTACTGTAAAGGAAAACGTTAGTTAGATATTTGTATTTTCGATGGTGATAGTGTGGTAGATTTTAACTTGTGCTATTACGGAATTATTTGATGATGTCTACAATAAAAATTAATTTAAATTGAAGATGATGCCTATTGTTTATAGTACGTTGAAATCATAAAGCCTCGTGCTATATTACTGGTGTTTACATTATAAATTATTTCCAGTTTATTTCATGAAATATCTGGTTTTGAAAAGAAGTAAATATTGTATTCATCCTACCCGCATCGCTTACATAGGCCTATACAATTCATTTTTAGAGCATTTGCTTGTCTGGCTATAAACGTGACCATTTTTATTGAAGTAGCCTTGTAGTTGATTGAATGCTTGCATTCACAGATGTAACGTCGTAGATTCCTAGACTAAATTAAGATTTTCAATGTTAAACATTGTAGCTATCATTTTTTATTTAATCTTGCCACGACCAGAGTCCTAATATAGCGCTCAAAAATTGCGAGTCTACTTGGAACAATGAGGCAATATTAATATACTATTTTTGGTGGGTTTTCTATTGGATAGTCTTTGGGCACGAGATTCGACATGGGAATAATCCCAACATTGTTGAAAAGTGGGCCCAATTTTTTTAGGGGGGGCTCAATTTACCCTCGATTTTTGGGGTGTTTTATTTGGATTTTGGTGGTTTTTAATGAAAGTAAACGCTCTTTTAAAGGGGCTAAACCCTAGGAAAAATGTCGAAAAACTTGATGTTTTGGTGGGGGATCAAAAAAGTAGAAATTTTAAATATTGAGATATTTTGAAAATTCTTTTTCTAAACTTGTTGTGCTTGTTAAACTGAACACAATGGTATGTGGGAAATTTTCTTAGTCAAGCTTTTTAGGGGTGGGGTTGGGGGAAATTTGCTGATTTTTTTTTAACTTGTTTTGGGGAAAAATAATGGTTTTTATGGTTGATAATGGGAAGTAACTATATTTTGCGAAGGATGAAATTGAATGGTGCTACAAATTTTGATTAAGGGGGTTGGCAGGGGGGATGAAAAATGGGGGTAAATCTAAATATCAAGATATCTGGAAAATTCTTTTTTCCATTGAATAGAGCACAAAAATATAGGTGCCCAATTTGAAAATTTTCAAAAAATCATCCCTCTGGGAGTAGGGGTCGAAAAACGCCATTTCACTGATTTTGGGGGGCAATAGAGGAAATTGGATTTTGAAAATTTTTGTTTCTTGGTACTATTGCATTTAAAACATGGAAGGTTGATATTGGAAATAGGCTTATGCTGAAAATTCATGAAAACGGGTTTTTATTTTATAAGGGGTTGTTTGTATATGGGTTGAAAAAATTTGAAATTTTCGAATATTTGTTTTTTGTACATTTTAACGATGGGGAATGATAAAGCAATAAAAATAAAGTGAAAAGTATACGTGGATATTTTTCAAAATAATCATCCTCTTCGGAGTTAGGGGTGCCCAAATAAAGGCATTTTAAAAAATGCAACTTAGACAATTTTTGACTTTTTTGTTTTTGAGAAATTTGAACCTTTCCTGATAGCATGCTACTATTAAAACTGAGTTTAGAACAGAAAACCAAGGAAAATCCTAATTTTTTCATAAGGGTGGTTTTTGCAAAATGTTTTAAAATTTGGTCTTTTCAATAATTGAACTTTTGAAACTTTTATCTATGGGAGTTGATAATAAAGTAAAGATAGATAAAAATAAATAGATAGACAATAAAAAATAACTCAAAGTGTTTAAAAATCATCCCCTCCAGAGTAAGGGATGCCCAAACTGAGGCATCTTGGAAAAATGCAATTTTGGAAATTTTTGACTTTTTTGTTTATTAATAATTGAGATTTTTTCTGATAACAAGCAATATTAAACCAAGATAAGAACAGGAAACCAAAGAAATTAAAAATGTTCTGATAAGGGTGGTTTTTGGAGGATGTTTTAAAATTTAGTCTTTTCAAATAATAAATTTTTGAAAATTTTATCTATGAGTGTTGATTAACAAAAAAATAAGTCAAAAGTGTTTTTGCGAAATTTTTGAAAAATTATCCCCTCAAGAGTGAGGCATCTTGAAAAAATGGAATATTGAAAATTTTTTACTTTTTTGTTTATGGGAAATTTTAATTTTTTCTAATTTTTTGCTAATATCAAAATCAATTTTAGAACAAACGACCATTGAAACTCAGAGTTATTTGATAGGGGTGGTTTTGGGGAGGTGATGAGAATTTTGAAATACTGAGAAGTATCCTTGAAATTCAATAATATTGCAGCCTGGTATAGAAAGGTGTAATGCAATCTTGCGTATCGCTCTTTCTCTCTTCCTCTCCTTCCCCCCACCCACTCACTCTCATTCTCTCAAAGAACACAAACACTTTCTCTAGTATTATCCTGATGATATTATGTCATATAATTCTCACTCAAATTTGATATGAGTTATTATAAAATGTAGGAGCTCGATTCAATCTTATTGTTAATTTTATTTTTATCTGGTTTCGTTTCTTTTGATTTTATTCGGCTCTCCAAAGAACTCCTTCATTGTAAATTGTTCTGCACTCAAATATTAATTCCTGAATTATCAATATATATGTATCCTTTCTCATCCATCATTTCAACATTTTCACATTCATTTCATATTTTTTTAAATTTATCTTAATATCTTACATTGTAAATTTTTCCAATATATATTATTTTTCTCCTTTTATTAGAAGTCTTTTTAGTTTCCTTGAGGGTTATTATAGTTTCCTTAAAGATTTGTTTTTTTTAAATAAATTTTTAGAAGTTGAAGGTGTTAATTTCTCTTTCTTTATTAGTATAATATCATTCTCTACTATCATATATAATTTATTTTCTAGTTTAATGTTTACTAGTGTATCTTAGTGCCATAGGTATCTTAAGATCTGGTAACATAAGTTTTAAGAAATAAATATCAAACAAGCTGCGTTCTCCTGGGCACTCTGTAAGGGTGACCGATTAGGTTGGACAAGAAAAAAGACACTGTTCTCTCCTGTAAAATCACTTCCCGGTGGTTCGGAACCCACCTAAAACACTGTAGGTTCAGCTCATCAATCACCATCATTTAACTCATTACCCATGCCCAGGTCTCAGACCTATGTGGGCTTTACCTCAAAAAAATCAAATATGAGTTTAGAGAGAAAGAGTGAGAGATTAAATGTTTTTTTTTTAAGGGTGGAGTTAAGGCTTTTGATGCTCTGCCACTCAAGTCTAAAATACTCAACCATAAAGGAAGAGAGATTGATTGATTGGCCTTCATTAAGGGCGAAATTAGGACTCATGGTCCTCTCTTACACTCAACCCATCAAATAAATATCATTTACAATAATTCTGACAATATGAATATCATACATGAAACACAATAATTTATGTATCTATAAATAGTAAATATATACTGTAAAAAAGAATATTAAAAATAAAATAATAAAAGAGAGAGAGAGTAGGTGAGAGAAAGAATGAGTGAGAAAGGAGCGAATGAGAGTGTGAGACAGAGTGAGTGCTAGCGAGTGAAAACGAGAATGAGCTATAAGCTCCGAACTAAGCTCTGCGTTCAACAACTTAGCTATTGCAGTAGTGTTGAGTAGTAGTGAGTAGGCCTATACAGTACAGGCTATAGCATTTATAGCAGCCAATGGAGAGAAGAGACCAAGTGATGGCAATTGCACTACTAACTCTTGAGGCCCACTTACATACGCGATCAGCTTAGCGAGAGTGCACATGTCCAAGTAGCTGCTGCTGCTGCCTTGTAAGACGAGCAGGCCTTAATTGATATGACATTCGACAAACAAAACGAGTGTTTACGTTTAGTCAAATTGGCGTACGCTGTTTAGTTGTTCATAGTAATTAAGTTGCTTGTGTTCGGTTCGGTGGAGAATTGTGATAACAGTTTGTAAGTTAGCGCCAAGTAGATTGTGTCCACTGATGAGAGGCAGTGAAAAACAGATACTAGTACACCTGATTGATAAATTAATTTACAGAGTGATTGATTGTTGAATTAATTTACACAGTGATTGATTGATGAATTAATTTACACGGTTATTGATTAATTTAGATTGATTTAAGCAGTGAATCACATCGTTTCCACGATGAGTCATAACCGTATCTCAATCTACAACTATCCTGAACACCTGAATCCTTTTTTCGAGGATGATTCGTTGGTCTGCCAAGCTGACGGCCGCGTGGAAGAGGATGACGGAAAATGGAAAAACCGGAAAGAAAAGTATGGCACATGGGGCGCGGGAGCTCGCTACAAGATAAGGAGATCGTTTTTGGAATCAAAATGGTAAGTAAAAATTGGTTAAACTTGTTAACAGTGATGATTTATTTCATTGCTTTCATTTTTTATTTACATTATCAATATAATCGTATATTTCTTGATAGATACCTTTATAAAATAATATATTGATAATTACAATTATTACAGTAGAGTGTCAACGATATTTCAAACTAATATGGACCATAGGTAGGCCCTTGTTCGGTTTAGTGATATTTTCTGTGATGTTTTTCAAGACGGAATACTTAATGAACTATCTAATATCAAAACTGACACCGTATTTCATTCTTGGATTTCTTGTTCCATAACAATCTGCGTTGTTAATATGAACTTTTTGTTGTAAATTTAACGACTTGTTCATTTATTATATATTCACAATCTAAAACTGACTACAAACCGTTAAATTTACAACAAAAATTTCACCGTATTTCAATTAAATATATGATTTTCAATCACTTTTACTGGTGAAACTGGAGGGATGCATTTCACTTTGCCTTTAGAGCCTTTAGAAATGAAATACATCATCCCTCCAGTATCTCTAGTAAAAGTGAGGGAAAATCATATATTTAATTTAAATACGGTGTCAGTTTTGATATTAGATTGTGCATCAAGTATTTCGTCATGAAAAGCATCACAGATTATCTATTCAATTATTTATTTGTTTATTTATTTATTTACTTATTTAGGCTGAATGCCTTTTGGGCAGGGTTTTAGTAGAAAGGGAATGTGTGGTAACAGCATTCCTACACTGGTTTCCACAATTAGAAAGCTCTTTTATTGTTGGATATTTGTTAATTACGTTTGATAAATAATAATAAGTGTATGGCTTTTATTGGTGGGGAGACTTTTACGGGTAGTTCCACCTCGCCGTTTGAGTCATCTTAAGGGGAACATGGTGGACCTACTATTTTAGTTGGGTTCCGAACCTCATTACATTTGATAGAAATTATTGATGTGAAACACAATATATTTACATGCATATACACGTTTTTTTGCCATTGATGAACTAAGCTTCTTTATTCGATTTTTGAATGATTTTCCAAGTCGAAAAATTAAGTAATTTCTGGTGCTAGAGGAAGAACATAGTGTTAGGATCTTTATTTGTCAATTGTGGAAAATTTATACTTTGTGAATATCATCTTACAAGTTGACGTTTTGCTGTCGAGACTATGAGGATTTTGCAATTGAAGTGACAAACTTTGAAAATTATCAAGTTTTTATTGTGTGGTGACAAAATATTACTGCTGAAATAATTTGACTTACACTGCCTTCAATAGGACGGTCTGGGTCTGATTAGTATATCTTAATATAATAGGCTAATTGAATTGCATTATGATTGTAAATTACAATAAGAATCACATTGCCCAGTAATTATTCATAAGACGCAAAGGATATGTAGAGGTAGTCGAATTCCAGATAGAGAGCTTAAACAAATCTGAATAAAATGTAAATGGAACCGAACCTATATGAGAAAAATTAAGCTAGTATAGAATTTTCTTGCCTTACACTTGACCTTCAACCTTCAAAGAGAGAGAAAGACAGAGTGAGAGAAAGAGAGAGAGAGTGAGTGAGAGTAAATGATGGAAACGAGTGGAATATTTATGTCTCAAGGAAATGCAAATCACATGAAAGAGAAATAAGTACAGTCATATTTTTTCGAATATAATTAGTATTAAGTGTTGCGAGCTCAAATGTCAGGTTGTTCAACTTGAAGTATGGAACGAGCTGAAGATGATGTCATTCCTATATCCTTTTCAACAGAAACAAAACGTTCTGCAATTGTTTTTAGATTAGTTTTTAAAATAATTTATAATTCTAATCATCTTTTCATGTTTAAGTCACATTCAAGTTACAGCTTACATAATATTATTCTATTCGAAAGGATTACTTCTTTAATTTACAATTTGAAATTTACCTGAAAAATTCCACTAGGAGCTTTTTTAAAATGTGGAAACTTTTGTGTATAAGAATAGTAGTATTGTACATATAATGGTTGATCTGACCTTACTTGTCTTATACTCCTTAACCGGAGTCTTCAAGATGTAATTTAAAAATAAATAAAACAAATAAAATGAAAAATAATGCCATTTTCAAAGTTAGTACCGTATAGCTTTTGTGGTGTTCATTTTTCTTAAGATAGAAATATGTGAAACAGTAGTCTACTTTATTGCAATATAGTTCGTACTCAACTGAAGTTTTCCATTATTATTTCTAATTTATATGGATAATTTAAAAGATATCCAATTAATAAAATTAATTAGCAATAATTGCAACAGTGGGTTTGACAGTTATAAAATGCATTTTTATCTACGACCATGTCATAATGTATACATGACAGTTTCACAATTGATGCCAAAACAGCTGTCTTTTCGAAATGCTTTTTGAAACCCGTTGCATAATGAGCTCATTATATAGTACAGGTTCTACATTATAACACGGGCTCTGGACCAATCAGAAGCATTTTTGATGGAATCAATATCCTAATTCAATATTGTGAAACTATCAGCTGATTTGATCAAACTGCTACACCAGCTGCTTTAACCTAACAATCTACTATAACTTCTTGTATTTGAGATGAGAGGTTAGGTATCTCTGACAGTCACAGGTAAAATGAAATTGTTTTAATTAAATGTATACTAGTGGTCGTAGATAAAATAGTGTATGCAACGATTTTATTTGGCCATTAAAGCACTCGTGTGATATTTATAACACTCACATTCACTCGTGTTATAACTTACATCTAACTCGTGCCTTAATAAGGGTCAAAATAAAATCGTTGCATAAACTACTATAACATCATTTGATATAAAATTATGTTAAATCAGTAATAAAATTTATTTTAATATTATTTAAAAAGAGAACCATAAAAAATTGGTTACGTCAAACGGTAGGGCGGTTGTTTGGAGCGCTTGTCTGTGAATAGATAAATCTCTGGCTGACTTCATTTCCTGCAGCCTTGGGTTTGCATCTCATTCAGCCATGGATGTTTCTCATCATTCATCCATTCACCTCATTGTAGATTTACAAACACACCGCACACAATAAACAAAACATCATCAATGAACAATTAAATTTTAAATCACACAAACTTTTTGATCACATATACAAAAACTACAATAATTCTTCCAACCAAAAACCGACTTGCCGATCAAGGACAACTTTGAAGACGAGTCTCCTTGACTCGAAAACGTTTGGCCAAAAGTGAGTAAAATTATTATTTATTCACAATTAAAATTGACTGCAAGTCGTTAAGTTTACAAAAAAGTCAATATTAATAACGCAGATCGTTATGGAACAAGAAGTCCAAGAAGTGACATTTCATTCATTATCAAGCTAACGGGTTTGCTAAATATCATTACAATTCTTGGGTCCTCAATCAAGAATTATTTTTAGAGAAAAAATTTACTTCCAATCAGAAACTGTAAAGGTTCAAGATACAGAATAAATTCATTGCTGATTGTAAAAATAAAATCGCGGTAGAGGTGAGTATTGAAAAATATAAAAGTACTATAAAGTAATTAAGTATACTATAAAGCAGTGGTCACCAATTGGCGGACCGCGGTCCGGGTCCGGACCGCAGAGCCGTTTTGTACGGACCGCAAATAAATCTATGAAATTGAAATAATAGTGAAAATCAGGCCTCCTGACAGTCGCGCTGAAAAAGTGTAAGCTTTTGACAAGATATAAGTAATGTTGTAGAGATACTGAACACAGGGCCGTAGCCAGGGGGGGGGCCAGGACGGGCGAAGCCCGACCTGGCAAAATTTTCGCCCGACCTAGAGGGAAAAAATTATTATGAATTTAAATTTGAAATTACGGTATAATAGGAGATAAATTAAATTTGGAGGAAGAAAAGCAATTATTTGTCTATATTTCTAATCTGAAGGAAATTACCGAACAATTACATCTCTTTTTTTAGGCTATTTTAGTTGCACAGTTCCACTGAAAATTTCTTGGTTGCACCTAGAAGTGATTCAGAGTTCTATAGAGCTAGAGAAGTATATAGCATAAGAAGTTGGAATAGAACCCGTTTTTGAGAGACAAAATCAGGATTCGATAAAAGAAGTTTGAATTCAAACCAAATTTTAGGAGGGGATATGTTTGATTACAAATCAACAGATGAATCTGAAAATATTGCAAGTGACCCCTCAGAATGTTTAAAGATCCAATTTTATTTCACTGCTATAGGCACAGCTTGTAATGCTAAAATTAAGGGTTTCCCTGTTAAATGAAGTATCTGGTGTCTTTGGAATTTATATGACATTCCTGACCTTAAAAACAAGACTAAGTCAATGTGTAACAACTTAGAAAAAGCATTGACAATCGAAAAAGATATGCGCGGTTCGAATGAATCTGACATTGCTGCTGTGGGACAGTGCTCTGAACTAAGAATTTCTCATCATCTCCAGGCCACAGTAACAAAACCTAAAGTAGTCCTAAACTAAATTATTTATGAACATAATCTGTAAAATGGGTAACCTAACATTTGTGTAGCAATGTAATAATTATTAAAACTGACACTGTATTTCACGTTTATATATTGTTTTGCTCACTTATATTGGAGATGCTAGAGGAATACATTGTTCATTAAGTATTTCGTCATGGAAAACATCACAGATTTGTGTAGCTCTCCGCATTTTGATTACGGTACTTTGCGACTTTCCATAGCTAGTGTATTTAGCTAGCTAGCTAGCTAGCTAATTTGTTTTCGCCTAGGGTGCCAAAACCCTGGAGCCGGCCCTGGGTTCAACGTTGCAAATTAAGTGTGAAGTGATACAGTACTCAGTGGCGTACTGACATAGTTGGGGGCCTGGGGCGGCTATAGATGAGGGGCCCCAATATATAGTACCGTAGCGAAAATCTTTTCATGGGGGGGTTATCGGAGACTTGGGAGACTATGGAATACCCCCGAGGAAATATTGATAAATAGTCCCTCTAAAATGGTATTCCAAGAGATGTCTTGGACTCATGTCTAGAAAAGCTTAAATCCATTCATTTTAGTGCACATTAAGGGGAAAATTTGGAATTTTTGATGTTGAGAGCTTGATTTAAGGCTTAAAAACAGTAATTTTATACGAGTATTTATTAAAATGAAGTTTATAAATTGGGCTAAGTGAAAGCTTAAATTCAATAGATCATTGCTTTTATGAATCGTTTGCCTAAGAACTTGAATTCACTTTTCGTATACCGTATTGTTATTTCATTAATTACCTCTGTACATATTTTAATGTATAAAATTTAAAAGAAATACTACTCTTATAAAGCCAATTTAACAAGTAATAGTGGTTTCAAATTATTATTACAGTCAGGGCCACCCAGAGACATTTTAGTGGCCCGGGGAGAGTTGTGACTGGAGGCTCCCTCTTACACCTTCACCATAAACACCAAACGACTAGATTTCCCAACTAGCATTAAGTCTTCCAGCTATGCCTAGTTACCTACTGTACTAAAAAAATCTGTGTAACTAATTTTAATTTTTTTTTTATTATTTAAAGATGAAATTCGAGTGTAGGCAAAATGAAAACAATTCCATGAAAAAGCTGTGGAAGCTAGGGAAAAGGGCGATGAGTGGCACCAGAGAGAGAGCAATAAACTTCTCTTCTATTTTTATGTAATCTCTTAAATTCGCATCGAACTATTCACTAATACTGGAATATGTGAAATGTGCAAAAATATAAAAATTATTATGACTTTCAATGGAACTTGATTCAACTAAATTAATAACACATCCAATTCCAAACATATGGATGGTGACGGAACCCCAAACCATTGGGGATTATGAGGGCTCTCCACAGGAGAAAAAATATGTTTTCCAGGTCTTGAAAGTGCAACTCTAAGCTTTTTTTTGTTCGTTATCAACATCTTCCCTCATATTATTTTTTGTTAATCGATTCATGGCGTGAAACATTTCACGATCACAATAAACTCTATGGGGTTTCAGATCTGAACAGTAACAGAGATGAGCATTTGAAGCCCGTCTGCAGAATATTAGACCTTTTCTCCTTTCAAGCCTACTGTGTCAATTTTATTCAAGTGATCTGGGGCACCTTCAAGCCCATGTTTGGGGGCTCCGAAAATACTAGGACACACCAGCATAATGGGGCCTTTGATGGCCCATAGCCGAGGCAATTAGGGGACCCTTGTTTATAAACGTTGAAATTTGAAATACTCTAGTTGAATCTATACTTCATATGACTATACTGGCAATAAAAACGGGCCCGGAGGGCCCACGGCGCAAGGGGCTTCTAGGGTCTGTTAGACTTACCTAAACTAGAGAAAAAAGGGACCCTGGAGGCCCCCAGTTGGACAATTTGGGGCCCCTTATTTTAATTTTGTTTCGTCACCTGCTTACATTTGTGAAATAATTAAGCCCCTTGACGTTGAGACCCAAGATATAGATCGAGGTAGCAGTGGTACTGTGCATACGTTGTCAGAACAGGCTCTGCGAATTTTGAAGCATAGAATATTAATTCGAACGGATAAGTAGTATTTTTGTTTATTATTATTAGTATTTATAATATCTTAATAATTTACATCATTAACTTGTCTAATATAAAGTAAAGTATTTAAATAAAAAGTCAAATTCTATTTTCGAGGTTAGGTGTACCGCTATTGATAAATTTTCTTGTAATTAAATAGTCTCAAGTTGACAATTGTAATAAATTAAGTAATATTTCATTAAACATTTAACTAAAATCAATTGAAAACAATTTTTAGCTAGGAAAATGAGTCCAAACAAGGCATCTAAATCTAATTGTTTAACTAAAACTCAGGTAGCTACGCGATCTCAGCAATTATTAACAAAAAAATCTCCAACAGCTCTTAAAGCTACTGTAGATGTAGAAGAAAAGGTTGCTAAACTATTGTGTGATCACACCAAATTGAAAACAAAATTAGAAACATCACTAAAAAATTCTGAGGAAGAACGAATAGGGTTAGTGGATCACATAAAATCACTGGAAGTTATTATAAAATTGCAGCAGGAAGATCATAAAACTGAAATACTAAATCTCACGAGTCAATGTAGGTCTATGTCAGAGGAAATCGAAATATTAAAATCTCTTCAGCCACCTCAACGACCTCATAAGAATAAGTTGCACAAGCACAATTCCAAACTTCAAAAACGTAGCTCAAAACAAAAAATGCCATTTTTTCATTGATTTTTCAAAGTAGTTTTTCTTGGTTAATTTCTGAAGTGTTTTCCTGAATAAAACAAGCTGTTGAAGGCATTTCTCTTAGAGTTTAGAATTTATTTGTTTTTCACTTAAGATTCCCAAGTAACACTTTGTTTTGTTTGCTAAAAATTTACTTACAAACGTAATCTAGGGCTTATTAAGAATGTCATATCTTAATTGCATTCGAGCGGGAAGGCCAAAGATTAGGCGGCCCCAAGCGGACTAGCAAAATTTAAAACGGACCGCGGACAAATATAATTGGTGACCACTGCTATAAAGTACTAAAGTATTAAAAGTACTATAGAAGAAATATAGGCCTAACCCAAATTCTAATTTCAATGTCACAGAATGATGTTTCAATGAAAAGCGATTACCATTTTTTTACAATAATGATTTCTAACTTTAATCTTTCAATACAGAAGACATCAATTTTTCGTATTTTCTTTTGTGTAGCTTTAGAGTTGTGAGAGATACGACAAGACTCATAAATCATTTGCATCCTGTCTTTTGCTAAATAGAGCGTCCTGTATGCATCAAGATTAATTTACAGTCGCACATTTGAAGACACAAACAAGCTTCCTTGCAATTTGCATACGAGCTCCACAAGCAAAGTAAAAAATTACATAGATATTTTTCAATGAGACTTGTATAAATATTTTTTTTATTTTTCTTGGAAAGAATTCGTTTACATTGTTTTGAAAGCTGTTGCCTCTTATTTATTAAACTTCACACTTTATTTCCAATAAGTTACACAAGAATATACAAAACTACAATACAAACTTGATTAAGATTAACAATAAAACATAGTTATATTGAAACACTACAAATTTACAAACAATGAATTACAATATAAGTAAAAATAAACTTCATCGTTAGGTGGTAGAGGTCAGTTTTTGGTTAGAAGAATTATTCTGTTTTTTTAGAATGATTTAAAATTTAATTGTTCATTGAGGATGTTTTGTTTATTGCATGTGGTGTGTTTGTATATTTCAAATTGCTCTAAGGTATATACAAGGTATATATTTCAAATTGCTCTAAGAATATACAAAAAAACAATTTTACAGCACGTGTGTTTCATTTTGCAACGGTGATTATCATCGAGTATTGGCTGCTCCACTGTGCAAGCTCCCTAATACAAG